>CM060481.1:18697891-19297891 GCA_030544235.1 Lepturacanthus savala
GCAGGTGGTGATGTTGGGAAACGTCGCGGTCGTCCAGGCCCTCCTAGACGTGGGGGCGAACCCGAACTTGCGTGACCCGGACTGTGGTCTCACCGTGACCCACGACGCGGCGCGCGAGGGCTTCGCGGACACCGTGCGCGTGCTGGTGGACCACGGGGCGGACGTGAACATGGTGGATAACAAAGGTAACCTGCCGCTGCACCTGGCCGCCAAGAACGGCCACCTGGACGTGGTGAAGCTGCTGATCGGACACACCGCGGCGCCCGGACTGCGCAACGGCGAGGGGCGCACGGCGGCGGAGCTCGCGCACCGGCTCCACAGGACGGAAACCGCCGCGTACATCGACCAGTATTTGGCCGCAGGTGAGCTGGATTAAACGTGTATTTGCGTTGTATAAATGATGCTTTGGTTCGCGTGTCTTACCGTTCAAATGTCTGTAAAAACAAGACATGATTTGCCCGTGAAGCCAAATCAGTTGATTTAAACTTAAATTTGTAATGACGTTATCGTAAAGTGCTTTATTATATAAAAAAACGAAATAAACAATCAGAAAGAAACATCGATTTTGCCTAAAAGGAGGGAATTGCGTTTATTTCTAGAAAGAAAAATCAGTAGTCCAGTGTAGGCCTACATGTAGCTAAAGCTCGTAGAAGCCTTGTCTATAGGCCCTAAATTTAATTTTTAACTTGTATGTTTAATTTGTATGTAGTCGAATGGGCCGGGATTTTTATTTAAAGTGATGAATAAAATATGGAACTATGCCTTTATTTTATGAACACCCTTTATTCTGTCCAATAAAAATGTCGCCCGAGTTTAGGTTTATGACGGTGCGTGGCTTTTATGGATGAACGGATTTAAAGCTCATAGAGCTGCCGATATTAAAAGTAAAAATAAAAGGGCATAATGTGAGCGATACTACGACGAGCTGTTTAGACAGCTGTTGATTTCTTATGAAATTACTCGTTGCATTTTGTAAATATCAAAATTGTCCATTAATAATGTGTGTGCGCGCAAGCTATAAAAAAGAAATCCACTTTTTTTTTTGTTTTTTCCAACGAATTCGATGAGTATATTACACTATTTACATTCACGGCGGTGAAGTCATTCTAATCCTAATTCTGATTTTTAAATGAGCCATTTTCGTTGCATGAGGCCTATAACGCGAATAACAGCAACTCCATCTAAAAAAAAAACAATGAGCTCAATATTTAATCACATTCAACCATAATTAACATTTTTACCTACTCCCGCTGCTGTTTACAGTCAGTTTTGATGTTGTTATAAACTGCAATTCATTTCATCTGTTTACTTATGAGCATTATTTATAGTCATTCGTAGAACAGATACAAGCCTGCACATTATTCAAACGCGAAGTGATTCCGTTTGATTTGATACTACATTGGATATTAGCATTTCCCACTGCCTTCTCGATCTGACTTCATGACACGTTATGTGTCAAAGGAAAGCGATATTTGCAACTAAAGGCGCCTCTGGCTTTTTTTGATGTCTTAATATCTATTAAGTAAAACATATTGCGAACTCATTAGCCTATTAGTTTCGAAATATGACACGGCGACATTACTTAATGGAGCTAAATTAGTCAGAATAATGGATCCTGCAGCCTGTAGGCACACACGTAGTTTAATTCAGCCCAACAATAGGTGCGCGTTATAACTACAAGTTTGGCTTCGAGTCACACGTAACAGAGAACATCGAAAGTGAAGGCACATTCATCTCAATGCTTCGGCGCACTTTCGAATGATTTATTATGAATATTGAAATGCTATTGTTGTAGTTAATAATAATAATAATCTATGTGTTATTTATAGTAATGCAAGTGTTATTTTAATGCAAGAGAATCCACGTAGGCCTTAACACAGTGACAGTCGTGTGTGTGTGTGTGTGTTAAAAACTCAAAGTGAACTGAAACTCCAGTTGTGATGTTCTGTGCCCCTTTACACCTTGAACCTCTCTGAGCTGTTACTAAAAGTTGTGACCTCATGGATCATGAGAATTTGAGCCTACGTACAGTAGCTGTGGTTTATGTAGATAGTCCTTCAACAATAAATATGAAAGTAAGTAGACAAAATAACTGAAAGATGACTTCGGATGAAATGTAAATCCATCTTTGTAATTGTGTTTTCTCTAAAAAAAAAAAAAAGTTTTGTGCTCACTGGTCTGTTATCTAGTGGTATTTGATTGATAATTTTTTACTTAGGCATTTAAACTTAGGCTAAATGTTTGTTTTGTCCATCTAAACTTTGTGATGTTATAATAAACATATAAACATAGCAGCCCAGTATAGAAGCCCTTGAACATGACGAAACCACACTATAAAACCGTTAAACTTTACAGTAATTATCGTAACTGGCGGCAATTATCCAGAAAGTTACTCTAATTATTTTTTGCAGTAGATGCACTTTGCTGCTGTTTACAGTATCGCGTCTTTAAAAAAATATAATAATTGTAGTTAGAGTATTGGGTGATTAACTGTATTATATCACTAACTCTTTTGACTACTGTGATCTTTTTGTAAAATATGCAGCAAGTTCCTGTAATACAGTAACTGCAGATTTCACAGCAAAGTTTTACAGTGCACTGCACTTGCAGTTTCAGTTGTGTTCAGTGTAAATAATGTTATAACTTCACATAAGCATTATTTTTTTTATTTTATACTAGGCTAAATTATAGTTATGACAGTGGTGTGCACAGATCTTTAGAAGGGCATGGGCGAAAAGTACAACAAAAAAAAGGCAACTAGTGTATTTTTCACCACTGAAGAAAGCACTTAATAGTTCAAATTTTCACTCAAGAGGGCACATTAGCACACATTTTGTAACTGAAGAGGGCACTTTAGAGCATGTTTTGTCTAAGGGGTAAACTCCAGTGCTCAGGTCTAATAAGAAATTGCCAAACATTGCAGTTTTTTTGAATGGCCACTTGAAGCTGGACGTATTGGTGTCTCAATCCCCACAGACCAAACGTTAAAGTACAAAACATTACAGAATATTTACAATCTGGTGCAAAGACATTTTTCTACTCATGAGCATGGTAGTAGTGTGGCAGATTTTTTATATTATAATATAAATACATTATATTTCAATAAGGGTCAACCGCCTGCATAATTTCAGGCGTGGCTGCTCTGAATGACACCTGGCAGCATCTTATCTTATTAGAGTTAGTCACTTCTGGCCACTTCCTTCATTTTGGATAGTATCGTAAATTTATGTAGCTTGCCAGGCCTAAACATGCAGCCACAAAGCTGAACCGTTAAAAAACAGGAAGTGGCCAATACTTTCATACTTAATAGATGAGGGGAATGTAATTCTTAGTTTAGACATTTAGTTTGTTTCTTAAAAATATCTTAGGTGTTGGTACTTTTGCTTTAGATATGAATTGTCCTGTTCTCTAGTTTCTATTTCTTCCTTTTCTTTCCAAAAAGTCTGATCAGCCATTATATATTGTATATTCCCTATTGTGTTCAGTTTGGTATATTTAGTTTAACTTTAGTTGTGAACTTTTTTTTCTGTTTTGGGATAAATTACTTTCTTTAAAAAAAAAAACATGTGACTCCTCTTGTCTGCCAGCTCACAGTTCTTATCCATAGGTTCAATCATTATTACTTTTTCAACTGTAACATGCACATTTATCTTTTCATTAATTCCAAGTGTAATTAAGTCACACAAAACAATGTCTAAGGATTACAAATCTAATCTTTAAAATTCAAGTTTTGTGTAGTTTTCGTAATCATTTCTTATACAAAATGGATATGACTAAATATACTTTAGAGAAAAGGCTCATTCTTAAAATCAGTTTCCTATATGAATTGGAAATATAGTGTTGATCTATACTTTTAACTAAATATTATTACAGTTATAAATATAAACACACACACACACATCTCACACACAATATTTAAATTTAATTGTATATTGTGTATTGGAGTATTTTCACTTCATACTTAGACTAGACAAATATATATATATATATATATATATATATATATATATATATATATATATATATATATATATATATATATATATATATATATATGTGTGTGTGTGTGTGTGTGTGTGTGTGTGTGTGTGTGTGTGTGTGTGTGTGTGTGTGTGTGTGTGTGTGTGTGTGTATACACTCACCGGCCTCACTCACTGGCAATCTCCTGCAGTTCAAACTGAGCATCAATATGGGGAAGAAAGGTGATTTGAGTGACATTGAACGTGGCATGGTTGTTGGTGCCAGAAGGGCTGGTCTGAGTATTTCAGAAACTGCTGATCTACTGGGATTTTCACACACAACCATCTCTAGGGTTTACAGAGAATGGTCCGAAAAAGAAAAAATATCCAGTGAGCGGCAGTTCTGTGGGCGGAAATGCCTTGTTGATGCCAGAGGTCAGAGGAGAATGGCCAGACTGGTTCGAGCTGATAGAAAGGCAACAGTGACTCAAATAACCGCCCATTACAACCAAGGTAGGCAGAAGAGCATCTCTGAACGCACAGTTCGTCAAACTTTAAGGCAGATGGGCTACAGCAGCAGAAGACCACGCCGGGTGCCACTCCTTTCAGCTAAGAACAGGAAACTGAGGCTACAATTTGCACAAGCTCATCGAAATTGGACAATAGAAGATTGGAAAAACGTTGCCTGGTCTGATGAGTCTCAATTTCTGCTGCGACATTCGGATGGGAGGGTCAGAATTTGGCGTCAACAACATGAAAGCATGGATCCATCCTGCCTTGTATCAACGGTTCAGGCTGCTGGTGGTGGTGTAATGGTGTTGGGAATATTTTCTTGGCACTCTTTGGGCCCCTTGGTACCAATTGAGCATCGTTGCAACGCCACAGCCTACCTGAGTATTGTTGCTGACCATGTCCATCCCTTTATGACCACAATGTACCCAACTTCTGATGGCTACTTTCAGCAGGATAATGCGCCATGTCATAAAGCTGGAATTCAAGACTGGTTTCTTGAACATGACAATGAGTTCACTGTACTCAAATGGCCTCCACAGTCACCAGATCTCAATCCAATAGAGCATCTTTGGGATGTGGTGGAACGGGAGATTCGCATCATGGATGTGCAGCCGACAAATCTGCGCCAACTGTGTGATGCCATCATGTCAATATGGACCAAACTCTCTGAGGAATGCTTCCAGCACCTTGATGAATCTATGTCACGAAGAATTGAGGCAGTTCTGAAGGCAAAAGGGGGTCCAACCCATTACTAGCATGGTGTACCTAATAAAGTGGCCGGTGAGTGTATATGTGTGTATATATATGTGTGTGTGTGTGTGTGTGTGTTTCACTTATACTGTGCAATGCAATTTCTCTACTGTGTCCCTGTGTCACACTGTATCCCTTAAAAGAGTTTTAAAAGAGCAATAGTGTTCAATGTTTTACAGGTTCTATATTGCATGATTTCTTGTCCTTTCAATTGAGTTGAACGTGAAATATTAACATTTTCAGTCAATAGTAAAAGGAGTGCAAATACATATTAAATTCATTGAAATGTAGAAACAAACAACAAAAAACTAAGCCACCCTATAACACACTTGGTGAGAAAGAGAAGCGGGTAAGGGTCGTCCTTCATGAGCAGGTTGATGCTGCTAATACTGTTATAGCCACAGTGTTTGAAGAGGATATTTGGTGCTGCTGAAGGAGGGACTACTGCAGCCAAACCGGCAGAAACAGATGTCTGGCAGGGTGGTGTTGCTTCTAATGGTCCCTCCAGTTGTCAATGATGATTCACACAGTGTCTATAAGCAGGAAATAAATTAGTGTGAAGCATCATTCAGTGTTTCCGTTTGTCAGTCCAAGTCAACCAGATAAGTAAACTGTTTGTAGTCCCTGCTGTGTTCAGCAGGCGAGGTGGAGGCATCACAGTGGCTATGACTTGATTGCACAGGCTGTGTTTTTGATAGCAATAAGTTACACATACATTTTCCCAGCAGGCTTCTATCAGCCAACACCATTAATAAATGGGTTAGTTATGGGTTAAAACAGGGCTACTATTCAACAAGGGAAGGTGACTTAGTGCTAAAATAAATTTAGTATTGTTATAAAAGAGAAATCTTTGTCCAGGTGATTTAATAATGAAATAATAAAAAGGTTCTTGTGCATAATGGCCAGCATGCAGGCCTGCAGGCCAGACTGGAAACTTAACAAAAAAGAAAAGAAGAAAAAGGAGGAGGAGGAGCAAACACAACATTTGGATTGGCTGAAAGACTGTGTGACACAACTGATGCAATGTGTCTGAAATCTGACATTGAGAGTTCACACTCTTTTTATTCTCTAGTTTTAAAGCACTGCTGAGGTTATTGTTCTTTCTTTTCTTAAAAAATACACTTTTAGTCATTAATCATAATAAACATAATAATATAATACGATCCTATCAGATTTCTGTTGTCTTTTACTTATATTCTGAGTGTCATAAATATATATATATATATATATATATATATATATATATATATATATATATATATATATATATATATATATATATATATAAACTCACTCAAATGCTTTCTCTCTCACACAGTCTAGAGGAAGAGGAGGCGGAGAAGACTTGGAGTTTCAGTGGATTGGACTTTTAATTGAGTGAAACCTATTTTTTGTTTCTGACTTTTAGCTCGTACTTTCAAATATGCTTCTACTTTAACATCTTGATGTCTGCTAAATCTGCTTCAATTAGACATTGTTGTTTCTTGCTATTCACACATTTATTGTTGTTTAGAAGGAAAAAAAAGGTCCCATATCATGCTATCAGCCCCCTTTATGGATTATTTTATTGTAGATAAGGTTGAGGGGTTATATAAAAACTGACCATGCATCAAAAGCTCAGGAAAAACAAAGATATGCCTACAGCCCGGATTTAGAAACATTGCGGTTTCATGGCTTCCTTGACCTCCTTGACAGGATATCATGCAGTAGCTCCATTTTACTTTTTTATTTGTACTTTTTGTACATGAAAATCCATCATGCAATTAAAACCTTATGTTTTGATTTTTTCCTTTTATTTATTTAAAATGAGGAAAAACATACTATCACTGACAGAGACTGACAATATCAAGTGTTATTAGGTGCACCTGCACAGTCTATAAATCAGGTGTTGGCAACCCTGGTCCTGGAGAGCTGCTGTGGGTGCAGGTTTTTGTTCCAACCAGGCAGGAAGACACCTGATTCTACTAATCAACCGTTAGGGCCCTTGCTATGGAGCTTCATTAGTAGAATCAGATGTGTTCCTGCTTGGTTGGAACAAAAACCTGCACCCACAGTGGCTCTCCAGGACCAGGGTTGCCCACCCCTGGTCTAAATCAATCCAATACATTAGCCTTATAGTGCCTGTCATTATTAAATTTGTAATGTTCAGATTTATATTATATTTTTTCAGCTAATTGTTAATTCAACTTATATTGTTATTTGTATGTAATTTGTATTTGTATGTTATTTGTATGCCATTTCTGCACTGAGCTGTTAATATTTTGCTACCTCTTGTTGAAAAACGTGAGGACAAAATGTTATAAACACCTCTCTGTCTTTCTTGCTTAATTGGCATGGATGTTAAAATTGCAAATATTTTCAAAGCATCAGGTGTAAACAGTATGGATTATATGGCATAATAAAAAGTAACAAGGAATTACCGGTTGTCAGTCAGTCATTTTCTATACCTGCTTATTCCTCATTAGGGTCGCAGGGGTCTGCTGGAGCCAATCCCAGCGCGTTACGGCGAGAGGTAGGGATACACACACACCATTCACTCACACACTCACACCTACGGGCAATTTAGAGTCTCCAATTAACCTCAGCATGTTTTTGGACTGTGGGAGGAAGCCGGAGTACCTGGTGAAAACCCACGCAGACACAGGGAGAACATGCAAACTCCACACAGAAAGGTCCCAGACCCAGGACCAAGGAGGTCTTGAACCTGCGACTTTCTCGGCTGCATTATTTATTTTATCCATTTCACTTGTGATGGTCCATGACAACATCATAACATCAGTGTGGTTTATAGAAGCCAGTAACACAGTAATAAAGGAATAAATAGATGAGCTTGTCAGGGTTAAACGATGAAAATCAGTGAACAGGTCTGTCCAGATTATTTGTCTGAGCTCAAGGCTTTCTCACATTTTCCTATATAATTCAAACAGAAGTGTCACAGAGAGACTTAAATCCTTCAGTTTAGGGAATAGAGTGCTGCGTTTTATCTGCCTGGCTAACTTTCTTTCCTGTGACGACTGTCTAAAATCGGCACAGAAGTCAACAGAAGGTTATGTGCATTCATAAAATTTGCTACCAATGAACTGAGTCATCCTGAGCCCTGGGCCTGCGTTTCAGTTTGAAAATCAATTCACACAAATGTTTTCCTATCTCTCACAGAAACCTGTTCTTATGCCTCTGCTTTACACACATGTATTTAAAAATGTTGTCTCTCTATGTGTTTTTCAAGGAAGTGAGTCGTCTTATGTGGTTTTCTTGATATTTCTTTCCCCACATGAACTGTTCATTGTGTTGTCTATTGTGTTAACTCCTCTTGTGGAGCAATCTGATCTCAGCATTTCACAAACACTGTAAATAAATCTCCTCAGCACGTTTGGGATAAGATAGTTTTTTGGTCCTTGATTCAAATATTAGAATAATAAGAATATTATTTTCACAAACTTAAGCTGTTTTATCCTAAATTTCTATCAATAGCTTTAGTGCCACTATTTTTTTAGCAGCATGTACTTGATAGTTGAGTCAGGCATATATAAATAAATAGGCAGCTTGATTGCTTGATCCAATTTCACTTTCATCCCGGATCTTTCAAGAATCCAGAACAGACTCGTTATGATTCACTGATATTATACGAAAAAGACAAAAACTAGACATGCATTTCGCTTTGTTCCGGTAGTAGCATGTAGTTGGGTACCTACTTCATTGCCCAGGCCTGAGGTCACCAGGTGCTGCTCCTCCATCCGTGTTTGCTGGCTGACACCAATACAAGCTCATTAGTGCCGATGTATATTTTAAACAAATTATTCTAGTTTCACTCACCAAGAAAATGGAGCAGAGACCACAACAACACAGCATGCCACATTAGTTGATCCGGAAGGAAGGAACAGCCACGAGTTGCCGCTTATCCAGAGCACGGGGAGCCTATCCACTGGAAACAGCAATTAACTGAGTTAAAATTAACTCACAAGGCACATATATTCAAATAATATACTGATAAAAAGAAATCATAATAATAAATAATATGAATAATTAAGTTATCTTAATTTGTCACATGTGGTCATATCAAATACAACCACAGTGAAACCTATTGATCCTGGTGATACTTTTGACCCTTTAGCTTCTTACAATCCATCTTTTGTTCTTGATAATTATGGACTGACTCAGCGTGTGAGGGAGCCTACACACACAACAAGGAGCACGCTCCGAGGGTCTAAACCTCTATGGTCTAAACATTCTGATGTTGCGCTCTTTTATCATTCCTATGGTTGCTTTGAGAATACCATCTGTCTCCAAAATGGTCAAACAGTGGTAAACACAAAACGGTCCATCTGAAAACACCAGGTAAATATTTATTCAGGTTTTCTCTTCCACACCCGGCCCGTCTTGGGTCTCAATATTTAACTTTTTTAATTGTATATAAATGTCTTTATATTTTGCACAGGTCTTGTCTACTTTGAATTGCCTTGTTGATTTGCTGTGCAAATAAACCTTTGTTAAGAATCTTGAAATTCAAGAGACAGATTTGGTTCACTTGTAAAAATGAGCTTTTTTTCAATTAAAACATTTAACCAAGGTGTAGGCTCATCTGCAGAACACACTCATCACACTCTTTTATTTACCCCGGACATTTTAAGTCCTTGCTCACAAACCACCTCACTCCTATATGCATTAGTTTTAACACTGATTGTATCTGATTATATATTCTCATGTTGTATTGTACATATTTTAATTATTCATTGTATATATTTTCACATTGTATTGTATATATTTTAATGTTTTATTATATATATATTTTTATGTTGTATGGTATATTTTCACAATGTACCTTGGCGTCATTGCAAATGACAGAAACTGCAATGACTTTCCAGGCTTAAATGAAGGTTTGAATGAATCTTTTTCAACGATTTAAAGATTTTTAGAGTCATTCGTGACTTTATAACCTCAGTTTGACTATTCTTATTCTTTGTATGTGGGTGTATATAATTATATGTCTACAGTTAGTACAAAATGCAGAGAGTAGTCTTCTCACCTCCTGTCCATTTCTGGACTGATTTTAAGATTTTATTGCTGTTTTTAAGATTTAAAATGGATTGGAATCACCATATATAACGAATGCATCATCATACAACAGTTGAAGCACTGGGATTTACTAACAAGATGCTTTTGGATGAAGATCCAGGCCCAAAAACGAAGGCGACTAAGCCTCCACACACACTCATTCATTTATAGTCTAACTTTGTTGATCTGCATCTGAACAGGATTTACAAGTTAGTACAAACCACAATAACAAGAAATGAGCGGACGTGTGTTTTTACACAGGATTCACAGGCACCACTTAAGCCAACAGCATGACATGTTTTCTCCTGTATTATACAGGATTTAAAGTCAGTTACAAATATAGTAAGCCCACCTACACCAAATTCAAATAAGAGAATAAGCCTCTAACACAAGCCTGAACAAAACGACTGACAGCAAGTTATGGGTGCCACACAGGTGTCAGTATTAGCAAACACACACGTAGTTATAAGCCTTAAAAATAAATAATAAATATATTTTACCTTATGCAGTTCTTGCATTGTTTTTTTTTTTCTTTCTTTGGCAACATTCTCCCCAACGTCTTCAAAGTCCGGTCAGCTTCTCTCATTTGCCATTAAAGAGTCTTCAGTCGATTTTGCTAGCGTTAGCATTATCGTTAGTGTTAGCATTAGCGTTAGCAGCGCTGCTACGCAGTCGTCTCCTTCTCAGCTTCTCCTCTTTGGGCTCGTTAGCTGTCGTCATTTATAAATAATTGGAAATGCGAGGAACATTTATTAAAATCCCTGTCCGTCTGTTTTCATCACTTATCTGTCGTTGTCGATGTAGTTCCGCCTACCTTAAATAGCTGCTGCTGACGATACAGCCTCATTCAAACACCTCTTCTCACTCGAAGCGTATCTTGCGTCTCTGCTGGCTAGCTTAACTGTCCATAGATAGATCTTAGCTAGCTTCTGTCGCCGGGCGCTAGCTAGCTATCTCTTTTCCGATCACACCAGATCGGGTTTTGGTTTAATTTTTACTCGGCTCAACTCACCCCACTACGGTAGTTGATGCTTACGGTCGTCCATTAGCATCCGGCTAATAACGACTGCTTCGTACTTCCCGCTTCCCTGCTTGCACTCCAGCTCGCGAGGAATGGAGGATAAAACCCCTCACACCAGAGGTACCGGAGACTCCCGACCCTGTCGCTGTGGGAATAAGATTTCGAGCAAGGACACACACCAGGTCTGCTCGGGCTGCTTGGGGCTGGAACATGCCCGGTTGGCCATCGATGTTCCCGGCTCCTGCCAGCACTGTGCTCGGTTCACGGTCAAGAGTCTCCGTAGACGGCTAGCCCGTCAGGCTAGTTTGTCTGAGCAGGACCCCTACCTCCCGGTCTGCAACCGCCCGGTCGACGATGCAGGAGAGAGGGACCCTGATGCGGAGGTGACGCCGGCAGCTAACGCTAGCTGGGGCTCCTAGGCCGACCTGGCTCAGGATTTTTCCCCCGTGGTGGATGTCTTTGAGCTGGACTACCGTGATGACGATGACGACGCCTCGGATATCCTCATATCAGAGGATGAGGAGGACGACGACATTTTCATCCCGTGGCCTGAGGTAGTAACGGAAATCACCAGATCCCGTTACGAAGGGAAGAAGTTGCTGCTGGCTAAGAGCGGAGCGAAGCAACTTCTCCTGGTCTTCCAGAGCTGCTGGATGAGGTCGCGTGTTCATGGAAAGACTGCCCCTACAGCAGCAGGAGCCCGATACCCGTGCCTCTTCCCTCGACTGTGAGACGATGGAGAGCCACGGTCTGCTCCGTATGCCTCCGATGGAGCCACTCGTCGCAGCCCACCTTCACCCCCGGCTGTCGGCCATGTCCTCCAGGAGCCCCTCCCTGCCGTCTAAATCTGACCGGTTTCAGTCAGCCTTGACTGAGAAGGCCTACAAGGCGGCAGCGCTCTCGGCCAGGGCGCTTAATGTCCTCTCCATGCTCACGGCATACCAGGCGGAGTTATGCGAGGATTTTGCGCACACGCAGGACCCAGCTGCGTGGGAAGAGATACCTGTTGTCACCGATTTGTGTCTCCGTATCCAGCGCTGCGCGGTCCAGTCCACGGGAAGAGCTATGGGAACCATGGTCCTGCAGGAGCGGGCAAGGTGGTTAAACCTTACGGGCTTGTCGGACCGGGAGAAGGACGACATCCTGGACATGCCTATTGTCCCGGAGGGTATTTTCGGCTCCGCGCTGGCTTCTATGCAGCAGTGTGAAGCCAGGAAGAAAGAGGACGAAGCTTTCCAGCTTTGCCTCCCTCGAAAGGATCCGATCCCCTCTCCACCTGTGCAGCGTAAACCCTTCGCACAGGCTGCTTCCCAGGCTTCGAAATTTAAAGTTCCCAAACTGCCCAAACCTCAGCCTGCCACCTTCCCGTCGCCCAGGGAGGAGGTCAGGACCAGCTGGCCCAGAAGAGCATCCGCTTGGCCACTTATCTGGACGATTGGCTGTTGCTAGCGCAATCGGAGCAGGAAGCCAGGGTGCACACTCAGGTTGACACCTTTCCGGACTGGGTTTTGTAATAAACGCGAAGAAGAGCATGTTGTCTCCAGCTCAGAGAATAACCTTTCTGGGATTGTCTCTGGACTCGGTGTCTTTCACAGCCCGCCTCTCAGCGGAGAGGGTGAAGTCTGTCAGGGCGTGCCTTGCCTATTTTCGGTTACGCAGATCTGTTCAATTCAGAATGTGTCTTCGATTGCTCGGACTGATGGCGTCTGCCGTCCGTGTAGTCCGTCTTGGCCGTCTCCACATGAGGGAGTTCCAGTATTGGGTGGCATCCCTCAGGCTGGATCCTGTGCGTCATGGCGCGCGGAAAGTGTTAGTCACTTTGGAGTGCGTCAGAGCACTGTGTCACTGGCGAGCCCCGTCTTTTCTGAGTCAGGGGAGCTCATGGGCTCCGTCCTGTTCATGGTCACCATGTCCGGGTGAGGACGGACAATACGATGACGGTAGCGTACATCAACTGCCAAGGGGGATTACGCTCCTGTCACTTGCACATGCTGGCGCGCAAACTGATCCTCTGGAGCAGCGAGCGTCTCCTCTCTCTGAAAGCGACGCACGTCTCGGGGGCCCTGAACACGGACCTGCTGTCCAGGGGCGCTCCAGTGTACGAAGAGTGGGTGCTGCACCCAAAAGTTGTGGAACAGATATGGGCGCGTTACGGTCGGGCTGTGGTGGACCTCTTCGCGTCAGGAGAAAACGCGCAATGCGCACTGTTCTTCTCCCTGCGCAGCATGGAAGCTCCCCTGGGCATAGACGCACTAGCGCATGCCTGGCCGCACAAGCTTCTTTACGCGTTTCCTCCTCTGGCCCTGATACCGCCCACTCTGTCCAGAGTGAGGGAGCACGGTCACACACTGATTCTGATAGCTCCACACTGGCCTGCCATGGATTGGCTAGCGGAGATTTATCGGTTGCTGCGTGCCCAGCCTTGGCAACTCCCGCTGCGCAGGGACCTGCTGTCGCGAAGGGGGGGAACAGTGTTCCATCCACACCCAGAGCGTCTCGCACTGTGGGCCTGGCCGGTGAGTGGTTCAATCTGACTGCTGTAGGGCTCCCACAGAGTGTGGTAGCCACTATCCAGAACGCTAGAGCCTCTTCCACTAGGTCTTTGTATGACTGCAAGTGGAAGGTGTTTGAGGAATGGTGTCACAGAGAAGGACACATCTCCTTTCAGTGTCCTGTCGGGGTGATATTGTCATTCTTGCAGGACATGATTGACAAAGGGACTGGAGGTTTCAGGAGGAGCGACCATCTGTTTGTCTCCTGGGCTAGTCCTCATAAGGGAAAACCTATTTCAAAGCAACGTCTTTCTCACTGGGTGGTAGAGGCAATTGCTTTGGCTTATTCGAGTCAGAGTCTGCAGCCACCTGCAGGTCTGAGGGCACACTCTACTCGTGGCTTGGCCGCATCCTGGGCCTTATTCCTTATATGTTGGACGTCTCCGCCTCTTGTGTGGTACGAGCGGTCCTGGGGCCCTAACTGGCACAGGGAGACACTCTCCCTGTAGGTTGGTGGACGCTAGATAAGCTTGTTTGGCAATACGGGAGCTACCACATCCCATAGTGAGACATTGAAATGGATATTATGAAAGAGAACTTAAGGTTATTTACATAACCCCAGTTCGCTGAGTAATATCTTGACGTCGTCAGACGTTATGTCGTCAGCAGCAGCTATTTAAGGTAGGCAGAACTACATGCTGCAGACGAATACGTGCTCTGCAGCGAGGCGTGCATCACATAGTATGACATTTCACTCATATTACTCAGAACCGGGGTTATATAAATAACCTTACGTTTTTTTATGTCTGGTAATAGTTCATATTTAATAGTTTATAAAAAGCTAATCTTTTTCCTTTTCTTTCAAGGTATGAAATATATAGTTTGCATTTAAGTTAAAAAAAAGTGTATTTATTAGACAATTGAGGACAATAAATATAAGAAATACCAATGTGATTTCTAAAAATTGTAATAATATAATAATAGTTATTATATTTTATTTCAGTGCATTGGGAACATTGCATTTTATATCCTAAATCAAATCTAAGTAAAGCGAAACATGTCATTTTTAAAAATATTTTACAGAAAATTAAGAAAAATTAATATCAGGCCATTCAAAGAAATAGCATTGTCTTGAGTTTTTTTTTTTTTTTTTTTTTACAAACTCAAATATTTACTGTATAACCTGAAGAATCTTCAGAACTTCCTGTGAATCACTTAAGTAATATTTAGTTGTTATGATCATGGTTTCTGAGAACTACTTCATGTCTATTGCCTTATGCTGAAGAGGAAATGCCCTTGAAATGTGTGTTTCAACAATAAAACAACATTTTGGGGTTGAAATACCCATTCATAGGTGCCAGAAGTTGGGCGAGTCCAGGCAACACAGATATGAAGCGGGTCTCTGAAACGGTGATCATAAAATATTTGAGTTTGCAAAGATAAAATAAGACACTGATATTTTTCATCAACATCATAATATTTTTTAAAATTTTCTATAAAGTAAATAAAAAGTGGATACATTTTATTCACATTTTGATTTAGTTTATGAAATACTGTATATTATACTGTGTAGTGTATACAAATTATTATAAGGGGTTTGGCTTTAGTCAGATTATATATATATATATATATATATATATATATATATATATATATATATATATATATATATATATATATATATATATATATATATATATATATATATATATATATATATATAATTTGGCACATTCAGGAGGAGGACTATCACAGCCTTGGCTACTATTTACACAACTATTCTCCTATTGACAGAGGCCCTCTAATTGTCCATAAACAGGAGGTAAGCTTGACAGTTTTTCTTCTAATGTGCAACATTGCTTTTATTTGTATTTCTCATTTTCTTTTATATTCATTTGTTTTGTAATTTGAGCCTGTTTGACACACAAACTGGTTGTTTTAAAATGTGCTATACAAATCATTTTTCATTTTTTTTAAATTGGCAGTAAAAAAACTTCCCTTTCTCGAGTCCACAGAGGAAATAAGTCACACCCAGTGGCCGCTCTGTTGCAATGTCTATTTATTATTTGCCTGTAGTACATAGCATATGCATATTTATGCTTACAAACAAGTAAAGTTCCAACGAGCATTCATCCACAAACATACAACAGACATACCCAATTCACATAATCAAACTGTACTGTTCAATCCTGCACTTAAAGCAAAAAAAAAAAGAGAGAAAAATCCACCCTAAACAGCACTCGTTTATCATTCCTGTCAATTTGGACATTTTAAATAAATAAGTCAAAGCTCTATCTGACCTGTGATTAGACAACATTTGTGCAGCTGCTTCATCATCAAGTGAATAGCCTGCCAGCAGTGTGGACATGACTCATTTTTCTGGTGATGTGAAAAAATCTTTTACCACATTCCAGGAAATTCATTCAGCTACAGGGTGTAAATGAAGCAGCACCGCAAATGATCACGTTATTAAAAAATGCATACAGTATGTAGCTTTGGGAGAATGCTAGCCTTCACATGAACACGGTATAGGATATGGAATTCAGTGAAACCGATTTCTTTTTTTTTTTCTAGGAAAGATACAAACGTGTACACAAAGACATGGTTTTACTTTGCTCATCACCACAAAGCTCTGGTCCTTTGACCAACATCAGCCTTGATCTGGTCCTGCATTCTGCTGCAGAATGCAGATGAAAGCTGTGGTGACCCCCGGAGGAGAGCAGGTGACATGACAGAAATCCAACCCGAACACCACGATACTATGTATTTATTAGTTTTGTGACAATGGAGGAGGACAATTTTTATTGACACACCCTTTGTAGTTTTCACATGACATAACATGTACAATGGCTGCCGGCTTGGCAGCAGGATTTGCAATCTAAACTTCTTGTTTCTTGAAATAATCTCGACTGTTCCACATTGTAGCAGCTGATACCAACCCTCATTCACACGTAACCCTAAGGCCATGAAGCTCCACCGCACTGATGGAGGAAAAATGTACAACATAAAAAGTTAAGTAGATTAAAGTACTGTGCAAAAACTAAGGTGCTTACATACACCTCCACACCTCCCCCAAACTTTCTCAGACACACATACACACACAAACAGGCCATGAAGCCAAATAAAAACACACAAGCAGGTATGCACATACAGATCACTAAAGGCATGTTTTCAAACTGTGTCGGATCTGTATCATGCCCGCTATGCAGGGGGAGCTCAAATGAGTAATAAATTGATCATTTTCCTGCATAATTTAAAGTCTTACCGACTCACCTGCACACTGCAGTTAGCAGGGAGAAGGAAAATATGAATAAACGTTTGGATATCTTTGTGCTTTCATAGTAAACTGGGTGACTTGGGCAATAGACATTAAAAAAAATGTGGCAAGGCCATTTAGATTGAGGCCTCAACTTGATGTGTTTAGTAGCACAGACATGATTTTTTCAAAATAAATGATAGAAATGTGTCTTTTTCTAAACTGAGAACACATAAGTTAGTAATCTGTAACTGCCGATTCCAAACACATCCTTCATATTCGCAATGGGCCACCAGATGGTGACCCCTCCCAGTGTTCACATTTCCCCTGTAAATGTTGACATTAGGTTTGGTTTTATGAACCTGTTTCCCAAAGGACAGGATGCTCCGTGAAATGACGCTTTATAAATGCAAACACATTAAATAAGCTAAACCTTGTATTTTTTATTTTTTTTTAATTTTGCTGTTGACTTATTTTTAAAACTGAAATTAAAAGTTTGTGGTTATTCTCACCAATGAGAAAATTATTTCTCCTCTCCTTTTGTGGCTTTCATTGCAATGGTAATGAAAACGCAGGTGAAGAAAATCACATTTGATAGAATTTCAGAATGCATATACTCGACTCTTGTCACGATGAAGAAGTGCAAATATCTCTTGATTTGTATAATCCTTTGTTAATCCATCCACAAATCTCTTTTTTGTGCTTTGGCCAATAATCTGAGATAATCAGAGTCATGAGGAGTCTATGTCTTGATGGCAATTGTCTACCAGTTATACATAACATTAGTGACTAAAGCACAGACTTCCTTTTGTCATGTCTGTGGTAAACACTGCTTCAACAAGAGCCCTTATGCTGACTTGACAAAAAGAACACAGAACAGATTTCACAAAGCCACAGGACAATCAATCAGTCCACGAATTAATTAGGGAATCTATACAGACAAGTCGAGGCATGTGGTATGTCTGCAGAATACATCTGATGTTCGTCATCTGAAATCTGATGTTGTATCTCTGGCAGTTTTTAAATCAGATATCTGCATCTGTGTCTGTTTCTGAAGCAGATGTGATACCTGTTGCAGAAGTGTCTCTGTGGAGACGCACCGAGTATCTGGCAGATCCTGCAATCTGAAGGGTTGTTTTTCTTTTTTTTTTTTTCCCCCTTCTCTTGCAGTAAAATATTACGGTAAATTACACTTCAACAGTCCAGGAAACACAATCTGCAGCCTGATGATGGTGGGCAGATGTCCTGCTTTCTGTCACAGTTCATCTTCTATGCTGGGGAGTAAAAAGAAGAAGTGTGCGACTGGGTGTGTGCGACTGGGTGTGTGCATGTGTGCGCAGTTGCGTATATATAAAAGCGGATCTTGAAAATGTTTCTTAATCATAACAGTTAACGGACGTCCATTCCCCTTTACACCCATATCCTCAGCCTCCCATTGTCCCGTCTTTTTCCTCTAATCCTTAATCCAGCTCTGTCATGCTCATCTTAAACACCAACACTGTTCATTCCTCCAGTCCTTTCCCAGATGCAATCCTGTCCAGCAGGCCAACTGAGGAACTTGTGTCACACACACACACACACACAGATACACACAGACACACACATGCACGCACATTAGCACACACACACAATTTCCAAAATCTTAATACATCGCCGCTTTGATATCACCATTTTACTAATCCGGGATACAGGTTAATAAGATGGAATTTGTGTATGTCCACTTGTGCATATTATATATGTGTGTGTTCAGTCTGGTCCACAGGTGTCCGTGGGCATGTGTGTGTGCGTGTATCAGTTGGTCTCATAGGAGGAAAGCAGTGCAGCATCCACAGGCTCCATGCAGGAGGGGCAGGTGAAGGATCTCATCAGCCAGTCATCTATACAGTCCATGTGGTAGATGTGCATGCAGGGCAGGAACCGGATGGGGTCTCCGTACACAAAGTCCATCATACAGATGACGCACCTGCAGAGGAGAACACACACTCTCGCTATCAACTCAACACTACACTTTGTACACTAAATTGTCTAGGTTTGGTCTGGTTTTATATATTCCTGATAAAGGCAATACTTTTACATAAGGAATATTTTATATACAAAATATTTACTTGTTAATTGGTCTATTATTATATAATTATTACTATTCGATTTGCTGTAAAGTTGCAAATGGCTTTATTTTGATATAAAGAATATTATTTGCTTCTGACAGGTATTAATTAATCAGTTTATATAGGCTAGTGGCTTCTTTAGAAACATTTCATTCTATTTAGAATATACATAAATTTGAATTTTTTTAGTTTAAATAGTATATTTTTTTTAAAAAGCAAGTGTTTAATAAATCCTTTACAATTTAAATTTAGATGCTGCATAAAGTCTTTAAAATGTGATACAAAACACCCTGCTTGAAGAAAGAATACTGCAGTGAAGCAGCCAGAACAACCGAGTGTTTCTACTCACTCTCGGATTTTCTTCTCGGATCCATCCCGGCCCGGGTCGTACACGCCCTTTGGGAGGTGTTGGATGAGTCCGATACGCTGGGCGATGCGGATCTGCTCCTCTTCCGTCAGCTGAGTGGCGAGTCGGGCCTGGCTGGGTGTTGGGTGGTAGACAGGCACATGGATCTGTTCCTGTGGAGAGAGAGGGAGAGGGAGAGGGAGAGAGAGAGAGAGAGAGAGAGAGAGAGAGAGAGAGAGAGAACACAGGAGTTAGACAAAGACATAATTGTCTTTTCTACATTTCTGCAGGGGGAGGATTTACAGAGAAGTACATAGAAAATCCTGATCAGTCTTGAGTGTTGACAAGGGAAGAAGATAGAGACTCTTGATTCTGATTCTCCTCCCCGCAGGAATCTGAGGAGGATTTACAGAGAAACACACAGAAAATGAAAAGTCATGATTATTTTCCCCTTCTCTAGTGAACCTATTTTTATGCTACCCAGACCATCTGCTCTCACACCACAGATCCAGAAGTCTCAAGAGTTGTGGCAAGAAACACTGTAAAATTCTCTGGTAGACGATAGGCTGCAGAACGCCTCATATTCTTGTTTCATCTGACATTGGTTGGTTACCCAATCTCTCTCCCCCCTCGTTCCCTCGTTACTTTTAACAAAAGCAGAAGAGGTTCTCGTCATCGCTTTCGGTGGAAGTCAAGTCCGGTCATGTGACTCATTTTAATACCGAAAGACAGATAGATAACCTACCAGTACATTCTTGTGGCGGATTTCACTTTGGCTCATTCCACAATAAAAGTAGTCAGATGACTGTAACGGTTTCAAAGTCAAGCACATGCTCTTTGTTTTCGCTTTATTTTGTTATTTGTTTAGTTTCACCTTTATTCAGAAATTGATCTGCAGTAGCTAGGCAGCTACTCCACTTTTATTATGTCATAGTTATTCATCTTCAAAAGAAGGCCTGCAGAGCTTAAAAGTGCACAATAAATATTGTCAATGACCCATGTAATCTATGATTCTTTCCAAGCAGGCGATATTTATGGCCCTGTTTTGGAAATATGAGCTCCAACAGTAGGTGGTGGCGTTTCCCCACACCTTGTTGTAAAAGCCAGCGCAAACACACTGAATTATCCGACTTACAAATGTGCTGCAAGAAACAAATACAAAACTGTAGTTCACATAAATTATTTTTTCGTATTGGATTCATATGAGTCAAATACCAATGCTATACCCTTTTAGAGTGTACAGACATTATTATATTATACTAAATATATTGTGTTTGACATTTAAAAAAATATCAAAGATACTTTCTGAAAAAAAAAAACGTATATATTGATCATGTGACTGTATAAAAATGTAACTGCTACAGGAGATTCAAATTAAATACAACTAAAATACCATACAATACATTATAAATCCTTTAGCCATAGTTTTGAAACATGGAAAACTAAATCATTATTTTCCATGTTAAATGTGTTCACCACTTTTAAACCAATGATGATGGGTGAAGAAACATGGCTTTTTATTGATTTTACAAGTAAAGTTGATCTGCGCTGTTTTCTATGTGCTATATAGCGTCATCTTCCATATTAGTTGAAATTTTATTTATCTGAAACTTATCACAGCACGCTTTTGTAGGTGAGAAAAAATGTCACATTTGGATTTCTGGCATGTGTAAAATCTTTCTCCCCTCTGAACTACTTTCTATTCACTCTACTGTGTTACTTTGCGGTCTATAAATGCATGCCTGCCTCATCCTCTTCCTTCCTTTCTTTCCTCCCTCCCTCTAGCTCTCACTCCTACCAGCCATTTATACACAATGGTTGCAGTTTCTTGTGGTTTGTGTGCGAGGTTATCCTCTCCCTTCATAAGCCCACGTCTCCTCCGGCTCCTCCAGTTCCTCCTTGTGTGCGAAACTATGAGGTCAGGCAACTATAAGGATCCAACCAGGAGATCATAGATTAGGCTGTGAATCTAGTCTAATGCCATTAACTGAGCTTCTTCATTAACTACCTGTATAGCCTCGCTCCAGAGATGAACTATTGACACGAAGCACTGCTTGAACAAAACAGGAAATTAGACCGTGTGTGATGTTCTCCGTCTGCCTGCACAAAATGGCGCGTAAGGTAACCACTGTGACCGACCTGGTAGTGGCAAGCACATGGAATCAGTTTCCACTTCCTCTTTTCAGCTAAATGATAGCTGGCCGACTATCATTTAATAGACTTATACGCTGTTGTAATACAGTATATCCTTTTTACTGCTTTTTGAGTGAGGTTGACAAGAAACTGCTCTGACCAACTCCTGTGTTATGTGACGATAGAAACTTTATTCAACTGAAACAGGTAAAAATATGAAAACAATATATGTTGTTCTCCTTTTGAATTGAATTAAATATGAATATTATTCATATTTAATTCAATGTTTGCCGCATAGAATGCTGCATGGAAATCTCTTCTCTCAGGATGATTTTCATAGGAAACACTGTTTTAGTTTAACTGCTCTAATAAACTCCTGCGCAGCAATGGCAGCAGGTAGCTCAGCCAGCCTCGCAGCCATGAGTCAGCATAAGCGGTAGTTGAGTGAGTCGGCTGCTTCGCTGACAGCCACTCCTTTCGTCTGTGTCAAAAACAGATGGCCAGCCAGGCAGAAGGGATATAGACCAGACTGGGCCTCAGAAGGCGTGTGTGTGTTTGTTAGGGTCGTCCACTGTGCCGTGGTCAGCAGTGTAATTGTTATCATATGCCTCCCCCCTCCTTTCATACATGGTGTGTCAGCTGGGCTGCGACAACTGTTCATTATGTGACCTCAGGTTGACCAGAAGGACAACAGTCAGGGAGACAGAGAGCAGGCTGGGTGAAAGTTAAGCCCTGTGCACACCTGGTATCAGTGGCTTCGTTAGAAAACATTTGAGCCGCTCCAGGTGTCCTGGAAGATTTAAATTTCCAGGGCCAAAGGGAGAAATTCTGGTCAAATGTTATCCGTTTACTGACATCATTCCAGTAACATTCAATTTTCACTATGTTAGATCCGATGTATATATATTTGTAGAATATGAAACAAATATAAAAAGGAAAACTGCAGGTTTCTTCAAGTTAAATTTGAGTCTTTTTCCAGACTATTTATAAATACAACTCAATACCTATTTCACCACAAAGAGAAACATTTTTTTTTTCCATATTAATTTATATTTGTATTAATTGTATACTATGCATACTATGTCCTCACCTGTACTGGTTAAGGCATTGTGAGTATGATGTACTACAGCAAACAAAAATCTATTCATTGATTTTTAGTGTATTAAAGTGTGGTGTATTATATTATGTACTATGTCCATATAAAACATTTTCAAAATTCAAGACTTTTACCAAGTCTTTTTAAGGTATTATTTCCAAAGTAATACTTTTTAAAACCCCACGGGCACCCTGTATAAAGTGTTGACACCGCGAGTCAACATGCCGCGCCTGTCTTTCATTTTACTCACTTCCACTAAGAGATTCAGTGTCGTTATTTTCCTTATTGTTGTCAGTTTCCCTCCCAAACCCTAAGTTTCTTTGTTGGAGTGGGTTTTGATGATTTGGGCAACATTGATCCCACACTTTTCTTCACTTGGAGTGGTGACAGCCAGGGTTTAACTGGCAAACTGATCGATAAAAATAAATAAATAAATAAACACATCCCTTGTGAGAAGTGTATGCGACTGAAGCAGGAAGATGTTCAGAAACAAAGCTGCACTCAATAGCAGCAGCAGCATTGTGCGTCACAGCTAGGGTTGCAAAATTTCATGGGAATTACTAGAAATATATGGGAATAAACAGGAATGATGCCACAAAATTATATATTAATTTATACAAATTTGAAGGTTGGGCTAAAACAACCAGATTTAATGCAAGTACACTCCTCAATCACATACATGTAAGATGTTTTTTTCATTTTATTGACCTTTTTTCTGTAACCACACAAGAATTTATACATCAATTATCAAGTATTTTAAAGACCATTCCAGTTGTTTCGCTATGACTATATTTCTGTTCATGCATTAGTTTTTTTCCACCCTTTTTTTAATTTTATTCTACAGGAAAATGTCTTATTCACAATCTGATGTGTGGAAGCTTTTCTCACAAGTGAATGTTAAAAGAAAGTCTTTGTATATGTGTGAATATTGTGGAATGCAGCAGCATATTGCAAAGTGACAAAAAATGTCCTCAAACCTCAAAACATTTAGCAGACAAGATGAAATATTTGAAATATTCCCCCAATAATTTCCCGGCGTAACTACTCATGAAATGTTTCTAGAAATTCACCAAAATTGTCTGCCCCCTTGCAACCCCGGTCATAGCGAGCTGCGGCGGGTCAGGTGTTTGCGGGCGTCTGGGTGCGACCTCCTTCACTTCTGATGATAGAAACTTGCTCTCTACAGTCACACTGGAGGCTGCTGGGATAACTTGTGTTTAGACAGAATTATTTTTACCAGCCCGGAGTGAAATGACTGGAGAGACTCAACAGATTTCGAAAAACAGTAATTACCGGATAATGAAAACCCTGCCTGGTATTAACATCCACCCTAAGCAATCCAAAGTGGACAGCTCTAATCCCAGGTTTGTGCACACTCAGGGCCTGAGCATGCGTTCAGATGATTCAAACCGCATTCGGAGGTGGTCTGGGCCACTTGTGACCACATTCTTATACCAGTGTGTACGCAATGTGTTCTGGGCCACATTAACCAACAGACGTCCGGCAGACGAGGCGGTGGAGGGCATTGCTGCCTCCCGGTCTGTTTACAGACGCTCACTGAGCTGAAATGCAGTAATATGTCTCCTCTGAGCTCTGTGGGTTTCAGCAAGGAGACACAGACACACACACAAAGACACACAGACACACAGACACACACGCACACGCAAAATGCAATAAAAGCTTGAGCCCGAGTTGCAAACGGAAATGATGTTATGTGTTTATTTGCACAGAGCAGGGAACTGAGTTTTGATCACAAGTGGTCACTCAAGATCCATTTGTCTGTCAGGTGTGTACAGACGCATGTAGTGATGCATGTTCATATAGGTTCTGCTCAGGGTCTTAGAGACCCTCTCAACCAAGAGCACAAAGTTTGATAACAGATGAGGTATATTTTTAACTAAACCAAAGATTCTCTCAGAGCTATAGGTGTACAATTGTGAGGATTCTGGATGTGTGTGGCTGTGTAAAGGATGCGAAAGTGGGTTACAAAACATACACATTATGTAGTATGCTACAAATTAGCAGCAGCATTTGGTTTAGTAAGTTTTCTGAGTTTTCTCTGAGTTTTCTTTTCTGAGAAGAGCCAGGCCTGCACAGAATTGACCACAATCAGATCTCAAAGTGGCTTGGATGCCTACGCACCTCAGATCTCAATTATGAACATGGCGTAAGCACAAAACGGGACTTTTCCATTGCAGAGGTTGGGATTAATACGGTGTGCAGCTGTAGATCAACTCGGACACAAGCATATGCACATTTTGGAGACAGGGGAAAACTGGCAACACAGATGTTGAGGTGCTGAAACGGAGCTAGATTGGGTAACGATAAATCTGCGTCTCACACAAAGCGCATAGGAGCACATTATGGAGCAGAACAGCACCGCTGAAATTAACCGCCAGAATTATGTCAAGATGTGGGAAGTAGATTCTGGAAGGTCTGACTTATCTTTCCCTGATAAAAAGAGTTGAATATACTGGTTTATTTCCACAAAGAAATGTTAATCTATATGATGAAATCATGATCATCAGATGTACAAAGGTTTTAATATCTTCTAGTATTGTACATATATCACCAAATATGATTTTAGTTTTCATAAAGTTTTTGTGTGCAAGACATCACTGCAGTGAACAGACTGAAGGAAAAATATAAATAAGGTAATAATGACAGTGTTTATTGTATTTTAGATATGGAGTGTGTGATGTCTCGCTGCAGGGCGCAGTAAGAACTTAACAGTGATGTCCGACTTTATGATCCACAGGGCTGTTTATTGAAGTTTTTTATGGTTACACACATAAACTTAGAAGAATGATTTGTCCATGGCTCCTTTCTCCAGCTGCCTGATTGCAAGTGACAGGGGGAGTTGCTATATATTGCTGAGTCTTGAGAATGAGTGGGAAGGTGTGGAGAGAGAAAGAGAAACTGATTGGTGTGGTGAAAGAAAACATTGACTATTTATGGTAGAATGTTGGCGTGGTGAGGGTGCGATATGAAGCCGAGCCACTTTACCAGGTCTACACAGGGCTCAGGGTGTTTGATCAACATGACATGTTCCAGGAACCCTTTATTTTTGATTAATTGTAAAGATCTGGATTTTTTTAGTCTGATACTGTACTAAGAATCCAGATGTGTTGATGACATATTATCAGCCAGAGACAAAACATTCAGTAATCAAATATTACAGATAGACACAACATCACATCATGGCTTCATTCTTGTCAGAATTATGAACTGAAGTAACGTAACACTTTGGTAACATGAAGGCCATGAAGATTCTCCTCTGTGTGTGTGACAATCTCAATATTTGACAGATAAATATTTATCTTATAATATCTTGTCCACTTGTATTTTTACTGTTGATTGCTTTACTTTATTTGCACATCCAAAAAAATGTCGTACTATAAAACATACTTAAATATTTTATACAAACACAAAAATAAAAAAAACAAAAAAACAAATTTCCGTGAAGCTATTTTTCTCCTCTGAGCGGTAATGTAAAACTGTATTGCGCAGAAAGTAACCTGATGCATGTAAAGGTGCAACAATTGATTGATAATTAAATATTAATTAAATATTAACTCTCAAATTTGTATGCTAATAGAGTCATTTTAGTCGCTTTTTTTAAAGCAAGAATGTCATATTTTCTGGATGCAGCTTTTCGAGTTTTTCTACAACATGACGGTAAACTGAATACCTTTGGACAGAGAAATAATAATCTGTATTTTTCACTACAAAGAAATGTGCATATTAAGCAATAGTAAAACTGTATTGTCAGTTTCAGCCCTTGTTGCGGGCTTCACCATCCTGATAATACTGTTGGTTTTGTGCCACTAGCCACAGAACTGCTACAGCAGGAAAGGCATTTCAACCACAGCTCCTAGCTTTTTCATCTTATTGTTAACTTACTGCAGCAGCCAGAACATGTAAGGGCCAATGCGTACATGGAGAAGGGTCTGCAGGCATCAAAATGATCGTTCACATGCCTCCCAGGAACAGACATACAAAATACAATGAAAAACAAAACCTGAATTTTCATATCTTGAATATTTTAGTATTACTCGCTTTGTCTGTAAAGCTTGACAAACTCAAACATACTCCATACACATAGCATCTATCTGCCATATGGCTGCATCTTTTTATGCAAAAGTTGTGGTGTCAATCTGCACTTCAGGGGAAGCAACACAAGAAACACGAAGCGTTTGCAGCCTCTGAAATATCAGCCCTCTGTCAAGACACTGAAGAGTAACAAAATAGTTGAACGAGAACCTACAGACACCTTCACACAATACAGGCAAGTGCGCACTCAGTTGAGCACATAAACGTACGTGCAGACAACAAAGAAAACAATGGGAGAATGAGAAGGATGGACATTACCATCACAGGATATGGTTGCTGATGTGATAGCAGGACAGGCTGTGGTGTGACAGTAATGTTATACGTTATCACGTTACTTCATCAGTCCGGTAAAGCAGGAAGCTGAGGCGTCGATGCTTAGACATGACATGCCTTCTACATTGCCCCACTGTAGTAGAGGTACTGTATGCAAAAATGGAATGGTGAGCATTTATCATGGTGGAAAACAACAACAAAATGTGCTAATTGGGGGAAAATATAAATAAATATAATTAAACTGCCATTACCGCCATAAAGCTTTTAACAGATCAACC
Organism: Lepturacanthus savala; assembly: GCA_030544235.1. Classification (NCBI taxonomy): domain Eukaryota; kingdom Metazoa; phylum Chordata; class Actinopteri; order Scombriformes; family Trichiuridae; genus Lepturacanthus; species Lepturacanthus savala. The sequence goes on from CM060481.1 coordinate 18,725,279, forward strand.
AACACTGATCTCCTGATCATGAAGACGAGAACTTTGAGGAGTCAGGGAGAGGACAAAAGAATTCAGAGGTTGTTATTTCAGTACTGGCCCTTGTGGTCGGGAACAGCACCCTCTATGTGTGTCATCCAAAGCCTGCAGACTATGTCAATGACCTGCAACACAATGGCCTGTTTGTCAGCGACGCCCCCTCCACTACCCTAAATGCTTCTGTTACCATATCAGGACAAAACAGAAGATAATTTGCCACACGGGGCTCTCTGGCAGCGTGTGTGATGGCCTTACAGGGCAAAAAAAACAGCACCATATCTGATTTAAGCAACTCTGCGGTGGTGATGAGGTCACAAACACCTCAGCTGAACTCATCATTTGACCTGTTACTGTTATCACAACAGAGTGAGGCTGCCACACTATTGTTCTGCTTTACCTTACTGTAACTGATACTACAGTACTGGGGCCTGACCTAAGCAGCATAAAACTTTCAAAATTTTTATTTAGGATTTAGTTTAGAAGTTTAGTTTGGGAGAAGACATTTTCTTCTTGAAATATGAATCCAACTTACTATGGGCATCACGCCATTCCTTTCTTATAGATGACGCTGAAAATTAACATTTCTTGTTCCAATCTACACTCGCAGCTGCACTGGGAATGACCCAAAGCCAATCAAGTCCTGGAGCCACAAACTTTCAGAAGGAATGTTGTTGTTTAGTCCCTTCATCTCTTCTTCTTCCATCTCCTCTGCTCGCCTCCGCGCCAGGTTTGACAGCCAATTAGAAGAAAAACCACCTACAAAGTAAAGTTTCTCTCCCAGTTTCTTTTGAAAAAAAGCTGGCTGAGCTCAAATCAACCGTTAACAACAAGCCCTCTCATCTTGACGGGAATAGAGCGGTTGACAAGAGTCTGTAACATTTGTGTCAGTCAGTTATATGTACCACCTGGTTTAATAAGTGTTTCAGGTCATTTTAACCCTCTCGGCCTCAAACAAAACTGAGAGAGGAAGCGAAAAAAGAAAAACAAAAAAATGGAAACCTATTAATAAAAATGCAGGTGCTGTAAACACACACACACACGCTGCAAATCTTAAGTATGCAAGGTGTTCTAGCCAATAAGGTCTGGCCATAAAGCTCGCTCACAGCAGCATAAAGGCCTTTGTACCAAACTGAATGTGATCAATATAAACTCCTGTCACTGCTCCCAACTCCGAGGCTTATAAGGGGACCAGAAGGGGGGCATTGCAAGCCATGCCAGGAGGCCAACGCACACGCACACACACACACACACACCCTCCCTCCCTCCCAAATACAAACACACAGGGGTGCCTTATCTCCCATAGTCCAGTCGCACAGCAATGAGTCAGCACTCGTCTCACCAGCTGCTTTCCAAATCACCGCACTCAACACGCTGTGAGCAACACACTCAAAATTGCAGTCTTCACAATATTAGAGGCACATGCAGAACTAACCCCCCCCCCTTAGCCTCCCCACTTGATACGAAACAAACACATGCACTCTCTCACTTTTAAATCATCTTGACAAGACATTAAATGGCGCACTAGCCTAAGTGGTTGACTAAGAGGAGGAGTGATCTCATGCACTTAGTTTTCAACATCCATACATCGACCAATCTGACTCTATGTCTATGTAGATAGTGACGACGCAGCAAGAATTTTTAATATTAACACATGTTCTATGAAGCGTATTTTCTGAATAAGTGATCACAAACAGGATTTTGGCCAGTGAACACATCAGAATTGGGTATCATAAAGTAACATATGCTAAAGTTTACATCACATTATTGAAAGAAATTTATGGTATGTACAACACGCATAAAACTAGATTCAAGGTATATTACAACCTATACAGCACAGTTACCACTTAACAACACACTGCATTATCTGTTGCAAGGTTTGAACAAAGAGCGCATTTTAAGAGACTAACACTTGAACAAAAACCCAAGTAGGTAAGTATTTACCTGCTATACAACCACTACAATAATATACGACAATCATACAACTGATTTTAGAGCTATAATATTGACCAATTGCTATAAACTAATCTAACAGTATTGCGAATATCTGGTGCTCACCCTCATGTCCACAGCAACCAACTGTGATAATGACAGTTACACTGCTTCGATGTTGTAAATCTGAAGTGATGTGACAACATGTTAAACTGCCTATTGTCCTACTTCTACGCACATGTAAATATCAAAAGATACAGAACAAGATGTAGTAATGTGATATAATATACTGTATTTTATACAGTCTCAGTCTATGTGTTACAGAATTTAACAGGAACCCTATAATAGCTTACAATATAATGTGTAAATCATAAAGAACTCAATTAAAATATATTTCCGTTTAGAGTGAGGTCAATGTCAGTGTAAAAAGTCTGAAATTTCTGTTAATAGTGTCCACATATCTCAGTCTATCCCCGTTTCTTTGTTCAGCCTCTTTTCAGCCAGGAAATTACTCAACAGCACCAGACGCAGCCTCCTGTCGAGCAGTGGGCAACTCGGCTCCAGATGCTGGAATTCACCCTTGTCTGATTCACCGCTGACTCTGGATTTCTAGATCTGGGGGAACATGCACAAACAATGCATACGCGCAAAACCCACAAAAGCTTGGGTATTTCAAAAACAAAATATGTGGTGAGAATGGGCACACCTCGCACATTCTTCAGACCAGGCATGCACAACATTTCCTAAAGCGATCCAATGATGTGACGAGGTGAAGACGACATAAAATGAGAGACAGAAACATTTAGTAAAATAACCAGCTGCACTGATTGTTCAATTCTTTTTTTGCTTTTACAGACATTCTTAAGATTCCCCGACCTCTGGCAAGGAGGACAGACCTCCAGCACAGGATACAGGCATTTACAACCAGGGCTGTACTCTACAGCTCTTAAGAACACTGAAAATTCTATTTCAAATTGGGCATAGTGGAGCCTTTCGTCTCCTTGTATCACACACAGCACTTTTAAAGCGTGTTAAGCTGAACAGCCGAGCACCAATAGTGTGCTGTGTTCTCAGCTTGGGTTCACATGGTGAAGGTGCTGATTACTGTGGTCACTAGGGAGAAACGAGCTGGCAGGTATGAAAGAGCCCTTTATAAGTAGGATTTAACTAGTTAGTTAAGCTTCTTGCAAAATTCTGTCAGTAAACAAACTGCACAGTGACTTTCTTCACCAGAACTGAAAGTCTTCCAAAGAAACTAGGGAATATTTGTGTTCTTTATTACAGCATCTTTCCTCCACAATACCAGAGCCGGCTGCTTCGGCCTAATTATATGCTGTTGTGTGTTGAGTGTCCACTACTGTACTTTTCAAGGTTGAAAACACCTTTAATATTATTAGCTTATAGACAACAGTTGTGAAGCAATATGTCAGGAAATTCAATAAAATGTCTCTGTTGTATATTGCTGTTATTTTATAATTGTAAGTAGGACGGTTTATAGTTGGTTCCAGTGTTTTCATTAAATTTCTTGATGATATTGCAAAGATAACCACACTGACCTCACCACAAATGTTCGTAATAGACTGAGACTTAATATAAGGACAAAATGTTCCCCTTTGATGTTTCATCCCTGTGGTAAATAGTTTTGCAGCATGTTTTTATTGCAATAAGTGGAATCTAAATTACTGCATCAAGTGGCCACCTACTTGAACTTGAACACTGGTCAGATTTTGAGGCCGACTTCAGTTTCCCATGCTTTAAAAACACTTATCTTAAATCTACAGATAGGCTTGGCTTAACCTAGTAACAAGCAAACTGGCTGCCAAGGCCTTACATAATACATACCAGCCACTTCTTAATGTTGAAAACCACACAAGAGAGACTGAATGCACCATTATGTTTACAGTTACAGCATAATGTGTGTGTGTGTGTGTGTGTGTGTGTGTGTGTGTGTGTGTGTGTGTGTGTGTGTGTGTGTGTGTGTGTGTGTGTGTGTGTGTGTGTGTGTGTGTGTGTGCTCTAATTTGGGAAATAAGGACAGCAGAAAGGCTGCCCTGGAGGGAAACAGCAGCTGAGAAAGTTATGAGAGAACTCATCTCTTACAAAAGGATAACTAATGTGTATTTCGAGTCCAATAAAACTGTATTTCGGTGTTAAAGTCGTCTATGGGCTATATAACACATGCCTGCAAGTCGTCTCCGCTGTGCCCAAACTACATGGCTACAGCAAAACGATGATTTCTTCAAGGATGAATCATAACGTGACTTCAGGGGAATAGTCGACAGACAGAACCGTCGGATATAACAAAGCGGATTAGTGTCAACGCTGCGAAGGGACGGGGTCAGTGGGCTAAACAGCTGATCCAGCCTCACGCATCTAACACACCAGTTTCCTGGCGTCGCCTGATTAAATGCAGACACAAAAAAGAGACAATAACGGGGGCCAGCAACACACACAAAACATCGTATATGACTTAAAAACACAATGCTTCATGTGAAACAGCCCGTCAAAGTTACCTGGTAGGGGGGCGGCGGCTCCAGGTCGGGGTCAGCACCTTCTCCGTAGCTAGCCCGGTCCGACTGAGATTCATGTAGCAGGGAAATATCATCCGAGGTGGGAGACTTCAGACAGTTTCCCATCTCCTTCCTCTTCGGTAGGACTCTCCCCCCTCTCTCTCCCTCTCGGTGCTTGTTCTTACGGTAACACGGCGGGGTTGCGCACGGTCCACTTTCACGGATAACGCGGGCGGTGAATGAGAAGGCGTTTTTCCATACGCGTCCGACGAAAATTCTCCTCTCCCAGACGACGGGAGGGCTGCTCCGCTCAACAACAACAAAACATCCCTCAGCTAGCAGCTGCTAGCCACACAAAGAGCTAGCCCCGCTAACGCCAGCTAGCACTCGCCAAAGAAAAAAAAAATACTCGGTTGACTTAAAAAAAAATCCAGACTGATATCACCTCGCGGAATTTTATATCCGTGGGCGAAGTGGATAAAATACTGATACATTCATTTAAAATGACGCGGCTATTCGCAGTTTTCCTGGCTGTCAGGGACTTTCCAGTTTGCAGCTGCTGAATTACGACAAAAGGTGGTGACGTAGCAGCGCGAGGCCCCGCCCCCCGTCACGTGCTCTTCGTTGAAAACATAAACACAGGGCTAAAATCGATTAATGAGTCTCGTGGTTGCAATTTCAGGGCATTTTTGATATTATCGGTCCAGTAGCCTACTGGAAATATCACATGGATACCCACGATTCCACGGATTTCTTGCTAAGTTAAGAACTTTATGTAGCTATTTAGACTAGTCCCATTGAGATCAATGATCTCTTTTACATGGGAGACCTGGCCGAAATAGCAGCATAAAAAGGTTACAGACGGGAAAACCCATTAATAAGAAAGAGACACAAACAGTAATGCGATTAATAATATAGAAAATAAAATTTTGACAACCACCAATCGAATCATTGATTAGTATATTAATAAGAACTTTAAAATCAGTATTCACCCAAGTCTTTTTGAAGGCTATTCCAAGCAAGTGGGGCAGAGCCCCTAAAAAAGGCAAATGAAAGAAGGGAGTAAATTTAACAAGGCTTTATAAATTAATGGGTAATAATGAGTGAGTCTCTGAAAGGTCAGTGAATGCCACTTCTCAACTATGAGAAGCCTGGCTCTCATTGCTTTGAATTATCAAGATGAGATAGAAGTGGATTAGATCACATGTATGACAACAAGGTCTTCATGAGGTGTAAATAATAGCACATTGTCCTGTACTGTTAAAATTGTGTTTGTGGTGCAAATGACAAAAAAAGACAACACAAAATGTTTTTTTTTCTTTAGTTGCTTCTCATCATTTCATCTTAAATTACAATAGAAACATTCAGTATGTACAGGAATGTCATTCTGCTCAGTGGTAGCCATGCACAGTAAAATATGATGACTGGAAACATCACAATGCCACTAAATTTGGTTACAGTTTATTTCAGCTATATCTGTAAAAGGGAAAAAAATAAGATTAATTAATGAATTATTAGAAAATAAAATATGAGCTGTTACTGGAATATTCCAAAGAATGACTTCTGTTAAATAAAATAATATGAAAACATTTCCTCCACCAATAAAAACAAATTTAAACTGACTTCTAAAGTCATCATCTTGAATCCTGAACCTTACTCTAATCATGAATAAACCAGCAGTGCTCCAATTCCAACACTTGAGACAACATCTGAGTTTCTGTGTTTTGATTAGTCTGTCGCAGATTTTCAAATAAACCACCGATACAGTTAGAGGTGAACCCACTCTGTCTTATTTCAATCGTAAAGTATTTGTTCATATACAGATTATTATTTGACACATATGATCGTGCTGTAATTATGATATTCAAGTCTTTTTTTTATAGGTGGTTGAGGTAAAGCATGGCTGATAGAGAAGCAGCAGCGGATGTTCACAAAACAGGAAATCTGTGGTGGTTGTTGGTCAGAGCTTCTTCGCTCACTAGAGATGCTTCACGTCTTGGGGTGAATGGCCTGTTTGTTCAAGCTCAAGTACTGTTGGAGCCTGCCCCACCACCAGGAGGAGAAAAGGAGGGAGTCTGCCTTTCTAAAAGACACATTCATCTGTCCTCTTAAAACGGGACAATTTGTGTAAAAGGTGCCATTTACAGTATATAAATGTAAAGAACAACTCTCACTCGAAGTCTGATTTTTTTTTTCTTCTTTTTTTTTTTTTTTACTCTGGAGAGTCTGCATGTGTTGGCTGATTTACAAAGCTCTGTGCAAAAGCCGTATGTGATTATAAATACAACATGATTATAGGTTTGATCATTTCTGAAAGAAAGTATTCTACATTATTAAATTTGTCTTTCAGTGTTTTCATTATGCTTCGAGGAAAGTAAGAACATTTTAAATAAACAAGTATATAGTCAGTTCTCAAGAAACAAAATGAACCAAAGATTATAAGAGAAAAGTGAATCCAACATATACACAATTATATCTAACTTGGTCATATTGGTTTCGATCATAAAGTCCAATCATAGATGAAAGCCAAAATCTGTCAACCAAAATTTTAAAATGACACAGTTCAAAGAGTCATCTCATGGACGATGTATCAGGTTACATTAAATGATATTTGCCCGGTGTCACACTATGTCAACGCATAATTATGCGTTGCCTTCCATAGAAGAGTTTTATTGATAATCTCTAATTTATATTAAATTCTAGAAGGGGGAAAAGCTTTGTAGCAACCAGGTGGTATGATGCTGCCGGCCAAGTGGAGTCAGTGTCAGTAATTTATAGGGAGCTGCTTGGTTCTTTGGCTCCATCAAGTCCAACCCTACTACCCAGTACTGGGCACGTTTTTAGTAGTGGAGGCCATCTTTTTACTACATGAACCTTGTTTCCTACCCTAGTGCGCAACTTATGGGCGGCCACAGTGCTAGACAAACAAGCCTGCTAGAAGCAATGTTTCATTAATATAGGCACATTTCTCAACTTGTCTCTATTTCAAATAACTTGAGGAAGTGGACTTCATCCAATATTATCTCTCGACAAAGGACGGTGTCAAACCTGTCTAACCCCGTCAGGGCCATATAGATCGGCAGTCGCCCCCGAAAAAGGGCGGCACAAACAAGAAAACTGAACATCCATCTTCCCCCTACCTTCCTGATGAAAAAAACAAATCACACACCCACATAGGCGGGGCTGGGCTAAGCTGAGTGGTGCATTGTAGGGCTTTGGAAACAGTGGGCTGTCTCAGCTCTAGTGTGCCCTCCTCTGACAGTTATGGGCTGGAAGGCACGTGGATCCCGTTCTCCCCCATGGCCTTGGCTTTCTGCAGAGCAGCCTGGATACGGAAGTGTGTCCGTGATTCCATTGAGTAGTTTTTGTAATTTTGCCTGAACCAGAGCAAGAGATGTAATTAATCACATCAGTAATTAATAATCACATCATTTCACAATTAAAGTGAACCTCGTTCTTCAGTTTAGCACAAGCGTGAGACATAGCGAACATTTCTTTTAACGGGCAAGTGGGGAATTGATTTAACACATTTCTCCACAAGTAGAAATAATAATGAAGATAATTTGCTCTTTGAGAAACACGTACTTGGCCGCTTCTAGGAGTTTGACAGCTTCGTTAGTTCTGCCTTGTTCCATACACAACAGGCCATGCTCCAGCAGGGCATTAGGAACCAGGTAGTGGTCGTACTTGATCTGGGTCTCGCTGCAGACAAATACCAAACAAGAGTGGAAGTGACGTCAGTATGAACAAAGATTCTCTTCAACAGTCATGCAGAATGTTTATTGGAACAGGAAATCCTTTATTCACTGGAGGATGCACGAAGACTTTGATCAGGATAACTGGTGACGACACACAGCAAGAAACAGGAGCAAATCTGTTTTCGCTGTTTTGTTTAACTATGAACAGTATATAATGTAGAAACACAAACAGAGGCTTACTTGCAGAGGATGAGTGTGAAGTAGTGTTCGGCCTCCTCGTGGTGCCCCAGGTGTTTGAGACACAGTCCCTTCAGGAGGCTCAGCAGGCAATGGTCGTCTATGGAGAACTCAGTCCCTGATAAACACGCAAGAGTGTTAGGCCCAAACTGACACAAAACATCCTGAATGAACATTCTCAATAATTCTGTCTACTTCTCCATCTTAACAAGAATCAGTACAACACCAAAAAATACGTGGAAGCAACTTTATTACATGAATGTCAATGGAAAATAAAACAATAATTTTATTCTATGAGAATCTTGAATCTAGTCGGTGATTTCGCATACTTGGGCTGCTCTCGAGATCAGCCTGTGCCTCGTCCAGTGTCTTCAGCATGCCTTCAGTCAGGTCTTTGTGTTTGCCGATGACCGTGTAGCCGTTCCAGATGTACATCATCTCCTGGACCGGCCAGAGATAAGCAGCAGTCATGTGACACAACCAACAATCAGCGATTGATAAAAATTAACTTGAAAAATATTTTTAATGTGACAAATCTCCCTTCATGATGAGAATCAAATCAAATTTATACATTGTGACACTCCATAATTAACTGTTTTTTTATCCAGTTATTTATAATAAAAAATACATAAAAAAAAAAATTGATTTGTACTGACCAGTGGAGGAGTAGGGAGACAAATGGGTTTTTCTGCTAGGTAGCGACGGGCTTTTCTTATAGCGAACTTCTCTGTCGGTAAAGATTTGCCTGCTATTTTCTGTTTCAGCCCTGGAACCTGCCTGAAATATACAATATACAATACATGCAACACATGTCAATAATATGATAAAGATGTGTGGCATGTACAGTTTCTATATATTACAAATGGTATGTTTCAAAATATCTTATGTCAGATAAAATTTCAAATTACTTGAACATTTACGCATCTGTTTATCATTAATAAATACAATACCGTTCAAAGGTTTGGGGTCGACCAGACAATTTAGTGTTTTCCATGAAAAGTCAAACTTTTATTTACCACCATGAGTTGTAAAATTAATAGAACATTTTATTACATAAGCCTTCTGCCGAAATAAGAAAAACACATTGTACCATTAGAACACTGGAGTGATAGTGGCTGGAAATGGGCCTCTGTACACCTATGTAGATATTGCACCAAAAACCAGACACTTGCAGATAGAATAGTCATTTACCACATTAGTAATGTATATAGCATGTTTCTGATTAGTTTATAGTTATCTTAATTGAAAAAACAGTGCTTTTCTTTCAAAAATAAGGAAATTTCTACACAGTAGTATACACTTTCGTGGCTATGTGCTCACAAAAGATTAAATGGGGTTAAAAAAAATGAATAAACGCTTGCTATATTATTCCAATTTGAAGAAAATTATAGCTCTCATATTAGTTATATACTGCATCTTCTGAATCAAGAGGTTATGATATTGCAGATGTATATATGTCACAATGACTCATCTCTTTTTCACTGTGAGTAGTGTAATAGTGTCACTTTGACACTTTGACACTCTCAGTTCATACCTGAACAGAGTCAGCGCAGTCTCCCCGAAAGTTAGGCAGTCATCCTCAGTCAGCATGCTGAGGTAGGCGGCTTTCATATATGCATAGGTAGCCTGGGGGAACGAATAAAGCGGTTACTGCTGCAATTTCATCTTTCCTTTTCAAAATGAGACAAGGGGAGAAAAAAAAAACTACAACTAGGAGCTTAGAGAGCCAGATCAGGCCTCCAGAGTTTTAGGTTCACTTTTTTTTTTTTTTCCAGATGGCTCACCTTGGACCAGGAGTTCTCTTTGCTGAGCAGGTCGGCGTAGAAGTAGGCCATCTTCCAGTGCCTCTTGTATGTAAAGCACCACATCAGCTCCCAGTAGCACATGTGGTGGAACTGCTTCCACTGCTGCTGAGCCTCGCAGCACTCCTCGAAACGCTTGATAGCCTGGTCAAAACATACAAAACATTCATCTGTTTCTTTTTCCTGCACATATTTAGTTTGTTATTGAATGGGTCAGTGACACAACCACATTTATTGTCTTCAAATGCCGAGGTTATATGTAAGGATGTCATTTTAGGGATAAGAAGTATATATTTTACTAACAAGGTTGTATGCCTGCTTACGTAAATTAAAGGGAAGCATACAGCAATCTTTATTTGATGCTAATAAATTTTAATGTGTTTATCCAGGGGTGAAGAAATGACTCTGACTTACACCATCCAGGTTGCCTTTGATCTCCTCTATTCGACCAGCGAAGAACAAGAAGATGGATCCCTGGGAGAGGAACATCCCAAAGCACATTTATGAACATGACACAATAAATCATGTTTGCAACTTTGAAAAAAACAGTAGTGTCAAACCTTAGGATATTTTTTGAGATATGGCTGCAGCAGTTTCTCTGCATCTGCAACATCTCCTTCTCCAGTGCCTGCAAGACAGCAAACAAACAGAAGGGCTAAGATCTTTGTATTTCTTTTTTAAGCTGCAGCTATGTGTGTGTCTGTTTTTGCTTACCTAATATGAAGCTCATGAAGGTGTGATAACAAAGCAGCAGCATGTTGCATAGGAAGGACCTGAATGTGGTTTCTGCAGAGCCCTCTACAAGCTGCTGTAGACCAAACTCCTGCAGAAACACACACACGCGCACACACAGGAGATGAAGATAGAATTGAGTCTCCTTTCAGGGTAAGATCAATTGGGTAAGATTACAAAAACATCATTAAAGCATGTTTGTCTAAAAGGTCCAAAATATGCAAGTACATAATGTAAAATGTACAGAATATTAAATTTACAAAGTCAAGATTATGTCAGCATAAGTCTTGAGACTCCTTATATCTATATAAGATTAATTAAATTCAGATAATAAGTGGTTACGTGAACCAAATCTGGAAATCTGTCATTTAGGATATTAGGAAGTGATGAGCCACAGAAATATTAGGCCTACATAATCAAACCAATTATTACTCAATGCATCAGGTTCAGCATTGTCAGCTCAGCAGTGGGTCTTTTCCACAAAAAAAGGCCAGATTTGCTGTAAAATAATAAAATACCGGAACCACAATAATACAGACAATTCATGAGTTGTCCACATACTTTCCAGTATTATTCACGAAGGGTGGAATGATCCATGACGAGCATCCCCGACTGGAGGCGTTACGGCCTTCACAGTCCCTCTCTCTGCCATAACTGGGCCAGGGCTTGTCAGAACTCACCTTATTACCCGAGAAACCGACAAACTCCAGCAGCTTGAGTGTCCGCGTGGGCAACATGGAGATCATCTGCAGGAAGCGGAGAAGCAGTGGATTGGAAAGGCTTGCATCAGGATTTACAAGGCTCGTTTTCGGTTTGAAAGGAAATGCAACATACCAACACGAGTACATACAGCCAGTTATTATAGACGTCTGCCAACCTTTGCATTTGAGATAAGTTAAACAATCAATGGAAGAAGTGCAAATGTCAATTAAATGCAGTGGTGGCTAAGAAAAAAAAAATTAAGGACATCTGATACGTTCAATGACTCCCAACCAGCAGAGACCAATGATGCGTATTAAAAAGGCCACACCCCCAAATAGGATTAACATTTAATAAGGTGTGTAGCAACTAATAATGCAATTACTATTGTGATTGTAAAAACTGTCAATAACATATTATTGTTTCTGTTGTTATATATACATTTTCTAGACGCCTTTATTCCTCACTAGGGTCACGGGGGACTGCCGGAGCAAATCCCAGAGTATTTCACGTGACGGGCAGGGATACACGCCAGACTGGTCACCAGTCTATTGTGGGGCACACACACCATTCATGCACACATTCACACCTATGAGTAATCTAGCGTCTCCAATTAACCTAAGCATGTTTTTGGACCGTGGGTTTTTCCCAGAAAACCCAGAAAAGACCCATGCAGACACGGGGAGGAAACTCCCCACCGAAAGTTCCCAAGCCAAGTCTTTGAAACTGCAAACTTCTCGCTGTGAGGCAAGTTGTTTCTGTTATTAATGTAATAAAAATGTGTCTTTTCTTTGTCATTTCCTTTTCCTCTGCCGCTTCCCAGTCTTTGAATTTGATGTATTCGCCAAGCATATCTCGCTTCATTATCATGTTGTTGACGCAGCTGCGGATACCAAACAGGTTTTGTCAACTGCGCTCTTAACAGATGAATTTAGAATTAGGCGACTACATGTGCCTTAAACGGTTCTGAGGACAGCCAATCCAAAACGGGTATTTACCCAGACCAAAGTATATTATAAATATATATAATAATATATATATAATATATATATATTTGCAATATATATATATATATATATATATTATAATATATATATATATATATATATATATATATATATATATATATATATATATATATATATATATTTATATTTATATATTTATATTTATATTTATATATAATTGAAATTGAAAATTGAAATTATTGAACCAACGGTTCTGAGGACAGCCAATCCAAAACTGGGTTTTTACCCAGACCAAAATATATATATATATATATATATATATATATATATATATATATATATATATATATATATATATATATATATATATATAATTGAAATTATTGAACCAATAGAATCATACCTTTTTCCACATATTATTATCTGTGTTTAAAAAAAACTAAATTGTAACAATTGGAGCTGATAATGTTAGAATATATTTATGTTACTATTATCAAGAGTCAGACATAACTCCTATACTAACTGTTGCTTCTTTCAAATAGCTACTCAAAAATCTGATCACACACACACACACACACACACACACACACACACACACACACACACACACACACACACACACTCTCTCTCTCTCTCTCTCCCTCTCTCTCTCTCAAGAATTAGGACTATTTGTTGACTATTTGTAATTTAAGATTAAGACCTATCTCGCACATTTTTTTGTTGTCCAGGGCAACAGAGGATACAAACATTTCCCTTACACACTGATTACTTCATAGTAGTTCTGAATTACCCTGCAATAACAGCAATAACACTAAATAAAGTATTTGTATCTATAATAAAACACAATAAGAATCTATATATATATTGATACAATTAGAAATATGTTTAATATAATATCATTAGTAGGGCTGCAACTAACCACTATTTTGATATTTAATTTAGATTTGAGCTGCTTGCGTGATTATTTAATTGTCGTTTTTAAACATCTTATAGAATATATTCTTCATGTTCTGCAATGAATCAGTGTGATTTTTATGATTTTATGTACAAATAATTGATCTTTGAACTCGTATATAATTAATTGCACTAAATTAGATTTTTATATTATAAAATATAATTTATTATAAAATATATAACTATATTTGCTCTGTAACACTGTGACACTTCTGTAGTCACTTCATATATTGCAAATTTATTTTTGCACCAGGTTTAAGTACATAACCTTTGTGTTTGTAGAGATATTCCATATTTAATTATCATATCTAGCAGGAAAACTGAAAAATAGGCCTGGGACTTAAGTGGTTAATAATTTGAAACTAATTTGTCAAATCCAGTGAGTGAGCAAGCAATTTTGAAATGAAGAGTACTACATTCAGCTGTCTACTTACTAGATTAAAGGCTCCCACTCCCAATTTAACACCACCCTCAAAATGGCCGTGGTTGTCGCTGTCGCCGTGAGTGTATCCAGTGGACTGGAGGACCGTGTGAAGCTCTCTGACGTTTAGGCAAAAAGGAAGCGGGTTAGAGAGGAAAATTCTAGATATGACGAGGCAACGTGAAGGACAGAACAAATCATCGAGTTGGGATTCTCACTTGTATGTCTGGTAGCTGTTCCTCACTTTGATTCCCCCTTTGATGAAACTGATCATATTTTCATCCTAAGCAGAGAGAGAACAGCAGGAAGAGAGAATGAGTTAAAGTAAAACCTTAATCCCCAGTGGTGTCTGATTTAGTTGCAGGCTTTCTGTGGCAGTCGTGTCCCTGACCTGAAGGAAGGTGAGCGCTGCCCTCTGCAGGAGGCACTCGGCATAGCAAACTTCCGCATGAAGCTCCTCTGAAATGAAAATTATGTCACAGTTAACTTCGCTAAAGCAGTCTGAAAGCTCGCATGTAACATAATGACCAGAACACACACGCAGGCGTATATACATACATACAAGTGCACTACTTTTAACATGGACAAACACTCAATGACATCTGATCTTCTGTCAATACGGAATTCTACCGACCTTCTGAGAAGCTTTTGGAGAAGCTTGACTTCTTCCGGTGCCTGATGAAAGAAGCAAACATGTTTGTTGACTGTTTTTTTCAGGGGTTTTTTTCATTTTTTTTTTTTTTTACTGCTGCCCTGCAGTTTCTCTTTTACCTTGTTTCGAAAAAACAGTGACTCAGCTTCATTCCAGTAAAGGAAGGATGCTTAGCTGCCACAGGGTGAAGTTACCACAAGGTGCTGGGTGAGCATTTATGCCCCCATCGATAATCAGAACCTTGAAAAGGAGAACTGCAGCTCTGACATCAGATCGGTTCTGTGTGGTGACAGCACCGCAAATACCCACAAGAGTGTGTGTGCGTGTGTGTGTGTGTGTGTGTGTGTATGTGTGTGTGTGTGTGTGTGCCTTTTTCAGTGGTGGCGTGATGAGTCCAGCTCTGAGTCTGAGTGGTATTCATGACATGATTTTCACAGTGGCTCCAGGACAAACTGTGACAGCCAGCTGTGACATTCTTTGGGGCAAAGGGGCCTGGATGAACTCAGCATGTTCTCTGGTTTTAGCATCATGTTACTAATGGGATCCAGAGATGGAAAGATACAGTATCATGTGCTACGTGTGTATAGTAAATGCCTAAATAAGCAGTAAAATCTCACCTTTTTATAGCTTCAATGAAACTTTGTCGCCTTGTCTCTCAACCGACTGGCTTTTCAGAGGCAAAATTCGCTTTTCTACAGCTTTCTGTCATCAGGGCATTATTACACTCTAGTGTTGAGGGAAAGTCTCACCGCTGACAGAGAGCCTGGGCCTCCTTCATGGTGTTCCCTGCAGCCAGGATGTGCTTGGGCTCAAAGGTCATCATGGCCTGCATCTCTAAGATGGTGGCGTAGGTCAGGGAATGGTACATGCTGTCTTTGGTTCTGTAAAAAGTAGTAAAATTAAGAAAAAGTGAAGTGAACAGGTTGGACAAAAAGCATTGATGTGCACTGTTTGAGAGGGGATTAAAGCCTGAAGATTCCTACAGCAGCAGTCACTTAGTCAGTCATGAGAGGGGAACAACATGAATGCAGAACACTGTGTGTTACATGATTCTTGCTGACATTAAATGGGTGTAATTGGATACTTGAAAGACCACACCCCTGCACACAAAAAAAGTGTCTATTTTTGTTGGTGTGCCACGTCACCTTGCTTTTGAAAAATAAAAAAAAAAAATCACCCCCACAGGTTCTAAGGCGGTGAAGGCAGAGCGTCACAGACATTTTTCCCCAGTGTTCCTCGCTGTTCCGGTTAAACAAGCTCGTACCCAATTGCTGAACAAAAAACATTTGTGTTAATATGCAAAACGGCAATTGATGGCATAATCCGCTTTGTATATGTTTCACATTGTCCGGATACAAAAGGACGACAGCCTGCACACGCTGATTTGCAACAGAACCACATGACTAAACACAAACATTTACACAGAGACATAGCAGAATAATTCCGTAGGGTAAAAAGAGGCCGAGGTGTGCAGGAATGCTATCGGTCTGCATTGTTAACATTTCACTGTTGTTTACTGCTGACTACTCATGTGATGAGCCTTTGTGGTGAGCCTTTGAGTTCAAACCAGTCTTTTACAACAAAATTTGCATAAACTTCCCATGAAAACAGAGTTCAAGGACATGCCACTGTATATTAATCCCGCTTAATTTAACTTTTCTTATTGGAAATTCTGACAAAGAAATGACCTGACTAGATAAAACAAGGGAGACAGGGATTAAGGGTGTATCGTCAATGTGACTCAGAGCCCATGGGGGGCAAAAAATTGAATCAACTCTCCACCTGAAAGAAAAAAAATACAAAATGCAGCGATTAACTGGGAAAAAAAAATCAAGCAAAAGAAGACAATGAGAAAAAGCGGAGGTAATTGACTCAGAATCAGGAGGTTTTCCCCGCGTTACATTTCCATTGTGGCAGACATGGCCACAGCTTTTACAAGGGAGCTACGGGGTCAATTGAAATGCTTGTAGTTGTGTGGCTGAAAATTCCAAATATTTCACAACCGCTCTTACATATATTTTAGTCCACATCCTCTCACGGCTGGGGGATGCGGAGGCCGCGGTCCTTCTTGGCGGCACCAGCGCCAGCTCTCACACACATTTTTCAGAAAATATGTTCCGTGATGCACGGGAGGAATTGTTTTGGACGCATGAGTTCACGCATGCCTTATCTTCAGTTCCGCGCACGTCACCAAAAAAAATCAGGAAGTGCAGCAAGGGCAGGAGCGCCACGACATGCTGGGCAGTTTATTTGTGTCAGTGGCAGTGTTGTATAAATTACCTGATTTACTCTGAATTGAGAAATAGTGACACATTTTCTAGGCAGTCATAGATGTAACACAAACTGTCTGCACCGCTCATTGCTAACTGTGAGGAATGGGGAAGAGCAGCTGAGTGTGGGAATAAGATTGCAGCTGTTGTGGCTGCACTTACTGTGGTGGCATGTTTGAACAGGGAGCTGGCAAATAAAACTAAGCCTGTTGATTTGATGAAAAAAAAACAAAAAAAGAGTCCTACTTAGCAGGCATGTTTCCACAAAGCTGTAGAGGCTGCAGTAGCTCTAAATCTCTGACTCATAATAGGTAAAACATGCAGCTAGCAGAAATTAACTCCACAACGGTGTGTAATCTGGGATAGATAAATGAGATAAAGCGGTATGAGTTGCTCAGGGGTAGTGATATCGGTGCCTGGACATCAGCTCAGCTTAAACAACGTCTGGTCGGGGATGACAAAGCAAGCCGGCAGCCTGGAAACAGAAATTAACTACAGCAGTAAATGGGGCCATTTGATAAAACCACAGTGCTCAAAAAACCTTATTTACCCCTTAATCAAGAAGATCAGACGGAACAGATCAGACATCAAAAATACATTTCAGAAGCTCGATTCTCCTCTCACCCACTCAAACTATTACCAACTATTTTGTTTGGTAAATGTGCATGTACCTGTATCAAAAATTTGAACTTTGCAATGCATTGCAAACTGCTTTCCACTACTTTGTATCATTAAAAAATAGGATTATTTTGGGGATTTAGCCTGCTGGTTGGACAAAATGTCACTGATTATTATTATTTATTTTTTTGGGCCATTTTTTCAAATTCATTATTAAAGAACAGAATCAAATTAATTATAAATAGATTAAATCATGAGTCACTAATAATAATATTAATAATAAATAGCCAAAGCTCATGCTCCCATAATAACAGTCAATGGCTCAAGTCACCTCACTGAAAAAGAATTCATGTTCGAACCCTGGACCCAGATGTTAACATGAGAAATAAGAATGCTGTGACCTGCTAGTAACAGCACATGTGGCCACGCATGTCTGTGTGTGTGTGTGTGTGTGTGTGTGTGTGTGTGTGTGTGTGTGTGTGTGTGTGTGTCTGTGTGTGAGTGCGTGGGCACGTGCTGCAAAGCTCTATTATACCTTATAGTCCCACCTGATTGTGTTTGGACACAGATGGAGGAAAGCAAACACAGAAACAGACTGAGGATGGAGGGAATTAGAAAGAAGAGGTGGAATAAATCACAGACGACTACACTGAAGAACGAGGAAAACGCTCCTCGCACCCTACAGAGCCCTTCAGTCTCTTTCTCTCTCTCTTTCTCTCTCACAGTGCTGCAGATTTCATCTCACCTTATATAATGTTACTTATTAAAAGCCGGAGGCCCCGAGGCATTGGCTTTCTCACATCACCCTTTTCTGAGCAGCAAACAAGAGAATCTTGACATGGTTGTGGGTGTTATTGGGTTTTGTAGAGGAAGTAATTTGACGGCAGTGTCACATTAGATTTGAAGATGCAGTGTCACTGTTCAGCAGGTTATGTGTAATTCATCGAACTCCTACTTAAAACTTTCTGAACACCTAAAAAAAGTATTATCGTTGTTATTATTGGACAGGCCCGCCTTCTCTGTCCTTTAGTTTAGTTTTAATCTACACTGATTTCTGACATTCATACCGCTCTACTGCAAAGCTAAGAATCTGGAATCACAGGAATCACTAAAAACATTTGCAACTTCCTTGTTCAGGTGCATTTCAGTGACTGGAAGAGGTTGAGATAGGACACATGGAGCTGTAGGAAAAATACCGAGGCAAAAAACGATGACAGTCGCCGAGCTGACAACTGCCAAGCCTCAGGTGGCCACGGAGGTGTTGCCAGGGTGGATTTAGACAGGTTGGAATATTGCACAAATCCCGATTTAGATACTAAAGCATATTAGGGTTATGACATCAGGATAGTAACTTGGCAACAGAGTCTTTATGTAATGTTGCAATAAAAGTAGACATAATCGAGTCAGAGCCAAAAATCAAACTAATTACATTACTCAGAACCTTTCTGCAACTCTAAACAAACCACAACAACAGCATGAACAACACTGAACAAAACACAGTGAGAGTACCTGTCAATCTAGGTGAAAAAGGACAACATTGCGCAAAAGAATGTACAGGGTGACAAAAGACGATCTGAGCTCCGCCTGCACTGAAAAGGAGAAACTGGGACTAAGGAGTGGTCCACAACCCCAGAGAGAAGCTGGAGGGGCGGAGGATAATAGATATGATAAAGGATAATAGAGGAGAGAATGAGCAGTGAACAATGGAGTAACATGATGACACTGTGTTGGAATACAAAACTGATTGTCGATGGAAAGCTGTTTGTCAGAATGTAAAACAGCCATGAAATTACAATTAAAACAACAGCAGCAGCAACGTGACGCAGACACTTTCTCTGTTTCTGACCACTTCCTCTGGCACAAGCTGGGTTTGGAACTTTAAAAGGGCACATCAGTGATTTATTACTTCACCCCCACAAAGGCAGGGGCTCAAGAGTCATATGAAAAACACTGATCAATGCAGCAGAGGAACAGATATCCTGACTTTTAGTAGCTCACCAATTGAAGGCATCAGAGCCTGCATTTACAATAACATGGGTCAGAATTTAGTATAATACAATTTTGATTTGTTTTAATAATTTATTGGATCCTCCCTGTCTGGTAAATGTTTCTCACACAGGATGTCTGTGATAAATATGTGGTCTCTAAGTCTGTAATAGCCCTGATGACATCAGGAGAACTTTAGAAAAAGTTAAATATCTTCCTTCAATTACAAGTGATCTAATCTGGATGTGCTCCGTAAAATTATGTGACAATATGTCTTATATCAATTAGGATTATTCACTAATGGCAAAGTTTTCCTAAAGGATGAGTTCACAATTTTTCAAGTCTTTCTTAAACAGGAACAAATGAATATTGAAATATGGTTTACTTGCTACGACCATCCCGCCTGTTCTTACGAGACAGATCCTTCTGAATGCACCAAAATCCTTAAGTTTCGTTCTGTGAAAAACAGTTTTTAAGAGTATATGTGAAGCTAATACGAAGGTTCAGCTTACCAATTACTCAATCAAGTAGAATTCTTTCAATATTACAGTGTTTTTAGTGCAAAAGTCCCTATTTTAGTTGCCATATCGCAGCTCGACTTCTCTCTAGCCTTACAAACCAACACCTTTTTCATGGGTAGCATTTTTAATAGGATAGAACAGTATATATTTGGATGGAGCAAGACAGGAAATAGATCAAAGAATAGATATTTGAGATTTGAAAATATATTCATAAAAACATTATGTAGACTATAATGGTATTAGCATACAAGGCCATCTTTAGGTTAAACAATGACAACAAATTATATAAATGAAAATAGCTTTACAACCAATGTTCTGCCAGTTCACACTTCACGAGAGTTCAAAGGTCAGTTGACACATAGGGGTGGCAAGTGCCACAGTGGGTAGACCAGCGCATGCGCAGCTTGAATCTCCCCTCCTGCATTACACTCCCCCTTTTTAATTTTGAATTAAGTTTGTAGTCTAAAAAATAACCAGTTCACATTCATTTTGTCTGTTTTGTTTGACGTGGTACGTTTTTAATAGAATTTTATAAATGTGCGTAATGTCGAAATGAATGGGATCCTGTTGTTATGGTTTTAGCATCTAATTATAAATAATGTTGTAATAAAACAAGAGGGAAATTCATCACAGAGATCACATACAAGAATATACCAAGAACATCTGCTCCTAACAATTTCATTTGATTATTTTTATGGACTGACAAGAATCTGTGATTATTAAAAATTCTGCAGTGAAAGAAAAAAACATACTAAGAGAAGTTTGTATTTAAAAAAAAAAAGGATAAAGAGAAAAAAATAGAAACTTTCCTGTTTAAAATGACCTTTGTGACCATATGAGTATAGATTTCTGACTTTACAAGGTGCACCTGAATGCACCAGTCCATTGTTTTTGGCATGGTCGGCTCATTACAAACCAATGTAAAGTGTTTCATTTTGTGGGAATGGAGATAATGTGACCATGCCTCTTCGGAGAAGTAAACAGCACTTATCAATCTCACACAAGCCAGGAACAGTGTATCATTAGCAGCATGCTAATGTTCTGATAATGACGATGCTTAATAAACAGGTAGAATATTTATCATATTAATCATTCTAGTTAAGTCAGTAAAATGGCAGCGTCCCCCTGACACTAAAGCAGCTAAATGGAATTCTGCCATTATTCACCAACTGTGACAGGGCAAAATGTGGCCTATGAAAAAGTCATATTGTGTGTGTGTATGTTCCCTCTTGAAATTATTCACCTTCTAACATCTGAGAATGCACAAACACCCAAAACACTAGAAATGCAGCTGCTTGCATGCATGAAATCATCTGTTGGCTCTGATTCATTATATTTTTTCGCATGAAAGTCAGATGAGTCGGACGGACGCTACAACAGCTTAAGGATGCAGGACGTGCTCTTACCTCGATTTGAGCCGGACCTGTGCCTCCTCGAATTCATTTCTGAGGAAAAGATCCAGGGCAGCCATGCAGTCCTCCAGAGCCAGAGACAGGTCAGACCGCGAGCACCTGGGGAACCAAAACAAATGCACAATGTGGATGGATGATAAGGAGAAAAGTATCGTATAGCATCATAAATCCTTGGTGCAATAAGCAGTACATTGTGAGCAACATTCAAATGATACTACATGTATTAAAAAAAGCTCAAAGCTTGCTTTCTGCAGGACAAATAGTCATACACATCAAATATTATTTTTACAGTCTTCCTTAAGTAGTATTTTTTTATTATCTCACCCTATTAAAATAATGGCCTAAGTCATTTTTTCCAGTTTTTGTGGAACACAAAATACTTCATCAATGCAGAGAATATTAGATTTATTAATCATTTCAGTCGAAAAGTCCTTGACAGTGGATGATTGTGGACATGCATAGAACATTGTATGTCACTTATTAAAGAATAAAGTGACTTAGGCAATTTTTTTAACATTCTAGTATGACTATAGGCAACTTTAAACCTGGCTTTCATTCCATAGTGGAAAGTCAAAACTTACATTACCTGGAGTTAAATTAAAAAATGTCAAGTAAATCCAATTGGTCAGGAGGTAATTCCTTTTTTTCAGATTTTCTTCAGGTCTTTCAGGTGTTTTTTTTTTTTTATTGAACGTAACTTTTTGAAACCTAAGATGTGGCAAATATTCAAAGAAGCGATGACACTCAACGGGCATCAACATGTTTAAGAACCTGTAATTTCCTTTCTTTCTTTATATCTGACTGCATACTTATTGAATATATTGATATGCACTTTATATTAAATTATTATTAAAGTATAACTTGTGAAATTTAGATTAAACACCTATAACACATTATAGCCTGAAGCCTTTATCACTCTTTAGAGACTCTTTAGAGCTTCTTAAAGCAGTCGCCATTATTAAAGTTTGTTAAATTGCTAATGTCAGGCTTTTTCTATCCTGACTTGGGAAAAAAACTTTGACTTAGAAAAATAAATAAATAAAATGGCCTAAGTAAAATGGCCATTGTCCTATAGGACATAAAGCGTATGATCCTTTCAACTCAGTATTAAGGCAATTTTACCAGACGTGGCCAGTGTAATCAAGAGATGATTTAGGCTAAAAAACTCACTTTCGTCCAAAAATTACATAAACTATTATTTTAAAATGGCACTGATATAAAACTGTGGATTCCATTTGACAAATAAAACAAATATCTCCCTCACCAACCAGTCTTTTCTGCTGCAGTGACCATATTCTCATTTTTATATTTCTCCATACCTTGATCTAGTACAGAGAAAGCGAGATATTGCAAATGCCTCTTTCTGTATTCGTCCTCTGCTACTTTACAACAGGAAGAGAAACATAAACACAGGCTCAAGAGAGTGTTTTGCTGTTAGTGCCGCTGCTGTTTGCATCACTTTGCCCATTAACAGAGAGGAATCACCACACATTACAGTACTTGCACAAGCTAAAGGAGCCCTTTTGGTGAAGATGCTGGCTTAAATAATTCCTTTTTTGTAAATGCGACAACCTGTTGTGAGATGTGTTTGTGAAAGCAAAGACATTCTTCTATTGAATGTTGCTGTGTAAAGACGTTACACGGTGCACATGATCCTCACGTGACGAGCCAAACTGGGCATGTCATGACTGAACATCAAGCTCTCTTCCTTCATGACACGCTTTCCCTCCTCTTTGACTTCCCTCACTGTGCTGATAATGCGTCTGTTTCCACTGGTGTTTTATTTCTGCCCTTCTGGGTGACAAGAGAAGAGTGAAACAGATCACCATTCAGCATAATGAGCTGAACAAATTAATTGCTACTTCTGAAACACTAATGGCTGACAGGAGTACTATACTAATGTTCTTTCATTAAGCTTATCATTAATCATGTTCATTTTATATAAATCTTCCTCTTCACAACCTGTTGGAAATGGAAAGATTGAAGTTGTGTCTTCTCTCCTAGCTTTTTCTAACTAGTGCAAAGGCCATTTGGAAGAGCCTGATTGCTTGGCTTCTAGAAGTGCTGCTTGTAACATTCTTGAAAACCGAATATCCGAGTGACTTCACAGTCAGTACTGCACGCCCTTTAGCCCCCAGCAAAACACCCAACAAATTTGAAGTGGATCGGATGAACGGTTCTCTCGATGTGCAGAGGACAGTTATACAAAGATGCTTCAGCCCACCAAATATGTCCTGGTCACTCAGACATCATCATAGGCATGTTCACTAAATGTGTTTGCAGTACACATTTAGTGTTTTGTAATAAAAACTTTGAGGGCCAGCTAGAGGGAAACTGTTTGGAATATCAAATAGCTTTCCCTGGCTTGGTCTGGAGATGTTTTGTATCAAATTTGGTGGCAACTGCTCAAAATGTGGAGGAGGAGTGGCAAAAAAAACACACACACACACAAATCAAAATGGCAGAAAATCTAATTTTGCTTGTTTGCTTATCAGTCAAAACTTAAAGATAATTGAAGTTACTCTAGTCCCCAGCAAAATGCGTGTCAACTATGAAGCTGATCGCCCTCGTCCACCCACCCACCCACCCAGCCCCTCCCAAACACAACACACACATACAGGGGGAGATTCCTTGCTTAATAGTAAGTTGTTCTTGTGTTCTCTGTGTGTTTTGTGACAGACAAACCTGATTTCATCCCTGTTCAATGCAATTTGAATGTCCAGGCCACCGTATTGATCACATGAGCAATGACAACACCTATCCGGCGTCAGCTCTTTCAGTTGAGTTGAGGATATCGGCAGGAAAAAAAAAATGTTCCAAGAACGCAGAAGAATAGAAAACTGCATAACTAATCTGTATAACAGCGGTGACTAATACATGGCATTCACTTTACATTCCTGCCCATTAGAGACACAGAGGATCTATAAACTCATCATACACACACGCACAGAGACACACTCACACATACACACAGCACCATAAAGGGGCACACACACTGGTGTAGCTCTGGCTAATGACATGCGGATGACTGCTGTGTTCACCATATGACCAGCAGCAGGCTGTGCTTCCTGATAACAGCACAGAGACAAGTCACAATGACTATTGCTGTTAGTGCCACATACGATCATATGTGCACTACACATCTTTTTAGGTGGCCACATACGCTAAATAAATGCATATTAAATAGTTTCAGGTGTTCACACTTCATTTAATAAGGTTTTGTTATTATGCATGTTAAAGCGGCACAAGTAATATTGTGCTGTAAATGCACAGTTTATGAGATGCTATTGTCTCAAGGAAATTCCAAACCCGTCCAAACGCTGCTACAACAGCAGCATAACAGTGTTATGGCAATACCACCGTATTGCTTCACCGTTTTATAATTGAGTGCCTGCAAACAATACAAAATCGAGACATAAAAGGATCAATAATTCATAGACCAATATCGCAAAAGACGACATTAGGACGAGCTAACGTCCCGTACAGTATGTGTGTTGATGTCATTGTGATTTCAAGGATAATGCTGTAAAGTCACATGTCTTCCCGCAGCGGCCGCTGACTAAAATGCAACCAATCCAGCCAGAGCTTTCTCCACTGTGTCGAAACTGTTTATCGCTGTATGGGTAAAAGGTGCAGTAACTGTCCCTTTTTTTTTATTGAAGCAGAAACCTTATGGGAGAATGAGAAGCAATCAGATGAATGTCTGTCATGTTACAAATACAGTGGGAAAGACTATATAGATTACATTGGTTTTGGCAGCTATTTCTTTAGGAACAGAAACTTAAGCCAAACTTAGCAATTGTTGCTATCCTTGTGCTAACCTGTCATTTTGTATCTTAATCTCCTAGATCCTTATCTTTAGCATCACAGCTATGCTTAACCTGAATGTTAAATTATACGTTATATAAATTTAATCTATATTCCCAAATTAAGCCCCACACACTCATTCTAACCCTGCTTGAATATAAGCAACTGTTGGATTCAGTATAACCTGATAAATAATAAATAGCAGTAATTATAAATGCACTATGGTTGTCTAGACAGCTTGTTTACTCACTTACTTAGGTGGTATAAGGTGTGTAATAATAAATATACATTATGTTAAAGATGTTAGTGTTTCTGATCAAACTTCCGGTTCCTGTGAGAGTGACGTACAATCACAGTAACTAATTTATAGCCGGAAACCAACTTAACTGGTCCTGACAAACTTTAAAACATCGCTTTTGTGGGATTACTCATTAAAAATCAATGTGAGGGCTGCGGATACTGAAAGGAGAAGTGAGGAAAGATTGTCCCACGGTGCATGACACTGTCCTTTAGATTGAAGGGATAATTGTGGATTGTATGAAAGAAAGAAACGGTGAAACAGCTCAGCACAATGAGAAGAGTCTCTTAGGTTCAGGATGTACATACCGCGCATTGTCCCCAATAATTTAATGTAATTTCAAGTCAGCAAGTCTGAAATTCTGGGTTGATTTCTCCAGAGAGCAACTTGCACAATGATGATCATTATCAGTGAGGCGCACAAACACACACTCGCGCAGATAAAACCACTTAGCAAGCACACAACCACTATTCATATACATGACCCTGCATGTGCTCATGCACACCGGTATGAAAGCACACAGACACACACACACACACACCTACAAATGAACGCCCTTCCAGGAGTGACGAAGCATCAGTTTTATCGACCCGGGTTTCACACAGCTTTCACCACAATCGCTCCAGCTGGTATAAGATGTTTGGAGACTATGAAGCATCGTACTGTGACACAAAAGAGCTGTTCTATAATAAGCCGAGCAAGTTTGTCCACATACCTGAGAGTCAAAGCTAGAAAACACACACACGCACATTTCCTTTCACATGATAATGGGAAGAGAACAGAAAAAAAACATGCACTGGGTGGGATTCTTACATCGACACACTTAATGACACACATGCCATCCCAACATGCAGCAGTAGTGAAGTATCTTACCCGTTTGACAGAGTCTCTTCCTCCCCTGACATTTTCATCTGGCAAAGTATGTGTGTGTGTGTGTGTGTGAGAGAGAGAGAGAGAGAGAGAGAGAGAGAGAGACGGATAACAAAAATTGCTGTGAATGTGAGCCAGGAGGCCTTTCCAGCAGTGCAGTGTAATGGTCTGTGTCTTCTCTAGCAGCTGCAACAAGAGCAGAGGCAGGAGAAGGGCAGGCGGGTGAAGGAGAGAGAGAGGAAGAGAGAGAGAGAGAGAGAGAGAGAGGGAGGGTGGGGGGGGGATGAAGGGGAGAGGGAGGATGGGGAAGAGAGAAAAAGAGGAGGAGGAGGAGGAAGAGGAGGAGGAGCAAGGACACAGCAGTAACAGCAACAGCGATCTTTAATGAGATTGGGATGACTATCACACATGGGAAGAGAAAACAATTTCACCCACAGACACACACACACACACACACAAAGAAACACACATATACACACACAGACACAAAAGTCTGCCCCACGTCTTCCGATGCTCATGCTACGAACAGGATTCTTTGATCTGATTGGACGATGCAAAAAATCGAAGGCCGGGCTTAAAGCCTACGATTCATGGCCTGAGGAGGAGACGTGAAATAGCAAAATATAAAAAATAAATAAGTTACAAAGGTGTTTGGGCGTTATAAACGAGAAGAGTGCAGTTTTATAAGGTGGGAAAAGAGACTGCTGTACCGTGTGTTGTGAGTATCACAGCTGGTCCAGTCTGCTGCATTGGCAAAGACTGAACACTGCAGCGACAAAACAGTCCTGAAATAGAAGAGATAGATGCAGCACAGCACAGCGGCACGGAGAGGCATAATGTGAAATCATGAATTAACTAGTACCAGGAGTTATCGTGTTTGATCGTCATCACTCCACCCACCCAATAGACTGTGTCTGGGAGGGAGTGGGTTTGAAAACGGCATATGTAATTATTGGAGAGGATTGATTTTGCCCAGATCTCGCAACAGAATTTGCTCTAAACATCAGTAACAGTCACGTTTTAGTTTATATTGACATGACGTAATTAGAAAGAACACAAGGTTAATTATTGATATTATTAAGGGCTACACTCCTTCCAGCTTTACTGATTTCAGAGCCCTGCCACTGTGTCTGCTGGCTCACTGACAGGGCTTACTGATACACCTAAATGGAACAGAGCCATCGTTAACGTTATTAATAACACTATGACAAGGCAAAATGCCTCAACAAGCATCAGTTGACATTAGAACACAAATGCCAATTTCTAGCATTGACTCAGTCCTTCTGGATCCTGATTGTTAATTCATTCACTTCCATTTGGTGATAATAATCTGCATATATGCACTGAAGGTTTCAAGTGTGTATATCATACCTGTACAGCCAGAATATTCCCTATGGGTCATGGGGCAAAAGTTTATTTTCAGGCCCATATTGCATTGAACCCTTGTATAGACTACATATAGCCCTCTCAAACTAATTTAACTGATTGACAGAAAATCAATTGTCAGCAATTTTGATAACTGAATTGTGATTTTCTTTTATTTCTATACTGTTATGATATTGGATTTTTATGCTAAACATGCTGAAAATTCCAAAACTCCTTACTTTAACCTGCAGCCAACACCTACTTTAACCTCAACCCCAACCTGTTGCTACACCTAAACATAACTATAACCTCAGTCCACAGGTAATGCTATGGAAAAGACAATCCAGGAACATTATTTGAGGGGTTGGGGGAATTCCAACAGCCCTAATCGCCAGCTTAGAGCTCTGAAAAAATGATTGACACCATGTTGGAAATAAGAGCGAAGAAAATAGCATGTTCACTGGAGAGGTAAATTGAAATTTTAGCAATTTTATATTGAATATGGGAACAGGCAAAAGCCAATGTAATGATGCTCACTGTGTGGTAGTTACACAGTTTGAATAGCTAAGTTATTGCTTTGAACAAACAAGCAACAATACAGCAGGGGTTTGCTTCTGGGTGGAGTAACTTTATGAGAAAAAGCACTGTTTATTTCATTCATTTGGTCTATTGTCTAACCTAATCTAATCACATCCTGTGCGATCTTAATGCTGATGGTGACATTATTCATTAGGCATTACGCTGAATTACACTGAATACACTGCAATCAACATTTACTTCATGAAAGAAAAAAAACATTATTTTTCCAAATTGAGAAGTGTAAATGTCACAGTAAAAAAATATGCACAAAACTTAATGTGATGATGCATTTGAAGGGCAAGATTTGAGATTCTTTAATTAAACAAAAACATGATATGATATTATGAATTCAAAATTACCAACACTAAAAATAGAGAAAAGCTTTTAATGATAATTAAGTCTGAAAAACTATGTGGATATGATAATCTGGATAATACTGTGGCAAGACCAGTATCTTCTATTTATTTTAATTTATGCCTTACTGAATGTGTTTTCCCCACTTATGGGAATTATCAAAGGTTTTTCCCCTACCAAAAAACAGCAAGGAGTCATTAACAGGACCAAAGGGCCGGCTTACTATTATTTTACCTGACTTCCTGTCTGTGCAAACTACTAGAAGTGCTTGTATTTCTGCAGATTCAGTAATACTTAGTGGAAAACAGCATTAACTCTGATCTACAACATGCATATAAAGACAGTGCTGTGCTATCGGACTCCAGTGAAGCCTTTGATGTCATAGATCATTAGCTGCTAGTCTTGAAGCTATCTGTTAATGGACTCAATGCCACAGTAGACTGGATGAAAAGATATTTTATCAACAGTCAACAATATGTCATGTTTAATGAGACCCTGCCAAACAGTGAAACCAGCGATATGCTGATGATACAACACTATATTCTACAGAGAACACTGAACAAGTTGCTTCAAAAAGAGTTAATGATGGTTTCTAATTGGGTTACAGAAAACAAGTTGAACAGAAACAAGACATCTCCAAATCCAAGATTTAGATACTTTGCTCAGAACATGTTCTAAGTTTAGAGCATACGTTCTTTGCAAGGTGCTGCTACAGACCAGGTTAAAGAGGCCAAGTGTCTCAACTGATGAAGTGCTATCATCTTCTACTCACATCAATAACATGATGCTAGAGTTAGTAGCAGCATCTCCTTCATTAAACACAACAATTAAACATGTAATATAATTTCTAGACTTGTCTGATCATGACTGTTGCCCAACAATCTGGTCTGATACATCAAAACAACAACTTACTAAACTCCAGCTCATGTGAAATAGAGCTGCCACCTCACTCTTGATCGGTCTGCTAGAAAAAGTGTTGATGGAATCTGTGCTAGGCTGTCATGGATGAGAGTGAAAGAGAGACCGGCATGCAGCGTGATTCTGTATTTAAAGAACATCTGTACCATACATAAACCTACTCACTTGTATTCACAGTTATTATCCGCTAATGAAAGACATGATCTTGATACCAGACAGGCCTCATGTGGTGGCTTCATCATACCATTGCCTAGAACTAATGCTTTTAAAGATAACAGTAATTTATAGAGCTATAACATACTTTTACAGGCTCCCACCACCTCTAATTGTAATTGGAGATAAATCTAGTCTCAAAAAGAAATCAAAAGTAGCTGTTATCCAAAAAGTAATTAGGTTAGGTCCTGTCTGACTTTTGATTATACTGGTGGTAGTAACAAATTTTATAATACAAGCTCTGATTTGTGCTGAATTATTTGTTTATTTTGTCTTTTTTTTATTCTTACTATATTGACTGTTGTGTATATGTGTATTTAAAGCTTTGTATTGTAGGTTCTTGTCTTTTTGTGTGGACCCTAGGAAGAATAGTCATCACAGTTGTTCTTATTTTGAACAATGAAAGAAATAATTAATGACTATACCTCTGGGGCGGACACTGCTGTCCTGTCCCCTGCTGCTGTCCTCTGAGCCTGTCCTCTGTTCACTTCATTTCAGTAGGAGAAATTTCTAACTAATTTTGATGAATTAAAGGTTGCAGCCCCAAGTGATATAGGATAAGCCTGGACTTTTCGGCTGAGTAGTTCTTAGCTTTAAAAGAAACATTACCTACAAATACTACTTCTGTCAAAGTGTATATGTGCAGCAGCCTGGCTCGGTTATACAGTCACACACATGTACACACATGCCCCATTAATAACAGTGTTTACATGAAAGCAAAAACACTTAGTCACACTTGCATGATCGTGCTAATCACGTTTGACATATTTTGCTGCAATAGTCAGTCTGTTATTTTCTATACCCGCTTATTCCTCATTAGGGTCATGGGGATCTGCTGGAGCCAATCCCAGGGCATTACAGGCGAGAGGCAGGGATACACCCCAAATGGTCGCCAGCCTATCTTGGCACACATGTACCATTCACTCACACACTCACAC
Source organism: Lepturacanthus savala (assembly GCA_030544235.1). Classification (NCBI taxonomy): domain Eukaryota; kingdom Metazoa; phylum Chordata; class Actinopteri; order Scombriformes; family Trichiuridae; genus Lepturacanthus; species Lepturacanthus savala. Next base: position 18,756,057 of record CM060481.1, read on the forward strand.
CTACGGGCAATTAACCTAAGCATGTTTTTGGACTGTGGGAGGAAGCTTTAGAACCCTGAGAGAACCCACGCAGACACGGGGAGAACATGCAAACTCTACACCAGACCAAGTTCTTGAAGCTGCAACCTTCTTGCTGTGACTGCGTGTCACCCCTCCTGCTCTAGTATCCCATAAAAACTAAATGACTATAGTGTCTGTTCCCTAGAAGGGAGGAACCCTAACCCTACACATACATACTATGGGATATCAAGCGTGAGTAAAGACATTGTCCTGCCTTTAAGGCAGATGACCAGTGGTGACATATTTGAAGTCCAGACTGCACATACATCCATCACCAGCTTCATCCATCAATTCAAACAATACTGAGCCCAGACGTGCAACCTAGTGTTGTACCTCATTCCTGCCCTTCAGGCAACAGAAGTCAAAACCAGAACAGTTTATTCCCTTTCAGTCAATTCACTTGGTACAGCACATAAAATATAGAACATGTATTCACCCCCTGCAGTGCAACCACCTAACCAGAGTCAAACCTCTAGCACTCTAGTCCCAGACCGAATCCTTATTGTAGTGGCCTTTGATAAACCGTGCAAGTACAAGCCAGTGTCCAGCCTTTCAACACACTCCATGTGGTCAGCTCAACCTCGATGAAAAGCTCCTCATATGGAGACATGTGGGCAAAACAAACATAGTAGTTGCCTGACAACTAACAACAGCAGAACATGTACCGAAGCTGTCAAGGCACTTCTACTCACTGTCAGCATGAAGAAGAGGGAAAAAGCCCTCAGACAAATGATCCTCAACCTGAATGAGGAGAGGATGATGTTCAGCCTTAAGGAAAGATTCCAACAACAGTTCCATTAACCCACTCTATCCTCGCTGATTGACCCAGACAAGGTGTGCATGTCTCCAGCCATTTGAAGGTCCCATCGAGGAAAGAAGCTTTGAGTATCAGCCTACATGTTCTGTAGGAAATCAAAGATCTACTAGGGGGCATGATCACGGATCAAGATCTCTGTCACTTTCCAATGTTCCGGGACAGGACATGTACGTTCTGTATCATAACGACCTCTGTGGTCAACCCTCTGTGGAGACCCAAGCAGCTCAGTGTCACCCTTTCAACCTCTAGACCATGAGGAACCTTCTCAGAGCCAGTACCAAGATCTGGTACTGGCTATGGACCTGCAATCACTACAGCTGACCAAGTCCAGGAGCCACCTGGGCCGCAACTATTAAGGACAGACGATGCATCCAAAGCTTGTGGAACAGCAGCGTCATCAGCTGCAGGGCAAGACTGGAATAAAACAGGCCGGGAGGCCAAACCAGTTGTTTTTCAACCACAACGGGTCGTCAGTCACCCTCTGTCCTGCTATGAGCTCCAACGCTGGCCTGGTCAAGGGTCTTGACTCCGGTCCCTTCTGGCCATGGAGGTGAAGACCTAGACACAATGTGGGATGAACCGGAATGGCTGAAGCTGTCTGCCCTACTCAGCAATGGTGTTCTCAGCGAGGTGAACAGTGACCGTGTTGCTGTTTTTTTTCTGTGTGTGCAGGTTGGGCCTCATATACATCAGCACAGATCATCTGACCTAAAGGCGTGAATAGCGGCGTATTCAGTCAGGACACGCAGGGTGTGAAAGTCCATGCTACACTATACATGTCGTACTGCGTGAATCGACTGAAAGGAAACACTATCACAGAAGCAAAGACTTACCACTATGGACAAGTGCAGAAAAAACCAAGGGGAAAACAGTCTTTGTAGACAAACATAGAGTAGTTGTTAATAGAAACTTAGTTGTTGCTTCCATCTCTCATGTGTGTGCTGTGAAGACAGCAGAGGGTCATGAGTTTACTGGAGATAATTGGATTTGATTCACTGCTGCCCTCATGGCGGAGAAGTTGATTTGGCAACCGAAAACAAGGATTTATGACTTCTATAACTTCAAACAACTGAGGTTGTTAGTTTTAATTCAATACTATGCAAATCGATTCATTGTAATTGCAATTGAAAATTGTTGTTTCAAACCACTCAGTACTGACTCATTTGTAATCCCAACACAATACTGAGTAACCCTAACACTAGTACTACTAACCACTTTTGGTGTGTGGATAAGTGACGAATCTAACTAACACTTTAAAAAGTGAAGGGACACTTTTTTTTACCACCATCTTTTGCTGAGTACATTATATAAACTAGTACTATATATATATTTAAAGAAAACTTAACTTTATGGAAGACTCTTTTAAAGATAAGTTTAAATGACTTCAAGCCACCTGTATTGTCATATACAGTATTCTGACTGTAAACACACACAAAGGCTGTTCTGGCAGAGGACGATGCAGGTGGAGGCTCTCATCCGAACACACCTCCGGTTCATGTTTCTCTGCTCCAAAGAGAACAGTTGTTTTGTTTTATGAAGCTCTTCCTCTTTTCGACACATCCAGGCTGCCGTTTAAGACTCTTGATGTATAAACAATCCCTATGTGCCTTTTAAAATAATCCTGCAATTACACATATATAAATATAAGAATTATATTATCTATATATACTATCTTCCCCTGCTGGAGTTCTGTTTAAGGTTGTTTAAATCACTGTGATCATTTTGATGTTATGTTGGATTGTAGTTTCTGCCTCTCTATCAGCATGTGAGTCAACAGGTATATAGTATGATAGGAATATATCAGGAGTATATTAGTCTCAGCGGCTCCTCCAGTGAAGGAAAAGGCCATTAATCTGTATAGCACTGGAAGGCCGTACGTTGACAGTGATTTTTGTGCTTTGGGGTAAGTAATATTTAATGTGTTGCATGTCCAAACGTGTTTTTTTCCTGTCCACTTTTCTCTTTCTCATATGAAAATACTTCTCTATGTCTTGCTGTGTCAGGCTGTAGCCTTCACTCCACTGAAGCCTGCTCCACTGCAATGGATTTACATCTATAGGTCCATGATATACAACCCAGTAATGGATTAGTGTGCAGTTTCCTGGGCCACCAAACCTGTACCATAAATGCTGCAAAAGCTGCACCACTACAAAATAGAAGTGTGCCACCAAAATTAAATAATAATAATAATTCCTAGTTTATAATGAATGAAACTGATCAGATTAAAGGTTGTTGAGATATGAGGAGATGGCAAAGGAAGGGACAAGCTACCTCACAGTCATGCAGTTACCATGCAAAGAAAAAAAGAGGTAATTTCCTGTTTATAATTTAATCTAATCACATTTTTTTAGGTTGATTTACAGCACAAAGGGGCATTGACAGGTTTTTCCGAGCATTTCTTAAGTGGTTTAAACTGGAGTTTCCTCATTCGGAGTTTACCGTCCAGTCTTACCCATTCGACGGATTGGTCGATTCCACAGCATCTTTGTTGCCTGGTAAATGCAATCTGAAACAGAGGAACAAAATCAAGGCTCTTTAGAGAAAGGGGGAGTAATCTCAAGGGATGAGAAGCAGCTGAAAGGCCGGCTATTGTTTGAGGAACATGATCGCGAGAGCAATAGAAACACAGAGACGTTATATGTGGAAACTCCCAGGCTATTTATTTCTCGCTAATAATCTGTCGGGGACGTTTGTCTGCACGTTAACGTGGCAGCTTTAGAAACTTGTCTGTGAATCGGACTAAAGTGAAAACTTTGAGAAATTGTTGAATTTGAAAAAGTCAAAACTTTGACTTTAAATAAAAAAAGCATCTCAAAGTTGTAGCTCATAGTTTGCTATTATCTGATTTCATTTTGGCATATATATAAATAATATATTTAATGCATGTTCTTCAGTGTTTTTTCAACTTAAGCTCACTTACTTGAAGTCTGTAATGATGGGATCCAGGTCTGGACTGTTTATGACTGACAACCTGGGGGGAAAAAAGTAGAAATCAGTGTGTACGTCGCCCATTTGCAGGAGTTTCTATGTAATTATGTTGTTATTAATTTGTCATCAACACTGTTTATTCTATGGGTGTGCAGCCTTTGTTGTTCTCTCTATCTGCAGCTGATAGTCTCTGACTGGAGGAATGAACCTGCACATACCGGCTCGGGGAACCCGGGCTGTCAGCGACGTCTTCCGTCTGCACGGCATCCCTGTGGGAGAGGTCAAAGGTCAACATGGAGAGAACATAAGAATGGATCTCACGGTGGTGATGAGAGGACGTTGCGGGGAGATGAAAGAGACGAACCGTGCAGATCCCATGAATTAATGTTGCGTGTGTTGAATAAGAAGAAGGGAAGTTAGGAACGTGGTAGAATGACAGAAACAACGGACAAGTGTCAGCACGAAAGAAAAGCAATCGCTCTCTTCAATTAGCTCAAATTAAAAGCGGCCGTGCCAAGTTTGGACTGAGGCTGTTTGTCTGAGAGAATTTTGCTGTTATTTGTATTTTTCTAACACAGATAATCAGCCAGAAAAAAAGGGTTTCTGATCGAGAAACAGCATTAACAGCCTAAACTCTCAAACTGTTGACACATTTAAATTGTAAAACTGTAAATCTATCTCAGTACACTGCACACGTTTATAAGGATATATCACATATATAGCATTAGGTTGGAATTCTTCTCGTTGGCAGCGAAGCCTGCTTTACCACATCATAGATGCTATGTTGTCTAACAGGCTGCAGATAAGGAACAACACACTCTCACAGAGGGAAACATAGAGGAAACATAATCCAACACCTCAGAGGCAGCACTTTTTCCTATTTACACCCACAGAGGTGATACATTTTCTATAAATGAATGACATTTACCTGTGAAATACGAGCTTTTCTGTGTGAGTGAGGGTCTAGAAACAGAGAAATCAACTCTACAGGTCTCATTTATGCCAATCTAAACCCGTTCCACGGAGGATTTTCTGTGCAATGTACAATCTCGTGATGACAAGATAGCACCAAAGCGAGATTTCACTTCTCACGGTGTAGAAACAAGACGTATCGATTGGGTTTTTGCTGTGATTGTTCCGGAAGCTTTTATTTTCTCTTTTACTCACTTTTTGCTGTCATTTTTCTTCACGCTTCGTCTCCAGTTGGTAATAAAACTCATTCCACGGCTGTGGGGGGGCTCCGGCAGCAGCAGCACAAGGTTTACACACAGCTGTCAGACGCGCGCACGCACACACACACACTCACACACCGAGAGAGAAGAGGCAGGAGAGGAGCAGCTCACACTGACTCTACACAAATGAAGCCAGAGCTGCTGTAGTTGCTGCTGCTGCTGCTGCTTCCTCCTCCCTGACGTGGAAAGGTGTGTTTATTCCTCATCACCATAATAATGACTTTCCTATTTAAATGCGGAGGAATGCAGCCGGTGCAGGTCGCGGCCTCCCGGGTCCTAGAGCCCGCCGAGTAGTGACACTCCCTACATGAGTCATACATACTGTACAGTATATTGGACTGGTAAGAAGGGTAAAGTAAGGACATGGAGAAAATGAGTACAGATTAATATATCTTTTATATTTAGAATTATAACCTTTAACCTTTTAATTCTAAATTCAATAATTAGATTAGATAAAGCTTATTGTAACTATTAAGTTATATAAATCATATATATGCGTGTATGTTTTTGTTTAACCGCCTGATATGGGAGACGCACTGAGTTTTATGCATATATTGTATTATAAAACCTCAGCTACAACACTAAAGTGTTTCTATCTGTAGTAAAATACAATGTTACTGTTACAGTATCAATATATGCCATCAATATTCCACATCATCAATACAATAAGAAAATAGTTTAATACATGAGTAGTAGGGCTGCGACTAAGCACTACATTGATATTTCATTTAGATTGAAATTGTTTTTGTGAATATTTAATTCTTTTTTAAACATCTTTTAGAATATATTCTTCTTCTGAAATGATCCTCAGTGGGATTTCTATGATTTTATGGACAAATAATTGATCTTTGAACTCTTGAACTTATAAATCATAACTTATAAAACTTATAAAACTGAAAAATAGGCCTGGGGCTTGAATGGATAAATTTTAATTTTTAAATTTTTTCTTTTTTTTTTAAGTTCTAATTTAAATGTTAGATCAAAAACCTTATATTTAATGGGCCAAATGCATCATTTTAGATGGTGAATGAAAGAACCAGTCATCAATATAATCTGATCTGATTGTAGTTTAAAACCCTATTTATGCTTGTTTATTTTTAAATCATTTCTTTTTTGCTCACGTGCTTCGTGCACTGGCCTGGATAGGTGCCCACTGACATTAAGAGTGTACATCTCTCTGCTGATAGAGCGTTTCAGATCACGGGACAGTATTTATAGATCTGCAAAAAACTAAAATAAACATGCACGTCCAAAAGAGATGACGCTAGGTGCTGGATAAATACTATATTGTAAAGAAGAAATAAAGTCTGCACACTATAAATATGCTCCCTTGAGTATTTAATGGTATGTGTGATGAAGGGCGTGGGCCCAAAACGTCACATGGTGGTATACCATTAAACACTCAGAGTTCTACTGCACACACTATGTCTTCTTACAGTATTTATATAGCACCTAGAACAGCCTTATAATCAAAAAGCAACTCAAACCTCATGTTCTACAATACAAGACCTTTAAACTCAACATTCAATCCAACAAGGGAAAAGAAATTTAAAAGTTAAAATGAAAAATATCTTAAGACAACCGGACATCCCATTTGCTGACATGTATGATTGAAAGCTACTAAATGGATCTTGTGGTGCAACCATTTTGTTAACAGTTGTTTCCAAGCTCAATTATTTTTTATTTGTAATAGAATAGTTAAACAAATTATAGTGTTTGAAATAAAAGGAACAAGCCAATTATGAGAAAGGATGTATGTAGGTATATAATGGTGCATTAAAATGACATCTGCAGGAATACTTTCCTTTCTTTTTCAGCCATATCTTTGCACTTTTACACATTTTTTATGATCTATTTGCACTGTTCAAGAAAAAGATTTGATCTTTTTGCAGTTCACAGTGGTAGAAAGTAAGTGCATGTACTTGTACTGAACTAAAGCAAAATCTATTTATCTATTTCTACTTTCTACTGCTTTGCTTCTACTCCACTGCATTTATTTCACAGCTGCTTATTGACCTATATATTGAACTATATAATGATCTAGTAATATAATTAACACATTTTGAAAAGGGCTATTCTATGCAATGAGTACAGTGAGTTTTACTTGTGATATATTCCTCATATTCGTATATTAATGTGGGATTACTAGTGTTACTTCAGAAAAGGATCTTACAATTCTTCCATCAGTTCCAGTTGAATTCACCCAACAATAACAGCACTCGAAGCGCAAATTACACGTTTTAAATTTTTTATTCGGTTTCAATTTAATGCATAACATATTCTCTCCAAACCTCACAATAATGATTATTCTTACACGTTAGAAAATACAAAATAAAATACAATTAGCTTGAGTTTTAAAAAGCCTTTATGTTTAAGCATGGAGACGTAAGTGGTTCTTGATTTAGGAAATTGGAGGACTCCGTACTCTGGACTCAGTAAGTGGTGGCTTTTACATGCGAGAGGATGAAAACACATACGCTATGACAAGAGACTCGGCTGTGAAGGTGAAGAAAAAACAGACGACGTCTCCTGTTCTCTTGTATTTACAATATATGTGAACTGCAATATGAGCTGCACTCAGTAGGAAGTGTTGCATCAGCCAGACAGTAGACTGGTTAAACATGAGAACAGGAAATTCGTGACAAGGCTAAAGAGAGACAAAAAGTCTGAACAGGAAGGACTGCCCAATGTGTTGTTCATGATTTGGTCAGAAAATGACTAAATAAAATTTAAACAAAACACCTTCAGAAATCATTCAAGTCTTCCCTTGTCACAAACCTTGTATCACAGTTTGCCACTCAGCGTTGAGTAACCTTTCCTTGGTGAACACTTTAACCGTACAATAGGAATTACATGAGCTACAATGACAGAAGACGACACGTGAAGCATATTTGTCTGAGTCTATGAAATCCGGTTTTCCTTAAGAGGAGGAATATCCTGGGTTTTTGTTTTAAATGATACAATCAAATGCAAACAAAAGAAGCACCAACAGCGGCACAAAATGAACCTTGGTGTGAAATTTGGTGAAATGGGTTATATCTTTTTAATTCAGAACACATCACTTTTAAACACACTTTCATAAAATAGGTAGTTATCCTTGAGAAAAACACTGCTTTAGTGTTTGGGTGGATCAATCAGGATTAATTAATACAATCATTGTTATTTATTTAAAGTCTGGATATACAGATCATGTAAAGTGGGTGTAAATCCGTTTTTCCGTGTTCTTACATTCCTCACATTTTCTATTTTTATTTATTTTTTTTTTTAACTTACTGGTGTCCAAACTACCAAAGCTAAAAAATAACATTTTTCACATATTTCATCTCAGGCCACATTTATAAAATGTCTCAGATTGTGCCCACATTTGATGGTTTATTTAAAAAAAAAAAATAATTTTATGTATCACACCACTTAAAATATGGGAAGTTTCTGGGTTGCAAAAATCCATTTTTAAAACTGCATTATCTAAATCTCACATATGAAATGTTGGACTTTAAACAATGTTTACATCTCGAAAAATAGTTCTGCACTTCCATTCTGCCACCCGCTGTAGTGTGCCCTGAATTTTAATGCACATTAATACTGTAGGTATTTATTAGTAGTTCTAGATGTAGTTTCGTTCCTTTCAGCCTCTCCCACAAAATAAACTTATAACACAGACAGAACGGACACAGGGAAAAGCGGGGCACAAACTAAAGTTAAAAGAAAAGCAACGCCTCTAGGAGCTGAATGCGGTAGTTGCGACCGATTTGTTCATTTTTAGTATAAATCTGCACATGCATTTCACATCATCTCACAGAGAACCGGTAACTTCCAGTTAAACACCTGTCCCTAAAAAAAAAAAAAAAAAAAAAAAAAAAAAATCTCATTAGGCCTTCTGCTGTTGTACAGGACTGTAAAAATACAGTCAACACTTCAAAAACGGGACTTTCACTTCTAGATTTTGTTTTAGAGCTTCCTCACATTTTGTATACAGTTCACAGCAGAATATCATCAGTGAACTGGAAGATAACCTGGGGATTTCTACTCTCCTCCAAATTACTTACTTAAAATCTTTAACGCACATTTAGAAGCTATTGAGAGCTTGAGCTCAAAAGTAGTTTGATTAGTAGCTAAATACTGGACATTTGTGTTTTGAATGCATGTTTAAATAAATTACATTCTGTAGTTATAACGTGCCACTTTTAGCCTGGAGTTGAAATCAAAAGGACAAGGAAACCTTAACACTTGACGATCTCTAAATCCATATTTACTGCATTTCGTTTTCAACAACCCGCTCTTAATAATGTACGCTCCGTCGTGGTCCTCTCCTCCGTTCGGAAAAACCACAGAGACCAAGAGGATGGGGAAACGCGGTACCGCGACGCCACTGAACTGTGCGATCGCAGTACTGGGGGGGAGGGGGGGCGTCGAAAAAGATTCAGAGGTGGGTTTATTCTAAGAAAGTCTCTTCATGGGGTCAGCAGGTGCTGCTGAATCAGTCCTATACAGTCCCCATGTTTGCTTTGGTGCTTTCTGGGCTTGGCCAGGCTGTGCTGTGCCGTGCCGTGCCGAGCCAGTGGAGGGGTGGGATGGGTCGGGGTAGGGGGGGTGTGTGTGGGTGGGGGGGGTGTGGGACGAGCTCCTCAGGAGAGTTCAGACTTGCTGAGAGCGATGGCCAGCTCCAGGTCCTCCTGTTCCTGCTGGGTGAGCCTGGCGAGTCGCTCCTTTTCCTCTCGCTCGCTCTCACGTTTTGCCCACTCTATCATGTCTTCCTCTGTTGGATACTGCTCCGTGGACACAGAAAACACACACGGGGAAGGAATGTACACATATGCAAGGATTTATGAGGATAAAGGGGACACACAAACAGACATATATATATATACGTAGTTAACAGATTCTCAAAGGTAAAAACTTGTGCATTAATCTAGTTCTGATAAAGTTGGGGGTAGGGTGTGTAAATGTTTAAATTGGGGCTTTTAATGTTCTAATAAGTGAAATTAAAACATGAGGTCGTCTCTGTGGGGGTCAGCCATCACAGTATCCGATTCAAATCCCAGAACTGGTGGGGGCAGTACGGATGTTCTGTATGTTGTTTTGTGTCACATTATCCATCGTATAGTACTCTACCTGGAAAATCCACTGACACGCAGTTGAAACCCCTATTGATAACAGCCTTTTCTCAAAAGGGGAAGTTTGATCTGTGCAAGTCAAGTACAGGTGTAACTAATAGAAGTTGTAAAAGATTAATATTTATCAGTAGCAGTGCCCTTGAAGTGACAGACTTGCCGCTCTGTCCCCTCCACCAATTATACAAATAAATAAGCCATTTCAATCCATTTAACTGGATTAAAGATGACCGTGAAAAAAGAGTGACAGTCTTCACACTTCAGGCGTGTGTGGCATGTGACCAGGTCGGAGCCAGGAGCAAATGGGAATCATGTGACCACTGTCAGGGAGCTAGAAGCTGCTGTTAATCATTACAGACAGGACATGCTACGTCAAACAGGTTCATTATTCTCAGTGACAGACAAAAGCATCGCAGATCATCCAGTCTGTAACCATGCAAAACAAAAAGGAGGCAGCGATAACGACGGTAACTAGCAGGTTTCTTTAAGAGCCGAAGACGTCGGCGTGCGGTAGTGCAGAACATGCATGATAACATGTAACGGACCCAGAAGAAAACATTTATCACTGCTGCTGTTGAATATGAATGAAATCAGACATCAATAAAGTACTTAGCAAGAGAGAAGATGCTTTTTATTGAACTTTAAAGAAACTCTTCACATATACTGAATGTTATTCAGTATTTTTGTGTGTATATATATACTTATATATATATATATATCCACTTTAGATATTGGAATGATTTGATGCGTCAAAACTGCTTTAAAATGGACCGTACTGGTGTTATTGCATCTTTTAGCTTATTTAGTGCAAATCATTTGAATTTGATATTACTGCCAAACATTTTTCAAAGCATATCTCATTGTAGCTTTGCCTCATTTTCAAGTTTGTATTTGGTTTACATTCTGTTTGGTACATTAAAAAAATACATCTTTATTGCTTATGGTACTGCAAATAATACAGCAAAAAAAATCAAATAAATGAACTAAAAATGCAAAAGCTGCGGTATGGTCCTTGGACAAAAAAAAAAAAAAAATCACGCAGTTGCAGGTAAAGAAGCCATAGATGGTGCCCTTGATTCAACTCTTTATTCAATATCTTTGACAGAGGTGTAAAGACACACAGAGAGAGGGGGAGGGGGGCGGGAGAGAGAGAAAAAGACAGAGAGAATACACCCTATCCGTTTCTCCACAACACACTGTGGACCAGATGAGGGCGAGACTGGGATGAACCGATGAATGAATGGACAGATAAATAGATAGATGGCTGGATGGATGGATGGATGAGAGGGAGGGCGAGAAAGAAATAGACAATGATCTGAGGAGTACTAGTGGTGTGAGCGAATGACAGCCGGCTGGTCAAACACACGGTTAGTGCGTGCAGGTTACATGCAGGGATAGTTACGTGAGAGCAGAGGAACATACATTTGTCTTGGAATAATAAGAGTCATCCATCCCAAAGTCACACATGACGTTACATTTATGTGCACTATTGTAAAAGGAGGAGCTCACAGGATTTTAATACTGTCAAAAATGTATTTGCAGGGGTTCAACTCATGTTTGGCATGTCAGAGACTTTATAGATTATATGACATTTACACAGATGTGAGAGGAAATAATTAAATGCAGCATTTCTCTCTCTCTCTCTCTCCTTCTCTGTAGTGCAGCTTGAGTTGCTGCACATTTGTCCTGGAGCCTGTTTATTCAGACAGGCTAGACAGGCAGGTGATAGCTTCAATAACTTCTTAAAATGAGATCTCGCTCCTGATGCAGAAGGTGACACTCCGCATCTCTCAAGGTCAACTGATGCAATGCCTCTCTGCTGCGATTGTGCCGACTCAGCGACATATCGGCTCAATCACTGGTCAGACAGGGAATAACCACTTTGCACCAATATGAGATTTACCTGAGGCACAATTACAGTGTAAAAAAGGTGCATAAAATATCTCAGTGGAAACTAATTTAATAAAATATATATCTTGAAATATGCACAGAATGCAATGTCAGTGTACTGTTCTGGGATGACTAACGAGTCAAATGCAAGCTGCCTCTCATCTCTCCATTCACTGCCAACCATTATGAGGGACTTCACAACCTGTGTCTGCATCTAGTTCATATATTAATATATCTATAATGACATTCCTGTACAATTCAGAAAGTATGAGTGCAACTTCAATCATAAGGCTTAAATTAAATGCAATCCAAAGAAAACTCAGTAACAAAAAAATAATAATTACAAGTATAAAGAATCTTAACATGGCAAGAAAATACTCAGAATCAAGAGCTAAAATGTACACAAGCAGCAGCAGCAGACAGCAAGGAAAACAAACTCAAATTTAGTCAATAGCTTGTGCCACTTAGCTCAAGAAAATTAAATGATCGAATAAACAAATGAAGCATGAGGGAACTGCGTCACTTTGTATCAGCTGATTAGTTCACTTGTTTTTACTGGCAGTGGATGGAGTGATTTAAAAGGTGAGCTTGATTTGCTTGGTGGATTGTGGTTTATTCAAACAACTGGAATGTTATTTATGAGCAGGAAAATAAAAAAGAAAAAAAAGAGAGAAGATGGCGTGTCTACGGAGACTCAGGTGGAGGTGAGGGAGAGGACGAGAGGGAGGTGCTCACTTTGTCAAAGCTGGCAAATCGATCAGCTTCCCGTACGTTGTGACGAGGAGGGGAGGAGGGGGCGAAGGGGTCGGCTAAAGGATCCTTGGCAGGCAGGGAAGAGGAGGAGGAAGAGGAGGAGAAGTCTCCAGAAGGCGGAAGGAACTGCCCTCGTCGGTGGAAGGAGTCGGAGGACTCTGTTCGGGAGATGGAGGATCTCTTTCCTGGACAAGTGAGACACAGAAACGCAGATACACACACAGACATTAATGGGGGGAAAGACAAGAGCAAGCACAAAACGGTGTAGCTTTTCTATAGTAAGACTGAACAAGGCAAGTACTGACCTGGAGGTGGAGGTGGGGGTCTAGTTGGCGTACCCGTTTTTGGGGGAAGAGCTGGGGGTATGTCAGGGCTAGCAGACTGGCTGTCATCTTGGAAAAGATTCTTGTTGTTGATGCCAAACTGGTCAGGACCATTTGACTAAAATCACACAGAATAAAAACAGAATTCATAAAAAAAAAAAAATATGAGTATTAGTAATATGCCTTCTCACAGTGGAGATTAGCATCAACTCTTTAAAGTTTAAAAATGCATGTTCTTATAGGACTCCATAAATAGTTACAATATATACATATTACACATCAAAGAATGCGTCACAGTGCGGTCTTTGATGTGAAGTGTGTTGCAAAATATTTGCCACTGACCAGGAAATACTGTTGCTGTTACTCTTCCAGAGGTTTCTGTAAAACCACAATACTCACTGGTAGTTTCCAGTTTCAGTCTATACTTCTCGTTTTTTAACAAATGTGATGCAACAATTTCTACTTCCACTGACTAACATGACATTCAATAATACAGATATTATGTGAGAGTTGAAATTCAATGTGTTTTTTCTTCAGTGCTGTAAAACAGGATTATCAACACAGTTTGATCTGAAAATTATCTAATTATTACCTTTGTCAAGGCACTGAAATCAGCAAAGCCCCCTCCAAACGACTCGTTTCCAAACACAGCAGCAAATGGATCTGAAACACATGAGCACAAACTTCTTTTTCTCCTTCTTTAATAGCTGTAATGCCATCTGCTTCCAGAGGGTGGCACCATATCACAATTCATACCTGGGTCTGAGCTGGCGCTCACTGTAGTACCACCTGGAGCAAACGGGTCATTGGTTGCTGCAGTGTCCTTCTAAAAACAGAAAAATAAGCATATTCGGAATATTGAAAAATAAACTTAGCTGTGGACATGTACGTCATCCAACTTTATAGGATGTGAGGTCAGGGGATCACCACTTAATACAATTCATCCTGTGGATAAGTTTACTGACAACAGGATAAATCCATTATTTCATATTCTCACATGAATAATATGCTACACAAAATTGAATGGCAATCCATCAATAGTATAGTCAATATGGTAGTTACCACATCAATAGTAGTAATATTTTATCAGGACCAAAGAGGATAAATATGTGTATTGTCTCTAGACGTCAGTTGATTAATGCAATATTGAGATAAGCAGCCTTGACCAATGAAATCCCCCCCAAATATGTCTTTTATCGACAATATTCACCACATATAAAAACATAGATACAGGCAAACATTCACATACAAAGCTCACAAAGCAGGTTAATAAAGTAGAATTCAGTGCAGATGATCTCTCAGCCTTGTCTGTGCTGCTTAAACAATGTTAGAGCCCTCCCTTGTGTTAACTAGTCAGTGGTGCAAGCAGATTTTTTTTTTTTTTATGTTTTTGAGTTCAAGTGTTAAATAAATGCTTATTTTACTTCAGCAATTTTGCATCTCATTTGCTTTTAGATGTAAATTAATTAAGTGCTTTATTAGATGTAAAAATACATAATAATAAAATCAGTATTTCTGTTCCTGTAGCCCTACTTACCACAGCCAGATCAGAGCTTGGTGTAGAGCAGTTGAATGGATCCGTCCCACCATCCTGAGAACCAAATGGATCCACCTCCCCTGTGGTGTTCATTTTGCCTCCGAATGGGTCGGAATCACCCATGTGGTTTCCTGCGGAGCTGAACGGGTCTGCGAGAGCTGGATTAGTCGGTTTGGAGGTAAAGGGATCCGGATCTTCTGCCGCTGACGCTGTGGCATCATTCAGCTTGGCCGCAAACAGGTCCGGTTCTGGCATGCCGGTAGTGGTACCAAACGGGTCAGCTGAGGCAGTGAAGGGGTCGTCTGAGGCAAAAGTGGCGCTGGAGGTCTGTGTGAAGAATGAGTCTGCAGCAAACGGGTCTGTCCCTTTAAATGGGTCTCCTCCAAAAGGATCTGATTGAACAAACCAGCGACACATACACTCTGTTAACGTTTGTTAAACCCAACCATCAAAAGCAACAAATGCAAGATTTGTTTGCCTGTTGATCACCTTGAAGACTGTGCTTAACTCACCTGCAACGTCCGCTTTTCCAAATGGATCATCTTTGAATGGATCATCTGCAAAAAAATGGGTTGAATTTTGGCATGAAGCATGACTCTTTATTCTGAAGTTTTTAACTGAACTTCAGACATTTTAGAGGACTCACGGTCAGTAAAGGGGTCTGACTGGAAGAAGTCCATCTCAGGCAGAGAAGGGGGGCTCGTCTGGGGCGGCATGGAGCGAGGTCCGACTTGAGGTGGTAATGAGGTGACGGTGGTTTCTGGGGACTCTGCTGGCTCTGGTTTGCTCTCTGGTTCCGGTGATGCAACCTGATAGAAGCATAACAAGAGCTGTGTTGACTTGCCTGAAAACTACAAGAAAACTTAAACGTTGTGTTTACACAGAACATTTTGAGGACATCTCTGAATGTCACATTAGCTCCCAAGGCTGTTTTTACATGGTAATGGAAAGGACAGCTCTTAAGACACCACACCATGCCTGTGTCTTGTGTAAAAAGCTTTACACAGGGATACTGTGGGTTAGATAAAGATTTGTGGTGTTAAAATTTCAGAAAACCGGTTTCACTAAATGATATAACACTGCGAAAATAACTAATACAGAAACCAGAAGCCGAAGTTCACTATCTGTTTTAGTAACTCCGGACTTTCACCTTTGGTGGGCTGGCTTTAGGTGACTCCTCTGCATCATCTATGACGTCAGGTGTAGGGCTTCTGTGTTCCTGGTATCAGGAGAGAACAACAAAGCAAATACGCATTCAGACAATTCATTCATTATATTTTACATTTGGTACAATACTTGGTTTGCTGGAAAAGTCTTGTCATATCGAACGTAAATTAACTCTGGGTGCTCATAAATGTATTTATTACCCAAACAATGTTTTCCAGTGGCTTTGCATGGAGGGAGATATTACTGAACTTCTCAGAGGAGGCTAGACTAGTATAGAGATCATCCAAGGCATCATGTTTCAGCTTCTCCTCCTCTGTTGTCTTAGGACTCTCTTCCTCCTTCTCTTCTTCCTCTTCTCTCTCATTCACTCCTTCCTTCTCTTTTTGATCTGAATGTTCTTTCGGGAGATTGCACGCAGCAGCCGGTTCCTCCTCCTTCAGGTCTTTGGGCTGCTCCTCTAGGAACAGGTCCTGCTGGAACAGGTCCTGCTGGTGCAGCTCTGTTGTGGAACCTGCCGATCCGTTCACCATGACAGGAGAGCTGTCTTCCAGGGCTCTCTTCCAGCTGAGCTGGGCAGTCACTGACCTCTCCTCCACCTGAAGGTCGTTCAGTTTCTGTTGAACCTGAGCGACAGAGACATGAAGGGGTTAAAAGAAATGACACAGAGAGAGAAAATAGATTTAAAACATTGGTCCTACAAACTCAGGAAAGAAAGGGACCTTTTTGAGAACAGGAGATAGGGATCACAAACTGACCTGTGCAACTTGCGTGAAGGAGTCTCGCACAGACTCCTGTAGAGGGGTGAGCTGCTCCTGAGCAGCCTGCACCTTTTCTTGCAGCCTCCTGCTCTCCTCCTGCAGAGCCAGGAGCTCCTCTCGAGCCTGAACCAGCTCCTCTTCGTACTGACATATCCTCTGCTCCTGCTCCTCGTGCTCCGACTGCAGTGATGAAATCTGAGATGGACGTAACCAGTGTGAATAAGCTGATGACTGAAGATAGGTAGGAGACTGAAACACGGTGGTAATATAATGTACTGATTTGTTTCACCAGTCATTTCTATGATTGAAAATCCTACCAGACGTACCAATTGGGTCTCTTGGCTGGTCTGCTGGCGAATGTGAGCCAGCTGCTCCTCCAGGGATCCCTTCTGTTGGTCCAGCTCCTCCAAGGCCTCCTGCACCTTCTGACGCTGAGTCTGGAGTCGCTGCAGCTCCTCACTTTCCCTCGCTACCTCATCCTGTAAGTCCTGTGACATGTGTGTATTGCAGCATATTAATACAAACGCAGGCATATCTGTTCTTTAGTTTGACAAATATAATTGAGGAAAAGTTGACAATATTAATTTTACCCCATGTATAAATTACAGAGTTATGTATAGACTAGATACCAGACCGTAACAAAAATATATCTCTAGGTTTTTCTTTTAATGCAGCTGAAATGATAGACTGATTGAAAAATGGCGAAATCAGAATTTAGCTCATGTATATTTATTTTCAGCTGACTTTCAAAAAATGGATGCCACTGAAACACTGAAGAGCAAACTGTGTAAGGGTAGCCAGAAATAGGACAATAAAAGTATACAATATGTGACATCAAGGAGTCCCTCAGACACACAAACATAAATAGGCACAAGTGCTCAAGGCTACCTAGGAAATTCAGCTAGACTCCCTTGAGACCCACGCTCCGACATTGGATCGGACAGAAATTCCCCAAAGCAAAAGGCGGCTAGCCCTTTAAGTCATCAGCTCCCAAAATAGAGCCTATCTCTTGGGCTCAGAGCAGGCAGACACGCCTACACAAGGACACCAGCCTCTTCCTCTCTGAGCAACAGTAACTGCGTTTCTGAACAAGCATCTCATGGACTGCTGGCCGAATACATTATTGATTTCCTACTCCAGTATATTCATTGAAACAAAAACTGCCTTTGCACATACAGCAGTTTCTTTATGTTTTGTCAGGTCTGGATTTTATTAAAAAAAATGGAAAAGAAGCTTAAATATAAACATGATCATAAATGTAACCATGAAATCCACCAATTATAAAAACAAGAGAACAGAGAAGCTGCCCATCGGTCCCTCTTTCTCTTCATCTGCTGCACAAAGGAACAAGGACAAAGTCACAGATGAACAAAGACAGCGAGACCTCACCTGCACTTCACTGCTGCGCTGTCTGATGGCCTCCTCCTTTTCCTTGATCTCATCTTCCACAGAGCTCTTCTCCCTGGGGGTCCAGCACAACAGACAGGAGTATTTAGCCACCAAGGACAGAGAGGGTAGACCCGGCACTCCAAGCCCACCCAGCCCCAGCCAGCTCTCTTCACCCTGCCCCTGAGCCACCACCACCTCGTCTCCCTGCACAACCATGATCCTGTCCTGAAATCAAAACTCCACAGTGTAGAGCAGCCTGCAGCTGGAGCAGGTCTGTGTGCGTGTGTGTGACGTGATAAAAAAAAAAGGTGGAGTGTGTGTGTCTTCCTGTATAACAAGGCTGCTGCAGATGTACAGTGCTGTTAAGTGTGGTGATGATGAGTGTTGGAGAAAGTGAGCATGTGCTTGCTCAGTTAAATGTGCGGGAGATGAGGAGTGAGAAGCAGATGGCTGACTTGACAGAAGAAGAGAGGGAGGAGGGAGGAGTGATGATGAGCAGACCTACAACATCTATCACTTCTGCTGTCTGCGTGCCCGTCTACTTTCCACTCTGTCATCCACTCAGCCAGAGAGAGAAAAGAAGAAATGAGGTAGATAATAGAGATATGTCCTTATTAATTAATAACAAATTGGAACATCAGAAAACCTGAAATGTATCAACTGTCTTAAGTGAAAGACACTTTAGACAAAACATCACTACATTTCCCCCCTCAAATCATTAAACCTGACAAGTAATCAAGAATCTGCCATTTAAATTTGAATAAACCTTAATATGGATATGGGAGTTTTTATGCAGCAAATATGAATATCCAGTGTAGATTGGATTTCATTTCTGATTCTTTTAGCTGAGGCTTTGTCAACATTTTTAAAGTGCATATTGTTTATATAAAGGCAAAACAACACCACCAAAGACACTGATGAAGCTCTATGCAAGTACTAAAGCTGAATGTCTCTGTAAAATTACTAATACTAAAAGTACTGGTATCAATTTGCTTTATATTTAAATTGAGATCCTTATTCTACTTGATCAACCCCTCATTTCCATTTCTGTGTATTCCACCAGGCTGCTCACTTTGTGTTCTCTCGGTGCTAATTATCCCCATCTGTTGAGGTGTAATCTCTTGTGCACTGCAGGCGATGAGACTGAGAGGTTACGGTTTTGTTTAGAATAGACTAATGCTAAGACTCACAAATTACAAATACATTTCATATTATTGTTTTATCCATACACCCTAAACAAAAAGCAACATTCAAGTATAAATTCTGTACATTTCTTGTGTAAAACCAAAAGACAATGCTCACTACCCCAGCCAAGATTCTCTTTTAGATGACTGAATCAAAAAAACAAAACAGGCATTAACAAAGTACTTATCCACTGCCAACCATCTAACACAGACCAAAAATAATACACTAAGGCTTTCACACACAGTATCTATTTTTATATTCTCGCTCTCCCCTCACATCACAATGCATAATTCCCTTGATAACAGCACATCTTCCACCCACAAACCTACAGTCAAGTGAGTCAACTAATGCGCAGTATCACTCCCATCCTCCTCTTACCCATCTTCATCATCACCATCCTTCTCCTCTTGAACAGAAGGCTGCTGCTGCCAGATTTTGAAGCAGTTACAAACATGCATCATCTCTTCAAGCTCCCACCACCTTTCTGGATCTTTCAAAGCTCTGATCACTGTCACTAATAGTTTCCAGTTTAGTGCATCTTCATTACCTCTCCTTCCTACCTCGGGACAGCTGGCATCTAGCATGTGTGTAAGCTTTTGTGTGTGTGTAAACATCTGTGTGTGTATACACATCAAAAGGTAAGGGTTGGGGTGGATGGTCTGTTTTTCACTTCTCACTCTTAGCTTTCATGTAAAGAGAAGTGCTACTTCCTGTACATTATGGAAATAAACTCATAACTGATTCTAAATTCAATCCCTTAGTGAAACTGAGATTACATGAAGCTCATGTTATGGGTTGAATCAATAAGGTGGCCTCCAGTTCATGGTTCCTGGTTCTATAGGTTTGTTAAGGGTTAACTTAAAAGCTTAAAATAAAGCACTTTAAAACTGATTCAGGCAACAACACTTATTACAAAGGATGTATTCTTAAAAACGCATATTAGACCCCCCATAATCAATTAAAAAGCAATATTCTATGATATGAGACCTTTAATACAAACAAAGTTTTACTTGTCATGACACATGATTTTAAAGACCTGTCTGATCCATCAGAAAGAAGTGCCACGATGCTCAATATGCATCTTGGGTAAAGACAGTCTAGCATACACATATTGCATATTCTGCGCATCAATCTCCTTCTCTCTTAACTTCAACATCAGCAACTCTCCTTAATAAACTGATGTCAGAGCACGACACCCTTCCATATCTACACCACTTAAACCATTGCAAGGAAATTCTCTGTGTGAAACACTGCTCTCTGGTGGTCATTGCAAACCAAAAATGCAGGCATATATTTGGGGTCAGAGCTCTGAGGTCACTTGCTTAAATCCCAAGAACTTTAAATTACACTATTTGATATTATTTTTCCAACTATTAAGAGATTCTGCCACACACATTAGTGTAGATATCCAGCACAAGTAACACAATCACCAATAGGGTTCAGCTTGCATGCAAACATACAAGAAAAGCTTACCTTTGTAGTTCAACAATCTCATTACTAAGAGAATCCAGCTCCTTAATAGCAGAGAAGTCAGCTGCCAGGTTCGCCATGTTGTTCTGGAGAAAACGAGAAGCAGAGAACAATTAAGACGTGGATCTGTGCTACAGATAAAACATAACACTAAGCAAATCCCTCTACTCTAAGCTGAGAATTTATTTTTATTACATTTTTACGAAGAACTAGAGATGACACTAAAGCACTCAAATGTTGATCAAAGTCTTGGATACTACAGATATGGATATTACAATATAACAAACAACAAGGTCACAGCACAGCACAAACAAATAAACAGCAGCTACAATGACGGTGTTTACACAACTTGCACAAAAAGCCACTGATGAAGATGGGGAGGAATATTAAGAAAGGAGACTGGCTCAAATGTAGTGATTCAGGGAAGATACTTGTAATTGGATGCTGGCAAAGGTCTGGGTCCAATAGTATTGCTCATATATATCTACTGTGTTTGATTCCAATCTCTGTGAAGGTGGAAAATGCAACAACCTCATTCTGCTTTACCTTTAATAAGAAATCAACAAACTTCAAGCCTTTGATTTGCGTTAACTACTTATGGTTGCATGAGTGCACCCCGGTATACAAAAAACAGAAACCTCCACTACTTGTCAGTTTATATCTGCAGCATAAGTACTTAAAACAGCTAATGATAATGACAACCTCAAGATGTCTTGATAGGGAAGACCATGAAAAAGCCAGAAAAAGCCAAATGGACACATTCATTTGGGGAAGGTTAGAGCGACACAGCAGACAAGATGACAAGGAGAGGCAGCCTGTAGAGAGTAATGAGATGCACCAGACTCCGGTAACTACTACACACTCACTCAGGCGTGTCCCCATCCACATGTGAAGTGGACGAAATGTAAAAATGCAAAGAGCAGACAGAGAGGGGACATTGAGAGGAAAGGAAAGACAGACTGTTGCAAGCCAAAAAAAACATAACACACACAAACAACAGGAGAAAGAAGGAACAATGTAAGTCCAAAATATAACTTAAATTATCCAAAAGAAAGAAAGAAATCAATCAATATAAAACATAATACAGAAAAAGGAGATTATTTTTTGCTCAAATAGAAAAAAAACACTGTATAACATCTCTATATATACAAAGGACACGATATAAACATGCAATTCTATTCATAATGGTTAAAAGTATTACTGTTCCTCACTATCATTTTATTTTTATTCCCAGAGCTCAGAGAGACCCACCTGTTTGATGTTTTGTTTGTCAGAGGGGGGAATCATCTCTGGGGAGAGGCTCTGCGGAGGGTCCAGGCCTTTCGTCAGCTTCTGATTGATTAGATGAAGAGCCAGGGCAAACTGCTCTCGGGTCAGTTTTCCTATGTCTCCAATGTCACAGAGCTCCCTGAGAGAAGAGTCAAACACACACAGACGAGGTTACGTAAAAGTAACGATTGATACCTCAGGCAAAAACTGTTTCTGATCATCATGTTCGGCCGTTACGGAAGTCAATACACAGGAAAAGGTCACAACAGGACAGAAGCTCATCAGCCGTGTGAAGCAAAAAAAAAAAATCCATATGACGTGATATTTTCCTGGTCGGATGTGTCGATCCACATTGCAGCACGATGAAAACTACCGTTATTATTCAGCACCAGTATCACCTACTGTACAATTAGAGCTTTAAATGAATATTAGGTTTTATTGACTCTATATATTATCATTTTATTTGTTGGTGTTAAAATGTTCATGGATAAAAATAAGCTAGATTAAAGTTATCATTTTCATACTTTTGAACTGTCAAAGATGTTATAATATACATTGAATATGAATCCCCTAAAAAGAATTTTGTGGTTAAAGCAAAGCTATTTGTGTAGCACATTTCATCAACAAAGTAAAAACACACTGTACTTTGTATAAAACATTAAAAGCATCAAGGTACAATTTAAAAGCAATTAATTAAAAGGGAATTAAAAACAGAAACAAGGTCAAAGTTATAGGGCAGTGGTTATTATTCATAAAAATAATTCATATTTTTAATACTCCTTCAGGATTCTTTGTATTACACTTCAAAACCAAGAGTAAATGTATAATATATAATGTATAATCAATTATTATAATTACATTTTTGGAGACGTATAGAATTCCATTTTTCTTTCTTCTATTTTTATGTATTTTAAACATTTAATTTATATCATTGACCCTTTTAATATTTCCTGTCATAAACCATTATTATAATTTATAATAGTGACGACCTTCAAGCCTAGTCCTTAATGAAATTAAATGAATTTCTTACCCAATATTCTCATTCATCATCACTGTAAAAATGACTGAAGAAAGAAGCTACATTCAATAATTCTATTTCTCTATACTGTAATATTACTGGTGCTTTTTATTATGATAAGGACTATCTCTCCTCCATTGTTCATCTTCAGGTTTCTTCATGATTTTTTTTAACCACATTAAGGATACAGAGTTTCAAACCCTACAGCCTGTTCATACAAAATAGTTATTTAGACTAAAATAAATCAAATTGACTTACTAAAGTGAAAAGGTGAAAAATAACTACAAGGTGTATGTTAACAGGACTGCATAAAAGCTTTACGTACCAGATACGTGCAAGGGTGGCAGACGGCAGACCAGTCTTGAGGAAAATATCTCTGACTTCAGGACCAGACACCAGCCCGTCCATGTCACCGTCTGTCTTGTTGAAGAGTTCATCATACTTTGCTTTGTCTGCTGGCGACACCACCCACTGGATAGGAGAAAAAAAAAGAAACTTATATTTAACAACTGGAGTTGCAGGTGGAATTTAATTCAGACGACAATGACAACATGATTCTAACTCAAAATTCACCCACCTTCAAACCGCCTGTCGTCTTGTTCTTTTGAAAAACACGCTGAGCTAACCAGTTTGAAATCATTTTTTGCAAAGTATTTGTCTTTACAGATATGTTGTAATAAAAATACAATATCCAAAACCTTTTCAGGAGCTGCATGCACAGGCACAGGAGAGGCAGATCCCGTACTCACAGGGGCAGCGGCTGGTGTTGGGGCAGGAGCTGGGGCAGGTTTAGGGGGGTGGGGCATGGTCTTAGTGCCAGCATGGGAGGAGCGACTGTCTTTGACAGAGGGGGGTGAGGGTAACAAGGGCATCACGGGAGGCACCGAGGGTTTTTTCCTCTTAGAGGGTGGAACCAGGGGAGGTGGTAGGGACATGGGGACAGGTTCTCCCTCCAGAGCTCTGTACACCAGATACATGGCCTGGGGAAGGGCAATAAAAAAGACAATAATAAAAGACAATTACCGATAAACCATCTTGTAGTTATTCAGTCCTCACACTTCTTCCACATGTCTTGAAATTGTTCCACTCAGGTCTATTGAAATGATTTTCACAACCTGCAAGAGCTTCCAAGACTGTATTTAAGATATAAGAACAGAGATAACACAAAATTGGAGGTAGAAACCTTCCTGGTTTTGTGAAGACCAGGAAAAATCACCTGGACTATCAACAGCAGAGTTGAATATATACGTTTAAAAATACACTACAATAGCTACACTGAGACCAACTTCAGATTGTTTGTGTGTAACATCTGTGGTTGTTTTCAATCTGGGATAATTTCTTACCACAGAAAACTCATCTTTGTCCAACATGCCATCTCTGTCAAGGTCACTGAGCTCCCACACCTTCAACACAAAGACACGATACTGTGAAACATGCATCATCACAAAGCTATATGATACATAATGACATGTCCCTGAAAACGCTGACTCATTACGGTTTCTTGTTTTCTGATTTCAATTTCTACTCAATGTATTTTCTTTTATTTCACATCCTTTCTTTTTTTTTACTTTCTGAAATGAAACAACACAATTGTTTCATTTCTTCACATTTAGTCTCATGTAACAGTAAGTCAATTCTGTTATTTGTCAAAGCTTTGTGGTTTAAATAAGTTCCTAGGGGGGTTTTACCGCCATGCAACAGTGCCAGTGCTAAGAAGGCATGAAAGTGAAATAACGAAAGCCTAATCATGTGTGCTGCCACCTGCGCAGATTGGTAACGATTTTCATGAAGCACAGTATTTCTCTATTTTTTTTTCATTTTACCTGCTATTTGCTGCCTTTTTTAATATAGGTCTTTACGCTTTATGGAGGCAAATGCAACAAAATAGCATTCTTGAAAGCACTGTTGTGTTTTTGAGCAATGATAATAAAGGAAGTTTAAGTCTCATGTTATCTATAAATCACAACATAGTACATTAAACCAATCTAAAGTAGTCATTTGTCTCGCTTCATTGGGGTTCATACCCTCCCCAAGATGTCCACTGGCAGTTTGGAGTTTAGCAGGACGGGTTTGACTTTGTCTCCTGTTAGCATCCCTCCTACTGGACCCAGACTTTCAAAGATGGAGTCAAACTTCATCTTCTCCTCAGGCTGGTTTGAAAAAAAAAAAAAAAAAGTGATGATTAAAGACTTAGGATGTAAACTTCTGATCACCCTGATGCAGCTACTGAAAAAAAAATATTACAGGAAGAGAAAATAAGATACTGAAATGTTGTTGCATCAAGTAGCACTTGTGCTTCTAAATAATGTTTAAACAGCCACTACTTGTAAATGTTCATGAATAGATAGTCCAGATATTGTGCTACATAATATGTGTTCTAAATGTCTCTTATGAGGAAAACAAAGATAAAAGGGCACAATTAAATTAACTTAAAAAAAATCTCTGCATTACTACAATAACAAAGTGGACTTGTTAATATCTCACCTTGACAACCCAGGGAATATCATTGGCCACGCCCCCTGCTAACTGTGGGCTGCTTGTGTCATGCTGGAAATAAACACAAGTTTAGAGTAAAAAAAATGCTTGAATTCAAAAGTAATTATATGTTAGTATAATATAATATAATATATATGGCAGTGAAATCAAATACCAGTAGTAGAATAGAGTTTGTGCTGATGTGCAATGTATTTAGAGCTAAAGCAGTTGAATTCTTTGCACTGACAGTGTATTAGAGTAGCAGACTTACAAATTTGGGGGGAGGAACAGCCACATTAAGGCTCTTGAGCGCCACCTCCAGGCCATTCTGAGCACAGGCCACCAACCGCAACGCTATGAAGAATTGCTGAGAGGAACAGAGGTGTAGTAAACCCAAGTGATCATCTAAAATCCAAACCCATGTGTCTAAAAAAAAAAAAAAAAAAAAAAAAAAAAACCACTCAAACCCATTAAGATGCAATTATACCTGTTTATTAAGAGCCCCCTTCCGTTCAGAATCTGCCAAATCCCAAATCTATGGAGCAAACACATTTATCGCCATCAATATTAGGTGGCAAAGACAAAACAGAGGTGTTGCATCTGCGCTGATTTGACTCTTTGCTTACCTTCCCCAGGACCAGGTCAGCCAAGCCCGACCTCTTTAGAAACAGCGCTGCATCAGCTGCTGCCACCCGCCCGCTGCCTGTCGGATCAACCTGCACACAAACAGACATGAACACAAACTCCATAAACCTGCACCACACATTTACATGATCTCAGAAACAACAGGAACACATCTGTACTGCTAGCCAGCTGTTTCAGACCACAAGACTGACAGAAGAGTGGAGTTTGAATGTGAAAAACTGCATTCTAGCTGCCAGTGCCCTGTGGGATGAGGGAGTCTCTGAGTCACTTAAATCAATTCCAATAATAAAGCAAAGTTATTTTCTCTCTTGTCTATTAGCTTGTAATTGAATCTGTTAGTATTCTATCAAGAGGCTTACAGCTAGCTCCTCTGACATGTTGAGCAAAGGAAAACATTATTAATTCATAGCGATACTTCCTGGGCAGGAACTGAGAGACGTAACACTGCAACACTGCAGTTTACTGCTTATTTTAGTGAGTGGACGCTGTTAATTTAAAGGTTGTCCCCATACATATTTCATTGTATTCTAGATACTTAATACAATGATAATTACAATATCAATACAGTCGTAGATACATTTCTAACCTTTATTATACATAAATCTTGTGAAGATATATTTGCATACCTGCCGATAGTATTTGTCATAGTAGGGATTTCCACTGGAGAGCTGTCGGAAAAGACAAGAAATCTACATTTTAAAAGAGTTTGCATATTAGAGAACCCAAACAGCATTGATAACAGCATATGTAATGGTTAAAAAGCTTTTGCAATTGTGCTCCATCACATTAAAAAAGCTCAATCAACAAGTGTTTGTTTGCTAAATGTGTCATCTGTAAAGCCAAGGCAGCTGTCAAGAAAAACTACAACTGATGATTCATAACAGATGGATGAGTGACGTACACACATTTAATCCATCATGTTAGTAAACAATCAGCATTAGATTTCATGCTCATTGAAACAGCTGAATCATCAATGGACCAACGATCATCCGGGTACAAACGAAGACTTGGATGTGATTTTGATCACTATGAATAGATCTAACAAGAAGTTTTTTTTAATGAAAGCAGACAGAGTAGCTTATTTTTCCCCACAGCACAAACAGTTTAAAAGGCTAATCTACACCAATCTGATCAGGGCTACAACTAGCAACTTTCATTGTTGATTAATATATGTTTTTTCCCATCAGCCGACTAAATTGTCATAAAATACCCATTACAAGTTCTAGGAAGCTGTATGATCAACAAGTCAAAACCAATCAATTTAAAATGATATAAAGCATAAGAAAACAGCAAATACCTACATTTTCAAAGGCGGTACCAGCAAATATTTGACATTTTTGCTTGCTAAGTGACTTAACTGATTAATCGATGAATTGACCTATCATTTCTGTGACTCAATTATATGAGAGATACTTTAAGCTACATACGGTCAACTGGTATGAGTCAGGATGGAGTACGAGAAGCCCTGTGAGCTGTCTGACTTCAGGATATAAGCTACACTTCCCAAGAAAAATGATAGTCCACTTACAGAACAACAGGACATCACTCACACACAGACAGAAAGTTTCACCTCATGTCATATCCTCTTTAAACATCCCCCTTTCCTCTAAATACAGCGGATCATCCTCCACTGGCAGAACAGGAAAAAAACAGTTTCCTTCTTATAGACAACTTCTTGCATTGCTTGTAAAATCAGTCAAGTTGAATTGAAAAGGAGCAGACAGTAATTGTTTCAAACTATGAATCTACCGCAAATTCAACCAGTGGGTAAAGCCTTTTTTTTTTAAATCAAGTTTCTCCACAGAGAAACAAACCGATGTGCAAAACCGCTCCCCGATGTAAAACAAAACAAAACGGCATTGCCAAGATATGCTCGGCTGTCAGCATTGTTCAAGACTTACATATCTCAGGCACAGAAGAAGAGACTCACAAGAAAAAACACAGCTCGTCATAGTCGCCTGTCAACTGCCAATTTACAGTGAGATAACTGTTAGACACACTTATCTTTCTCTGGCCAACAACTTTTTTTTTTTTTCTGTGACACACAATAGTGTGCCTGGAACTGATGGTGGCTGTAACACTGTGGTCTTTGTACTGCTGTCTCTTAAATTGAGCATTGAAAAAACACCCCTCAATCATTCCCTGAGCTCGTCTATACAAAACTGCAGCAGATAGCACGATGCAGGCCAGTGCAGCCGCCGACAGGTCGGTCTCGTTTGTTCCAGAAATTTCAATTTACTAATCCGCCCATGGAAATAAAAACATTTTAATGTCACTAGTAGCAATAAGAGACAGTACTGTGTGAGGATTATCAGGTGGTAAAGTCGACAGCAGCATATTTAAAACAAGCATCAGTGGCAGACAGAATAAAGTCACGCGATAACAGATAACACAAACAGGTTTTAGGACTCATCTGTGAGAGTTGTTAATGTCAAAGCGGCTGCAGCTCCTGTCTGTTGTTATAGAAACAGTGGCTCGGGTAACAAGTCTGGGAACTAGTTATTAGCCATGGCCGCTACCTGCTAAATAACTTATTTACTGTCTAGTCTCCACATATGTTGCATTATTTAATTTAAAGGCAAAGTACGCAGGATTTCCCTAAAAAAAATGAACTCATGCAAAGGTAATCCCTCTGAATCATCACTTATGACCCACAAGAAGTATGTGATGCCAATATTTTGTACTTCTTTTATTGTTTTGGTGTGTTTCAGGACACCAAAACAAAGAGGAAAGTAGAAAATACAGGCACATGAACACACCAACACACTTCTAGAGGCTCAGAGGTGAAGATGGAGAGGGGTTACATCTGTATGGGTTCATAGATTCTCTTTATAGGGGAAATTCTGCTTTCTCTGCCTTTAAATTGCAGCTTCCAGACTGACATTTTGTGACAGCACAGATGGCTTGTGGCTAGTCGAGTTCACTTCCTCTTACTGGAAAAAAACAGAAGTTTTCACAATCTTTTTTTGTTGTTTTTTTTTTGTTATGGACACAAAACAGTTAACCACTTTCAGAAAAGGTCACAAAGGAAACACTAACCCCGTCGGTGAAGCATTTCACGTCTGATATCAACAATAAAACAGGTCGGACCGTGTAGCAACAAGCTATTTAACACAAGAAGACAAGAAGCAGCCTGAAACTTCAGCTCATTCGTATCATTTGTAAGCGGGGAAACATTGTTAGCAGAATACTGAGTGTTAGCCACAACACAAAATGACAGTAAAGCCACAACAGAGCCACACATGGTATCTATATTATCCCCTTTGACCAGGTCAGGACCGACTTAGCCTGCAGTGAAAACGAGGCGACACAAAACGCGATATAACGACGCCAGGAGACGTTTGGTGGCTTATCTCAAGTTTGATAAAGCAGCTCTGAAACACTCCAACTAGCTGCTAGCTGCCATGCTAGCTAGCTAGCTACGCCCTTACGCAGTCTCCAAAGAGATTAGACAGAAACTTTTCACAGCAGGACTTCAACTTCCAAAAAAAAAAAAGAACGCGGACGCGGTTCGAGAAAAGCTCGCGTTTTTTTTCCCGCCCGGTTTCACGGACACCGTCGACGCGACCCCGACGCGGAACCGGCGGAGGAAGACGGGCGGTTCGCTGTGGTTGTGTTAGAGTTGTGAGACAGTGTTACCTGAGTCAGAGACAGAGTGGCAGCCATAGTGTTTCTGTTTCCCACCGCTTCACGCTGCGCTGCTGCCGCACACAGACAGAGGCCGCTGAAAAACCCGCACTGGACCCGCACCGGATCATTCACGCATCCGACGACTGCACAATTCAACCCCAGGCATCACCGCAATGCAAAGGAATCACTTACTCAAGTCCTAAAGTATAATTAATTTAGTGCTGAGGTATTTTTTTACTTTATATTCACTCATTCAGAGGGACGTTTTGTACTTTCTACTGCTCTACATTTACCTGACAGCTGTATTTATTCTTTTACATCAAGATATTAATATTTATCTTTATTCTAATAAATATTCAAATTTTCTTTTGTAAATTCACTATAAACTTTGTGTAAAAGGTTCCAAATATTGTTACGCTGTGCTATTATTCTAAATAAAGTATATTTCAAACTAAACATACTAACTAAAACATTAAAAATGCTCTCACATGTATTTAATGATTAGTTATTTATTTATAATATATTTATTGTATTTGTTTATATATATATATATATATATATATATATATATATATATATATATATATATATATATATATATATATATGTACGTCAATCACGTCACTCATCCATCTGTTATGAATCATCAGTTGTAGTTTTGCACATTATCCAACAAACAAATGTTGATTGAGCATAATTAGGAAATCGTTTTAATTAGTTAAAGAACTATTTTAAGGATTGAAAAGGTTTCCTGCATAAATCTAAATTACACTATACTACACACAATATATTCAATAATCTAATTTTGCCTTTATATGATATAAAACATTCAGTCACTCACTCTGCACAGTATTTAAAGATAAGTATAGTTTTGTTGTTTCTTTAACCAGTTTTTGTTCTGTTGATGTTCTGGATTCTATTTGTGGTGGCAGTGAGTTCCAGAGTTCACAGCTCTTATAACACTCTCTAACTGAATGGCCCGGGTGCTATATTATTTATACACTTGAGCGTTAATTTGAGAAAACAGAAGATTTGGAAGCTTGGTGATATTGGTCATATTTTTTTTTGAGGATGTGGCAGTGGTGGTACCTGACTGACTTCTGATTTACTGTAATATACTATATTAATATAATAAAGTCTGCATAATGACTACTTTTACTTAGAGTATAGAATAGAATAGAGTATTTCTATTCTTACTTAAAGGTTCTGAATACTCCATCTATCACTGATAAATAGTTTTGAAATACTTGTTTTCACTTGAGAGAACCTTATTCAACCCAGACAATCCCTTAAGGCAAACAGAGCTAATGTTTACCACAGGTTGTGTATTTACTGAATCTGTATTGGTCAATGGTAGAGAGTCAGTAAGTACATTTACTCAGGTAATGTACTTAAGGACAATTTTGAGGTATTTGTACTCAGCGGTGGAAGAAATACTCAATACTCGATGTAAACTTATTCCATTACAAGTAAAAAACTTTCATTCAAAATTTTATTTGAGTAAAAGTACATAAGTATTGGCAGCAAATTGTACTTGAATTATCAAATGTAAAAGTACTCATTATGCAAAATGCCCCCTTTTAGTGTTATATTTAACAGTATAGGTACAGTACTCATTTATTGACATGTGCATATGTAAGCAGCATTAAAATGTTGTCAAGGTCAATCTTATGTTACCATATATGGGTGGGTACTCAATTGAAGGAAAATAATGTATATTTTATAAACAGATCATATGTTTTATGTATAAATAGTATAAAGTACAATATTTCCCTCTGTACCATAGAGAAGTAAAAGTATAAAGTAGTATGAAATAGAAAAAGTAAAGAACAAGTACCTCAAACTGTACTTAAATATAGTATTTGAGTAAATGTACTGTTAGTTTTCACCACTGCTGGTGAAATTTGCTTTTATTATTTGGATTTTTAATAATTGATTTATTCCGTTACAGTAGCTGTTGTATTATACTCTATAAGCTAATATTTATATTTAAATGTTTCAAAGCCATTTCCACAATCCTGCATCATCTGCATCTATTTAAATGTGAGTCTATGATGCTAGAATTAAATAAATATCATGTGTTTTTGTATGATTTTATTGTTGGATGTTTTCAGCAATTTGATTGTATAATTGGTCAACTGTGAGCTATTTTATTTTATACACTGTTCTGCAGTTTATTATATAATCATACATTATTTGTATGTGAAATCCAAATCTGCAAAGTAACTGTCAGATAAATGTGGTGTATGTGAACAAAGAGAAATAACTTGTAGTTGTGTTACCATAAAAAAAAAAAATCCTAAAGCCATATACAAGTTGTTAATCCCAAAGTCACTTTGAAATATAACAAAAGACAATAACTTGAAAAGGCCTTCTACTACTTTTCTTCTATATGTTTTTATTGGACAGAACATTCTTTTTTTCTTTTTCTTTTTTTTAAACACAGCAACATGAGAATCTTCCCACTTCAATTACTACCATTAGTACAAAATGTGTGTTTTGTTTTTTTTGTTTTTTTTTTTTACAAAAGGATCCACTCTGAGTCTGTTTGGGACAGTGTGTTTGGGTACAGCAGTGCACAGATACTGGCATCCGAGATGAGGAAAATCCAACTATGAGTAAACTTTAAAAAAAAAAAAAGCGAACATGTACTGAAATGAAGCTTTTCCTGCTACCGGATCACTTTTAGATCTGAGCTTGAACGCAATTTATTCAGACACAAGACGACGCGCTCTGAAGAGAAAGTAAGTTAACTGTACAGTACAAAACTACGCTGTGTTTCTACTACACGTTAAAGACTCGGCTCGACTCGCTTTTGGTACCAGCTACTGGATTCCCTTTTTCCACTGCAGTGTTAGTGTTTTCACATTATCTTTTTAGCTCAGCTCACTTGTAACCTAACAATTCCATGCGAGTCGAGTCGAGTCAATTCAAGCCATATCATGCAGTGGAAGTGGCAAAAGAACCTCGTAAAACCATCCTATGGGCATCGGTTGTAAAACACACGGTTTCAGCCCTGAAGCAATCTCGTCTCAATGCTGTGAACCCTTGATTGAATCAGAGACTTTGAGACAGTGACATAAATGACAACATTAAAAAAAAACAAAAACAAACATGTGATACAGGTTAATATAAAACAAAAAAAAACACATGAGGTAAACAAAAACATTGTCATGACATCATTCACATACCAAATATCGCTTTTCGCATACTTCATAACAACTCAGATTGGATTTTGGCAAAAAACACAAAAAGGTAATTTCTATATTTCTGTTGGAATTTTAGTGTGCGTGTGTGTAGTTTCTGGTTTCTTGACATTCGTTATGACATCTTCATTCGGGTTTCTATTACTATTCCTCGTTAAATAATAGTAGTAGCAAACGGAAACAGAAAGCACAATTGTAATTGCCCTTTTTCACCTTTTTTCCTCGCTTTGTAAACAAACAAACAAATGAAAAACCCCATCCCACCCCAGGGTGTCAGTCAGGGTCTATCATCATCATCATCATCTTCATCATCTCAGTCTGCAGCCTTGTTCCAATGGCTCATTGACACAGTCAGCTTCTTTTTCTGAGCAGCTCCTGCATGGAGTTTATAATTCATCCTTGAATTTAGAGTCTGTATCTTCATCCTCTTCGTCCTCTTCCTCCTCCTCCTCGTGCTCATCCTCCTCCTCTTCTTCT
This sequence comes from Lepturacanthus savala, assembly GCA_030544235.1. Taxonomy (NCBI): domain Eukaryota; kingdom Metazoa; phylum Chordata; class Actinopteri; order Scombriformes; family Trichiuridae; genus Lepturacanthus; species Lepturacanthus savala. Next base: position 18,789,397 of record CM060481.1, read on the forward strand.
TCTTCCTCCTCCTCCTCATCTTTCTCCTCGTCTTCCTCCTTTTCCTCGTCTTTCCTTTTGTTGTCCTCCTCTTCGCGCTTCTTCCTCTCCTCCTCCTCTTGGCCTTCCTTCATCTTCTTCTCTGCATCCTGGAGGGGAGGCAAACAAAAGCAGCAAATAAGAAAGTGGTATTAAATAACACTTATATGCAGTGGATGTCAATGCTACATCCATTTACTGTTAAAATTAGAGTGAGTACCATAAATTACCAAATAATACCCAGCTGTTTTTGTTTCAATCACTTAACAGATCAGGCAGTTATATGAAACTGGGCTGCAGTTTTAGAGGAGATTAATTCCTTTCTAACAAAAATCTGGAAAAATCTGATAATTTACTCAAATTCTTATTAAACCAGTATGACTATCGTATAAATTACATTTTTCAAAAATAAGATTACGGTACTGTAGTGAAATACCTGATGAGTGTTTCTCCTGATTTTTCCTCTGCATAGTTTACCAAAGACTAAAGATGAGTGTAAGCAAATGTGGACGTACCTTCGTTTTACCCCATGTGTCGTTGCCGACTTCCTCAGCCAGGTTTGGGTCATTAGTGATTAGGAAGTTGTCAAAGATGGTACCAGACTTTACCTGCATCATACAAACAAATCTAATAAGCCAAAAGCAAACATGTTTCCTCTATGTCTAAGTAGTCTTTTTCCATTCATCTGAAATTTGCTAAAACTATTTTGCACTAACTGATACTGCACAAACTAGGAAATTAAAAACAAGTCACACAACGCATGTGAGTAAATTAAACTCTCCTATTCCTAGTGACAAATTGCATATTCTAATTTGTTATTTATCCAAGCATTTAGATTTGTTATTAAGCAGCACATAAGACAATCAGCTATAGTGTCTTACCTGCCACAAGTCCAGTCCAATCACGCTGAAGCTGTCGTACTTGTAGATCTCAGAATCGGCGGTGTACTCTGGGTTGTCGATCTCAGGATGGACCCACTTGCCCTTGTAGGCGGGGTTGCTGATCTCTTTGGGCTTCCACTCACCCTAGTGACAATAAACACATAGAGAGCCACATAACACGGTTAATGTCTGCAGAATCACTAAAGCAAACAGACCTTCTGATTAAGAAGGAATAATTCTAATAAATCTGCTATTCGCAGACTGTAGGGCGAGTCAGTAATATATCAACTTTTGGAAAATGCTTTCGAAATTGTTCATGATGTCAAAGTAGATGCTGCACAATTCAATTTTTTACTCATGTAGACACACGGGCGATGTCTTAAATTACTGTTGTTCGCTTTTTCATCCCTGACAGGTGCAGCGTTGGCAGCAAACACGACTGTAATTTTCATATCCATCAAACAGTGTGACAGGAGTTGGGTATCCACTATGGATAATAGCTTTTTTGTTCGACTCTGTTATGCATACATCTTAGATTTTAAATACATCTAATTAATTAGACAATATACCATATAGTAATGTCCCGCACATTTGTATAAAATGCTCCGGCTATTTGCGGTTTACCTTGTAATCAGGGTTGGTGACCATAGGTGGCTCCCATTCTCCATCCATCTCATCATCCCAGTCATCAGGTTTCTTAGCATCAGGGTCCGGGATGTTCTCAGACTTATCCCAGTCCTATCAGCCAGACACAGATACATGATGTCATTTAGGGAACTCAAAATGATGGATTATGGATTATGAAAAAATAAAATTAAATAATCATAACATAACCAGACTGACCTCTGGTTTTTTGTCCTCGGGGTCAGGAATCTTCTCCCTGTCGTCCCAGTCCTCTGGCTTTTTGGCTTCAGGGTCCTTAATCTTTTTTGGAGGCAGAAAGTCCCAGTCATCCTCCAGGTTGCCGGACTCCACCTTCTTATTGTCGATCTTCACCTCATAAGTGTTGTCAGGGTTGACAATCAGTGTGTACAGGTGAGAGTACTCATCATCCTGCAAGGCAGAAAACACGAGTTAACAGCAGGGAACAATAACCTATAGTTGGTATCAGAGGGACATTTTATTGTGTTTTATTCAGCAGATTTTTAAAATGTAGACTGTTTATAATAAGTTCCACGCTGGTTTGCTTTTACGGTAAGAAAGAAAACATAAATGCTTTTACACCAATATATCAATAATTTATGCAAGGACAAATGTAATAGGATAAGATTGGGATTAGGAAACAAGTGGTCACCAATTCCCAAACAAAAAAATAAATAAACAGCAGTTTTTTCAAGTCTCACCTTGCACCTGATGTCCTTGTTAATCAGATGGTTCTTGCCTTTGTAGTTGAAGATCACATGAACTTTCTTTGTGCCGGGGCCACAAATATCAGGACCTGAAGAAGCCCACAAATCAAGGTCAAAGGTCAAAATGTGGGTTTCAGTTAACATTTTCATCATATTCAGTCCCTTTATGTTACTATACAGAATTATCTTATTCCACCGGCAGAAAATTTTACAAATGTTAATTCTTAAAGCAAGACCCAATTAACCTAAATCAGGGAAAAAAACACTATTTTTCTCAATATTGGAATAGTCCTACCAAAAACAATTAAATTAAGGGCAGCAAAATATGGGAAGGGATACACATGAAGTTAAATACATCCAAGATGAGAAATGGATGAAACTGTCCACACCTACCGAACATGATGTTGTAGACGGAGTCCCCATGCATGTCGTCCTGGTTCAGGTCAGAGGGGAACAGTTTGATGTAGCCTCCGCCGCAGTCGATGCTCTGCTCGTGTTTCACGGTGAACTGGATCACGAGAGGCTGGCCCTGGTTGCTGAAGTCATCGAAACGGGACGACACGGCGTAGAAGCGGGCGTCCTGGCTGGTCTGCAGACCTGCGGCAGAAACAGGATTACAGGTAAACCGATCAGGGAAAATTCAGGATTTACCCATGATCTTATAGTTTAGTTTGAATTGAACAAAGTCTTTTTTGAGAGGAGAGAGAGAGAGAGAGAGAGAGAGAGAGAGAAAGAGGCTGTTGTGATGATGCCATGTTGACATAAATACTTGAGGCTGCTTCGGTAGACAGTGAATAACTCTGAACCACTGACAGCACATGTTGATTTCACTGGGATATGAGCACATTTTTTATTCACATCTGGAAATCCTACATTTCATATTAAACTCAATTTAACAGAAGATCTCAAATAATAACCCAGTCTGCCCAGTGACTGTAAATATCCCTGGCCTGATATGATTTTACAGTCTGAATCTGACAGACCAGGGGTAAATATCCACTTTTCCACATAGGAGTTATTTTTATTTATGTTTATTTGTCAGGGACAATATAAAAAACAATGCACCAAGTTATAAAACATGATACCGTTGTATTGTATAGGGGGTTAATAGCCTAGGCTACTTCACAAACCCAGTCCCTGGTTAGGCCTCTCTAGAATATACACTTGTCTTCCTAAAGGGGAATTTTTATAAATTCAAAGAAGCCCTATACAAGCCCTATACACGGCGACGTGTCCAGACGTGGACAACAAAAACCTTTACAACATTACCCCTGTGTCTCTCAAGCGTCTCTGAATGTGTCCAGCTGACCACTTATATTCATATTTAGTGAATGTGGTCAAATCCGAATATGGTTTGAGGGATCTGATTTGAATGCGTCTTGAGGACACGTTGGGTGTGTGTTTACACCTGTACTCATAGCTACCTCACCTACTGAGTAAAAACAGGACATAAATGTCCTCCACACACACAAGATGCACCCCCACGTGTGCTGAAAGCAGCTTAATGCCCAAAAGCTGAATTCCACTGATGGTTCCACTGACCTTTGTCTTTCTCGGCATCACCATAGAACTTCCCTGCAGTCAGGATGAACTTGCCATAATCAGACTTGTGCTTGGATTCCCTCCAGCGACTCGCCCAGGCATCTGCGAAACAAACAAAACAGAGGTTAGGATCAGCTGCACAGACATCAACACTGTGAACCACTGATTAACCGGTACGCATCAGTGCAGGTGCACTGGAAAAAGTGTTACCCTGCAGGGACATGCATTATCTACAGGGTGTTTGTTATAAGGCTGGTGAGGACAGGACAAGGGGGGAGGCAGGAGGAGAGGAGAGGAGAGGGGAGGGGGGAGGTTAGGATGGAGCGGAAAGGAAAGGGGGGTCAAAAGATGAATGGGTGACCATGTAGACTAAACGCAGCTAGAGGCGAATATTAAGCAGGAATGGAGGTAAAAAAAAAAAACATAAATTAAGCAAAAACAACCACACATGAAGAACAGACCAAATGTACCATTCAAGCATCGATTCACACAGTCTATACTGAACTATTCAGTCAAAATAAATCACACCACAGTAGTAAATGAACGAAGGCTCATTGTTTTCTCTTTTTTTTAGCGTGTAAAGGACCTCACCCCCGTCTTCAAATTGCTCCCGAAAATACACAGTGGACTCGGCCAGTGCGGACGCGGCCGACAAGGCGACCAGAAGCAGCGACAGTGCTGTCATGGCGACGAGCTGAAAAGCCGCCAGGTACGGTCGATAAATACCGAGTCAGGACAAATAACCACGGACGGGAATAGGTTTTCTGTGAGCCCGCAGCAGGTCCTCCGTCTTCCAGCGAAAAGCCGCTGAGACTCCGGCGATGCTCTCTCTCCTCTCGGCTCGGAACAGATGTCTGAGTCTGATTGGTCGGCGGCTCCGGTCCTCAACGCGGAAGCGCTGCCGCTCGCAGCCAATGAGAAGCGAGGGATTCCGGACGGGTGTCCCCCGCGGCCAATGGGCGAAGACCACGCGTTTGCTTGATAAACGCCCATGAAGGAGCGATGCGCCGCGGGTGAATCATGGAGGAGAAGGGGGGAAAAAAGACAATAAGGGTGGTTAAATCATGTAAATACATATAGGAGCATCAGTTTAAAGGAGGCGCATGCAGGATTTTAGATGTAGCTGAAGCTAAACAATATGAACTGATTGTGTTCATTCATAAAGATTAATAAAAACAAATAGTCTGCTTATCTGATGTTTTCCAGAAAAAAAACATAATAATAAACTATTGAAACACATGTCCTTCTAATTTCTTTAATTTCATTGTTTTGTGTAACGTTATCATCTTTATTTATATTGCACGTTTATTAACACAATTACTGCTAATTGTTCTATAGAAAAATATTGAAAAACAAATAACCATCATAAAACACAGGGATAAAATAATATATAATACATATAAATAATATAAATATAAATATCTGTAATGCTCAGCAATGTATTATTTATTCCTAAATATTTCCTTCATGATGACAGATATGTCCTATTTCATTTTGAAAGTCCTTTCTTAGCGTATGTGAAGTAGAAGCTTCAAATTTACACATCATGTTTGTGTACGCTGCTTGTTGTGATGTCACAAAATCCTGCCTATACAAACATATGACATTTTCTTTCTTTCATAGATAATTATGAAATCAGCCTTCAAGTGTCAAATGCTGCAGTGAAGCTCAGACATCCAACTATGCAGAGCAGAGAGAAGAGAAGGATTTACTTGTATTATTTTTATTGTTAACATTTATTTTTCGATGCAAGAATCCATTATGCTTCTAAATTCTAAACGAGACGTTGTTTAGAGATATAACCACAGCAGACATGTTGAGATTTGCAGACTGTGATAGAATCAGTTTAAAGGCTATGCTGTACATTTTATCTGTTAAATCTGATGCAAGGATAGTGTAAAGATCTGTTTAGCAGGGAACAGGCTGGCACCTGTGACCTAGCTGGACAAACGCCAGATTCCAAAATGCATGAACCCGTTTTTTTAAAAAGGACTCTTTTTAAAAGTTCTGTAGAGTCAGTATTTGATCCGTCCAAACATTCATACTCTGGATTACAAAACACAATCTAAACAACTGTCTAGAAGGTGAGTGCCAGCAGTGTCTGGCACTGAAAGTCCAAGCGGGAAGGTCCAAGGGTCCAAGGGAACATCCGCTGTCACCTTGTACGTGACCACCAGCTCTGTATGTCCCCCCACTTTCAAGTTTAACTTAAACAAACTTTAAGGTTTGTGTATGACTGCAGCCAACACTAATTTTCATTACTGAGTCATCTGACAATTATTTTAAATTATCAAAATGATCCGACATAATTAAACTGTACATAATGTTTAGGTTAAGATATTCAGATCACTATTATAAGACACTAAAAACTGCTAATATTCATATTTTGGAGGGTGAACTCACTGAATTTAATCACTGAAAAAAAAACTAATGGATTAATCAACTAATACTTTCAACTCAAGATCTGTGATTTGTGGAATGTGCCTTCATTATTTATAGGAAAGAAACACTATGCAAAACAACAAATAATTAATGTTGATTAATGGCTTAGTGTGCATTAAACATGAATCCACATAAATAATTGCACGAAATGAACGACAGTCGTTGGTTTACTGTTTTTTTTTTAATTTTTTCACAACCTCACTCCTGATATTTATCCATGTTCACTTTTTGATGGGACATTTAGAGGCTTAAAGAGCAAAATCTGAGCAAACCAGCACAGACCTGTGAGTGTACGTGAGAGTGAATGTGTGTTTGAGGGGTAAAGCAAGCCAGCGAATAAAAAAACATTTAAAAACCATGCCTAAAATTAAAATATTAATATAATATAGAAATATTAAGGAATATCAATGACAATGATGATATCGCACCGACATTTACTGGGTTTATATGAACTCTTAAAATTACTAACATCAAAAAATATTGCACAAAATAATTTCAGGTAACATTTTCATAGTCAGTCCCTTTATCTTAGCTGTAACGCAATCCATTCACACATTTCACAACTGAAATCTTAACAGGTGAAAATATCCTGTTTTTTGTACAATTAGTCCAATACTGAGTAGAATTATCTCATTCCACTGGCATATAATTTATCTTATTAGTTTTTTTTCTTGATTTTGTCAATTTAAAGACCAAACCAAACCAAATTAACCTAAATCAGGAAAAAAATGATAATTTTACTCAATATTGGACAAAGTCTACGAAAAATAAAATATCTTCCCCTGTAAGATTTCTGTTTTTACAGTGTAATTATTACAAACCAATGAATGGCTTAGAGTGCCACATTTAAACAGAAACTCCACAAACTTAATCTGGTATATGAAGACACTCAAACACATTAACAATGTCAATAAATAATAAAATAGACAATGTCTGACTGACGCATGAAGTCTGACCTTCAAAAGACAAATATAAATTTGCACAACGAAGACTTTGGCCAAGATAATCAGACATAAATAGAATGACGTGACAAAAAAAAAAGTCTACTGGTATCCTTCTATGATATATTCTGCACAACCGCTTGTAGCACCTTTTTTCTTTGATTCTTCATTGTGGCGCTGTGAGGATTCGAACCAGGCAGGTGCTGCTCTGTGCAGGGCGACCATCTGGCATGTTCATGTTTCCGGCGAGACCGCTGGTGTCTTCAGAGTGGATCCCGCTGCTTTTCCCCTCTATTACTGGATGTGCCCTGCTGTCGGGGGGTTCTCTGAGGGACCTGGACAGATACGTGTTGTACCTGTGAGGGGGAGAGTACTGTAGGTAGAACAGGCCGCTCTGTGGCTCTGTATGCAGATGGACAGGTAACGTAATCTGACACCTCCTCCAGGTCTCTCTCTCTCTCTGTCTGTCCTTCTCTCCTTCTAAGGGAGAAAGAAGTTGATCCGCTGGGGTATGGACTTGCATCCCTGGGCTGAGAACAGTCTCTCCTCTTTGGGCACATACAGCATGGCCTTGGCCACCTCGTCCAGCGTCGCTTCGTCTGTCTCCAGGCCTCGCGCCGCGTATGCGTCCCGTGCACACAGCTTGACGTGGCGGTACTCCAGAGGCAGGAAGGGCACGAAGAAGTCGATGAGGTGGCCGGACATCAGCTCACTCTGGGCAAACCCACCTGGAAGCAAACAGATATATGACTGAACAACTCACATCCCAGATGTAAGTGACCCCATAACTTTTGAACAGTAGCGTAATCTGGTGTCAAATATATGCCACAGTATTGTATTGGACATTCTGGGGGGGGCCCTTTTTGAGGAGCAAAATGGTTTAGTCCACGCATAGGAAACGGCTAGTGACAAATGTAACATCAAAAAATCCAGTTTGAATAGAGGCCAATGGCTTCAATTCAGGTGGTGAACAGTGGCATCTAAAGGCCTTGTTTCAATTTCATTTTTTTTTAATTTCTAACAAATAGTCACCCATTTTTGCTGGCACTTGGGGCCTCCCAACCTGCCCCCAAGTTACCCAAGTTTCAACCCAACGGTTGAAACTTAGGTAAGGCCACCTATGGTGGTGAATGAAACAATCAATCGTCAATATAATCTGATCTGATTTTATCTTAAAACCCCATTTCACTTGTTCATTTTTAAATATTTTGTTTTGCTCATATGCTTCAATACGGCACTGCCGCCACTTATGACCATGTGCACAGCTCACACAATGGGATTGTGCACTCCCTGCCCCTGGTGAAATGGCAGATGACTTAAACTGAGAGAGAAAAGGAACAGATGGTAACGAGAATGCCGCTCCACACCTTGAGACTCCATAGTTTCAGCTCGTAGCCGATGCTCCAGGTCCTCCATCCCAATGTCCTCTCGATTCTGACCAGAGTGCCAGAAGTCCAGCGCCACATCGTTGATTGTTGCTCCACCGATATTACTGCAGAGACAGAAGTCACTCGGTTATATATCTCTGCACTTTGATTCTCACATATTATAGATCAGCATCATAAAATACCATGTTTAGTATATATAGAGATGTGAGCAAATTAGATAATTCTATTTGAAATGTAATTTAATAAACTGAACATCAATATGATTATTTAACATATGATACTCATACATTTAATACATCATAATGGTGTGGTGAAAATGGATTTCCCTACTGGACTGAGCAAATTATTTGTCACTAGAAATCTGACATGAGTAATTGAAAACATGAAAAGTCCATTAAGATGCTAATGGAGACAGAGGGAGAAACATCCTTCACCACAGATGAGCTGCCAGAATATCTGGGACAAATGTGCAATACGTTCGGTTTGTTTTTTGACCCAGTTTGAACAGACAGGATGTAGCTGGATTCTGAGCCGACCTGAGGAAGAGGAAGATGGCTCTGCGGTAATTAACTCCATCTACGTTGTCATAGTGATCCATGTAGGGCTTGATGGCGTCAATGAGGCCCGGATGGAGCTTCTCGGCCTCGTCGAAGATGAACAGGGTCTGGGGGCATCGTAGCACCATGTCCCGGATCGCCTCTCTCAGCTGGCCCTAGAACGACAGAGAAAGACGGCGTCAGAAATCACTGAAATCTGTCGATCTGCAAAAGAAAGTGGTGCAAAAATACAGGTTTAACTTTGTTTAGATTTTACACCTGGCAGGTTAAGTGAATGATCAGCTTCTTGGTCAGATTCCAACATTATAAAAATGCAGTGAAGTAATATTTGAATAATAATTTAAAATTTGTATTCTTTATAAACATTTATTTCCCTATGTAGCACCTGTTGTGATTATAAATCCCATTTATAAGGGAGACATTTTTCACGTAGAGAGACACGTAGCCGCAAATTTCAGAGTCCACATTTGCAGACTCTGCAGATTGTGGTAGTATAAAGGTCATGCTGTGTAGTGCGTACTATAACGTACCTGTTAAATCTACATTCATTTGTGTAATAATAGTGTGCAAACATCGTGTTGTAATCTGATGCGGGGACCTATGACCTGGATGGATAAATGCCAGGTACCAAAAAGCATGAACCCTTTTCCCTTTTTCTATAAAAAAAAAAGAAAAAGAACAAATAAGCACATGGGTGTCAGCATGTTCCTGGCTCCTGTCTCACCTTGTACGTGTCCACGAGCCTGGCATGAGGGAAATGGAATGGGGCGATGAACAGACGGACACACTCACTCTTCACCCCGTCCCGATACAGGTTATCGGCGATGATCCGGGCCACAAAGTTCTTGCCGGTGCCAGACCAGCCGTGGAAGGAGAGCGTCAGTGGCTTGTTGGAATCTGGGTTGTTGATAAAACCCTGGATGGCTTTCAGGACCACAGACTGGACCAGGTGCTGCCCATGGAGCTTCGTCTGGAGGTCCCTGGACAGACCTGCACACGGGTGCACAGCATGAGAATACATGTTTAAACAAGAGATTGACCTAGAAGAACCTGGGCTCGTGTATCCTTTAAGACAAATTATAAAGGATAGAATATTTCAGATTTTTTTTGTTAAGAAATATATGTTTATAATAGTTTAAGCTTAAAGCTCAAGTTAAAAAGCATTTTTACTCGCTGTTTTTTAACCCAGCATGAGATCTTAGTCTGTTTTAATGTTTTATGTACTGCATTTGTATGCACATAATTTTGTTTCAGGCTGTGGTTGTTTTAAAGCACTTTATAAATAAAGTTGAGCACAGTAAAATTAATGTGTTTTTTTCAAAATATGTAATAAATACATTTTCTGGGCAAGCTGATGTTTAGACAATAAAAAAACACATACAAGAACAAAGCAGTCACACAAACTGATATTAGACACACTAAGCACAGTAGACACAGTTGAAAATACATCAAATATATTGGCATTATTTCACCAACAACCACATTTTTTACTTTTTACTCGTTTAGAACAAATCAATAAGAAGAACATTTGAGCCATGTGACACCCCAGGACAAAAACCTCAGGCTTGATACCCATATATCATTTAAATGCTATTTTCTATGTGGAAGGCCTGTATTCACACCATAAAGCATGTTTTCTGTAAATGTCAACTGCTATTGAAAGCTGTAAATCCGCAATCCAGTCCATCTTATGCCGTATATTTGAATCAGAACCAGGAATGAGGCTACATATATATTAGACTATTTTCATAGTTCTAAAATGACACGCTGATTGCATAACTGGTGTCTTTTCCTGTTTTAAAGGCAGTATTTGCCTTTACCTACTTAGTCATTATGTCCACATCACTGGTCATTATTTATCAAAAAACTCATTGTGCAAACATATTGTGCTAGCACATCCTTACAATAATGTTGCATAATGAACATTATTTGACTGTCTTCTCCTGGATGTGAAGACAGTTCAACCCTTGAATGGGACATTTTGCTGCTCCTCTATCATCTTTGTGTTAATAATTAAACAATAGAAGCTATATTTTTTAAGTAATAAATTAAAGACATTAAAAAAAAGATGAATGAAGAGAGAAATGCACTCATCGCATGCATAAGCAGCATAGTGGAGTGTAATACCTGTGATGTTGTTGGTTATCCTGCAGTCTCCAGACTCACAGCACTGGCCCAGGCTACAGTACCACTGATGCAGCAGGCTGGTGTAGTCCTGAGGAAAACCTGCCCACAGGTCCCTGGTAGGAACTTCTCACATACACAACAAATACGTTTTTATTAGTCGTATAACCACCGAGCAACAATTAAACTGGAAGACTCGAGCGATGCTACAAGTCGAAGGCATCTCCGCTAGCACTGCTAGTTCGATAGCTTCCTCGGCGTCTTACCTTGCTGTGTAGCATCGTCTTGGTTGGGCTGACACTCCCCCTCCCATATGTTACAATAAATGTAATTAAAATAGTAAGTGGAGGCGTTGGAGATGCTGTCGAACTGGAAGAAGTCTGCGTCTGCGGACAGGGCGCAGAGCAGCGGCAGCAGCCACCGAACCAACATCGGTCAACCCGGGACTGAACAGCGCGCATCTATTAGAAGCGGGTCCGCCTGCTCCGGGAGGGAGACTTCCCCCGTTCTCCCCAGCACGGACGGCAGCGAGAGAGGAGGGGGGCGCCTGTTTCTGCGTTATGTACGGCGCGTGGGGGCGGCGGCTTAGCTCCGCCCGTCGGAGCTGAGGGTTCGTTATTACGTTAATGCGCAGCTACTTTTTACCCACATAAAACGTGAATCTTTATATAGGGTCAGTCTTTTCAAGACAAGTCAGCACCCTAGCAGTCGATAACCAGGGATATTAAATAAATCGTTGCTCATTTCAGCTGAACTGTGCGTCATTTCCGGTCACGACTGCGCTGTGACGCAATAGGCCTTTTCATACAGTACGCGCCAAACTCTTTACTTGAACAAGGTCAGGTTTGTGCAACAAGATTGTTTGAAAAGCAAGTGTCATTTGTCAGTATGATATTTGGCATTTACTACGTTTGTGTAAACCTGGCATGTTATGCAAGTGTCACCATACAGTTTATCTTTCAAATAATGAACAATTTGTTTAGGTTTCATTTATTTATTCAATCTTTAATTGCCACAAATAATGCAGACAGGGACACATTCTTGATATTTGGGATTCCAGTCTTGCATTGCCATTTGACAAACCGCAGCACCTAAGGAGCAGAAGAAAACATTACTTCAACTGTGGACAGACAATTTAGGAACAAGCCATTTGATAGTGATCGACTGGTCCTCAACATTTTCCCCATAATTAAACCCTGTAACAAGGCTCCCACTCACTTTTTGCATCTGAGCAGATGTTTTGGGTGAGTCCAGCTCCAAATGGCCAAAGGGATTCACCATCACATTTCCTGAGAAACAAATTATCTTTTTAAAAATAATGACACATAAGGGAATATATACACTCATACATTTACAGACCACAGCCTCAGAATAAATGGAACGGTATGGGTTATAATCAAAAGAATTCATTTGGCAGAATCTTTTCATCACAGGAAATGGTCCATTAAATCTTTAAGTCTTTAAGTTTTTTTAGTGGTTAAAGTTATTCAAGCTGCTTACCAAAGTCATTCCAAGTGATCCAGTCATCTTTCCCCTGAAGACAGAAACAAACCTCTTATTACAAGTTGTGATGGTTACATCAAAACTCCATGAAGTCGGGTCACTCAGTAACATATTGTCCACACATTTATGTTCAGGTCAGACATTTGTTGAGACATCACTGAACCCACATCAGTCATATTACATCTTGAGTCTTGTAATCTCACCTGAGGATCAGTCTCAGCTTTGCTTTTCAAAGCAGCCTCCAACATGAGGGATCACAACCTGCAGAGACAGTACATTAGTCAAAAATTCAGGCCAAGCATTAGGGTCAAAGTTTAAAAGACTGACCAGTTCAGCTAGAGCTAATATTAAAGACTCCATGGTTTAAAGTCAGTCTTTAGTTGTCATCACACAGGTCAGACTGCAGGAATCAAAGGTTTACCACTGCAGCAACCAGTGATCCCTCGATTGTACTTGGAGCACTTCAGACCCAGATTAGTTTAGGAAACCAGTTCCAGAAACAATGCATTACTGATGAGTTCATTTTAAATTGCTTGTGGAGCATGCGTTTAATTTTTCCATCTCTACATTTAATTGGAATCAAATTTGAAGCAGAACCGCTGGCAATCTGGATCTGAAGTGCTTGAAAAAGCTTCAATTTCAAACTCACCGTTTCCACATCAGTGAGTCCAACATCTCATGCCCATGAGTGGCGACACCCTCTTGCCCTGCAAGAGCCAGAATTGCCTTCATGTCAATTAGGGTAGAAAATTGAAGTTGTTAATGTCGTACACAATCCTCAGATCAGAACATGTGACTAATTTCCTCAACGAGATCAGCGACCTGATTCAAAATCATCACATCTGAATCATCTTAGCAGCACAACGTCACACGATGATACTTACAAACTCAAGTCCAAAGATGTCCGTCGGCAAGGTTTACACATCTGTAAATAAAGAGAATTGGTCTTAATCTTGTTTAACACGTTACTGCTCAAGGATCATTTTTACTTGACACATCAGCTAGGAGCGAAAGACAATAAAGCAATCGTCATGGTTTAATCTGCTGAACTATGCGATCATCATTGTATCAGACATCTATTAAAAATTCTGTATTTAAGACTTCAGCTCACCTTCATTTTGACTTGTGTTCTGCCAGACTGGAGCTTTGATCTAAAAAAAACAAGAGTAAAGTTAAAATCCACTTCAGACATTAAACATCCTCATAGGTCATGATGCCAACACAATCAGCTAGGAGCGAAAGACAATAGAATATTCTTCATTGTTTATTCTGCTGAACTATGCGATCATCATTGCATCAAGCATATCTCCAAGGAAAAAAATCCTATACATCAGACATGCTCACCTTCATTTTGTCTTTTATTCAGTCAGACCCAGGCTCTAAAAATGAAAAGAGGGGGAAATTAAAAACCCACTTGAGCAATAAACTAGGCTCACAGGTCATGAGGCCAACACTCAGTTAGGAGCGAAAGACAAGTTTTCATCGTCATTGTTTAATCTGCTGAACTATGCGCTCATCATTGCGTTTGGCAAGATAATTTTTTAAAAATCAAATTTGAAGCTGAATTTAAACTCACCTGTAAGATCAGAGAATGTGAAATCCATCTTAACTCCACTAATACTTGAAAGCGATCCAATATGAAGCTCTGCAAGACAAACACCGGACGTTAAAAACAGATCAAAAACAAAAAAAGCAGATCGTCCTTCATCTGCACTGCATCAGTAAAACAAGTTATCTTTCACTCTTATTCAGAGAGATTCCCATTGTTTTAAACAAAGTCATCATTGACAGTGTTTTCTGAAGATGCCAAAACAAATCATTTCTCCATTACCTCTTCTGAAGTCAGCCAATCGAGTCAAGAAACCGGTGTGTACCTGCAGAAACAAGATAAAGTCAGTAACCTCAAGAGTCATCTTCAGTCTAGAAGAATAGAGCCGTCAGTGCCTCAGATAATCAACTTGGTGGGTTGTTTTTATCGTCATCCATCTTGTCAAGAGTAGCAAATAAGTGTCATCACAGCAGCACAGGAAGAATGTGCAAGTTAAAAAAAGGCCGACTGATGCTTTTCTGGGGCTTGGCAAGCACATGTGGCAGGGATATTTGGATGTCAGCGTGATACAAATTTAACTATAAAACCTAAACTACATCTGCCATGTGGAACACCTCAGAGAAGCATAAATCCCTCATAGCTGCCAATTAAGTAAAAAATGGTTACCTCCATCAGTTCCTTCACACCTCTTGACCGTTGACCTGTGGATACAAATCTACATTAGTGCTATACTGGTGAGTCAAAAGCATGGAGCAGAGTTTAAACTAAGTCTCAGCGTGGAATTTCTCAGAAATCACTTCTGTCCACTACTCTTACACTTAAATCATCACTGACTTGAGTTAACATGAGCAGATTTAATGCAGAAACACTTACCAGTTAAGGATGGGATGACATCCAGGATTTGAGGACACCATTTTCAACCTGCATAGAAGAAAATATGTTGAGATATCGAAAATGCACATTATTCCAGTATCTCAAAGCCATACAAGAAAAGCAGGAAAACATCCAGTATATTTGTTTTATTAAGAAAGCTACTTCGCAATTATCCATTAATAACTATTTAAGTAACGTCACAAGGAGCAGCTAATAGCGCAGCAGCTAACGAACTACTTTTCCAGGCGGTGTCCCATGCAGTCAGAAAAGTTGGCGTTTCCTCACATTGAATCAGATGTCCCTACCAACATTTATTTCATCATATAGTCATGGGACAAAGTAGCACTCCAATGTAACGTTAACAGAGTGAAATATTAAGCTAGTTCGGTGGATAACTAGCTTCACCACACGCGCGGTCAACACGTGGCGGAGGCCTGTTCACCGCTAACTCTCTACGTTACACCAAATAATCGGCGATAAACCAAATATCCCTCAAAACATGTTGCAGCACAAGTTAAACAGCATTAATAGAAAGATAATTTGTCGTGTGCTGTGGAATGTTAATAGTTTATCACTAAGAAGGAAAAGCAATGATATGATTACCTGATGAGGAGGGGGAAAATGAGAACAGGCAGAGGGTGCGGAGCGTTTTTATATGGGTTGTCGCAAAGGCTGGTGGGAAAAAACTGCGTTCCCTACAGCGCCCTCACCTGGTCCACACAGGGATAACACATCCTGCATTTTAGAAAGACTGCAGCGGTTGAAGGAAATATTTTCTTATATTATATGATATATCTAAATATATTATATTTATTTTCCCTTATCATTATTTTGTGATGAACATTTCATTTACTTTATCAATAAAGCCATAGTATTTATTTTAACACTACGGTTTACATTTAGTGCGAGAAATGTTGAATATTATAATATATTTGAGATATGTTTACTTGAAGAAGGCTCTCACCAAGTTATTCATTATTTATATTTTATTAATTTGAGTATTTTTATTTATATCGTCTTTCTCTGTAATTACAGAACTTGAATCAAAAATATTTTGATTCATTGAACTGGAATGACTGACTGCATAAAATTTTTTCAATGAAAAAAGAAAATATATAGAATAGCCTGTCTAATATAAAGAAGGTACATGTAGTTGGACGTTTTGTGTAATGTACCAACAACACTTCATTACATGGAGTGATATATTTTGCATTTCAAATTCAAATTAAATTAAACTGAATTAGTTTTCTTCAATTATTCTGAATGTTGGTAAAACTACCCAAATTGACTCTTTAGCACCACTATAATAAAATGATGTATAAAGAAATCTATTGATCTGTTTATTGAACAGACTGTAGCTGATGCTGTTACACATCAGATGCATGTTTAGAGTATTATTGAAAAAAATGGGTGACTGTCTCAGGGCCTCAACAGCTCCATGTTCACCCTGTCAGCAATTTCAGATAATAGATAAGTTCTTAATTAACCTTCATGAACTTTAAGCATGGTCGTGATTTTCTATTAATTCCACCCGTTGATATGATCAGACAATAGTTTTGGCTCACACTCAAACAGTCCATCAGATCAGAGTCAAATTCTATATAATTAGACCCAAGTTATAATTGGTTACACTCACTTTAAAACATGAACAAACTGCATTTTGCGTCACATTTTTGTTGTGATCTACCATAACAACAAATAAATATGTTTATATTACTTTTTCCAAGATGATTTAGTTGGGTTCTTTTCAAACTTGATAAACCTTCAGTGTTATTGGGACAGATGACAAACCGATGGTGCGTTTTATGACTAAACCATGACAGTTTCAGCATATAATCCACATACCCCAAGGCAATTTATATCTGACCTGTGGTGGCACTGAGAGGTCATTGACCTTGGCGCGGCATTTTTCCGGTTTTTGCCGCATCACTCTGCATTATAATCAATCGAATCAATTTCTGTTAGAAGAATTTGCTGCCAGCTGCCTCAGGCATGGCCCTGCAACTAAATTTCTGCTTAAAGCAGATCGACAGCTACAGAATTACAATAATTATGAGGCACGCCGGCTCATTTTAACATCTCTGACAACTTCTGCTGTTTCCCGGCATTCATCGCACCTCATTGATAGGATAATTGACACTGTGGAGGTGATTGAAGCAAGAAAATGGCGCTTCACTCAGGAACTTCAGAGATCTGCAGGAAATGGGTGTAAAAAAATCTTCTGATTGAACCTTTGCCACAGAATCCATATAGACATAAAATCATAGGTTAACACAGGTGTTACTAACAATATGAATTAAAGCTCCATTTAGTGTAGTAGAGCCTTTCAGTGAGCCAACATGCACAGCAGCCTGATTCTGTTTAAACGGAATGGAACCTTAATTAGTATCATTGGTAACGCCTATGTTTACCTGCCGTTTCATGTCAATATGGCTGCTGTTTATACAGCACGATTCAGCAAGAAGCATCAAGGCAAAGCACAATAGAAACACACAGTAAAAAGCCTTTTAAATGCAGTCGTTAGAAGAGCCAAGTGAAATGAAAAGGAACAAAAGTTAAAATCTGAGGCCATGCAGATAGAAATACTTAAAAAAAAAAAGTCTGTTGGTAGAATATGAAGGCAGCAGAGGGAATTCCAGATGTTCTGGAATGTTCTCCATGTTTGTATGGTTGATTGTATAAAATTGCGTCATGCTATTTAAATTGATTTTAGGCGGACAGAGGGACAACACACATCCTGGATGTGATATGGAGGCACTGAAAGCTTGACTTATTTCCTGAACTGACACATGAGCATACTGGCCCCATATCCTCATGCAGGATGGATTAAGAGATATTATAATATTTGCCCGGTCAGATTTAACACGTTAAATCTACTGTGTATGAGGTTTGTTGCCCACTTGTTCATGTTTTACTCTATTATAATTGTTTACAGCAGTTCTGTGTAATCCGTGTGTAACCGGAGCGACAAATTAAAACATGTAACTCGAAATTCGGTCACACTAACTAGTCCCAGGGGTCAAATCTGAAATGTCTCTATGTATGGAAATAAACTTAATGGCTTATAGAAACACTGGAGAAAGTTAAAAGCTTTAGTTATGAAAGGCACAATACTTTTCACATACTATCACAAGTTTTAGCTTGGACTCACTACTTCTCACTACTTATGTAATATCACTGGATGTTATGGTTCAATTTCAAGACACAAGGTCTAAATATTAAAATTTTACTACTCAAATCTACTTAATCTATTTAGTAACTTTGCACACGTGGCAAATATCTTGAAGGGAGGATGAATTTTAACCACCAGAGATAAGA
The DNA here is from genome assembly GCA_030544235.1 of Lepturacanthus savala. NCBI lineage: Eukaryota > Metazoa > Chordata > Actinopteri > Scombriformes > Trichiuridae > Lepturacanthus > Lepturacanthus savala. The sequence continues at coordinate 18,807,882 of CM060481.1, forward strand.
CACGGCTCAGTTGTGAGTTCACTGTAGTGTTATAGAGATATCCTGGGGCATTTTCAGGTGAAAATTGTTTATTTTTGTATCTCATCCAAATATCATTGCATTTAGATCCAACCTATGTAGCTGTAAATAAGAGAATGAATGATGGTTCAAAAAAGCAGAGGTGTACAGTCGGATAAATATTGCCCTCTATGTGGTTCTCATCTTGGGGAAAAAAAAAAAAAAAAAATCACTGGACCCCAAAAAAAAAAAAAAAAAAAAAATTACAGGAAAACTGAACTGGCAGAACAGTCTCGACACTAAACAGCAGCAGTTTCAAAGTCTACTCCGGCTCCTCGTCGTTTTTAACTCTCCTGGCGTCACACTGCAGTGAACCTCATTGGGTTTGGAGAGGAAGGAGGACGACGGGTGATGTGTGGAACAAAAGGAAGACTTTACAGACCCAGTTCTAGCCGTACATCCTCATCATGGACCAGATGTCCAGAAAGACAAAAATATGTAAACAATCATTTGTTCATAAATGCCTTCAGGTAACACGGAAACATATTCAGAGGTTGGTTTGTTCTCTGACCAGATTCAAGTCCCTTTAGCCTTTTCTCCAAACCCTTTTGGCATAATGGACATCTAAAACTGTCTGCTGACAGGCAATGTGAATTATCTATATTGCATATATTCCATAAATCTATCAAATCCCAATCGGCGTGTTCAGATGGTATGGCTTATGTAGGGCTTTGCTTCTGGAAAACACTCGAGACAGAAAATATCGCAAAGGACCAAATAGATGGCAAGTTAACTTAAAAATTGGGAACAGAACATCAAAAGTGTTAATGGAATGATTCCTAAAGATGTAAAGCCATCAATTTCATATCCTCAAATATTTTTTACACTATTGCCGGAAAGAAAAAGAAAAACAAAAAGAGCATTAAAAATAAAAAAGAATATATATTTATATATCCATCATATGTATATCTATATATAAACAACAGGTATAACTAGTTGCAGGCAAGCAGAGTTTCTCCCCGCCCCTTTAGGATTAATCCGTTCCACCGTTATAAGGCTGTCAGACTCTTAGAGGAGGGCAGCAGCTTTCTTTCCTCAGTCACCAGGTTCCCTGAGATGTAGAGCGCTGATTTATTCGTCAAGGTTTATTTGATTTGAACACCATTAACTACACAACCTTTGCCTCTCCCCCTTCGGAAAAAAAAAAAAAAAAAAAAAAAAAAAAGCCACGTGTGCAGGGAAACGAGTGCTGCTCTGGCTCGGCCTGTGGAGCTGATGAAGGGGGCGTGGTCTCCGGGCTGAGAGGCGGCGACACCGTCTCCGCTCTGCGCTGCCGAGTCTCATGTTGGCGGGTTGGTGGGTATCGGTGGCGGTGGAAGTGAGATCGCCCAAATAAGGAGACGAGCTTTTACTAATTTTCAGGTTACATCTTAGATGCTTTTCCGTTTGATTTCATTCATTTCCGTATGGTTTTACAGTCAAATGCAAAGCTGTGTACATATTCAATAACCAGTCATTCCAAGGCTTGGATAAGAAGTGTTTTTTTTTTTCCTGCAAAAGAGTTCTTATGAAGACTCTGTCGTGTGTGCATTTCTTTATGCATATGTATGTGTGTGTATCCGAGTGTGTGCAGTCTCCTCAGGGCCTCTGAGAGGCGATTCTCTTTAATAGAGGCTCGTCGTAGACCCAGCACTCTCCGTCCTCGTGGAATAGCTGCAGACACACACAGGGTTTGCTTTGATTACCACATTTAGTTGTATTCAGGTTCAGTCATATAAAAATACAGCGTATGTAGGTATCTGAGCATTGTGGGAGTATGTGGTCTATAAGCAGCAAGTGTTCATGCTCCTTTGAGGCTCACCCTGGTCTCCCACTGCTGCTCGTTCTCCTTTCTCTCTCTGGCTTCGGCTCTCTGTTTCTCCTCCAGCCGGTGTTTGGCTTCTGTTGCTGCTTCGATGTCTTTCAGCTTCAGGTTGAGCGTCACGTCCCTCCATAATCTGGTGGATCACAAAAAAACATGTTTAGTTTCTGAGGGCAGAATTCTGTTTCTGCATGCTTCATGAAATGCAAAACTGTGAAGGAACCGCTTTTAAATTTCTCACCTTCGGGACTCGTAGTCCAGCTGGTCTTCCAGCTTCCTCACTTTCTTCTTGATGATGCCTATCCTCCTAGTGTCTATGAAGACTGTGTTCTCCTAGGAGAAAAAAAAGAAACACATGTGTATTAATGTATTTGTTTACTGTGAAGCCCTTTACTTTAGTAGTTATTACCCAGTGCAATAAAGACCTACATTTTGTTTGGTATCAACAAATAAAAGAGCATTAAGTGATACTCATTTATTAGTGTTGTCTGATTGTCATCTACATTAATAAAGAAAAATGGAAATAAAGATATCAATAACGAACTCACTCCAGTTGCCCACTTGGCATACATCACTCCATTCCATTCTCCTTCAATAGAGCAGAATGACTTCTTATCATTAGGTGCACTGCAAAAGAAGAAAAAATGTATTTATAAAAACAGGTCGAGGGTTTATAAAGTTGGATTTATTATAAGTGTGCCACCACTTTCCCCTTACAAAATCTCAGCTGTGATCCTGTGCTTCTTGCCTCCATAGAACGGTTTGGTGTGGAACACGATGTTAGCGCTGTAGCCCGACTTGGAGCACGAGATGTTGCACTCGCCGCCCAGCTCCACCCACGGCACAGTCAGAATTGACCTGGACAGACGGGCTCAGGTCAGTGAAGTGAACAGTAAAGACATGATTGAGCGAGGACATGCAAGAGCTGCAGCAACACACACCTGCCATATCCATTTGGGAAGGTGAGGATGTAATGTTCATCGTGTTCCAAACATGACACACAGCCTAGATGCACACAAGCAAATAATTATTACAACTTTATACATATTTGACAGATAAATGTGAACAATGTATATGTTGGAGTTTATGAGTCTAGCATACCTTGGCCGATATTGTGAACACCTATGGACATGCCTAGGAACTTTGATTTGGTCCAGATGTGAGCGTTGAACTGGATCTTCCTATTTAAACACTCTGCGTAGAATGCAGAAACTGCACAAAGAAGAGAAGAAACAAAAGTGGCACCTTAGAGATCGCTAAGAACTACTACCTAAAAAAGCTCAATTAAAACCATTTCTTTTCCTTTTTGAACATCAAGAAATCCAAATTTAACATGGGATTATCAGTCCTTTCAAATGCAATGGCAAAGAATCAATCGATCAAAAGTAAAAAAAGATGAATGGGAGGAGGAGTCAGAGGAGTTGGGATTTCAGGAACTGAACAGCTCTGGGGACAAAGGTCATCTTCCTCCTCTGTGTTCTACAATGAATTGTTCATCCTGAGGGGAGCCACTCCACCTCAGGAAACTGGACATAGGAGGGGTCAACTGGGACCCTGTGGGCTGATTTGTCTGTTTTTCCACAGGTACACAAGTGCACAAACAAGTTGTCCAATTAGTTTTGAGCAGCCTTTAACGATGTTCAACAGCCGGCTCCTGTTGGATCTACAAAAAAAAATTCACAGCTTCTGGTCCCTTTTTAAGAAGAAAGTTTACCACTCACTGGGTGGGTGGTGAGAGACCTGCTCTGCCACAAAACACACACTGCCTGATGAAGACCAGGGAACTGGGCCCTCTGATACCGGCTCCTGGAGGGAGGAGGAGAGGAGGGTTATTAAAGGATAAACTGCAGACAGTTTAATTACTATTCGCAAAATATTAAAATGAAAGGAATGGTTTGTGTGGTGTGTTCACACTGAACAAATATGCATGAGATGAAACCAGTTCTAATGCAATTAGAACAAAGTTTGTTCAGTGGATGTAAAGATGACTATCCTTGCAATTCAGGTTTATTTGTATAACCAAACATCGCAAACAACATTTTAGCATAGTGGATTTTTACCTAAAGCACCCATAAACATATATTTACAATGTCTAAAGTAGTCAAGAACTACCCGGGGCTGACAGACTTTACAGATATTTATTCTCACCGTGTGTGTCGGAGGCTCCTCTGTCTCACAGGGCAGATCCCAGTGGCAGTAGAAGACTTCTCCCAGGATTGGGTTGTAAGGCTTCTTAGCCACTGAGCCTTTCCTCCCTGCATGGAAGGCTGATAGGTACCATTTTACCACATGAACCATGCGCTCCCGGGGCTCTGGCTGCTCAGCGATACTAGTGGAAGCCACATGAATGAGTTCAGCTACTTTGTGTTTACTGAATTTTGAATATTTCCAAATATCTGTGTGATACAACAGCGTGAGTAAAATGGCTGTTACCTTACAAATAGGTCGGGATGTGCAAAGAAGTCTGCATACATTTCTAACAAAGATCTCCGTTCTAGGATGAAGGTAGGCAGGACCACCTGTGAAATATAAAGGAGGAGAAACGCTGTAACTGCGAGGATTGTTAAAAAAAAAAAGGTTTGCACAGAAGATGTTAGAGAGTTAATGGATAACCAGTGCAGGAAGAACAAAGGAAAACCGGTTAGTGCATCATCAGAGGTGTGTACCTTAGTGAGGTCCATGCCCAAACGGACTTGAGAGAGCAAGTGCATGATGACGCTCTTGTGCTCCTCCACAGACTCGCCCTCGCCGTCGTCATCACGGTCGTCGTGGCTGTCAAACTGGTCTGAAGATAACAGCAAGTGGGAAAGTCTCATCGCTGCACTAACATCAAGTTCCCTATGTTTTTTTCATGCGTTACTATCGCTATAATTTGATGAACCAAAAGGTCAGAAAAGTGAAAACGCAAATGCAAAAACAGGCTGAACGACTGTTGTAGGGAAATTTAAACATTTGTTCTAAGCTCTGTGTGTGTGCTTCCCTTTTTACCTGCATCTGTGGTGCCGTTGGACATGGATGAGTTGAGGGACTCTGTGGTGTCTGGTCTTTTCAAAGCTTTTTCTTCATTAGTGAGAGGTGAGGCCGCTGGAGCCCCTGATGGACTGAGGGAAAGAGAAAGCAGGGGAGATAATGAGATAAAGCTCAAGTAGATTTTCACAGGTGCTTTTTATTGGCAAAGTTGTTGGTGACTAATGAAGCATCACACAGAACTTGGCGTTCTGAAATCCATTATTTCCACACTGCCAAAACTGAAATCCTAACAGGTGTAAATATCTTGTTTTTGGTACAATTAATCCAAATTTGAGTAGAATTATCTCATTCCACTGGCAGATCTTTTATTTTATCTTTTTATTTTATTTTTTATTTATTTAAAAAGAAGCTTAAATTTACCATAATCATGAAAAAGGCTAAATTATCTGCCAGTAAAATAATTCTACTCAATATTGGACTAATTACAAGATATTTTCAGTTTTTGCAGTGCAATAAATTTGTGCTGAATTCAGCAGCGAGCACAGAGCAAATAGAGTTCTGTGTGAAAGCCCCATGAAGCCAATTCCTATTGTTGCTTTATATTCCTCCCCGAGGATGAGAAGAGTTTACCATACCTCACCTCACGGCTGCTTTTGCAGCATGATTTTCATTTACTCGAAGCAGCACTTTTCCCCACCTGAGCTGCTAAATGCTGTAATTACGGTGTTGCTTTCAACCTCAGTAGATTTATTCTCTGCTGTGTTGGCTGCAGGGAGGCGGGGCGATGCTCTACTCACTCTAGGCGTTTGGGGGAAGTGCTGCTCTGGTAGAATTCGTCAGCATCATAGAACTCGTCCTCGCTGGAGGAGTAGGAGAAGTCTGGCACCGGGTGCAGTGGGAGAGGAATGTGAGCCGGAGAGGCGACGCCACTGCTGGGGCCTGATGGGCCACTCCCTGACAGAGGGGGATAACAAAAAAGATTAATCATTTGTGTGTCTAATTCATGCAGCTTCTTTAGTCTTTAGGCCTGTTCAGTACAGGTCACATGGATAAGGTCGACATTATCTTGTTTAAGTAACGCACTCTGCTGATAGCAGAGTCCAGCAGGCGGTGCGCAGTAACCTCAAGCTGTCTTTAACACAGCGAGGCTTCCTCTGCAGAGCATATTGACAGCGCTCTCCTGCACGCAGCCTGCCTTCTTAGTGCACAGCACAGCGTTTTAATAATGCTGCCTCAGCACAGATGACAAACAGGCAGGAACTTTGCTTTCTCTGGCTTTTTAATTTACTTTATGTTCATGGACAAGGCCATCCTGGGATAGAGGAGCACAGTAATAATTCATATGTTATTGTTACTCTTGTTCTTGTTGAATTTGCATTCCATTAGCTTCATGTAGCTCATAAATTAAAGGCTCTAACATGAAATAACATGCTGACAAGGACCCAGGCTGTTCTGTCTCCTGACAAATAATCAGACTGCTTCTTTAACATACAAAGGCAAGACCACTTGTATTAAAACAATTTTTCTGTTTGGTAAAATTAAGTTAAATATGCAGATGTGCACCAAACAGGAATATAAACACAGAGTATTGAATAACTCTTGTAAAAACCAAAGGAATAATTTCTTGTAGTGCAAAGCTGATGTGATATGATTGAGTGGAAGTGATCTTTCACCTGTGCTGTTGGGAGTCGGGGTCTGCAGACTGCCCATCACCGTGACGACTGGGCCGACCGGTAACGTTGAGGGTCGTTGGTCTGATTTACACACCTGAGAAGCGTCTTTTGCAGAAAAAAGAAAAACAAGATATATGAGTTAGCACCGCAAAGCCAAATCAAAGCCCAATTTCCCCAAAGGCTGTGAAAATGATGTCAGACGCTGCTGCAGACAGAGGCTGCAGCTGTGAAGAGGATTACACAGTCTATTAAGACACTGAAATTAGACTGGCCTACTTTGCAGTGTTCATTTTCACAGTATTTCTAAAGAGTCTAGTCATAGTCATCTGACAAAAATAGAAATTGAATTTAGTCAGGTTTTAGTCATACTGTTAATGTGATTAAATTTAGACAATGTATTTACTAAAATGACTCAGGACATTAACATTAACTTGTAGTGACGGGACATAAATCTGCTTCACTACAGAACACTAACAATTCAATGCTAGAGAATTATGTCTGAAAGATTAATGGGACTGGAGGCTTGTGTAGATTTTTAACAGCAAGAAACTTCATTCATATCATGTCGCCTTCATAGACTGAAAGAACATTTAGTACATTTATCAAATCCCTGAATAGGAAAATGTAATTCAAGCATGGACACCGAGGAGGTAACGCCTAATGACATCCATCTGTCATACTAGAACTTGCTTCGGGTTTCATCCAACTTTCCTTAATACCACAGTGAAACATAATCATTTAAAGTGATATTGATGAGCAGGATATTGAACTCTTGTAGTTGTGGTCACGGTTGAAAACAAAAACAAAGCAGCAAATATTTTAAGAGGATTGTGTGTCAACGTCAACTTTGTTGAGCAGAGCGGGAACATCAGCCGGATGAGATCAAGATGTGAACATCAGGGGGAGCTGTTGTCCCTGTTCGGTTTGTTACAGAACATTTGCAGCTCGTGTGAATGATGTGGAGTCTGAAGTCTGAGAGTCTTTACACAGATTTGTTAACAACAGCGTCCAGGAAGGAGCTGAAAGATAGTGAGTCTGCAGGCAGACGTCCAGTACCTGTGGGTAGTGTGGTCTGTGTTGGCATCGTGGTGTTAACTACAGGAGTGTCCAGAGCGGGCTGGTAGATCCCATCCACTGGGTTAATGGTGCTCTGCAGGAAAAACAAACAGAGCATCGCCATCAACAACAAAAACTACAATTGCTTCACGGTGCAATCTGCAGGATCAAACGCCCGTACAACTGCCTGCCTGCTTCTTTAAAATGCGGTTTAAGAATAAAAAAAAAAAAAAAACTCTAAAGAAAATCCTTGCCAAGATAGCTTCAGTCTTGTCGTATAAACTCTCTACAGTCATACAGACAAATTTATGTTTATGAGTATTGTTTAAAAAATTATGATACCGGTACTGATAGCCTTAATGACCCCATGAAATGGAAAATACATTTTTCCAGTTTGAATCATGTGTCCTGCAAAATATATATATATATATATATATATATATATATATATATATATATATATATATATATATATATATATTATATATATATATATATATTATATATATATATATTTTTTTTTTTGGAATGTCAAATTCCCCTCTATAGTGAAAGATTCAAAATTCATGAGAAGTGTTAAAAGTTCATCCAATCAACTTATTTAAATATATAAACTATTTTATTTTAGATGTATATGCAACATCTGTGTTATATAAATGCTAAGCTCTATTCAATTTCATGCAGTGCAATAAAATGTGAGGATCTAATTTAAATTCCTCTTGTAATTGCCTTAAATAATTTGTTTCACTGGGGAATAAGCCACAAGACTCTACACCTTCGATTTCAAGGGGTCTTTAAAGTGATACTGATAGCAATAGTATTTCATTTGATACCTCTTAACACTGAACTGAAAATATGCTCCACCCGACTTCATCATCACAGGGGTTACAGGGTTGTAGCTGCTGTGGTAGTGGGCCAATCACACTTTGCATTACAAAGAACCCTTACGGTTATTGGCTGGAAGAAAAACCATGCAAATACTATTTTTTTTTAGATCGAATGTACAAAAGGATCAAATGCAAGTGCGTCTGACTGGAAGAGTTTCGATACTACCTTGCTCTGAGTACCAGCCTAATCGCCGAGCAAGGGCGGATCACTTTCCTTTCACTACATTTCCTGAAAAGAGTGGCATGAACAGAATTCATTAGTCTGATCAATATGAGACCAACAACGCTGCTTTAAATCCAACCATCAGCAGTAGCTTAACACAATAACTAACAGCGTCTCTTGAACTCACAGTCTAAAAAGGAGTTAATTATATCCACTGGGCGGCAGACTAAATCTGTAACATGCTTTAACTCTCTGCCTCTTGATTTCCCTGTGGTCAAAATCAGTGGGGACGTTCCTATCTGCAGGTGCCTGCCCTCATCATCAGCACTAACTTATTGTTGTGTGTCAAAGCATTTGCATGCAGGCACACACACAGCAGCAGCCCGTTGGCTCAGTGTAATGGGGTCACTGGCACCAATAACTCAACTGACAGGAACACAAGCAAAACGTATCGACGCTAACAACTTACCCCCTAGGGCTCTGGGTACCACTGAAATTAGAGTCATGTGTTATCCTATATTACTCAAACCTGACCTATAGGAGCGAGTCATTAGAGATTTACAGGAAAAGGCCTCCACAATCCCAGGACCCAACACTGAGCATGTAGCATGAAAAGCTGAGGTTGTTTTTGTCTGGAAACATTTACACCAAAATATCTTCATAGTCAATGAAAAGGAAGTTATGATCAAAAGCTGAGAATGTTACGCAGAGAAGCTTGGTCTGCTCCACTTGCCCTCCTGTTCACACTTCTCGCTCGTAGCTCCGAAGCATCTGTGCCTCCACGAAAGTAAGGCAAAGGCTACTAATTATAGCCAATCACAGAAATATTAGTCTGTCATGGTGGGACCAGCCAGCGGCCTCGCGAGCAGGAGAGACAGAGTTGCAGCTAAAAACAGGTTTAAGCAGTATGTCACGATCAATATATTTGTTTAAGCAAATTAATATTAATGCAGCAGGGAACTGGAGCAGCAGGGCAAAGCTAAACCCATCAGAACACATAAAAGACTTGAACTTGAACTGCTGTGCTCGGTTTAAATTGTTCCTGCACTTTGTGGCGGTTCTTCTGGCACCACAGCGATCGACAAGGTCGATCAAACAGTGTTTAAAGGAAGGTCTACGCAGCGCATTCATCATAATCTCCACATTATAGGCATACAAGCAACGGGACTGACGCAACATACATTCTAAAGCTGCAAAGATATCTTTGGCACAAAGCTTATGGCATATAAAACATGCAGTTAGATGTGTAGAGGGAGCTTATGTTGTCCTATTTATACGATGTAATACTGTTCTTGATGTGAGATTAAGTCGGCTATAGGAGCAGTGCAGGTCTACGAGCTGTCCCGCCCCAGTGGGATTCTTGCATCAAGGATCATACTATGGGAGGTTTCAAGTATCTACTCTGCAAACATTCATGTTTCTTTTTAAATAGGGCTAATAATTTCATAGAGCTGAAAGTAGTAGTAGCAGTTTAGATAGATTCCAGGAAGCCACTGAGTTCAGTTTATTGTAGAGTGATCAAAGCTAAATATGTATTTAATTTATTCCACAGTCCTCGCTGTGTTGCTACTTCCATTTTAAGTCACGTCATTGTCTTTCTCTCTTAACCTCAGCATTTGCATAAAACTCAATGCCCCCCCCCCAAAGAAAAATAAATTAATAAAAAAAAAACTCTACTGCATTCACAGGCTGTGCTGTCTGGAAATCAAACAAGCAAACATGGACATGCATGAGAAAGGGTTTTAAGTGTCTGGTTGTTTTGTCAATTTTAGAGTGTTTTCTTAAACAGGACGAGTCACTGTCAATGAACATGTGATTGATGGGACGTAAAAACGATGACATTTTTACTGTAAAGGATTTTCTATCAATAGCTTGTGTCAGCTCTTGAAGTTGATATTCACAACCTACTGAAAAGAGCGGAAAGCGGTAGCCCAGTGTAGGATATGAAATAAAGCTACAGCTTGATAAAATAATCACAGCATTAAGTACATATGACTTGACATGCAAATCTACAATATGGGACCTTTAACCTGAAGACAGGACAGGACACCTGCAGAGCCAGTAAAGTGCACTCAGCCTTCCAGCTATTAGTGCTTCGTGTTCAATAAGCAGGTAAAGTGTACACTATGAATCAATGACAATTAGAGGACTAATTAGTGGGTGAAGTGAAGTGCAACATCATATATGGCATGCAAACACACATGTACAGTCTATGAACACACACACATACACTCACACATATTCTGCAACAATGTGCATTTTATGTAAACAAAAAACAGAATGTGTCTTAATACAGAAAAAGAATAGTTCCCAACCCTTGTTAAAAGAATTTAAATCTCAAGATGAAATCAGGAAACTATGAGTATAATCAAGAGGATAGTGGTGGCAGACATGAGGGAAGAAGCTTTAGACAGAGCCGATCTCTAAATTAGACTGCATGCACTAAAGAGATCTAATTCATCTGCTTTTCTACAGAGTAAATTAAGAGGGAAAAGAAAGTTAGCAGTTTGTTTGATTTCAGTTCTTTTTGTCATGGACGGAGAATGTCAAACTTACTATAAGTCCGTTTGCGTGTTGCTGTTCGTTACTTTGGTCCTTAAAATTTTAAGAAGACAATGTTAGACTTCTTGTGTAGGAGGGTTCAAAGGTCATTTCATAAAGCATCTGCGGTATAGAGAGCAATGAGATCCATCCCTCTCATCACATGGAGCTTCATAATGTGCACCACTTGCTACATGCAGTAATCCTTTCATCACATGATAAAGTCCTCAGGAATTTCTTTTATAATAAGTACATAATGGATCCATCTGCCAATCTTTCTTCTACACGTTTTATTCATAAGTACAAGAGTACAAGTACTGATTCTCACCTAACAACCACATGGTTGCTTCATTTCCTTTCAAAGTGAATCAAGCATGTGATGAAATGAATACTGAGCTACACCCTCATCAACCACCGATCCAGATAGTAAATATTAGAAGGAACTACCCCAGACACACGGTGACACACTGTGTACTCTGATGTGGTCTCACAAGAACATACGATTACGGTGGAATGGGATATCAAACTATAGACAGGTGAATCAAACAGATATTGTGTTTACCTTGGCGATTTGCAGTAGTACAATACAGTGCTTGATGGACTCTACCATACTCTGGAAGGGGGAAAAAAGACAAAGGAAATCAATGATTAGGACTTGATTTCTCTCAGGACTTGAAAAGTCAAAAATCAGCAAGGAAGGAGAGTGTATTGTGTTCTTACTTACACAAGTAGTCTCTTTCAAATTTTCAATTTTCTGAAAAAGGAAACAGAATTTTAAAATACAATAGAAATTTCCAACACAAACGGGGTTAAAAACTAAAACAGTGCGGTTGCAACCCGTATAACAGCAAATGAAACACAATTTTTTTTTATTGAAATCTAGAAGACAACTTTTCCAAACTGAATCTGTAATACTGGGTGGTGACACTGTGAAAAACATTTAAGTTACCAATAAGTTCATCTTGAGGAGGAAGTGAGTCACATTCGGTAGAAAAGAACACAAGTGGCTACTGAGACGCCCTGAAACTGGCCTGCTTCCTCCAGCACAGCTATAAACCTTTACAGAGTCACTCGTTTAAAAAAAAAAAAAAGTAGTGAGGAAAAGCTGAAAAACAAAGGTCCTGCTGAGAAATGACAGATATCAATAGTCTGTCTGTCACACTGGCAGCTACCATTTGTTCTTTCCCAGCGCCATGTGTCAGCCTGCTTCCCCTGCTGTCAGCCTCGGCTCTAATGAGCGGACCAGAGAGCCGAGACAAGGACAGAGCAGCACTGCTGGTACTCACTCTGCGTGACTCATCCTCTTTGCAGTCCTTGATCTTCTCATCAAACAGCTGTGTGAGAGTGACAGAACAAGAGATGAAAAGGGGACAAAAAGAGGGATGGAAGATGAGTTAAGATGGGTCCACACACAGATGAATCTGTGCAGATGTAACCGGAGAAAACGTGGTAGCAAGGTTTTATCAATGAGGATGTACGGCTTTCAATAAGACTGTGTCTGAGAGCACCGTGCGACTACACATCCTATTATTAACAACTTCTGCTTTGTTAAAGAGCGTGAGAACGGAGAAAAAAGTCACATTGGGAGCTTAGATGTAAAGGTCATGACAGAGATACAAATGCAAACCATTCGACATGTAACAATGGATTTAAAGATGTTTGGATATATTTAAGGTAGCAATTTTCCAGAGATTTTTATGTGTAGAAAGTTAGTTTTACCTCTTAAACCTTTTACCAAATCAAGCATATAACTTACATTTCACAAACCTACGGCCAAGTGTGAAATATGATGTTATGTGTTGTCTCCATGGAGTCCTACCTTTAACTGATCTATCAGAATCTGTAGGTAGGCGTCCGCTTCAGCAAGCTTCTTGTCAAAATCTTGGACACTCGGAACAAATCCTGTCTCGGCCTCCTGAGGATGCGGAAGACAGCAGAGGATCAGTGCAGCCCGACCAACCGCAGGTCAAACGCCACGCTTGGATTTGCATATTCAGAGTAAAATACACAGATGCTACCGATAATCCAGGCCATGTATTCACATATTATCCATTCATAGACCAAAAAAAAAAAAAAGAGCTTGTCTCCGTCACCTCCCGGCCAGGTAGGCTTTGTAAACAGTTGCACAAAATGGTGGACAGAAACATCAACAGCTCTGGAGAATCTTCCAGCAACGTACTGTACTGGGGTACATATGAACACTATTGTTTAAAGGCTAGCCTACATAAAAGGCCGGCACGTCTGTCTGCCTGCCTGGAGGCCAGTGCATTTCAGGCTTCAACAAAACTGAAATCAAGGAAGCCACGCCTGGAGAGAGATTAGTGTGCAAATCAGTTGAGGTGCACTCGAATCATTATTTGTTAATTAGATTGGCTTAACAGCCACCGCAGAAACACAGACTCCACACTCACACGCAGAAACCTAGACACTTTTAAGACATAATATACATTAAAAGGTCATTACTAGACGATTGGAAAAACAGAGGTGAACAGGCATCTTTGTCAATCTCTCTGAGCTCACCCAAAACAGTCTGGGTGGCTGTGACACAAAACCAAACAGGAAATTAAGCCGATCCATGTTTACACAGACTTCATATACATTTCACCCCATGTTGAACACTGGAGGGACACCGAGCAGCAACAACACCACACTCACTCCCTCTGTAAGATGACTAACACGACACGGTGTGTGAGGACAATTAACCATGACACAGCGGCCACTGCAACATGGAAAATCACAGAGCACAACAACGCTTACATGGAAAAGCGGAGAGTGTCAAAACAAAACTGAAATTGACTGTTGCAGAGGTTAGAAAAATCAAGCTCTAATCAAACCGTGTCAGCTGCTACGGCTGCTTTGCATTTGCTGCGTCGCACAGTGCTGGTGATTCCTGAGGTTTTTTTTCTTCCTGCTAAAGATGATCTCACAGGAATGTGAAGAAAAGCCATTAACAGCCAAGCAGCGATTGCAGCTGAGACTTACTAAAGTCTAACTGTGAAAAACATACGAGATTTACAGAGAACAAAGTCTGAGTCAGCTCAGCAGCCATGAAGCCAGCAGTTAACTGGCCAAACTTCCTCAAAGGAGCAAAGGTGCTTCCACTGTTCGCGTGACTGCTGTGTGTAGCTGGCCACATGAGAGCCTGAGTAGAAATCTAAATCAACAAACAATATCCATGTCAATATTACTGTCTGTCTGCTGTAGCAATGTGTGTATACACAATGATTTCAGGCCCTTTTTGGAAAAGTACAGTCATTCTACTGCCAGTAACTGCCATGTTTGCTTACTCACATCACTGTAAAAATGCTCCTGTTTATCAGGAAAAAAAACCTTATCGTTGTAGCGACATATTACATCATGATCTTTTTCACTCGAAGCTGCCAACAAAATATAAACAGGTGAGATGCCTATGTAAACAAAAAGAGTTAAACCACAATCAAATATAAAAGCCCAGTAAATATCTAATACCACTATAATGAATATATTTTAATATTTGATAATGAATTGTTGCTATTTTTTTTTCAATTCCCTCATAAGTGCAGTGGAAAATAAATTCATCCATATAACTTCTAAGAAACACCCAAGGACATTATTGAATTTAGTAAAGAAACCTGAAACAAAACCTTAATTAGATTAAACTGCATCTTTACAGTAAAACTGTTACTGTCTGTAAAACTGAACAGGACGGAAACCCCATTATTATGTGGTGAACAATATCAACAATATTTGGACAACACATAATGGAGGGAAGTGATTTTCTCAGACAGAGCAGATAAGTTTGGAAACGGAACGTCAGAGGCAGGTGGCTGGTTTATAAACAGCTGCTGTACCGCCGTGTCATCGTGCTCACGTCCTCGTCATTCCTGAAATATTCCCAAAAGTCTACACCTCCGCTCCCACTCTTTCCCACCAGTGATCATGCATCCTTGTTTGTTTGTGTATGTGTGTGTGTGTGTGTGAGAGAGAGAGAGAAATAGTGGGAATATTTCAGAGCAGCTTGCAAAGTCACCCACATGAACACACAGACTCACACAAACGACCAAGACTATAAACAACACAAGCCTTGCACCCTCCCTCTCCCCCACCTCCCTTTTCTATTTGTCTTTCCACATAATGTGACCCACTTTAAAACCGCTGCTGCCCCAGCAGCACTGCAGCCGTTAAAGTTCTTGCTATGGTGCAGTGGCGTGTTTTGTGTGTGTGTGTGTTTTACTTACTGGGTGCCTCGCTCCAATGGACATGCTGCGCTAAATCGTGTACATCTCTCCCATCAGGCCCTTTAGCCTGACTCAGGATCTTTTTCTCTCTTTCTCCGTTACTCTGTTTTTCTCACCCTACAGCAAACAAACCACCAGATCTGGTCAAGTTAGCGTTTTTTCCTCTCCCTCCTGCTCCTCCTCCACACAGAAACAGAAAACAATCTCCTCCTCTTGCTCTCCACTGCAGTGTGCCAACATAAACCACAGCAGCCTTCAGGACTGAAGGTTAGCTGGGAAGCCAGTCAGGCTACAATTTATCCTCCGGCAGCGGTGATCAGCGGAGTGTTTGGTGTGAGGCGGACAGAGCTGAGTTAATCCAGGACCCTCCCCTGGCAGGAAAGACACACTTCCTCTCACGCAGGCAGAAGAGAAAACACAGAAAGCAGCAGCAAGTGCTGACAGGAACCAGCATTAACGACGACTCCCATAGGCTGAGACGGCAGAGGCAGATGTTTGGTTGATCAAGCAAGCGGGCCTCCGATTGGTTGACGCCGTGTCACATGATCCTACGACACCAGCGTGCTAGCACCGCATAAGTGTGTGTATGTGTGTCTGCACCGAGTAAGCAGGCACACGTAGCACATCAGAAGGATTTGCCACGGAGGGAGGGGACAGGCAAAGAAAAAAGGGAAGGGAGGGGGAGAAAATAGAAAGGGCTGGTCACAGGGGTGAAGAGGAGGAGATGGTGGGGAAGAAATGCATGTCGGTGATGATGGGAGGGGACAGGAGGAAGGTTTGTCGTTTGTTTTAGGGAAGACGGTTGGCCAAAGAAACAACTGGAGGGCAGGAGGAGCAGGAAAAACAACTGACCGAGACACTCGACACTCGGAGCATAGAAACATTAAATAAAAAGGTGACAAAAACACCAGGCGGATCAGCAGTAAACGGTTCCCATCAAACTGAAAAAGCATGTTCCTGTCCTGTCCAGACTAGCCATGCATTGCCCTAACATCCTTTATGACTTAACATTTTTCCATTAACACAGACAATTACAAAAATCCTCTCCCAGGCCTTCCAAAAACAAGCAAAAAAATGCTACAGATCATTCAGAAAGCCTCTGCTCGAGTTCTATCAAAACTAAGAAAGACAAACATGTTGTCACACCTCTGAATGTGTCATAGAACATACTTAAAATCGGTTACTCCTCTATAAAACACTTCATGATTAACTGCTGCTAATGACTGCATTTCAACTCCTTTAAAAATATTTTTCTCTGCCATTTCAATCTGTTTTATGTACAGCACTTGTACTTTCTGCATGTGTAAACTGTACAAACAACTTGCCTTGACAAGACTCATCACGGACTCTCAACTGCTTTGTTGTGCAAGAGCTGATAACACCTAAGATGCAAAGTCCATTCAAAGCCATTATATAAGTGTATGACTGTATGCTAATCTGTCAATTAGGGCTGGGAAATATATGGCTATTATATTGATATGACATTGATATTGTGACAGAGTAGATATCGTCTTAGAACATGTACATTGTGATTTGGCATAAGTTGTTTTTCCTGGTTTTAACGGCTGCATAACAGTAAAGTAACGTAATATTCTGAATTTACCAAACTGTTGAATACTTCAGTCACCATCAAACTGTTGTAGCTGGTTAAACTTGAGACTAGTGCTTGTATACAGTTTACAGAATAAAATTGTCTATGTAAAGAAGTTAGTATTTATTTTTATTATTTTACTGTACTAGCCTTTACCCTCTTAGTCATTTTATATCCAAATTTCTGCTCAATATTTAAAAAAAACCCTATTGTGTATATATTTTGTGAAAGCACCATAGTCATCTCTACAATGCTATTGATCTAGATATGATGTGCACACGCGCACATGTGCACGCTCATGTTTCGGGCTGCTTACCCGGAGCTGGAGGGTGTGACGGAGGATGGTTCCCTCTAAGGCGTGGATCCACTTCTCCCGTTCGTCTGCATCTCGGGCTGAGGGCAAAAAGCATACAGACACACCCAGTGAGGCACATTTTCCACGTGGAGGCCATCGGCAGCCATTACACTTGTGTTACTTACTGGGACACAACATTTGAATGACATAAGTACTGGTGACGCACACCGTGTCCATCTTGATAAGATAGTTTTGCTTTTCATCCAAACTGGGGTAATTCTGTTTAACCTCAAACTTAGAGATTAAGAATCAGGATCCAGATCTAGAGTACAGTACAAGATGACAGTATCGCTATTGCCGTGAGTTGTTATTTTACAGCACATTTTATACATTTGAGAGACAAATTATATGCTTTACAAAAGAAGCAAACACCAGATTTAAAAAAGAAGAAAAGAAAGTAGAAAATGAGAAAAGAAGTAAAACAAATAAACACAAACATTAAAATCTGTTTATAATTTCCGGGTTACAAATAAAATGCAGAAAGATGTTGGGAACTTTAATTTCCTTAAAACTGATAATCTCCAAGTATGGCAAATTAGGGCTATTAAAAGATTAAAAGCTTAAATCTTTGTAGTTATTTAGGCATTTTAATGAAAAAGATCAAATGATGGGGACTGGCCTCTTAAATTGCCGGTTAAAATGTATGAATCTCTAATTGTAAGTGTAGCTAAACTGTATGAAGCTGTGACTAAGTATAGTTTCAGTTTTTTTTTTTTATTGATTAAATCAGGCAATATTGGATCACACACACCAAGACAGAGAGATCTGACCGAGCACTCACCTTTATGGTGGTGGAAATATTGAGCTTTGATAACCAGCCCTATGATACTGATGTGTGACTCAACACCAAAAGAATCTATATTTGTGTGCTCCTTGTAAGAAGAATCCTGAGTTAAAGGCTCCTTCACAGTCGTAAGATGGCCCTGCTTTTCCCACATGGAGCCTTTGGGGTGGTTGTGTGAAATGGAGCAGGGCGAGGCTGCACCCTCAGAGCAAAGACAGAGAACAAACAGACTGCCAGTGACATTAAACAGTGACCTGATACAGGCCACAACACGTGCAACACACACGTTCAGACTTCTAAAGGCACACGCACGTTATTTCGTTGCCAGTGGCATACACAGGTATATTACTTTGTCCTCTATCAAAACACTGACAGGACTGAACTGGACTCCTCTCAGTCAGGCTGCAGCATGCAACGCAAGAGTGACACACTGTATATTAAGAAGTATATAGAAATGTAAAAGGTTTTTCCTTCCTGCAAGGAATGTAGCTTTACTATTGCTTAAAATTATACCTCAAATAGAAAAAAAAAAATAATGTGACAGGATATACGCCACTGAATTAGCTGGAAAAATATATCCTGTGTAAGTCATTTTCATTGAGCTGGAAACAAGATGAATGGCTGTGCTGGCCTGAGCAGTGCTACAGCTGAAAAGCTTTTAAAGACATTAAAGGGTAGCCGAGGTTCAGGCCAATCCACTCAAACAGCACCTAACTGGCCTCTCATTTTCCTCTCAGCCAAACAGACTCTCTGGAGGAAAAGATTACTGTGGCTAATGTTGTTTAGCTGTATTCATGACAGAATAGAGGTTGGAACCGGGGCCGTTCCACAAAATCAAATACTGCGACTGTACGATTCAAATCCTGAGCCCAATTTTTGTCCAGGTCGGCTGCAACCGTGCACACAGATTTATTTTGTCTATTAAACTGTCTGCCATTCTGTTATCCAGTCGGCTAGTCACATGACGGCACACACTGCAAGTCATGACAGTGGCTGTCATCTGATACAAACCTCCCTTGTGAATCTGCAGCGTTACATATTTAACTACCAGTACGTTATTTTTTTTTAAACATTTACTTGTCTTGGTGTGTAAAAAGGGGAGCCGGATAAGGCAAAGTTAAAGAAACAGTAAAAGTATAATAAGATTAGGGAAACATTTGTCACACACACTCTCTCTCTCTCTCACACACACACACACACACACGCGCGCTTTATTTCTGAGTTCATAGTGAAAATAGTATGGTCCATTTCATACAGTTATCAGATTTATTAGTAGGACAACAGGGATAAAACAGCAACGTCACTAATTTATGTTTTTCTCCTGCACAAACCTGATATTAACATCGCACTCTGGAATTTTAGAAAGCTGTTTGAACGTTTTTAGAGTGTAACCTGGTCTCAAGTCCAGCCATAACTCACATCTATCATAACAGAGGTAGGTGTGTCGACCAAACCTATTACTGCAGGCTCTGATGCACAGAGGCACAACAAGGCCATTAAAACAACACAGGAACTGAACCCTCACACACTCCTAATTAGGGATTACAGGCAGACCCAAAAATAAGACAAAATCAGAAACAACAATAAGATCCTTGAATCCCAAATGAAACATTTTTCACATACAGAGCCAGTATAGGTCCTGATTGATCCCAGTTAAATGTAGGTACGTTTGCTTTAGAACATGTGACAGCTCTGATACAAGAGGAACACACACATAGATTATATCATGAAAAAAATAAAAATCGCAAGAATCAGCAAAAGAAAATGTCCCTGATCGACAGCATGGAAGTGTAATTAACAGTTGAAAGACGACTAAATGATCCTAAAATAATCCAAAGAATGTTATAATGTGAAAATGTAACATAGCTGGCACTACACTGCAACTGTACATCATATATATGTGATGGCACCAGTATTAGTATCAGTAAGTGCCTCACCAAATACCATTGATCCATTCACTCCACTTCTTTTTTTTATCCTTGAGAAGGCTGAAAGCTTTGCCTGAATTCTCTGTCAATCTGTTTACAGTAAGAATGCAGACGATTTCTCAGTTGCTCTTTATTACTTTAGGCCTTTTTTATTGTGCTTTTTTCCCCCCAGGTGAATGTCTGCATTCTGGGTGTAATGATCCAGGCAACTTTCACGTACAGAAAATGCCCTTTACTTTACTTTTTTCCTTCATTTAATGGGTCCATCTTCTTGTTTTTGGTTTATTCTGTACATTGTATTTTGAAAAATACTATAGAAATATGCAGTAACTTTGCCGTTTCTGCTGAGGAATAGTATTATATATTGGAAACACACAAATGTATTGGTATACTGCAGGCATCAGCAGGTTCCTCACTGGGACGAGCACTTCTGATATTGACCCTGTCTCATATTTACGCTCATACATTGCCAGCTGTAAATCAGGCAATTATTATGGTCAATTCATACATCATATATTCACCAGTCTACCAAATTAACCACAGAATAACTATGGTGACCTTTTAAATGATCTTGACACAGACATGCCGGAACCACAACCATTTTCTGCTATCTCCAAAATTATAGCTGAAGTCATTTGTGGTTATTAGTGAAGCACTTTGTTTACATAAAGGAAGCTACTGAACGATACAGTGGAAGAATCTATGAACTGCACAGAGATTTTTTTTTTTTGGCTTAGTCACCTAGACTACGTGCAGAAAATGCCATCACAGCCTAAAACAGATAGTGAACAATACGTTTTCCAGATTAACACACAGAACAGAAGGTAGTTTCCCAAACTCAAGGACTGCCCTTGCCAGTCTGTCCTCAGGTTTTACATTAAAAATTTAAATTTTTTTTAATTTTTTTTCTAAAACTTAAAAATTTCCTTTAACATAGAATTATTCTGTGAATTATTCATCCATCCTCTCTGTACTTCCACCTCCTGCCATCTTCAGGACAGCATTTTTTCCAAATGGGAGGGTCTGTGCTCTGGAATGCTATATACAACTCGAAATGTGGTGCAAACACAAGGCACCGTTCCAGGATGCATATAATCACTGGCCACCACTTAGCAATACAATGAATCCTTGAACACAAGACCAGGCACAGTTCTGAGAGTGATGGGAAAAAAAAAGGTGACAGGTGAGAAATTTGAAAAAGGGGAAGAGAGCAGACAGAGCAGGCGGTATCGAGTTGAGGGAGGACCCTGGAGAGAGGAGAAAAGGAAGAGAGTGCAAGGGGTGGTTTCTCATCCCCATCTGATACACCGGACAGGCTCGGTGGCCGGATGGAGAGAGAGAGAGGAAGACAGGAGATTGATAGCTACTGTAGATAAGAGGAGGAGGCCGAGAGCAGAGAGGGGAGGAAAAGAGAAAAAAGGGGAAGCTAAAGGGCTCTCAGGCAACTCTGATGCACCGCCGGGGGAGGGGTGGGGGGATTGATGAATAATGGATGCTCCTCTAAATAGAAAGACAATACAGAGCTGCACTCCAGGCGAGCGCAGTGGCCTGCCGTCCGGCTCAGAATTACACTTCAACTTATGAGCTGGTCTGTCACATAAGAGGATGTGCTGTCCCTCCCTCTGGAAATTAGAATTCCTTGCGTTATATCATGAAATGCACTTTGATAAGAGGCTGCACATCTGCGGGTTTATAATTGGAAATATAAATTCCAGTGAATGACATCTGTATATTCTTAGGGGCTTTTTTCCCTCGTCATCTCAAAAGTGATGCTCAGAATCTATACCTTACCCACACACCAGCCCAAACATAATGGTATTGAAGCATATATAGTATCTATATATAGAAACATTCAGACGCTGCTGTGAATCTTGGGAAACCGCCTGCATAACATGTCCAGACACTCTCCGCATGTCTTGATATCCGAGCTAACAGCTGACGGATCCTGGATCTCATGTCTGGGACACGTTTTGTGCTGATTTTCTGCTCATTCCTCCAGTGGTGACATGTGAGACATGAGACGGCTTAGTGGCCCTCTGGGCATCTGAGCAGCAGATGTGTCTTACAGTGACATTTCATTGTTTTCTCACAAACAAAAAGATGATCACGGGGGTCACGATGTTATGCAAACAACTGTCTTGTGCAAAACAGGCTGCTTTCAGAGACCATTCTTTTCTACACAGTTGCTTTAGCTTATCTAATTTAAAATTACTGTAATCTTTACAAAACATCTTAAAGTATTTGAGATATTTATTACACGTATTATCTTATCTTTGTTGCCGTCCGTGTTGTCTTCTCATGGAGACTATGCAACCCTTACAGAATAATGCTTTTAAATTCTCATTAAATTAACATATCCTTTGATCTCTCTGATAAAGAAGTCTCTCAGACTCCGGTAATTCAGATAATATCTGACAATTGAACAACTGAACATTCAAAGTAGAACGAACGCACCTTCGACTGAGAAAGTTCCACAGTAAAGTAAGACAATGAGATTCACCAACAAACACCTCTGTGGGAAAATGTGCATACAATTATCACCGTCCTGAGGATGTCAGGGTGTTCCAGCGGCGAACAAGGGCAAGCACCAATAAAAACAAACATCTAGTCCGTAAAAACATTGATCCAGGACACCGCGCATGCTTTTCTTTCCTTAACGATTACTTCCAGCCGACAGCTGACAAACCGTCCATTTCACTCCTGCTCTGAACTGTCCTTGAACCACAATAATAAACAAATAGAAACCGGGGCGATACCGAACGTGCCGCTCCACCCTAACCATACGTCCCGGAAGACAAATAAACAACACCACCTCCTCGATCCCGTCGCCACCCGGGACTGGCATGCATGCAGACCAAGAGACGTGCACGGTTTTCTCCTTACCCTTCCGTTTGTAGAACCACAGCATACAGCTTCGGAACACAGACATGGGAGAGGGCATGGAGGAGGGGAGAGGGGCGGGGGGCCCATGGACTGTGGCAGGTGACAGTGAAAAGGTGCTCGTGGCAAATTGTGAGAGGGCCGGTTTTTGGCGGTGAGGGGAAAAATGGATATAAAATGGACAGATGGAAGAACAGAGAGGAAGGAAAAAAATTATGGAGGTTAGTTAAAGACCTGGTGGAGTGATAAGAGTAAAAAAAAAAAAAAAAAAGGGTGTCTGCGGTGCACTGGATAGGACAGCTCCCCCCCAAAAAAGGAGGGAAGGGTTGGCAGGACGGGAACGGACAGGACGGGAGGGGGCTGATGCTGTAGCCGGGTGCCAATCCCGTCCCTATGGAGAGAATGGCTGTTAGATAGCGAGCCGCGGCAGCAGCGGCGGAGTGAAGGGCGAACAGCGGCAGCAGCCAGAAGAGACCTGAGCTCAGCTTCCAGCTCAGCAGTATTCCCTTATTACTCCCAGAGGCTCAACTGCAGAGACACACAAGCAGCAATCTTCCTCCTCAGCCGCAGTCGGCAGGGCCAAGAGAAAAAAAGAAAAAAAAAAAAGAAACCTTACTTGCTCCTTCTGTTCCAGCGGAATCTGTCTAGCTTGCAGTGGAACAAATCTTGTTTATCTACAGAAATATGTGTCAGTCCAACTTCGCATAGCTCAGAGACGTTCCACGAAAAGGGAGGAAGAAGCTCAGATGCAACACAGCACGCTTTGACATTGTGTAGATGTGTTTCCTGGCATTAGAGCAGACCAATCCAAGTCTTTTTTAAAGGCGGGGAGGTAAAGAGGAGTAAGAGAGAGACTGAGAGAGAGGGAGAAAGAGAGAGAGAGAAAGCAAAGGAACAGCATGGATGGTGGATTAAGGAAGAAGGACGTAGAGAGAAGGTAAAGAGGCAGAGGCGCAAAGCTGATCGGATCAAAAGAGGGACATCTCACCTTGGAAATGGAAAGTCTTCTGGTCCACAGTGATGGTGAATGTGCTGTCGTCCTCGTCATCGATGCCGATCACAGCTCCCTAGGCAGAGAGAGAGAGAGAGACAGAGAGAGAGAGAGAGGGGAAAAAAAAAAAATCAGGCAGTCAGACAGCGGTACACGTCATGCTCCACTTTCCATTTCTATCCACCACATGTTCCTACAATCCTTTACTGGGTCTCTCTGGCGTTTTACCCTCGGTCTAAATCAGCACCTCACTGTCGCCCCTTTGAAAGCTCCCATCTCTCCCTCTTACCTTATCTCTGTCTCACAATAACCGATTGTCTCGCTCTCTTTCTCACACTCACATAGACACACATACACGCTAGTGGAGCCTTTTGGAACACGGAACAGAAGAAGGGAGGGGAGGATAATGAGGAGGAGGTGGGATTTGGGAGAACGAAAGAAGGAGAAAGGCAGGAAAGGGTGGAGAGAAACAGACACCGGGGACCAGCGGCTACAGCAGCCAACAGGAGCGAAAGAACGGCAGAGAAAAACGGCCTGCTGACTAGCTGGGGCATCCACTCCTAGCAACAGAAACTGGGTGTGCAATTAATAAAAACAACAACAGTGGGCGGACAAAATAACACACTCCTCTAAAATTTACTATCTAATAATGCAGTAAATACTACTTTCATTAAAGCTTAAAGGTTTATTACAGTTCAGATTGTCAAAGGGGAGTAGATCAACTTATGATTATTTTTGTGGATTTAGTTTATGTTGCTGTTGTTTTTGAATATATCGACAGTTACGGCAGAGGGATCCAAATCTAAACTAATGGACCGTGCAAAGTAATAACTTAATCTCCCCCTTTTTACTTAAAAAAATACCATATACAGTAGTGAATTCCAGCATGTTAGAACTGACACATCACACAACGCTAATAAGCGGCAGCTCTGAAGAAAGTGTTTTTTTTCAACAAGTACAAAGAAATCTGGTATGTATCTTGTGACACATCGTAGTAACGAAGCTCAACAAATTACTACCATGAGATCAAACTGGGATATTCTCAGAATGCTTCGGTTTTCTCTGAACCTCCTGAGATAGCTTATAATCAGGAAAGCCTCTACTATCAGAGAAAAGTTGACCTCTAACTAAATGGGAAATTAATGGTTTAAATGGTGACAAATCCATAACTGGAACATAAAACATCAAGCTAATATATTTCTAAAGATTCAAGGACAGGGAATAAATATAAATGTTATTCATCTTATTCCACAGCCCTTCTAAACGTTTCTACCCTGAATGTAGAAAGACAATTCTGGAGACTGAGTGGGTGGACATAATGATCTTTTGATGGTGGAAAAAGTAGGAGTCTTCCACAGAAAGTGACTGGAAAACCTACTTGATTTATAATTTCATTTTTTTTCAACTTTATTTCAACTCAGAAAGTTGCTGAAGACTCATTCGCAATGAAGTTGTTGAACAACACACGTTGAACAAAATAAATACAATATACAAAAGCTATAATACGAAAGGAAGTAGAAATGTATTGTCCATAATGTCTAATACCTGAACAATGTTATTTTATTTCTGCTGATGACAAAGTAAAGCCTCAAATCACTGGAGAGTTCAACAGTGTCATTTAAAAAGGGATGCACAAAAGGTCATGATTAATTGAAAAAGGGTATATGGATATGTGTGTGTATATATATATAAACATTTCATATGGAGCTACTCTTACTTTCATGTTGAAGATGAATAATAGGATTAAATGGAAAGGTTAATTTCCTTATGGCAAGGAAGAAAAATGACAGCATAACAATGTGTAAAACTATGTTTTAATGCTATGTTGTTAGCTTAAAGCAAGCCTGGTTCAGCAAGACCACAGATAAACCCAGCAGGGAAGAATAAACTTGGTTATACACTGTACGATACAGGAGTCACAGTTTGAGGGAACCAACTGATGATTTGTTTTTTCCTTTGGCATAAAATGTACACAACAGTTTATCAAGCTATTATCCTTTTATATTTACTTTGACCAAGTCACAGTCTAGACCTCAGAGGGCACTTAAGCAGTTTTTCCCCATCTGAAAAGCCGACTAGAAATACAGACCAGAGACTGTAAATTGCTGCAAAAGAGATCTTAAATTTGACTCATAACTTGACTAATAAGATGTTCATTTGTATTATTAGTTTGTGTTTTATAATATTTGTAGTTAGATCAATTTATAGTCATGATTAAGCATTATTAATAAAATATATTTTTCTTCATGGCTTCATGGTTGTTCTCCTAACTGAAACTTGTGACCCTTTAGAAAATTATACTGGACCTTCTTTTCAGTTAGTTTAAGAAGATACTTCCTCCCTTGAGGAAGCAACATTTTCAGGTGTCCAGCAATGCCCTTTGTTCTGAACCAGCAGTGGCAGGATAAAATGAATCAACACTGCTGCTTCTGATCACTCTCATTAGCAATGCCAGTGCTTTAAAATCAGAGTAAGTGTCTAAAAGTTAGCAATGAACTTTATATAGTTAGGAATTAAGATGGGGGTGAACACTAAACTTGGGGTTCAAGTCCAGCTTCCACTTTCACAAAAGATTGAGGTAAAAACTGTAAATGAAAAAATTAAAAAGAGTAAAAGAAAAGAAAAATAAAGCAGAGATGAAAAGGAAAGTATTGAACACAAGGTTTTGCAGTTGGGCATGAAAAAAAAACTCTTAAGGCTTTATAGCCCACAATAGCTCAGGTTTATTTTTACTATGCACATACACATTCACTCTCTACAGTACACTGACCTTTAAATCAAAGTCACTACACAGTAAATACACAGGACAGAGACAGATAAAAGTTCTTTCCTTTATTACAACTTTAATCCCTTGAACACCTACTGCATTAGAAATCTTCCACTCAACAACAGATACCGTAGTAGAGCCACTGCTGCCATCTAGTGGATGTTACTCAACACTATGGACACATTGTCGGGGAAAACGCCTTTACTGGCAAAAACAAAGCTGTAGCAATAGAGCTGTGGGTATGGCTCAACTATTCTGTTGAAGTATGCCAATAAATAAGGCAATGATTATGTTAGACGAGAAATTCTCATTACTGCAAAAAGACTGCAACAAAGCAAATCTTCTCAGTCATACATGGAATGTGTTGTACTCTACTTGGGACTTGTATATGTTGAGCTTTAAGCCTGCAGCTCTTCATTATTATAGTAATCAGGTATTCTGTTTTTGCTCCGCAATTAATCAAGTAATCAAATGCTAAAGCTAAAGCTTCGGTTTTACGCTGTTACATACAGAGGTTTCCTTTAATTTTTGCTTGAATTGACCCCACTTTGGACAGATTTATTTTCTTTGGCCTGTCTCTTCTCTTCTAAATCAAGTTATTCAAGCTCCTCGAGGAATTATGTCAGCCCTACTGAGCACAGAAAAAATTCTTCTAAATACCTGGTAAAGCAAGCCAGCAATTCAGCCAAGCATGCAGGGTATGCACTGAATAATCAAAGAAAACATATCTGGACCTTCTGGGCTTTTGACCATGAGAACTTACTCTGAGTCGCACACAGCCTCTTCTGGATCCTCGCATCATCTTGTCTTTGGACTGAAAACCAGGAGAACAAATTAGGAATTAATAGTCAGTAAAAAAAACAAACAAAAAAAACAACTAACAGTTTCATGGTTTTGGTTCAGTAAGAAATAACTTAAATCAGCATGTAGCAATTATAACACAGCAGCTCAATATATACAAACCAAACCACAAACTATAGAGTCAGTATGTCTTAAGGTTATTAGTATCAATGAGCAATTTGATCCAACTGTAGCCTCAGGCAAGTTTCCCTTCATAACTCCTGCCCTGTATTTGCATGTGGCAGAACTGGAAAAAAAAAACAACTAACTGGCTCATTAGCTTAACCGATTGAAATTCCACCTGATTACTTTTTTTCAAAATGCTAAAATGAATCCACTGAATTTGTTGATGCATTTTTTGGCTGTGAACAACAGTGATAAGCCCTGGATCAATCTATCATACTTGCATTCTTAAAGGAGTTAACATCATCGCTGTGAACAATAAAAACAAGACACACATGCCTGAAGGATGAGCCCAGTAGCACTAACCTCTGTAGTGATAAAGTTCTTCTAACGACTGTCAAGGATTACACCTGCTACAACTACTAGGAACATACTAGATCTACCGTAGTTTGCCTATCGTCCCAACTGATCGATGGATGATACCATAGAACACATCATCTGTAACACCTTATCTCGCCTGGACAAGAAAGGACAGATCAGCGTTGAACACCATCATTTCCTAAAGGCTTGGAGTCATCACAAAACTCAGTGATTTAGAATTAAACACCTCATTGCGCATGTGATGGTAAGACTCCAGGTGGTAGGGGTGGACGGACACACCTCTGCTACCCTCATTCTTAACAGTGGAGCACCCCAGGGCTACGTTTTGAGCTCCTACTACCCATGTATACAGGACTGTGTAGCCACCTTTGACTCCAGCGCTATTGTTAGGATTGTTGATGACATAGCTGCAGTGGGACTGACAACAATGAAAAGGTCTACCTGGAGGAAGAAGAGGAACTGACCTGCTGGCTTCTGAACATTAACCTACTTCTAAACATCTGCAGGGCTAAGCTGTTGATAGGTGACTATGGAAAGAAGCAGCCTTGATGGAGAGGGTGGACACCCTCTCAAATACTGAGGAATTTATACTCCTGCACTAAGGTTATTCCGATGGACCATTGTGATGGACGACCCAACATCACTACAGAGAGACACCATCGTGATGCCACGCCCCTTCCGTCAGAAACACGCACTGATCTTTAGTTGAAAGGCGCTCATTGTGGGTCAATAAAAAGAAAAAAAGAGAAGTTATTTTTAGGTTGATCAGCCTTTGCTTGGTGTGATGAACCTCGGAATCTCGGAATTTCATTGTCCATAACAATGATTTGAGAGGATTAAAGAGATAGTCTGGTTGGTGCTAACACCAATCACAATAATCAGTATCCGCCCTTTCCTGATATCATTGTCTGTCATGATGAATAACATCATCAACTGCCAGTTAAGGGCACATTACCCAGCACTATCCTGTACAGTCATAAGGGTCCTGACCTGGAACTTCACTGCTTAGTTCAGAAAAAACACAGATGAGGATCACAAGGCCATGCAAAGAATGGTTCACAGCTGGACACATAATAGGCAGAGCTAATGTTTTTCCCTGCTGTGGTCAGGAAGATGGTCCAGATACACTGGACGAGCACTGAGAGGCTCAGGAAGAGCTGCTAAAATAAAAGTCAGAGACTGATAGTTGGGCATTTCTTTTGGAAATATGCCTTATTGATATACAGTCTCTAAACGTATGAGGATTTTGAGTGGCAATACTACATATTGAATCTATTCAATACTTCAATAGTCATTGTCATAATAGTTACCAATAACAATAAGATATCATTTGAACATCATTGGTATCAGTGACCAAGTACCGTGATAGTATCAGGAGGTAAGTTTGCCATTCCGGCCCTACTTCAAATGTGCTTTAAAAGAAAAGAATGAGGCCAAACGCGTTAAATTCCCTCTTTGTGTTTCCTTGGACAGTCGTCCCCTGTTGAGCTGCGTTAGAAGTGTAGTAACAAAAAGAAGGACTGTGGCCCTAGAAAGACTAATGTTGAAAGATATCCTCTTGATTTGACTAAATTGGATGGCTGAAGCTTCAAATTAACTTCAATGAAGTGCTTTGAAATGCATTTTTGCACAGGGGGAGGATTTTAGATCTGCTTGCCCCCCTCCCTCCTCCTCACTGGCACTGTACATGTTATAAAGGGATCTACTCATGGTCATTATAAACAAAACCAATGATTATGGCAAGAACAATGTGTGTCAATGTTCTTTGGGCACCTGGCTGTTGTCTATGACATTTACAAGGGGTTTGTTCTCAAAATTAACCAAGCACGTTATCTTGTTTAAAACAAAACTGTTACGCAACAAAAAAGTACCTGGAAGGTTGGAGAAAAAAAACAGTCAAGTACAGATAGGCCAGGATATCTCACCAGGAAATGACTTTGGACAAGTAAAAGTTTGAATTAAAGTCCTAAAGTATCTGATATTTATTGTACTTAAGTATCAAACGTATGTTATAATATTAAATGTAATAAGTAAGGGTTAAACGTAAAAGTGAATACTTCTAATTAAGCAAGCAGCTATTTAGACAATGAGGAAATTTATTCCCAGTATCACATGAACATTGACTCAGAGTATTTGTGATGTCACACGTCATGCATGCTCCTAACAGGTTGTTTTGCAGCCTGTTTTCACAAAATTTAGATTTTATTTATACTTAGTGGAAATGCAGTGGAGTAAAAGTTGTTAGAAATACAAAAACTCAAAGAAAGTACAAATATTCCCCAAAAATCATTCTGTATAAAGTAAGAATACTACTCCTACGGGGTTAATAGTCCTTTAAAACAACACCAACACGCATGACGTGCACATCCATGTAAATAAGAGCGACAGAATATAGGACAGAAAGAAGGTACAGGAGTTTCTGAGGGGAGTGACAGCTCTTTCTGAACATTCCAGCTAGTCAGAGCCGCTCTAACAAATCCCGGTCCGGTCCGCGGACATCACTAATCAGAGGAGAACGTTCTCTGCTGTTTGTCACAAACTAACCAGCGGCCACGGTCTCCTCCTGCGGTGTCTCGTTAGCTCGTTTCTTTACACACACACACACATACCGTCACCGAATAAAACCGACTATCTCCCTCACTCAATAAACGGAACCGACAAAGCTGCCGCCGACGAGTTTGTGTGTTGTGTTGTGTTGTGCTGTGCTGTGTTGTTTCTTCCGCTTCGCTAGCCACAGCAAAGATTAAGACTCCCAACTCCGGACAAACACAAGGCCCCTTTTTATCCCACTTAGGCTGGAAAACCGGCAGCAACTTCCAGGGTGTGAGCTCCAGGGGCGGAGCGGAGAGTCGCTAACCGTCCACCGGGGGACGAACGTACCGTGTAGTAGGACAGCAGACCGGCGTTGTAGTCCAAAACAAACCAGCGGTACTGCCAGCCTTTCATGACGTTCGTCCACTTGCTAAGCGGCCCCTCCATGATGGACGCCATCTTTACAACAGCGACGGCCGGGGAGGAGTCGGATATGGTGCGGGGCATGACGTCACGCAGCACGCCGCGGAGGAAGGAGATAAGGATAACTTATTCAGAATAAAAAAAAGCTATAAAAGAAGCTCTATTATTAATATTTATATCCTTTTAGTTAAATTTCAGAAATTTCTGATTGGAATTTGGTTTCTACTTTTAATGTATTAAACTGTACTTATATTAGATACCGACATTTTTAGTCAATAAATAAATCGCCACAATTATAAGATTATTTTTAGAAGACTAAACTATTAAGTCTGTGACCTGTCTTTATATTGTGTTATGTGTCCGTTTTTCTTTTTTACTATATCTGCAAAAATTTCAACAATTTCTGTCAATATGGTGTGCTGTGTACGTTAATAAAGAAAAAAAAATAACAAAGTATTATAGAATGGCTGTAATATAATAGAGTTTAAAAAAATAGGATGGAGGATGTTACACATCTGTTTTCTTTTTGTTTTGAGTAATCCCATTTGTTTTTTAATGCTACTCAATGTACTCATTCTCTTAGTCTTAAATATATTATCTGTTATTATAGTAACCCAATAGATACTGATATTTAACATTTGATGAATTGGGTATTTTATATGCTATTTATATGATTTTTTTGGTTATTTGAATTTAATTGTATTTATTTTCTCCTTTGCTTCTTAAATGTCTAAACAAGATACACAACAAAATCGAATTTATTAAGTCATTGTGAAAAAAAAACCTTTTTACTTTACCTCAACTATCTTATGGTTATTGTTAGTATTATTTCTATTCTAAAAGAACCATAATGAAACCATTATTCTTTGTATTTCCTTATTGTGCTTTAGTATTGTGTATAGTATTTAGTATTATTTATTTTCCTCTTATTGAACTTAGAAATTCTGTATTCTCTATTCAGATTTCATTTTGCTAAGAAAAAATGTTGATTCTGGGCCCAAATTGATCTGCTGATGGTCAATATGAACAGGAGGTATGATCACAACAACAACAACAAAAATTCAATGTGCATTTGTGTAGCTGACTGTTGTTTTAAGGCAGGCCTGGAAAAAGATGAAGACGATCTTATTTTGTATGTAAATTCTTAAAAGTAACTAGTGGATACAGCAAAATAAAATATCTCCCATTAAAATGTGAATCAGCATGAAAGTATATCAGAAGTATATCAGCATGAAACAGAAATACACAAGTGAAGTACCTCAAAAATGCAATTAAGCAGCGTAATTAAGTATATAGTTACTTTTTACCAAGATGTGTTAAGCAAACTTCACTTTATTCTCAAAACATGAAATCTATCCTCTTTACATAGCCTCAACATATGGCAAATGTGATTGTAAATTAGATTTTCTTAAGTTTAAACTTCATGCGTTATGTCTATTACATTCCATTACATAACTCACATTTTCTGGTTTCCAGTTAATTTTGCTTTGATTTAATTTAAAGACATTAAAATTATGTCACCTGAAATTAAATGAAACCCAACCAACAGAGCAATAACAGGCCAGACCACTCAATTTCATATCTGAGTAATTATCAGCTTGAGGGCAGATTAACAACCGAAAACAAAGCAGTATTCATCAATATCTTTATTATTTACAATAGGCTTAACACTGATAAGCAGAACTTCACAGTAATATATGTGAGCTTTAAATAAAAAAACAAAACATATATTTTGTACAATAAAAAAAGTTAATGTTAACATCTCTGCCATTTTTCATCCCTGTTTAGATTCACATATTCCATTATGGTGTGTCTGTGTATGTTGGTTTTCATTGCACTCGTACAACTGAAGAAGTGGCCTTTGGTTTAATGACGTGTACACACGTTCTCCAGAGCTGTCCTCCAAAACAGGGAGACGGGGGGGAAAAACTGATATATGGGATAAATGGAGGCGACATAAATAAAGACAATGCAGAAGACTGAAGATGAGAATGAGCAGAGAGGTTGTGGTATCGGTTCAGATATCAGATTCAAAGAAAACACAACATCGGTAACAAATGAATTCATTGACGCTGTAATCACTGATTGAATGACTACATGTTTTATTTCTTAAAAAGCAGTCCAAACTGGAATCTGTGTATAATTCTTGGAGGTTACATTTTTTTTTTCCTTTCACTCTTTGAGACGGCTTTAATTATTTTTAAGTAACCTGCGCCGCAGAGATGCACTAAAAGTCAACAGCAACCAAACAACAATGAGGCCAGACTGGTATTAGGCAATGATAAAGAATACAGTGAAAACCTTAAGATGTGACAATTATGAGACAACAGAGCAGCTTTGGTTTAGTGCAGCAGACTCTTCTCTTATGTGTCATTTAGAGGTGTGGCTGTACTAACAGTGTCAATGGCCACAAATAAAAAAAACAAACAAAAAAAACTTTATTACAGAGTATCCAAATACATCATCATAACAGACAAAGTGCACCTTTCGGTTTCAAGTTTGCATCTGAGCATTAACTTCCAAATGACAGAAATGCATGCTGTAGTGATGATTATATCACAATCTCATGGCAAAGGAAAGATAACGCACTGCAAAAACGTGAATTGTTGCAGTGATAGTGAACCGTACATAAATTATTTGTCCACAGAAAGGCACCAAGAATCATGAACAAAAAGATCGATTTTGTTTTGTGTTTTTTTTTGCCCATGTTACTTGAAACTCACAGTGAATAGAAATGAACCATCAGTTTGTCTCATAGCATCCTGTTTGGCAAGAAGTCGGACATTTTCACATGAAATGATATGAAATGCAACACAACACAAATTGATACACTTTTTTTTTAAAATTGGAAATCCATCATGTGGCATTGTGAAAGTATTAAAGTCCAGCAGTGTTTACGGATGGAAGTGTTTGATTTTGTAGTATTCAGATGCAACATGTGTCAAAGAACCAATGTGTCTGAGGCCTTATCCAGTGTACATTAAGATCCGAGCCAAAGCAAACAAAGAAAATACTGATTTCTGAGAGATGTGAGTGCGCACATGTAATTCTGGCACAGTTTTAGTGTTTGTGCTCAAAAAACAGAGCAGCTGTTTCCGGACATAATTCTGTAGTGTGACTAAAATTAAAAAAGAATCTGGGCCAATAAACTGTAAAAAGAAAATCATAATAAATAAAAAAAAAGAAAATGGCACCATATGAGATTAAAGATTCATGCAGATGAACAATTGACCGGGTTCAGAACTGAAGAGTAATACATTCATAAAGCAGATATTCAGATCTGGGTGGATGGGCCTCAGTCTTGCACCTCTTCAGTCAAAGAAAACAAAACAAAACAAAACATTGCTCTTTATGCTGTGACTACACATAAATCTTGTTTTCTGGATATGAAATAAATCAAATATTTACATAACTTGTCTCTCAAAATAGGTCTGTGCTTTTAATAAAAAAAGAATAATTTAAAATTCAAGTTCATACATAGACATTATAAAAAGCATTTTTTTTCTTTGAATCAAATAATGTACAAATCGCTCATGTGCTGAAGACATACTGCAGTTTTGTTTGTTGAGAGATCAGTACTGTGTGATTAGTGTAAGTAGGTCTCTGCAGTTCGCAGTGTTCATACATTGAAGGATTTTGAGGCACTGAGGCCACAAGGCTACAGGGAATCCAGCACTGTCCATACTTG
The DNA here is from genome assembly GCA_030544235.1 of Lepturacanthus savala. Taxonomy (NCBI): domain Eukaryota; kingdom Metazoa; phylum Chordata; class Actinopteri; order Scombriformes; family Trichiuridae; genus Lepturacanthus; species Lepturacanthus savala. The sequence continues at coordinate 18,842,530 of CM060481.1, forward strand.
GAAAGACACTTATAGAAATACTGTCCCAATTCACCTGCTCATGCGTTACCCTGTGCTCTCCCTCCTCCCTCCAGTCTATAACGCTCCTCGGAAGAAATGTAGTGTGCAAGGATAACTGGACATGAATATTGAAATGCTATAGGGGATGGAGTATTTCCCCCCGTTTATGTGGCACTGTGTTAAGATGTGAACATCAGTCACGTCACTGAAGTGGAGACAAATGCTGTGCATATAATAAGACATCCCACATTCATTCAGTTTTAGTACTGTGAGGAAATATAAAAATGGATTAGAGTAGGACTTTTTTTTATTTATTTATTTAGATTTGATAAGTCTGTATTTGGTTTCATTTGAGCTTATTTACATGCTTGTCAAATGAAAGTTTGAAATGCTATTAGTGATCCCTTCAATCTTTCTCAATGAGTTCACCTTGTAGGGGCATGTGGGAATGTCACTGTCAAAACAATTGATTCAATAAGGCTATTCTAAAAAAGATAACAAAAATAAAGAGAGGCTTTGATCCGATACCAAGAAAAACTGTTTTGAGGAGCCTCTACTGAAAACTAACGTCTGTCAGTTGTAATCTAATACATTTAAAGCAGTTAAAAAAAAACACACACATGCACACATGTCAAATTGAGACCCCGAAACCTTGATGATGTTGATGCTGATTTCAATCCTACAATGGCTTTAAAAAAATGGCTTATGGTCACTCAGTTCCCCAGACACTGAGCTAAATATGCGACTGATGATTCATATGTTTGCGGAACATTGCTCTAGTTTGTCAGGGGAAAACAGTTGTTTAGTATTCTCAGTGAGGCTGGGCACAGCAACCTTCATTCTTTCTCGGTATGTGACATACTGACAGATAAGCAGAGTGAGCTTAGACTTTTCCGATTCTCTGGGCTGGATACGCACAGCTGAGTCGCTCGACATTCATTTCAAAAGAGGCCTTTTTTGGCCAGGTGGAGGCTTGGGGAGAAAAATTTTCATGTTGTGAACAAGTTTGGCATGAACACTTCTCAATATGTACAGGTCAGAGCAAAATTAGTGTCCACACTGGCATTTTATGAAACCGTTGTCTGTAAACAATAAAAAAAGATTACATTTTGTAGTGATTTCTCTGAGGTACTTTTAGAGATTCGTCTCATGTCATCACCCAAAAATCTGTCAATAGAACCAGAAACAAAAAAGAGAATATAAAGCGGTCTGTTGGGGAGTTGTGTGTGTGTGTGTGTGTGTGGGGGTGACGGATGGCGTTGTCACAGTGGCTACCTCTGTACGACGTCGCTAATCTCTTTAATGCAGCTGTGCAGGTTGTCCAGTACAGTGTTGGGCCCCACGCCGCTCAGCCCTCCGCCTCCTGAGGACGACGACGCCCTCAGTTCCTGCAGGCTGAGCTCCAGCTTCCCCACCGCCTCACGGAAGGCGAATTTGTTCCTCATCTGAGGGATGCAGTCCACGTAACCTGAGCAGTAGTCTAGCAGCTGGTGGCCGGCGTCCAGCACCTGGCTGCTGGACGGGCTTTCGGCGCTGGCGTGCAGTGCGCTGCTCAGGCACTCGGCGCACTCCAGCAGGGCCTCGCGGCTCACCCGCTCCAGGGGCACCCTCTCCGCCTGCTGCCTGGTGCGCCGCAGCGCCACCTTGGAGCCGGCGGATGGTGCTGAGGCAGGGGTGGTGGTGGCGCCGTTGGCCATTTTTGTGGGCGTCGTGTTGTTGGGGGCGGGAGGCACTTGCGGTGGCGGCACTGACGGTCTGCCCATCGTCGTCACTCCTCCTCCCGACAGGCGCCCCCCTGACCTGTGACCTTTCAACGTGTCTCCGTTCACTTCCACGGGCGCCGCTACCTGCTCCTCGCCGTCCCCGCTGTAGGAGTGCTGCAGGCCACGCAGGGTGGGAGGAGGAGGGGGGGCGCACTTGGGTTTCACGAGCCGCGGCCTGTCTCGGTCCGCCTGGTGCTCGGACAGCAGCTTGAAGCGGTTCCCCTGAGAGTCGAGTCCGACCAGGTGCACGTCGGCCGGGCTGTGCTTCAGCGTGGGGGAGATCAACACCGGGACTTTGTGGTTGTGGGTCGGCGCACCCGATGTGGTTAATGAAGCACTGGGACTGGAGGATTTAGAGGGGGAGGACCAGCTCTGCTGCCTGTCCAGGGCTCCCCCACCCTCCCTCTCCTCTCTGCCCTTCCTGACCCGGGACAGGCTATCCGAGTCCCCCACCTCCCCCCCGACCCCTGGTGCCCTCATCCCTACAGCGGTGCCCCGGGGCAGTAGCTTGGCTTTGGGCCGTTCCCTGATCTGCGCGGTCCCCTCGTCCATCCTCCGAGGCAGGGTTTCCGAGGGCCGTGCGGCCCCGTTCTCTGGCTGAGAGGTTGTGGAGGCAGTTCTCTCCAGAGGGGGTTTAGCGCTGCGGTTCCTGGGTAAAGTCAGAGCCATGCGCTCCAGGTCCGGCAGCCCGGCTGACATCGAGGAGGTAGAATTGGACCTCGGGAAGGGCTTAGGCCCCCCGACCATACTTCCACTTTCCTCCGAGCAGGCGCTCTTTCCTGTCCGTAGCCCCAGGGTCATTCTAATGAGTCTTGGGGTAAAAAAGCCGGCGAGCCCCCCCCAACTGCTGCCGCTCGTCACCTGGGAGCCAAAACCCCCGCCAGAGGGTTTCTGGCCAAAAGTGGCTCCGCAGCAGCGTGACTGACCCTGGGTGGGTTCCCCGTGTGTGTGCGACGGCGAGGCAGAGAAGCCGCCCAGACTGTCCGACTGGGGCAGCGGAGGGGGAGCGCTGAAATCGGCGGTGGGCTCGTATTTCTTGTGAGGCTGTGTCTCCATCTCCCGGAAGGAGCTGCTCCTCTTGGGCGGCGTTGGGAGGTTCTGTTGGTGCTGAGAGGACGGCGAGGAGGAAGAAGAGGAGGATTTCTTCTTTATAAAGGAGCTGAAGAAGCCGGTCTTGCGGTCTCTTGTGAACGTGCCCACGTCCTGCCCATCCTCTAAAAGGCTGCCAGGAGATTTATCTCTCGGCTGCTGCTTCCTGGGCAGAGCCGGGGAGCTGCCTGATCGGCCCTCCCCGCCCAGCAAAGTAGAAGCCCAGCCTGGAAAGAAAAGAGAGGAATGGATTAAAACCACATAACAAAGCAGAGGTGAACTCAGCGGAACACATTGATCTTTGGACAAAGTTTGCAAAATATCTTGCAGACACGTCTGAGGAAAGATATTGGTCCATTTTTTTTGAGTCTCTCGATACACACGCCTATACATTAAACTCACTCATTCTTTTAGACAGCTGTGTTATTGTAATAAGATGGACTATTCCCTCTGCCTCTAAAAGCTGTTCTTTCCTCCTATGGGACTCAGGATTGAGGAAAAAGCACTTCAGTAGAAGGGACGGAAAGTTTTGAGTCCATGCCAGCTGTGTGCACTAATTCAATGATTTACGAGTCGTTCTTGTAAAAGATGGGGGGATGAATATGCTTCAGGGACTTGAGACACGTGCCAAAAAAGAAACTGTCCAACCAGTTACTTTAGAAGGAAGTTGCATAACTTTGCTCAAACAGAAAAATACATTTTACAAGCTCGCTACAGTAGCTGTTGAATCATTACAGAGCGGTGTACAATGTTCACTAAACAGACAACCAATTGGGGATTACAGAGGAGAGAAGTGGACAGCCTAGTCACAATTATCAGTTATGTTAAGTGATTAGGAGACAGTGAAGACTGGGCAACAGCATACAACTAGTATCGCTTTATCGTCATCATGTGCATTTCAATATAAAACACAAACAAGAAATATTTCTACAAATAACACTTACGACCCAAATAGAATGATGTAGACCGTGGTGTTTTAGTGATTTCCTTACTGTGGTATGTACATAAAGACAACCATGAAGAGACAGATTGATGTTTCAGACGACTCATGTCTTGTGTTTTATATGACTTTGTAACTTGTTGCATGTTCATAGTACCACTTTTATTGGATTTAATAAGTGATGAAGCTTATGGTCACCGTATCCGTGAATACTTATGTTCATAGACCAAAGCTTCAGAGATCAAGACAGTGACAGAAGAAAATACATAAAAGGACACAACACAACAACCACAAAGGTTAGGTCTTTTTTTTTTTTTTTTACATTACATATGCACACAGACAGACACACACCCACAACTCTATTTAAAAATAAAAGAAAACCACTTAAAAGACAAAAAAACTGACAATATTATTGAAATTTAATATAAGAGTTACCAAATCATAATACAAGGCATGTAACCACTTACTGATTACAATATGGGAGTAAGATGAGACAATACATGACCAACATGATCTTATGTTAATTCACATAAAACATATTTTTCATATAGAGATAATGAACCATACTTTAGTTGAACATGTGTATTACTAGTGCTGTTGACTTGGAGACACTAAATGGATCACCTGATAGATAAGATGAAACCACATTTAAAATGAGAGGAAGCTGAAAGCATTAAGGATTAATGTGGAAATCATGTTTTTTAATCTCTATTATATGCACTGTATTGAATTTATGTATCCTGGTAGAGGGCGGATATGTCTTTAGAACCTATTTAGACAGGATTAATTACATTTTCAGAAGAGCAGATGTTGACTTTGCTCATTACGATCATCTATCTATGGGATTATGGAGGAAGAAGAACATACTGAACATTTTACTGTAGTAAAATCTTTGGAGTAAATTTGTGTTTTTATAATTTATACTTCAATTATTTATACATACTTAAAATTAAATTAAAATTATACATACTAAAAATAATATTGCGTACCAGAAGCTTTTTCAGTACAGTTTTGATAAAGGAAATCACTGTTTAGCTCATCTACAAAAGCACTGATGAGCTGAAACAGGTCAACGTGTGAAGACACTTTCAGGCTGTGCTTGCAGAACTGCCTTGAGACAGCGCTGTTGAGTTGACAGAGAGATGCTGGCACCAGGGGTCATTGAAGAAAAATTACTGCTCTCCTCTTCAGACGGCGGGCTTCCCGACGCTGCTGTTTCCTCTCTGACTCTCTGACGTGGCCTTGCATACCTGCAGAATTATAATGTGGTGCATCTGACTGGTTGGTAGTGAGGTGGGCATGCCTGGCTGTACCTGAGTGACCGTGCGTGCCGTGGTCAGGTCGCCCGTCGAGTCCACCCTCGATGTTTTCCTTGTTTTCTGTGTGCTTGTGAAGTGGGCGGGATTTGGAAGGCAACAGGGGCATGTCGTGACTGAAAGAGTGCAGTGGTCCACAGTGGCCAGAGGAGGCCGTTTTACACAGCTCCTCTGCTACCTCTACAATGTACAAAGAAGAAAATGCTCAATAAGAAGGGGCTCCACTACCCAAACATAACACAAAATATCTATTTGCTGACCAAATATAAACTACATATATTTGCATGCCCATGTTTGAACCCTCCTGAAACTCTTGCATTATTTGTGCAGGTTTAAACTGTTCTTTCTTCCTCCTCCAGTTTTACAGATTCATCTGATATACAACATGTGAAATAAAAGGCAAGCAAGCTGATATGCTCAACAAAGAAACTTTTGAGCTATACAAAAAAAATACTTCACTGCATGTTCCTGTACCTTCAGAGATGCTGGAGTCATGGAACATTGTTTCAAAAGCTTGATGGATTTCTGCAAACGAAGGCCGGTCTAATGGGCTCCACTGCCAGCCTGGTAGAGAGACAGAAAAAAATAGCATGTTACTACTGGCACTTTCAAACTATATAACAAAATGATTTTGTAACAAGTAATCTTGTTGCAAATCTAGGTTATTTCACAGGTCTGGTGCTGGAGAATTAGAGTACGGTTTGTCAGTCAGTCTTTCTTTTGATATTCTATTTCTATTTTCTAAAATGGTCAACTTTTATACAGTATGGGAGGAGAATGCAGCAATGCAGATGACAAAGATCTGATCTAGAAGCAGTTTAATGACTGCATGAATAGTGCATGTATCCATGTCTTTCCAACATAGTGCAACCTCTTGGTAAACAAGGTAAGTAGTAGGTAAGACAGCTAATACTCACATGCCCTCATGAGTTCATAGACCTTTGGTGGGCATCCCTCAGGCTGTTCCATGCGGTAGCCCTTTTCCAGAAGATCATAGACCTGAGAGAGATCAATGCCTGGATATGGAGACATGCCATAAGTGGCAATCTCCCACAGCAGCACCCCAAAAGCTGTAAGGAGAAATAATTTAAAAAATTAAATATGAAGACACAGAAAATGAGCTCTAAGAGAACAAAAAAGTGCTGTAGGAATTTGTCCTAAAAGTCTAAAATATTAAACTTTTGTCCATTGGGAAAAATTCCTCACCCCACACATCAGACTTGATGGAGAAGGTGTTGAACGCCAGGCTCTCTGGTGCGGTCCACTTGATGGGAAATTTTGCCCCAGCGTGGGCAGTGTAGGTGTCACCAGTCATCAACCTGCTCAGACCAAAGTCTGCCACCTTTACGACATGATTCTCACCAACCAGGCAGTTTCTCGCTGCGAGATCCCTGAGAGAGGAAATGGGGGGAAATAGGAAATCAGGGTTTAAAAGGATTTAGAAAAAAATTGACTACATTCACTTATATGGACAAATGCAGGAGAGTCACACATACACACAGGACACAAGTATCTCCTTACCGGTGTATAAAGTTCTTCTTCTCTAAATATTCCATAGCAGAGGAGATCTGCGTGGCCATGTAGAGCAGAACCACAGCGTTCACTTCCTCCTTGTCACAGTCTCTCAAGTAGTCCAGTAGGTTGCCATGTGGCATGTACTCTGTCACGATGTAGAATGGAGGCTCCAACGTACACACGCCTGTGGGACAGGCAGCGGTTAGAATACAGATGCCAACAAGCACAAAGAGTGAGAGCCAAAGCCAGAACTTGTGTAATTTCAGGAGCCAGAAGTGTTTCTTTTTGTGCATGTGCTTGTGTGAGTTTGTGTGGTATCTGTATGTGTATTAGATATTCATACAAAAGATGCAAAGACATGCAAAAAAAGCCTTTTATAGAGGCTCAGTAAGTTATAATTTGTAGATATTGTTTATAAATACTGACCTAGTAGCTGAACAAGGTTTGGATGTTTAACCTCCTTCATAACTGCTGCCTCTTTTAGAAATTCTTCAACTTCCATGGTGTCCTCCTATCATTACAGAAATAAAGAGAAAAGAAAGGTTGAGCAGACAAATCATTTGGAAAAACAAAGTCTAAGCATTGAGGGGATAATTTAATGTAATACCAAAGTCCACCTGCAGGTGGCGATATATAACTATCATTCAGCCCATGTCCATCATGTACACATACAAAGCGACAGAGAATGACTTCAAAACAAATTTTTACAAATCAGCTTTCTAATTCATGGAAATCAACTGATGGCTACAGGAGGGTCATCGAACCTTGAGTGTTTTGACAGCCACTGTGAGGTTGTACTTTTTCCACACTCCTACATACACCTCCCCGTACTGGCCTCCTCCCAGCTTGTGCTTCATGGTGATGTCGGTGCGCTCCATCTCCCACTTGTCATGGATGGGCGACACACCGTACACCGTGGGCTTGTTACATTTGGGTGCCGGGTAGTGCAGTGTGGTGACCAGGCCGTCGGCTACAGTGGAGTGGTGGTGGACCAGCTCAGCCAGGGTGGCGAAACGGCTCTCAGATGTCACATACACCTGAGGAGGAAGGGGAAGCAGAAGCAGGGAGGTGGAACAAACTCAGTACCTCTGGACCATGGGATTTTAGTTAACTAAACAACACCAAAACGCTCATCAATTATTACTTTCAATTGTGATTTATTTTTAAAAAGAAAAAAATGTAGCTCTACAACAACACAAAACCTTCCAGCCACATTACACTCTTATACAACTCTACCTTTCCATCAGAAGCGGTGTTGATCCGGTAGTGGTAGACTCTCCCCTCATAGCGGAGGGAAATGGACAGCTGGCCAGGGCTGCTCTCGCTTTCCCGGACCAGGAAACTGCCATTGATGAGGGATGAGAGGAGATACTCGGCGGCGCTGCGGGACACAGGCCCATGGTACCAGCTATGTTTCTCCAGACTGTTGACTGGTGTGATGTAGTTGGAGGGTACCCAGCCCTGGCCGTTTTTAGAACGAACTTCACTCCACTCACCATTCTGGTTGTAGCCCAGCACACGCAGCTTCTCACCTAGACAAGCAGAGGAATTAATAAGATGACATCTTATGGCAGCAACATGGCCCAGTGGATCCAAATCTGGTATCCACTGATCCCAGCCATGCACATTGCTTAGGTGCCCTTTGGATGCAAGTCTAGACAGAGAATCAGGACTTAAATAAACCCTGAAAGAGAAATTTTAAAAATGATAATCAACTTTTATTATGTGTTAATATAGAACATGCTTACAATTTATGATTAAATATCTGGTGCTGATTACAGAATGTTGTTTATTCAACATTCTTTTTTAAGCTTGTTGGACACAACACAGAACAAGTCTTTCTGATGAGGTCACAGTGTTGCCCATGATGCCATAGTAACAGGTCACATTCAAGAGAAAGGAGTCATAGATATATTCTCTCGCTGAAACTACATCAAAAGCTATGGAACAATGATAGGGTTGGGTAAACAACAGATCTGTCATAGAAGGCTAGGCAAAACCAGGCATGTAGTGACTTGGTCTGCTGTCTCTATTCGTTTGTCTCTGACGTCGGTGCGGGAGACACGAGGGAGCGGAGCGGCTGACGTGATGGACATTGAGAGGAGGGAGCGACAAGTCAGGACAACAAACAACACAGTATGAAGGAAGGAGGATTAGGAGGAAGAGAGTAGGGGAAAGAGGGCAGAAGCTGGAGAGAAATGATAGTCTGGCAAAGAGCAGTGAGAACTGTCACTTCCTATATTTCCACCACACATCCTCTGCGCTGGCTTTTCTTTCTCTCTCCACCCACTCAGACTCAAAGTTTTACAACCAGAGTGCCTCTTAATTCCTTACGTTCTTTCAGTAGCTCTTTCTTTCAATTAGGCTTCAGGCTATCATGACTCAGTTGCATACAATACCTCAAACTGCGCCTGCGAAAGCACAAAGAAAATGAACAGCTACAATGTTTGCGAAATATACTGAAACGCTGAGCAATGTGAAGTGTAAACATTGCCCAAATAGAGTTTACGCCTGTCAGTAAGACAACTGTGGCCCACTGACACGTAACTGTTAACCAGAGCTACAGGTCGAGCTCCTAAAAGCTAAAGTCATTAGCTAGAAATCCACAGAGCTACATTAAACAGACGACGGTTATCCACATCCAGCCCACCAATCCACCAGTCTCCTCTGTGTCTGTGTCCTGGTGTCTGTGGGAGTGGAAACACTGACTGCCTCCCTGCCTCGCACTGCTGCAGGGCTCTGGTCTGGCCTGGTTTGGCCTGGCACAAAGAGGAGACGCCGATTAGCCCCAGACGCAGACCTGCTAAGACCTTCTCTGTGATCAGCCCATGCCTGCTGCTCTCATCCACCTGTTATTATTACAGTTGAACGAATTCCATATTAACACTGCATTAGAGGCACGCTGGGGTGTTTCCACGTGACAGAGCAAAGAGCGGGACAGATAGGAAAAGAGCAGTGGAGCCGGTCGGTGCACATGTGTTTGCATGTGGGCAAGAATCTCAGATTCACTCCATGAGTCAGGGTCTAAACATCATTTCCATCCCAGGCAGCTGCCTTAGAAGTCTTGAAACGATGGATAATTAACACTCTCTGCCACGTTTAATGCATTAGATCGACTGGGTATACAAGCCCTGACTGTCTCTGGATAATATTATTATGAGGATATTTTAAGCTCATTACTCAGGAGAGTGCAAGTTGACCGGTTAACTGCTGCTGGCTGAGAGAGGATGCTTGGACAGGAGAGAGAGTTTGTGTGTGTAATAGAGAGCGGGCAGTGAGAAATACAGGAATTTTAGCCATGCTGTCAGCACAAGTTGGAGGGATTCCCTTGTTACAAGCTTAAATATTATTTTAACCTCTGGAGAAGTGGATGATAAAGCATAGAAAAAAATGTTTTTGGCTGAGTTGGTGAAAAAAAAACAAATGTAAACCAAAAGAGGGACTTGAGGTGTGTAGGTTTACAGACAAGAAAGAAAGCTACAGAATGGGATCCGATACCTGCTGATGTCACAGCAGGATGACATAGCAGCTATTGTGTAAGCTCCGTTGACACATCACTCTGGAATAACTACTCATAAAACATTCTTTCCAGGAGTCTCTGACCTGCCAATCACTAGCATGGCTTTGAGGTCTTTGCTCAGGAAGGAAGAAAATTAATGAAATGGCATCCAAAGTATAAAAAGGCCACTTAATGAGAAGGCAGCCCATTATTGCTGTCTGTCCTACCAATTATTTACAACTAAGGTGATACTCGATAACAGCCCAAAATTTTGCTAATTAAGAATTTGTGACGTCAGAATTCATGAGGCATATATTAGGTACACGACACATAAACAGACGGTTGTTTGCGGCCAATGCCAATCTGAGAAAAAAAAAAAAAAGTACAGTTCATCCCATGGTTTACCTTTAGTGATGCTGAGTGTATTGTCTCCGCTGGCGACAAAGTCATAAAGTGCAACGAAGAGGTTGGGGTCACTCTCGGCCGCCCCCAGCAGGTTCTCCTTGGAGCTCCAGCGCACCGCCTCCGTCAGCGCTGCTGAGTCCAGGCCGAATGGCCGGTGGAGAGCTTCTGGAGGGAGGAGAAGGAGGCAAGGTTCAGGGAGAAGATAAGCGAGAAGATCAACAATGAAACTAGTTAACAAGCATCGTCATTAGCAGAGGCCAGTGGTAAACATGAGGAATTATATAGACTCTTTTGCAGACAGATACTACTAATACTAAGAGTTGTGTCCACAGATCGTCTACCTGTTGGTCCAAGCCCAATCCTCTGCCTGACTCCAGTGTGACGATGATGGCCGCTCAGAGCTGACCACTCTTCCTCAAAACTGCTGTTTGCTCTCAGGCACTTCAAAAGCATTACTTTGTCCTATACTTTATATTTTGAGCACTGTTATCACTCGCACCACACCGAGACCTGTCTTGTCTAGCCCAAGCCAGGTAATATCTGAGGTAGGAGTGTTTGTGTAGGAGTGTGTAGTCCAAGAAGGAGGAGCTACAAAGGTAATTTGTTAGGAATGATTCTCTCTCTCTACACAGGATGCTGCGATTTCCCTAGCCGCACGTACGCACACACACACACACACACCTGAATGATGAATTACTACACATGCAGCATGCGGGGAGGACTACAGACTAGACCCAGCAGCTGCTGCCAAAGTCACTGCATGCCTGGACAGCTGCTGAGTGGGAGAGGATGATGGCGAAATGAAAGGACGGGGAATGTAACACTAGTCCTGCACTTACAACTTTAAAGCTACTTTAAACAGAAAAAAGTTATTACACAGGACATTTTTTGGCTCAAAATAAAAGTAAATATAACTTAATAATATAATAACTGATCCTTGTTTTTTTATTAAGAGAATAACCTAAAACATGGCATGTCCTCTTACTTGGCTTAAATGTACAAGTGCAATCCTATGTATTCGCTATGTACCTTTATAAAATAGAGGTGTGTATTTAACTCTATGGCGTTACGATTAATAGGTGATATCTACTTTATCCACACTGTTCTGGTATTTCTTCAGGTTATATGGTATGAACTGTAGAACTCCAGCACTTTTAATTTCTACAGAAACAACTCAGAAACGAATCACATGAAGTTAACTCAGAATGGTGGGAAAGAAAACAATATTGTTCTTCTATTTTAATCATTTCCAGAATACAGGATTAATTTAATGTGATTATTTAGATGTTAACAGTCATGTAGCAGTCTGGTTGTTCTGAGAATTCAGAGAGTGGCAGAAAATGAAATATACTGCTTTTATTGGAGCATTGAAATATGAGATCGGGTGAGATCCCCCAGCAGCATCACCATGCACCTTTGTAATGAATCTCCACACAGCAGCTTCACATCAGTTTAATAGAAAGGAGCATCTATACAGGCTAAGTAGCCCTGTAGCGGTAGCTGGGTGATGATCACTAGTCGATAAAAGCTTTATGTTGATGACTGATAACCACGGGTAAAACTACTTTTCTCTTTTTTATTTAAACAAATGATAAAAAAGGTAAAACATTTACACTTAAGCAATATGACATAACATTTTCTCAGATACCAGACCGTCAACCTGTCATCTACAGGCCATAATGAGTAAGGAATTGAGAAAACAGATGTTCTATAACAGCGACATAAGCCGTATTAATAAATACAGACATTGTAGTATAGTTCATGGAAATAAATGAACATTTTGACATTGCTCTAAACTTGCAACTTGAAATTCATTCAGAATCAAGTCATTTCCATAGTTGGCCCACACCACGTGGCAGAGCAATGCAAAACACAGTCCAATGAAATTACATTTAAAACTAAATAACTTTCTCTCTGCCAAACAATTTAGCTCCATATTGTCTCATCTGTTCACCGTGTCTCCACATCTACATAAAGGACTTTCCCACCTTTGTTCTGGACCAGCATGCACTGCAGAGCCGCACTGGCTGTGACCTGGCTTAGCCACAGTTCCCAATACATTCTCTGCCCTGGTATTGTCCACCACCAGTCCCAGTTTTCTTGAGCCTTGGCGCAGAATCCAATCGGTTGTTATAAAGCTTGACTTTGTCTATTCAGACAACGGAAACTGAAAAGCGCAAGTGGACATTCTCTTGGCGGTAAAAAGTAAGGAGCACGAGCTAGTTCTCTGAACCCATCTCCTCCACTGTGGGAGTACAAATGCTATATGCGAGGAGATCAGAGAGAGAGAGACCCCCCAGATAAAGTATTTACCCACGCCGTCCTTGAATTTAACCGCCTTAACTTCTGAAGCTACAGTAGGGACTAGCAGCCTCCTGCTGAGAGCTCCCTACTAGCTTTGATGTGGCTCAAGGGAGTCAAGATTTCCAAGGTCCATCTGGAGAGCACAGACATCCATGACTGATATTCCCTGTGGTTTAACGCACTGTAGGGACGGCAAAACGTGGCAGAGAGAGGGAGCGAGAAAGGCGTGTGGTGAAGTGGGGGATGTATATGCAGTGGTTGGGGGGGTCGCGGGGGGAGAGCCGAGTACATGGTATGAAGGAAAGTTGAGTTCAATGTGACGTGTGTGCATATGTGTGTGTGGGAGTCTGTGTGAGGCCTGGTCCAGTACTGTGGCAAACAGCAGATGGCTGGTCTTGTTCCCTTAGGGGGGTGGGAGAGGTCCTATTAACCCACACTTTTTCCTGTGTATGTGTGTGTGTGCATGCGCACACAATTGCATGACTGCAACTGCTGCAGCAAGGCCGAGCCAACTGTCAGAGCTGCTCCTCTTACATAGCTACATATCACATCACTCTCCCCGGGAATGTTTTTAATGAAATAGTGATATTATGCCAAACATGTGTGTCAAAGGTCTCAATTTGGGGAATCTCAATTCCAGCCGTCCTCGAAGAGCATGACACAAAATGAAACCCAATCACGGATTAGTTGAGCACTCTGATGCTCCAAACAAATAACCTAATTACATCAAATTGGTTTCATAGCATGATCCGCTTTTATTAAGTTGATCATATTTGTAAGATCACTTTTAAATCCCCCTTAAACCAGATAAACAGCGAGACGCTGTTCCGCTTGGCCAAGCTCAAAACTCATGTGCTGAAACGTTTGATTGAGAGAGCAGTTGGCCTGCGTGGTGTACGTCGTGTGCCCGTACGGGTGCCTCAGTGTGTGTGTGTGTGTGTGTGTGTGTGTGTGTGTGTGCGCGCAGTGAAGTGTAGCACATGTGCGTTCTGAAGAAACTACCGCTTTGTGTTGAGCGGACCGGAGAGCATATTTGCGAGTCTGAGGGGCACGCCAAGCTTGCACTCTCTAAGACAGCTGGGACAGAGGTGACCCTGGTCCCACAACACACTAGACGTACACACACGTATAACATGCACAAACATCAATGGTGACACTATCTCCTTGGATGTCACCGGGACCCCGCTTCCCTTGCAGCTGTCTGCAGAAAGAGTGTTTGTTCCTTAGCATGTTTAAAAAGCTTTCGCTTCACCCACCAAACAACTTGTGCCAAAGTATTAAAACACCACAAAAACATCACTCGCACACCCCAATCAAACACAATACAGATTGTATCTGGAGACTCGAGGCCAGCGAGGTAAGGGTGTATTTTTAGAGGCTGGAGAACAAAACAGCAGCATGACATCCAGGAATAACTCTGCAGAGCACATAGTGATGGTTGTGTGGAGATAGAAGGCTGGCTGCTCGCAGGAAGCCTGAACAAAAAGCTGAGACAATGCTGCGGATGAGACCCGCGTACACAAGACATTACCTAAGCCTATAGGACAAGCCAGATAAAATCCTGCAGTAGGTGGAGATGACTAAAAAAAGAGTCACATTTTGCAAACAAGAGGGCTAGAACCTGCACGACTGAAGAACAGTGCTTTATGTAGTAATCTTGTACTCTGTATTATTCCAGTTTCACAGATAAATCACATTTCAACCGGTAATTTTGACAAACACACACAAACGCACACAAAAACACAGAAATACAGACTGTGATGTGTGATATCAGTGCGGATCTGAGAAGGCGTTTTGGGTCATGGATAACTGCAACAAAGAAATTCAAATTTGGGCAAAGTAGATGAGACATGTAATACAATGACAAATCATTTCAGATGGTTTTACTATCTGTAGAGCAAACAAAGCCCTAGCTTCAGCCTGATTTAGAAAAAGAAAAAGGCAGGTAACAACGCCAGTAACATAATTACAATAGAACACAGAGGACTTCATGTATAAAGAAAATAGAGCAAAGGCAGGATATGGGGGTGATTTTCATGGACAGCTTTTCCTTCGTCATTTACACCTAGAGTATACAATACTCTGGTGTTTCAGAGCTGAGCAAATGGAGAATACTGAAAATGCTACTGACTGTGTTTTTATTTTGTGCTGTATTCTGAAAGGCACAGACAGAAACTTTTGGACAAAGATGACACAGCATGTACGTTTGCTTCAAGATTATATCTTATCTGTCTCGATATGTTCTCCCCTGATTCTTCTCGCTTGTATCACATGCCTCTTTCCCAGAACAAAACAAACACCGGTGCTAACAAAGGTACCATGCAGGCATGACCCGGGTAATGACTAAGGATTCCGGAAAACCTAATGTATTCAGACTATTTCACGGTTTCCTCTGGCAATACTTAATGCTCCTACTGCTCTAATATGGCACCATATTTACTTTCTGATCAATCCAAGTCGGTGTTTTTCGCTACTTAGACAATCTGTGTCCTGTTCACACCAGCAGACGCATGCTCAGTGCACATGAATGATCAGGTGATATGTGTTTTCAGGGGGTTTAATATACATTATTATATATTACACTGAAAAGTTGTGTCGACAGGGATGGTTTTTCAATCTAAAACCTCCAGGACAATAACATGGTAGTGTGAATGTAGATTCATGTGCATACTCCTGTTTAAGCTGTAATACAACATTACCTCTAAACTATGTTTCAAAGTGAGACACAAGTGACCGAAATGAGTTTTCTCTGCACAGTGTCTTTCTTAGAGATACAGTGAGAAGCTTGGTCATCCGGGAGGGGCTCAAAGTTGAGCTACTGCTCCTCCGCGTCGAAAAGGAACCAGATGAGGTGGCTTGGACATCTGGTTAGGATGTCTCCCTGGTGAGATATTCCAGGCACATTCAACCGGGGAAGACCCAGGACATGCTGGAGAGACGGTCTCTTGGCTGGCCTGTGAACACCAACGGATTCCCTGAGAAGAGCTGGACGAGGTGGCAGAGGAAAGGGAAGTCTGGGACCTCTCTGCTTAGGCTGAGCTGACCCGGACTACGTTCAAAATCACCACCAGTTCATGTGCCTTGAAAGATTCCTTTGGTCACATATCCTAACCTGTATTTGTAATATTTGACATTTCATTAAGTAACTAACATAATATTGGTAGTTCAATGGCAATGTATGCAAGTTATATTGCATGTATCCAACACTTCAATAGGATTATTGTGAGCAATCCATTTACAGTTTGAGAAGTGGTCTATGGAGAATACATGGCAGGAGTGGAAAGAGAGCAGTCAGTTGTTGTTCATAAGGACTAGACAAAGGACAATAGCCTCATTAATGCCACATTACAAGTGTGTGTGTGTGTGTGTGTGTGTATGTGTGTGTGTGTACTGGCTCAGGAAGAGACTCCCTTGAAAAATATTGTGTTGAAACACAGCGCCTCTGCTTGCTGATATGAGTCTGAAAACACCCCTTCACTTCATCTGATCTATTGTATGTACTTTATAGTCATGTGTGTACTTGTCTTTTACCCATAGTTCATGCAAGCCCACACTGGTAGACTCGCGCCTCTCCTGATCATCAGACCCCTGCCTGTAACACATCCTTGTGTCACATACCTCTCCGATTAATTAATTACACAAGGAACGGCTGTGAATGTTCTCCACTTGGCTCTACACTATCTATATGGCCACCATCCACACTAATTAGAGAGTGGACAAACACTAGCCTGGGCCTGTGGGCCAGAGCATCATCCCGGAATGGGAAAGAATAGAGATCTAACCCACAGATCATCCTGCCCTGCCTCTCTGAGGGCCTGTTATGCGTTAATAATGGGCTCTAAGTGCTACTCTCTAGGTGTGCTGGCAACAAAGCTAAGTGCTCCTTTATGTGACAGCAGAGTGGCTTGAAATAAACTCTACTTCACACATATGACTTGAAACGCTAAGGTCAATAATATATCTTCATTAGACCAATTATATTTTTATCCATACATGACACAGGGATAATTTGCCTTTTCCCTTATGTTAAAAAAAGCAAAAACACTGTATTTGGATTGTTAACATGTATTCCTACTTTAGTGTTTCTATCATGAAGCCAAAACTAAAAGTAAATATCAGTCAACTGCAATACATTCACACAAACGAAAATTCAACAAACAGCTGACATGACAACAGTAGATACACTCACTGCAGATCTGCCCAATCTTGTCAAATACACCACCCAATGATGTAAAAAGTCTAGTTGAGGTGTGTGATATATGCCAACAACACTGGACAGGTAAAGATGTGTTCATCACAGTGCATCTCTCCAAAGCTGAAAAAAAGGATACTCTCCTTGTTGCTGCTTCCGTTGTTATCCTTGTTCTTGGCGATGAGTGTTTACAGGAGAACCCCTTTGGCTAATCCCGATGTCTGAACAGCTAATCTGTGTGATGTGGTTGAACGTCAGGGTGTAGGTTTAAGCTTGTTTATAGTGATTCAGTTTAAGCCACCGAACGGAGCCCGAATGGAAAATTTTGCTACTCTGTATGGAGCTATATTTTTGCCTCATTTTGGAGCACAGAAAAAAGATTTTTCACAATTATGTGCAGAAATTATTATCAAGCAAAGAAATATTTGAGTTGAGCAAACAGATCTATTCTGTGTTCAATATTTTTTTTTGGTCTGGCCACTAGTAAAATTGGCTACAGTATTTACTTAATGGAATGCCAATATAAAACATGACAGCAGCAGCAGGGTGGTCAAGTTAGTATTTGATTTAAATTAATTAAGTGAAGCTGTGATCCTCCAGAGAGAAAATCACTAGAAGACATGTAAAGTCAACAACTTCTGTCTCTGTCTTCTCAGGATAATCATAAGTATCAGACGGGATATTCGAGGACAGCCGTGCTAGAGGGCATCCAAGGATTTCTGACTGACTGGTCAATTACAGTGAAGGAGAGGGGCGTGCTGGATAATCCTCAGAAAGCGCTGCAGTACATTACAACTTCACAGACGAGGATGGAGGAAGAAAGGAATGGCGTGTGGGCGATTGTGGATGTGCATGCATGTGTGAGTGTTTACAGTAAATGTGTGTCTAAGTGCGCATTTCCAGCCAAGTCTCCTGCCTGCAACCTAGAAGATAAGCAGCAGTGATAATGCCAGCAACAGAGGACTGATCCTGGAAGTGAATCAATGCTTCACAGGCTTGGCACCAGGACTCCCCCCCTTCCCACCACATCTTATTTTTTCCCTGCTGCACCATCACATCTGAAGAGTGAAACTGCAATTTAACCACTACAACAATTTGGCTAAACCTCACCCCAAAGTTTAAAACATTTGGTGTTCTTAAGCTGACAGATGCACAGGATCATGGAGACGGTTTCACCATCTGCACAGTCAACCGCTCACCGTTCTGATTAATCCTCACTCTTTAATGACATAAGCTACAACAGAGACTAGGCCAAGGAATAAAAACTAGGGCTGTGGTTATGGGTTGACAAGGCTGGCTGGTGGCAGATGCAAAAGCACAAGTCTCCAACTTGGAGTTGAGGTACAGAAGCACACAGTCATAAGGACACAAACATTCTTTAAAGAAAAAAAATAAATCAACTCTTTGAATGCTGACTCTTAAATATAAATTTAATAGATTTTCTGCAAATATTTATTTTGTCCAAATCTCTATCTCGGCCACGAATCTTGAGTAATAACCACCATATATGATACATTAAGTTACCTTTTCATCTTTTTGATTGAAATTTTGCTTAAATGTTGCCTGCTGGTCTACATTATAAAAATGTCATGTTCTGAACACTTTGTGCTATTGCAACCAAATTTGATAAACTAGTAGATGTACATGTGTTGAGTGACTATAACAAGTTTGGTACCCTTTGTCCAATAGGCGACACTGTGGCCATAATCATCAAACTTTAATATGGATTAAACAGCCATACCACAGTTCTCAACAACACTGCAAGCAGCACTTCTGGGGGCCAAGCGATCGACCCACTTCAAACCGGCACATGTTATGAACGGGCACGTGTTTCCAAAAGGACACGTCCTCCCACAGCGCCAAGCAATCGGCCTGTTCCAAACAGGCACTACACTAGTAGACTTGGAATAAAGGTCCATTACAGCAGCCAGAGTTGAACAGAGCGGAAGGTTCAAGACAGGCGGAGCAGGTCAAATGCAGTCAGGGGTAGTACAAGCTTGGGAGGAGGTTGAAGGCACAGAAAGATATAAATTATTTAACGCACAACCATTACAGAGTGCACATTAGTACATGTAGTCTACAGACAAAAACACAACATGTTTAACACAACATCTACACAGAAACATTTTATGCTGCTACAAACACATCCATCTACTTGCCGCCTCTGAGACAAGTCAGTCCACCAGTTTTGCCCTAATTTCTAGTCAGTTTCACCAAGAGGAGGTGTGGCCATGGCTCCTCCTAGTGGAGCATGACAGTCACTCAGTCAGACTGACTACTAACTAGTTGTTACACCAACATATCTTTACTCAAGGATATTATCTTTTAAAGCCTATTAAAATCTCACCTGTCGGCATGAAGCATCTGAAATCTGATTCCCTCCCAGATAGCGCTGTGGCTGCTCTGTTACTTGTGGTTACTGGTTGGGGTTTTAGCACATACACTCCAAAGAAAAGTAGATTTGTCTAATCTAATTTCACCCATGATGTAAATCATCTTAGGTCTTCGGATCTGGGATCCCTAGATCCAGGAGTCTCTCTTCTCTCATTTTTTTATTCATGCTTCTCTCTCATTTTTTATATAGCTGGCTCAACGTTCAATATCAGTACCACTGCCAAAAATATTCCAATCCATTCCTCTGCCCCAATTTCTAGGATTTATTAAGTGAAGAGAGATAAAAAAAAATAGACTTGCCCATCGCTTTGTTGATTATAAAAAAGAAGAATCTTCCAAAGTATCATTACCAGATTATCATATTATCAACAACCTTTTTACAATTAAAAGAAAACATTTAAAAAAAAAAAAGGTAAAACATGTAAGCCCCATGAGGATGATTTCTAAGCAGATTCACCCCTCTGTCGATTCTATAGTATAGGACTCTCCTCAATGCAGCATGTCAGATTAACTAATTGCAGAGATGGAGATATCTGAACACCTGACAGGGCTAAAGTGGGTGAATCCATCAATATGCTGCAGCCCCTGATTCAACAATACTCCTAGAGGTGGCGGTCTGGCCGGCTCCTTTGATTCAACACAGTCTGCGGCCCGTCTGTCCTTGTTTAGCTCAAAGTTTTCTAGGTGACCTGTCTGTCTGGTGGGTTAAACACTGTCTTGAAGGGAGACAGGGAGGCTAAATTAGTGATGAGCTGAAGAGAACTGCCACACACCTGAGCAGCAGACAAGAGCTTGTTCACCCAGCTTGTCTAGAGCTGAGAAAGAAAAGTGAATAATTTGCCACCACTCAGGAACCACCTATTTACACTAGTAGCTGCCTGCCTCTTGAATATCCCCCTATGAGAAAGTCTGTACAAATTGCCCATGATATTCACTGAGGAGACAGGCAGAAACACAGGAATGAGTTCTACAGACAAACGTGCATTCCTCATGGACTGGCACCTTTCAATTATGCCTCAACAAGGCATCATTTCCGTCTGCATGACATCACTATGCCGAGGTTAAGTAGAAGTACGAGCCGACTACAGAGTGGTTATGAAGCTTGATTATTAAAACCTCTTTAACATCATGATTCCAGAGATTTTAGAAGGAAAGACATCATTCTGCTCATGAAAAGAAGAACCCTGATAGATACTGACACACACACATTAACACTAAATCAGATCTGTTGTCAAATCAACACCTCACCAAGTTGACTCAACTACTTCATGAATCAGTTTTTGTCCTTCATTTTCCTGCTGTTGATATTCAATTTCCCAGCATAGGATGAACAAAATTGATTTCTCTTGCCGGGACCTGATCACATGCTGCAATTGTCAAATTAGCAAATCAACCACAACTGATTAACATATGATGACATGACAAACAAAACAGCTGGCTTGATAGAACAAGTTCACTCACAAAAACATGTAAGATGATGCTACGCCATTATCAGATTAATAGTCTACTGGAGGAAAAAAAAGGCACTTTGATAGTCAATGGAAGACTGAGTGAACAATCCCAAGCCTCCTCACTTAAGAGTCTTTGTTCTATTATTGTGAGCTTTGAAGAGAAGCAGTCTCTCTGCAGAGTGGCAGTATGACTGCATCCTGGCTGCTATAAAAAGGCCACTCCTGCCCCAGCATCGGGAGACAGAACAGCACTGACAGTGAGTGGTGCTGCACTTAGTGGGTCTGTCTGTCTGTGCCTGTACTTCCAAGGCGAGGAGGCTCACTTTTGATGTGACGGCGAGGAACCGAAAACATTTCCATTCCCCAAACACATGCACCTTCCGCGTGTCCTAGCTCACTGCAATGGCGTGAGGGAAATTAAGTCTGGGACATCAGTGGAAATTAGGCAAGCTATGCCAGTACTTTTACATTAACGCAGCACTTGGAGTGTGAAGTGACCGTCCACTTAAGGACACACGAGAGAAAAACAAATGACAAAACATCCCGCCGAGTTTATACACGCATGTGTGTTCAGGCTGAGCGGCGGGGGTCACAAATGAGCTTCTCTAAGAATAGTAGACGTTTTTTTATTATCTTGTAAAATATATAAGATGACTAAGAAAAGTACTGTTTGAATAAAATGCACTGCTATGATGGCGATATTATTCACGTCACCTAGTAGGCATCTCCATTACTCATAAGCCCAGAACAGCCACTGAAGAACTCTGCCTAAGGGGAAGAAGGCTGGGGGGCAGGCGGCAGGCCATCTAAAGCACAGAGGAGCCCCTACTGGGCTATTTCTCCACATAATACAATGATAAGCAGCTATTGATGTGAGGCAGGGGTATAGGTGTAGGGGGCTGGGACGAGTGGTTTGATTGTAGATTTTTAAGCAGTCATTTCCTCCCATATTCTTCATGCTCTACACAAGTCACTTATTGAACTCACTAGGCTTTCTACAGACGTCAGAACATTAAAAAGTGATCACATAAGAGCAGCTTTAAACGTTGATATTTGATGCGTGAGTGTTGGTCGTGCAGTGACAGAAGGTGACTTAAATTATTCACATGAGAATTTCCCACCGGATCAAACTGTGCAGTCAGCTTGCTGAGTGCGTTGTAACAGTAGACATTATGAGAGAGGATTTAAGTGAGCATGTGAAAACCACTAGGCATTGTAATGTGAGCCTGTGGTGGCTGCTATAGTGAGTTAATGGAGTGGAATTGCTACTCAACCTCCGGAGGCAAGAATCAGTGTTTACCAAACCAAATCAAGACTTAACTAGAGAACACAGGCGAACGCACAGATTACACTTCCTCAAAACATTGCCTCTCCTTTCGGGACCTTTAGGTCACATGCGGCACATGCAGATGCTCCAAAACTGGTGTTAAAAAATCAGAGAGGTTTTAGTGATCCATCTTCTGAATAAACAGCCTCTTGTCTGCATACACAAGACAATGGACTTGTTAACACACACACACGCACACAGTAAAATGGATGAGGCATGAGACGCTAATGTTGGTTGGCATGGCTAACACTTATTTCCGCTAACGCGTCGTTGTCAAACTAGCATGAACCAGGTTAGCAGATGCTAATCAGCAGAAAACATATCAAAGTAAAACGAGCTCTTTCATGATTAAATCGCTAAATAAACGCGTGTAGGTACCTGAATGCTGCGTGAATATATTAATCGCCGGATCGGGTACGTTGACCGCAGCTGTCCTGCCTGGCGGTGTCCCGGTGGTGCTACTGCCGGGTTCCCGGGGTCTCCTCCCGGCGCCGCTCCCCCGGTTCCCCTTCCCTTGGTGCGGTTGGGACGCGTGGGGCTGTGGTGGCTGGAGCCCGGTCGATGTACCGTCACCGACGCGGCCTACCTGCTGTCCCATCCCGGTGGTTCGGTGTAAAGGACGTTTGGGACGAAGCGAGCAAACCCCCCTGCGCACCTCTCGCTTGGCTCACATTCCCCCCCAAGCTGGAGCAGCCTGGCCCGAATAGTCTTCCTCAACCTCCCCCCTCCCTCCTCTTCTTCACCGAGCTAACGAGCCGTGTTAGCTCGCTCGGCTAACCCGTTAGCTACCGCTAGCAGCTATCGAGTGAAACCCACCCACCCTTCCTTCAACAATAAAACCGCGACCCCCGGCGTGTGACAGCGATAGTCTCTACTCCTGTGACACCGGTGGTGTCCGAGAAGAAACCGGCGGTGCGCGACAAGCGGGAGTCGGTCAAATGTGAAGGTTTTTCACAGCAGTTTCGCCGTTGTCGGGCCGCTGCGCGCCCCCTCTGACGCCGCCATCTTTACCGCAGAGTAGGAGATGTGTTGCACAAGGCGCGGGGGGGGGGGTCTCCCTCCGCGATCCCCCTGCTGTCACCGTCCACCACCTCTCCGGTACCGACACTAACCGGGTCCCAACAATTCAAACACCTGGTTCCTACTCCTTCAGAAAAAATCAGGAATGTGTTGAAATGCAACTGTCAGCTATTGATTTGTCATAGTAGTAATAAATATAAAAATATTAAGTGAGTGCTTCTGTTGATTTATTTTAATTTGTCTGTACTGCTGCTTACTACAATAACATGTTATTTAAAAGGTATCTAACTCTATTTAAAATATCAAACTAACCTAGAGAAACGTATAAAGTCCTTCACAAAAATCCAGCAGACAGGGATAAGAACTTGTATGATATTAGACATTTTTAAAATTTTATTTTATATAGGCTGTAGAGTATACAGTACAGTATACGATGAAGTATCTAGTGCTGCATCAGAGCTGTCAACAAATAAAATATAATAAAATAAGTTGATGTTGAAGTTGACTGTTAAATACAACATACGCAGTATGTAACATTCATTAGAAAGTTGAACAGAAAAAGGCAAAAAGGAACATATGTCAGTGTTTTTATTCTGAATAGTTCATATACATTGATTTGCCTTAAGGAATGTATCAGACAACTGTCTACATCTGAAAAGAACATAACTGATTTGCAAAACTGTCAACTGAAACAGAGCAATTAAAGGCCAGAAAAACAAACTATTAACCATAATAATCAAAATAAGACAGTAAATAGGCAAAATTCTGCTCCCCAAAACAAATATATATATTTTTTTTTTCGCAATGATCTGCATTTCTCTAGCTTGGCTCTTGTAGCATGTATAAATATTATCTAATAACAGAATCTCAAATGCATGAAGCAAGATTACATCTTCAGCCAAATCAGGAGTTCACAAATGAAGTGCACAGAATTTTTCTCAAACTTTGTAATACATGCCACAAGGCATCCATATTCTTAATATACATATTTAAAAAAATGCTGGTACTGGTGTTTGTCAATTTTCTCTGTAGAGGACTCAGGAAGCCTCTCTTGCTCCTGGCCACAAATTCCAGACAAAATGATGAGAAAAATCAAAACTAAAACCTTTAATACAGTGCCACCTTGTGGTCAAACCGTTTTTAGGCGTGCAGAGTTTTGCATTGCTGGTTTTTAACTTTGTATTGTGCATCGTATTATTCACAAGCATAAATACCGTTTCCCTGCATTGAAATCTGTCACAATTGGCAACATTAAATGTGCAATAATTTCTTCAAGATAATACAAATATGTTCACACATATTTTAAACCACAGGAACTAAAAGCACACAAAGCATATTCAGTTCCTCATTTCATTAGCTTGTCATGGGAATTATTTTTCTGTAAAATGTATAGCTGTCTGACCGAACAACACAACATCTCCTTTAATATACTCCGTATCTGACAAAGCAAACCGTAGCCCTTAGTGCTAATCAAGTATTGTCACTATCTTTATGTTATAACATTCTCGCAGCCAGCTGCAACAGTAGTAGTTATTCTGTAGTATTTTCACCTTACTGAAATCACTGTACATAACTCTTAACATTGGCCATTCACAAAATAAAACAATCTAAATTTACAAGTAACATTCTGAGTGATGCTCAATGTATTTTCAAACCAGTTTAACTGAGTAATTGATCAATCGGGAATACATTCAGCAGTCACAGAATATAATAACGTCATACCACATCTTTTTTTTCTTTTTACATTTTCTTTCAAGGAGTTCAGTGTTATTCTGCTCATGAGTTGTAATACCTGGCTGTCTTTCCAATTTGAAAAAACTAGACGTTATATTTGATTTAACAACCTTCAAGTGCCTGGGAATCATAAGAGTTTAGGCGTATCCCCAGCGATCTGTAAAAGCCTGAAATGTTACAGTTACAGATTTATTATAAAATAATTTCCTTACTATTTTTGCGTTTTGACAACCTCTTTCTGCTTCACAAAAACCCACCCTGCAATCCTGATGTTATAATACAGCAGATACTACAGATTCCGTTTTCTCATAAATTTGAACAGTGGCCATTTTCCAAAATAAATCCTGCTGCAGTGAAAATAAATAACTTCAAATGTCTTTCCTAACAACATATCGAACGTCCTATAAAATAACGTACCAACTGCTAACCTTGTTAAATATTAACCATTACTGCATATATCAACATTGTCTTGTGTAAGATTTGATTTTAGCTGCCCTATCGTGATTGCCTCTATAATATTGGCACAAGGAGTGGTTCACAGTTGATCAAGGCTAAAGGGTTGGGAATACATCTGAAAAATAAATAGTACAAAAAAAAGCAGGAGTTCCCATGTGGTTTTATGTGAACATGCTGTGATGTGGGTTTGTTTTTGACAACAAAACGGATAAGTAAGGCATCATTGTGACTGTGTTAGAGTAAACAACATTTTGTCAGATAACTCATAGGATTTCTATACATTCACACTATGACTCAGTCATGACTTCAGTGCAATAAAAAATAAAATAAACATGACAGACCAAAAGTTATGACAGTAACAGGAAGGTGGATTGATACTGATCAGTGATAGTCTTCAGCAGCAGTCCAAACGTAGGTCTCAGCCCGTCAGTCTGCCATCACGTCTCTCTGACAGCTCCAGGAGCGAGGCTTCAGTAACTCTAAGAAAGAAGACTGACACAAAAAACAACACCACCAAATCATAAGAGGCTGAATTCATACTGAATACATCATGTTTTGGAGGAAACATGTTAGCGACACAACTGCTGCAGGTGTTACCTCCTTCAAGGGGCAGTAGCGCTG
Organism: Lepturacanthus savala; assembly: GCA_030544235.1. Lineage (NCBI taxonomy): Eukaryota > Metazoa > Chordata > Actinopteri > Scombriformes > Trichiuridae > Lepturacanthus > Lepturacanthus savala. The sequence goes on from CM060481.1 coordinate 18,868,556, forward strand.
GGCATACCACTCCTGGGAGTACAGACAGATAATGACTCCCTGACCCAGGAAGAGGGATGTCCACATGATTATGTTCCAGATGGGACCTTTCCTCTGGTCGTGCAGAATGAAGTTGAACATCACTGCGAGAAGAGTAAAGAGATTACTGCACAGAAATGTGAACTGATCGAGTTTTTATGTGTTTAAGAAAGTAATCATTCCAGGTTATAAATATTAAAAAGCAGAAAGGTGTGTGTATGTATGTTCTCTTACTTCCAAAGCACATAAACAGGCAGAAGAGCACAGGATAGAAGAAACCAAAGCAAATTGCAAGAATGTACTCGTGGACGACTGCTGACACTGTAAACACAAACAGCATGGCGGCTGGTCTGAAACGCTTCTGAGACATCTGGAATGAAAAACAGTGAAAGTCAGAACACCGGTGGCATACAGGTTTAATCTGATCCATATGCTTCCACATTAGCAACAGATGGGCGAAATATGTTTCTGACATCTTCAATTGGATGTTCACACCGATGTCATAATTTATGCCATTTAGAAAAACAATAGTTATGAACATAAAGAACGATGCTGCTGTGGTTTTAAAAAAAACAAGCTGTACCACTCACCCACAGGAAGTCTCGGTACACGTAGTAATACAGCCAGTCATGGACCACTACATTCCAAGTGCGATAATAATTCGCAAAAGATGTTGAATTCCACCAATCCTGTAACGTGCAGTTAAAATTAGTTAAGTCGGGTATAAAACACACATGCAAGATTCATTTAAAGAGAGAGCGCAGAAGTACAGCACCTTGTAAAACATCCTGTCAGCAAAACGAAGCATCTCAGCAAAAGCATTGAGCCAACAGTGGAGGAAGGCAAAGAAACCCAGGAAGAGAATCAAAACTCCTGCAAATAGGAAAAAAAGGGGAAATTTGAAACAATTTGTGTATGTATACTACCGTTCAAAAGTTTGGGGTCATTTAGATATTTTACTTACTTTTAAAGAAAAGCACAGTTTTTTTTTAATGAAGATAACTTTAAACTAATTAGTATACACTGTATACATTGCTAATGTGGTAAACGACTATTCTAGCTGCAAATGTCTGGTGTTTGGTGCAATATCTACATAGGTGTATAGAGGCCCATATCCAGCAACTATCATTCCAGTGTTCTAATGGTACAATGTGTTTGCTCATTGTGTCAGAAGGCTAATGGATGATTAGAAAACCCTTGTGTAATCATGTTAGCACAGCTGAAAACAGTTTAGCTGGTTAGGGAAGCTACAAAACTAACAGCAAATTTGAAGGACAAAAACATTATTTCAAATACAAATAATTATTTCTAAACTTGTGAATGTCTTGACTATATTTTCTATTAATTGTACAACTCATGGTGGTAAATAAAATTGTGAAATTTCATAGAAACCGCAAGATTGTCTGGGTGACGGTAGCTAGGGGAGAGTATATTTGTGATAAGGGCCTGCAAACTAGTGGCCAATCTTACCTGGCAGGATGGAGTTGAATACACAGAGGACCATGGTCCTCAGGTCAAACAGCTGCAGACTGACGCTGCGGAACTGAGGGATGCAGAGTCGCACAAACACGTAATAGGCATAAAACAAACAACCTAGCACCTGTGGGGAGAACAGCCATTGGATAAGTCAGAAAATTGGACTTTGTGTGCAGTCTTAAGTATATGAAAAGGATTGGTACCTGTAGTAGCTTTGTTGCCACGTAGCCCCATCTGATCACTGGATTTCTGGATTAAGTAGAAAAACTGATTAAATCATATGGACTACCTCAAGCAAGAATTTAGCTATTAAGAAAACATTAAAAATGCCTTTCGGCGAATGATGAGAAGGTCTTTTTACCTGGGGTATTTATCTCTGTAAATAAGTGTAGGTGCAAAGAGAAAGTAGAGATACTGAGAAACCTGAGGGACCACTGGGCCAGGGCCTGTAGATGACAGGAGAAACTGCTCATCAATCGGTAGACAAAGATTAATATAGGAATCACAGCAAAGAAATACACAAACTCTGCTATAGCTGGCAAGTTACTCACCGTTCTTGTCTGCAGCAGAGGTCAGGAATCTTGGTACATTCTCCCTGACAAACGAGTGGACTTTCATCATTAGGCGCACCTGGAGTTCGAAAAATAACCAAAATTCACACAGAAGCTATTTCAACTTTTGCCACAGGAATTAAAGAGAGGAGGGTGGTTTATTAAGCACATTTAGGTATACAGCTATGGACATGGCATCTACCTGTTCTAGGATGATGATAAAGCAGGATGCAGGCGGCATACTGTTGGTCACCACTACATATGTAGGCAGGAATCCCAGACCCAGAGCTTGGTAGAGTAGGAATACAGAGCCAAACAGGAGGCTGCACAGCCTTGGGTGACTAAAGGATCCAGACTGAGTCTGTGACCACATGTGGAACAGGTTGTAAGGAATCACTAACACTGAAAGAAACATGCAAATCCATGTAGACACCACCAGGGGGAACTGTCCAAATGCATAGACCAGCAGGTGGAAATCCAGCACCAGCCTGAGGCCAAAAGGAGATAAAGTAGAGATGAGAAACATGTTATTGGGAAAAAATAATAAATAAAATTGATTGATTTAAAAGACTAGGACACATACATCATAGTAGTCTTATAATGGTCTTATAATATATTACCTGCCTTCATCAATGAAATCTACCACAAGTGTACTGAGGATAAAGAGAATGAGCAAGGCAATGAACATGTGGTAGATAGTCCTGATGTGGTTCACTTCAAACAGCTCGCTGTGGGGAGAATAGGCAGCAGTGATGATCAGAATCTGTACAGCTATTCTGACACCAAGAAACAATTAAGCAGCAGAGATATCAATAAAGTGTGTTAACTTACTCCAGGAGGGACCTGCGACTAATGAACGGCTTTCCCTGGCCATGAGGAGGCCGAAAATGCCTGAAGGAAAACAAGGTGAATTCAGTGATTTAAAGAGAATAAAGAGAAAACGGGTACTTTTGCTCATGTGCTTAAAATCACTACCTGAGTTTGCCCCTCTCTTTGTCGGACAGTGGAGGTGAAAAGACAGCAGGGACAGGTGCAGGTTCGAGGCTTGCCGATTCCTCAATAAGACTGTCCATGAAGTCATTGACCTGGCTGTCAAACTGACGCATTAGGTCACTCTTCAGGTACTAGGCAATAGCAAAAAACACGGGAAGAGTTATCATTCATAGCACTGAAAAAGGTTAAACAGATATAGAATATTTTTGGTGAGTTAACCGTGTCCATTAATATGCAAACACATGGGATTTGTGCAAAAAATATCAAACGGGTAGAAAGCATATAAAAATGTATTTAAGTTGGAGGAAAGTTCTCTCCAATTTAACAGTTTCCTTTCTTGAAAGCTCTTTCAAAATCAGCTTATTCACTCACTAACCTCTGCCTTTCTCTTTAGTTGTAACTTTTTGCTGATCACATGTTCCACTTCAATTTTTCCTGGAATTGCAAAGAGAATACACAAGTCTGAGCATGAAATGAAAATGAATTGTCGCTATGTTGATTTACGGACGGAACATTTCACTATCAAAAAAGCTACTATCAATAAAGCTCAGTGCTTCAGACAGACACACCCAAATTAACAAAAGGAGCTGATTGCCATCCAGGTTGCCATCTGATGAAAAAGAATTTTTATCTGAATGTTATACATTTGAATAATTGTCTCTCCGATACAAATAGCTGATTTATTAAGGTCAATCACACAAAAAGCGACACAGAGTTAACACTTTAATCAGCACAATGTCAACAAAGTCAAGCAGCACAGGGAAAAACCTGACACCTGTTATGTCAATGAATTCCATTTTATTGTCCCAGGACATTTTCAGGCTGGTGTTAGATGTGATTGGTTCATTATCATTTCTACTCTGTGTCACCGTTATAGAGCAGTGAACAGAATGGGAGGGAGTCATTTGTACAGTGAACAGTCTGATTGATGATTTTCTGACATTTAATTTGAAGTGAGAGGATTGAGTCAACCTGCATTTTGCATTAAAAAAAAAATCACAGTGGACGTACCGATGAAAAGTTCAGACTTTCTTACCATTGCTGGTTATGTGGCTGTCTCCATTGTCCTGCTGGTGTTCTCCTTGGCTATCCAGAGAGGTGTCCAAAGAGCTATCCAAATCGGAGAAAGTGGGCATCTTAGGAAAGCCTCGGCAGCGGGACCGGAGGACGCTGTCGTCTCCACTCTCCATCCTAAAAGAAAAGAAAACTTAAAGGAGGGGGTTTGCCATTTTTGAAGTCTCTCTTAAAATAATAGTCAGGTGTTCAAATGGACATTGAAATAGCTGATCATTATTCTTTACTTCCACTGCAGCACAACAAGGAAACACAAAGAGGGAATTTATTGCTAAAATGTCCATAAATGTGGCAGATATTCACTCAATATGAGCTTCACTTTAAAACGCATGGCTGTGACTATGTGGACACAGTGGATATTGGCTCCTCCAAAGCACATTTGAAGGTGATCTTTGAATAGTCAGGAACAGGAAGTATAGTTTGAGCGAGGAAAACCATTTCATTTTTCATCTGGGCTCCTGACTGCGGTTTTAAAATATACCTGAAAAAGTGTGAACCTCACCTAATTAGCTACAGTAATCACCAGTGGCACCAATAACCGAAGTAATAGCCCTAAGAGGCTTCACGTTAGCAAGAACATCGCTGCTATGGATGAGAATGCTGAGGATTTGAATTGACAGACAAACAAGCCCAGCTGACAATCAAATCAGTCTCACATGACGCGGACACGCACCAGACCGCTGCCGTCAGCTCGACACTCGGTCATTGTGGACCAGATAATGAGCTAACTAGACAAGCTACTGAGCTAAACGCCCACCTGGCGTTTTAATGCGACGCTAATAATGTTATTCTGTAACGCCTTGTAGTATCGCGGCTACTAGCGCCGCGTGAGAGCTAAACGTTAGTCACATTAGCCAACTTGTTGACGTCTATCGTTAGCTACAGAACAGGTTGACAGAGACGGAGGAAATGGAAACACGCTCTCCACCGACCGCCCGGATACTCACGCGACGGTTTACCCGCCGGTCCTCTTTCGGAAAACGACGTCCGACGTCGCCGAGTAGAAACTCAGATGTGTGACTCCTTCAATCACAACAGTCCGTCACCTTCCCCATCGTGTCAACAGTGAGGGGACCAGGACCAGGGCAGCCCGTCGCTGATTGGCTGAAAAGTCTCTCCTCCTGCTGACGTCACTAGAAACCATCGTTCACACTGCGATTCGTCAATAATTCATTCTCAGTTCTCATTTTACGATTAACGGAGTTATTATTTTTTGACAAACTGTTATATTCTCAGCTCTAATTTCTAAAATAAAAAGACTGATTGCAAACAATACATTTACAAAGATAATTGCATAAATAAGAAGGTGTGGAAACCTATCACCTCTTTAAACTGTATGTTTATGTGGATGATAAGTTGATTAAAATTTTAATTGTTGAATTTGACAGCCACACATACTTATCAAAATAATTTTTAATTAGGAACCGATGTTAGGAGAGAAGTTATTGCACAATGAAGATCTATCTATCTATCTATCTATCTATCTATCTATCTATCTATCTATCTATCTATCTATCTATCTATCTATCTATCTATCTATCTATCTATCTATCTATCTATCTATCTATCTATCATTAATTATAACCAGTATATAGTATAGCCAGTTTGCATGTATAATGTGCAATCACATTATACATCTAATAATATTTAGGATCACCATTTAATTTAAAACCTTAAGATATCCTAAATTAATGTTACACGAGCAAACTTATGCTCACAAATACATTCCGATTTGATAAAACCTCCAAATTTAGTTGAACTAAATGACATTAATTCAATAATTACTCTCAAAATTATTTTTGATCCCTTGCAACATAAAGAGACGGGGTTAAACAGGATGCCTCTAGCATGGTGGTTCATGCTCATAACTTGAACTGGTCTTATGAGTCGAGTATGGAAAATACAATTAAGACAGAAGAATATTTGCGTTTTATTTGTCCTTTATTTATTAGCATATATAAATGTATATATATATATATACACACAAGTTGAATATGTGATACATTTCTGAACAACTAACTGCATTATCTAATATAACGACAACCTTTCCACATATCTACAGATCATTATCAAGGGGCATAAAAGGATCATTACGGAATTTGTGATGGAGGGGTTAGGGTTGAAGTTCATACTAATGTACATTTATTAAAATTAAGTCAGAGACCCTGTGACCCAGGCCATTGCATCTGCCTCTCTATAGGCCCTTTCTTCCATAACAAGGACACTTTGTAGTGTGCTTCAACATGCTTGTACAGCCAAAACTGCCATTACAAATGTTAAAATGTCTTCAGGGTTTGTTTGGGAACCATTTCCAAATGATATTTTGACTTCTGGGCATCACATAACTTGGACACGAGGGAAGCGACTACACCATCCAACGAACTGGATTTGTAATACTAAAGAGTAAACAGTTCAAATAAAGTGCACAAGTCTCCGGCATGTTTAAAGTGATTTTATTTTATTTTATTCTGATAGTGCTGCACATAATTTTCCAGTGAGGAGGATAACACACTACAAAATACAACTTACAATATAAACAAGATTAAGGTCCATGTGAATTTCGCTATAAACATTTATAAAATGATCTGTTATGTTAAAATCTAACAATTTATTCAAATTTTGACAAATCAATAAATATACACAAAATACAGCACAGCACTATGCAAATGAATCCAAACAAAATATTTATGTCATATATAGACACCATACAGTATATCACTGCTTATATGAAAGAGGTATTTACAGGACACACACACACACACACACACACACACACACACACACACACACACACACACACACACACACAGACACACACACACACACACACACACTCTCATGTGTCACAAGAAGCAGAGGGGTCCCAGTACAGCAGTGATCTCAGGGACAAGGTGAGATAGTGACCTCATCTCTATACCCAGATCTCTGATAGGAAGAAATTCCATATCACCTCGATGTAGCTCTGTGCTCCCCCGAACCCTCACAACCACCTCCACCTGCAACAGTTCACACATAAAGAAGACGTGAAGTACAGTTGTTGCAAACAAACAGAACTATAAAATACTACATCATCTGACAGGAAGGTGTCGATGCTTTTTTTTTTTTTTTTACAATTAGAGATTGCAGTGTTTTTGACAGCTATACGACATTTTAATCTTACCTCACAGTTTTTCCTGGATACTGTGATAAGGTGCGAATCAATTTCTTTGCTGCAGTCTCCCAGGATACGGAGAATCCTACTGTCTGAATTATTTCTGCCAGCAGTCCTGGACTGGTTTGCCGTACAGCTGACGGTCATGTGCTGGAAAGACGTGTGGCTGTGTAACCTCAGAAACCTCAGCTGGACAACGTCCACACCGGCGTACCCTAACTATTGGAGACATTTAGTCATTCATGTGAAGTATGAGCGAATTGCTCGCTGTTTGGTTTAACAGAAGATCTCCACATCAATCCACAAACATGCCAGCCGGTCTTACCTTGTTTCCGCCATGTTGCTGACTAAGCCACAGGACGCTCTTTCTTGATATCAGCTTTTCTGGTTCCCACCTAAATTGAATCTACATAACAGAGCAGTGTGCGTTGTTATGACCTTATCCCCAGGATCTATTTTTTTTTTAAATACATCCAAAAGCGCATACTCCCTTGGGTAAAACTACTCTATATATGATGTTTCCTATACTTGAAATCATCTGCAATTAAAATTGCAAAGATTGGTCTCTTGAAAAGGTTTGAAACACTTAAAACACTGCTATTGTTAAGGCTCATAGGTGAACATGATTGTACCTGCGAGTGCAGAGGGTCTATGCAGGTTGTTCCTCCTGCTGTGAAGTTACAGAACACCCTCACAGCATCATAGGGACAGCCCTGGTTGGGGTCCATGTAAAAGTAACCTGAAAGACAAGGGAGTTGAGTGTTTAAATTGCCAATCCCACAGTTTAATTTGAAATAACAAAAAAGTATGAAACTTGCTACATTCTTTACATATTCCTTAAAAAAGTCATTTTTCCAATGTTGACCTGAAGTTGGCACCCCTGGTCATCAGTATTACAATTAGACAACATGCAAAATTGTGGTTATGAGCCTATGGAAGAACCTCACCATCTTCCAGATGAGGGCGTATGAGTCCCAGCTCATGGCAGGTGGTGGCCGGATCATCTTTGGTTCCCTGGGGCCAGCTGAAGGATTCCTCAGCCTCATCCATTTGATGCCATCTCTTCACCTGTCTGGGCTGCTGCAGAGCAATCCCCCATTTGATCATTCAATCCAGACAACCCAAATATTTAGTTAGACTTAATGGAGCGTAAAATGTGGATAACGTTTAAATAAAGTGTATATGAGAATAAAGCTTGTACCAACTTTTTGTTGTCCTTCCCTTCTCTTCAGGAGACTGGGTGATTGTTTAAGTCTCTGTACAGTGTTCAGATAAGATCTTGTACTGGATCTTGTTCTCATTCTTTGACCCAGTCTCGGCTCAAGTTTTGATCCCCACCTTTGTGTAAGCTTGTGTTTGCCTGGTACACCTGGTTTTCCCTGTGACACAAATATATTTGCTTCAGGAGGATGGTTAAAAACCTCCAGGCTCTAAAACAATATTCAATGCCACTAAAAATGTATCTTAAAAAATTACAGTATATTGCAGTTAAGCTTACTGATCAGATCAAACATTTTTATTGGTTTCCTTGTGTGAATTAAATGTCTTACTGGAGGTCCACGCTTGCCCTTCACTCCCTTTGGTCCTCTCCCACCTTGGATGCCTTTCATTCCCTGTTAGGAGAAAAAGACAGTCAGGTACTGTGGGGGCAACTAATGCTTGATGACTAATCTTGCTTTTGACAACCATCTGCAAAGTGAAACATAAACAGAAAAAGTAAAAGACAGTCTCCCACCTTCTTTCCAAACTGGCCCTGTAACAGACAAAACAGAAATAAGGTAAATTCCAGTAAGCCAATTTGGAATGAATCACATCACATGCGTCAACGTACTGAAAGTCCACGGATCCCTTTTCGTCCAGGTGGACCACGAGGACCAGCATCCCCCTGTGAAAATCAGTCAGCTGATTATTAACTAGAAAACTGTTATAAAATAACTTGAAGTGAAAAGTAAAACAGAATTTACCTGCTTTCCTTTATGGCCTTTTTGACCCTTCAGCCCCTGCAATCCAGGATTTCCCTAACGCCAAATTTAACGGATTAACATGAGATTATAATTTTTTGGAGTTTGCGACACTTTTAACAAATTTTATATTTCAAAACATTTCAACCAACCTTTAACCCCGCTGGCCCGTCTGGCCCCAATATCCCTTTTAGACCCGGGAGACCCTGTATACAAAGTAAAACAGATCTGCTTCTCATGTGACAGATACATGATTCTAAACCATTTTAGTCGTCTATGGTACAAACCAATGACAGTTTAAAATAAAAATGTTGGGAAGAATTAATAAAAGGAACTGTAGTTCAAAGCAGAAATTAAAGCAATGTTGTTTGAGAAATTCAGCTTCACGTCATATTGAAAGCGTTACGGGAAATAAGCCCAATATACTTTTAATATAGCTGTAAGAAGCATGGGAAGATATGAAAAAAAACTTTCAATATTAAAGAATTTATTGTGAGGTGATGCACTGTCTGACCTTGGGACCAGTCTGTGCAGTATCGCCCTTCTCTCCTCTCAGTCCTGGAATTCCCTGTATCAAGATGATGCAGGTGGTTTATTATTTTATGATATATTATTCTAAGGTAAATAATTAAAAAAAGGTGTAATAATTCACATACCCTTGGCCCCAATGGGCCAGGATGTCCCTGTTTTCCTTTTGGTCCACTTTTACCCTTAGAGAGGTGCAATATAAGATCAGTAAAACACATGTTAAATATGTTTTTTCTTAGTATAGTTAATTATGAAACTATAGATATAGACGCTATCCTACCTTAATCCCGGGTGCTCCAGTGTTTCCTCTGATCCCAGGTGTGCCAGGTTTTCCCTACAACATTAAACGTCTTAAATACATTAAATATCACAAACTGCATCTGTTCAGTAATCAATCTGTAAGGTGAACTAGATCTCAGAGATGGCAAAAAAAATGCTCATGTGATCCATGTCTATATTGAAGCTTACCATCTTGCCAGGCTTGCCTGCTCTTCCTGGAGCGCCTCTGTAACCAGTATCACCCTTTAGAATGAGCAGGGGAAGGACTCAATTTAGGGAAAAAGATAAACCAATAGCATAATATGCAGCATGAGTTGTTTTTCTTACCGGATCTCCTTCATTACCCTCAACCCCCAGTAAACCATCCAAACCATTCAGGCCCTGAGGATAAGAACAAAAAAGAAGAACAATCAGTACCACATTTCTTACTTAAACCTTTTTATGTGTTTTAAAATACAAATTCAACATATTATCATTCTACTGAAAGAGATAAGCTGAACCTTTCGGTTTGCAAGTCTTTTTTTTTATTTTGAAATGAGCAGTGACTTCATATAGCAGGAATTTACTGATGATATATGTATGTATTTTATCTGTCAATAGGGATACTTGCGGGTATTCCAGGTCTTCCAGCTGGTCCTGGTCTCCCTGGTTTGCCCTCAGCTCCCTACAAAACATCCAATTGCATACATTAGACATGTTCAAAGTGCAGACTTTTGTCCTATTTAATAATCTTATTACATCAGAGAGAGAGATAAGGATAGTGTTCATTATCTGCACTACCTATGAAAACATGTTAATTAAATTACTGTCAAAGTAGTTTTTTATTTCTGCCACCTATAATGGTTCCTTTTGAGAGACAGGGAGTAAGAGTATAAAAGATTAAAAGAAAACTCACAATTTTTCCAAGGGCTCCTTTGTGTCCCTTATTTCCAGGCTGGGCTTTCCTCCCCTTTTATAGAGACAATTAATCCATTACGGCAACTTTAGTTCAAGAATGAAAAGGTGATGATTTGTATTTTCATCCGAGGCTGAGCTGAGCTTCCTCTTACCTTTGGGCCTTGAGTTCCTTTAGCTCCTGGAAGACCAGGAGAGCCAGCACGTCCAGGTTGACCTTTAGCACCTGAAATGCCAGGGAACCCCAGCTTCCCTACTGTCCCCTTCAAAAGTAGTCACATACTTTGAATGAAATCACCTCAAATCCATTGAAAATAACAGAACTAACAACAAAGATGGAGAATAGAAAACACAATCTTTGTGAATTAATGATTCCTTACCGTCGGGCCTCGTGCCCCAGGCTCTCCTTTTGCACCCTTTTGACCTCTGATACCCTGGGAAATAAAGAAATGGAGACATTGCTCCACTGTGATTACATTTCATACAAACCATTTAATATACTACACTAGAGTAATGATGCTCAGAGGGCACTTCACGTTATTAACTTTGAATTAATAATTACATTTTATTTTTAGAGCACCTTCCATTCAAGAGCGGTAGTTCAAAGTGCTTTACAATAAAATAAAAAAATAAAATGGACTGTCATTGAATTATAGAGATCATTTAAATGAATGTTAAAATCACCAATGATGACAATCCTGTTATAGATCCATCCAATATAGGAAATAAATTCAGAAAATCCCCATAAAAAGCAGGGATTGGGGTTGGGGGGGCGATAAATAACAGTAACTAGATTAGTACAAAACATTTGGAACATCAGTAGCTCATAGCTTAATAAATAGGGAACAGAGAGTTGACGGCATTTAAAATGCTTTTCTTCATAAATAATAATGAATATGAAAATGAATAAAATCTCACCATGCCTCCTTTGATGCCTTTAAGACCGAGTCTGCCCTTCTCACCATTACTGCCCTGAATTACACAGCAGACAGAATTAAACACCAGTTAAACCATACGGCTGGATGGATAACACTGAATTATTGACGGCATTTCACTGGGTCAGAATGAACTAATTATGCATTACACCTTTCGTCCAAGGATTCCAGATTTTCCATCAACCCCTCTGTTGCCTGGGAAACCCTAAAACAGCAATGAATGCCCCGTAACTAAGTAGGTCCTTTCAACCCATAAACATAAACACAACCATTTTATGATACCAATAAAAAAGATTACTTTCTCTTTAATAGTAAGTCAGTATGCTCAATTTAATGTTTAATTTAATAAAACATACTGGTGTTGATGGTCCAGCCTGTCCATAAGGACCAATACTGCCAGGTGAGCCCTGAAATGAGAATGTGTCAAGCTTATTTGCAGCTCTGTCATATTCACACCTGTTCACACATTTAGACATATTAATATAACACCATGACACATACACATGATATCATGACTGACAGGAATTAATATTACGAATGCAGCAATTTTTGACACCATTTACAATCGAAACATATGTTACTAACAGTGCGTCCCCGCAGCCCCTTCTGGCCTTTGGCCCCTGTTGCACCGGTGTTGCCCCCTGGTCCGAACTGTCCTGGCTTTCCTGATAGACCCCTGGGGCCTGGCTCCCCCTGTGAATTTATCACCATCATCATCATCATCATCATCATCATCATCATCATCATCATCATAAATTTAAATGACATCGACTTTCACCTTTAAATGATGATTGATTGAAATGATTACATGAGATTAGATAACACAAGATTTATTGATCCCTTTGGGATGTAAAAAAAAAAAACACCCTAAGACCCTAAACACAGACTGACCTTGAGCCCCTGTGTTCCCTGTTTCCCTCTGTCCCCTGGCGCACCCCTGTATCCCTGTGAAAAAGGATGAGATAGAAACATTGTCGACTTTAAATTCACACTACAGAAACATCCCTCACCTGACTTACATTTAACAAGAGATATAACTTCTACCTGTTTCCCTGGTGGACCCTTTGCTCCCAGGGGCCCTCGGTTTCCTCTGTCACCATCATCTCCCTTTGGTCCTCTCTGACCAGGAGGTCCAGCGTTCCCCTTTTCACCCTGAAATACAATAAAACAAATGGATTCACCAGGAAATTTGTGTTTGTCTTCATGTAGCATGTGATTCTACACTGCATGTCCAAACCTCTAATCCAAATTAAAATAAAATAGAATAATGACACCTTCATCCATGATTTTCAAAATAAAATGACATGTTTATATTTACTCACAGATATGCCTTTGTCACCTGTTGGCCCCTCATGTCCCCTGATTCCGATTGGGCCCTAAAGCACAGAAGCACCGGGTTAACGGATTAGATGATCAAGCTGAACATTCAAATGTACAGACTGCATATACCTTTCATCTTTTCAGGTTACACTAACCCTGTGTTTTCAGGGAAAGAACTCAAATCTGTGACCAACACAGTCTAATCAATCTACCTCCTCACCATCGAGGCCAGCAACTCCCTCCTGCCCCAAAGCTCCTCTGGATCCCTAAAGAGACAAAATTCAGAGAGAAACAGACATATAAGGATGACTCATTCCTTTCCTACATGACAACATCAAATAAAGCCTTTCATACAGGATTTTTTTAAGAAGCAAAATGTTCAAATACTGTTTCAAAATTGTTGATTAGCTCAGCAGAAGACAACCTTTACCTTATTTCCTTTGATACCAGCTGATCCAGTTGATCCTTGAGGTCCATCTTTACCCTGAGTGTGGAGAGAATAATGTGATAATAAATATAAGGATTTATCAAGTACATGTACAAAATATTGACAAAGTGCCCTAAAGGAAGACAGGATACTGGTGCACAAGATATTTGTCTTACTGAGCTTGTTGCTTGAAACAGAGAGTTTTGTGTGCTTTAAAAATGTATTTGAATTTGTATTTCTCTTTATTTACAAATTATTAGATGCAAAACTATGTGTTCATTTAATTTTAAGCTCATTTCATGTCAAAAACAATATATGCTCACGGTGATTACAATCCTAATTTTATACTTGCCAACATAGTCATAGAAATAGACTCACCGGGTAACCTGTTACTCCACGAGGGCCAACTGGACCTCGTAGCCCCTGGTCACCTGGAGGACCACGGGGCCCAACGTCACCCCAGGGTCCAATGTTACCCTGGATACCCTGGATGAAAAAAAGGATCCACCAAAGCAGAAAAAAATACACATGAGAAAAAAACTATCAAGTATAATTTCAGGTCGAGTCAGGTTTATTTGTGTAGTTTGATGTGTCAGTGGGATTTACAGGTTCATGTTCTCAATGAACTGCAAATAAACCAAGGCTCTCTGGGAGGAAAAGACAAACTAAACTAAACAAAAACCTTAACACATAGGAAAAATGGGGAAAATAATCTTGTAATATTAATTTATGTCCTTGCAACACTCTAAACATTAAGTACAACTGTTATAGAGCAGAGTGTCATCTGCAAAGAAGCGGAAAGGAATGTAGCTGGAGGCTAGTAGAAGTAAGATAAAATAGTAAATAAATTCTGAACTCAATAAACACTTTAAATGTTAGATACAAAGGTAGCATCATGAATAGGTGCAGTTTGAAAAGTTGCTTGAAAAGAGGTATATGGAAGTTAATGTGGAAGTGATGCAATTAGATGAATTTATCGGAAAGAAAGTAATTGCTTAAATCATCTTACAACAGGTCCTTTGTATCCCTGTGGTCCAGACATGCCCATCTCGCCCTGAAGAACAGCAAGACGTGATGTTTATCAAGAGTTAGAGTGAAATTTGACATAAAGTCTTACACAGTATATTGATAAAATGATGACATTAAGCAGCACTGATACTTTATAACTGTGGCAGTGAAACAGATTATAAATTACTTACTGGGGGGCCTTTTTTCCCTCTTGGTCCTTCCTCACCTTTCTTACCCTTCACAACAAAGAAAACACCACATTTAATTGAATGTGTTTGCAACAAGTGAAAACAATTGATCAACATGACAGAATGATGCATTGTGTCACGCTGACTGATGAATATACTAATTAATTTATAAATATGGGCTTTTAATGGATACCTTTAGTCCTTCCGTTCCTGGGAGTCCTTTGGGGCCTGCTTTACCTTTAATCCCCTAAAAAACAAATTATTTATGGCTAAAACAAATACTATTATAAATACTAAATACTATATATATATATATATATATATATATATGCTTACTAGAATCCCAACTTACTGTCATTCCTGGTTTTCCTGGTGTTCCTGCCGTTCCTCTACTGCCAGCTTCACCCTGGAAATTGAGGCAGATATTTCACATGAATGCATGAATGAACTGTAACTAGAAACAGAAATGTAATCTCTTTTGTGTGATTTAATAGAACAGGGATTCTCACATTTCTCCCTACGGGTCCTTGGAGGCCAGGAGCTCCTATCTTCCCAGGCAATCCCTGTGGAAAACATTTAGCAGAGCATTAGATATCCATTTGTAGTGCTGTAAATAAAAGTAAGTCACTGAATGGGTACAGTGTTTATTACAGAGGTTTAAACTCACTTTTGGTCCCGGAGGTCCAGGGTTCCCATTCATTCCATTTGCACCAGTGGGTCCCTAATGTAAATGTTTATCACAACATGAGTAATGTAACTGATTATCCATAAATAGGAGTGTTAAGATATTGTTTGTGGTTGTTCTTACCATGGCTCCAAGGGCTCCATCCTGTCCTCTGTTTGCCAAAACACCTTGAAGTCCCTAAGATGAGACACAGATTATGTTTTGCCTTTTTTCACCCCTTGTTCTTGTAAATGGAGAGGATAAAGTATATTTTACCTGTCAATATCTGACAAGATTATGACTAATGTATTTTAGTATCATCACCTTAAGACCTTTAGGTCCAGTCACCCCTGGAACTCCTGGAATTCCCTATACAAACGGTTTACACATAAAAGACCAATTACATCATTAACATTCACACTAGCAGCAATCAGAGTAGTGTTTCAAAAAAAAGCATGAATGTCTTTACTGTGGAAACAACAATTATAAATGTGAAATGACTGTTGGCTTGACATGTTCATTTATTCTCCAATCTACACCTATAGTTTTAAAGAGGTATTAAACAATCTCAAATATGTTCAACTGTGCCAGCTATTACATCACAAAAAAACAGCAGTGAATAGTGACTACATATTTGGGCTATGTAGTAACGAACGATCAGAATAAGAACATAGACACATAGGAACCTTAATACCAGGTTCTCCTTCAGGTCCGCTTTCTCCAGATTTTCCCATCTCTCCCTGCAAGTGGAGAACATGACCACATCAGATATGGATTAAGCACAATGCTCAGCATTGAGGATAAATATATACTGCTCTCAATCATACTCACAAAAGGACCAGGCAACCCAGAAAATCCTGCTCGACCTTCTCGCCCCTTTATAGGAACAATGACCATAATTGTTTATAGGAATATTGACCAAAATTGAAAAAGTGACAGACAGCACCATCTCAGACATTGTCAGTTCAAAAGGGATATACTGACTGAGTGTATCATCAGTATTTTGAATATATTTGTGTCAGTACTGAACTACATTT
This sequence comes from Lepturacanthus savala, assembly GCA_030544235.1. Lineage (NCBI taxonomy): Eukaryota > Metazoa > Chordata > Actinopteri > Scombriformes > Trichiuridae > Lepturacanthus > Lepturacanthus savala. Next base: position 18,885,060 of record CM060481.1, read on the forward strand.
CTATCAAACATGAGAGGTATGGAAATTATGTTAGTAGTAGTCTATCTTTAAAAGGGATTCCCTACCGCGTTTATACGATACAACCATTGAAATGAAGAAAAAAATAGTACTCTTTCATAATTTCTTTCTCATGACTTACATCAGTTAAGACATATATTTATGTTACCTTGTCTCCTCGATGCCCAGGAACTCCTTGAATACCGGATCGCCCACGATCTCCCTACAAGCACAGACAACATGCACATAAAGACACATCCACTAATGGATAATTGCATGAGCTGTTCAAGAAAAAATGTTCAAGCAATGATCCTCAGACTCACCTTAGGTCCATCTTTTCCCTGCTTCCCCTGTTCTCCCAAGATGCCGTCAAACCCCTACAACGATGACAGGACCGGATTATTAGAGTCTGTATAGCATCACCAGAGAACATGTCTTCATTCATCAAGTTTATATCACTCACGCTGGGTCCAAGAATTCCTGGTGGCCCCATTGGTCCTACAAGTCCCTCAAGTCCTAAAGGGCCTCGACGCCCCTTCGGTCCTTGTTTACCTGGAGGCCCTGGAGGTCCCTGAACACAAATGCAACACTGATTCACTGAGCTGGTCGATGAACCGATCAATAGCCAAGTCAACAATTAGACAGGAAGGATCAAACTCACTGGATCTCCCTTAAACCCTTGATCACCTTTATCACCTTGCTTGGCTTTAGCACCCTAGAGGGAGAGACGTGCGCACACACAAACACACACACAAATGCATGCAGGCAGACACACACACGCACACACACAGACAAGCAAAAAGAAAACAGCTGCACATTAAGCTCAGTGGTTAAAAACAAAAGTACTTTTACAGTATAATGGAATGGCACAAATTACGTTATTTGGCTAATATAATTAAATATTGTTTTACATTATAGTAGATGTAAAAAAAATTAGCTGCAGTCAGTAAAGAAATTGCTTTAAATAATCTTACGGGATCACCTGAGGGTCCAGGCACTCCTGGATTTCCATTGGCTCCCTGAAATGAAAGAGAAAAACATATAAACTCATAACTGCACATCTGCATTCATGTGTTCTCTCTGATTCATGTTGATTGTGCAGAGGATTTTGTCTTCTTGTCTTACGTTTAGTCCCTCTGGTCCAGGTTCCCCTATTTCACCATCGTCTCCCGGATCACCCTGGTTGAGATGCAAAGTCACAGCGATGAATGGCTGCAATTCAACACTGCATTTTACAGCCATTGTCTCTTTTTTTTTTCTTTTATATTGTATATACTTACAATGTCTCCTTTAGGACCTGAAGGTCCAACCACTCCTGGGTTTCCCTGTGAGGAGAAGAAATGTTTCTTGAATATTCACTCTGCAGTGTTATCCTAAAGCTGTTTAACACCAGTGCTGTACAGAAAATGAAACTTTTTCCAAATATAGATGCACAACTGTTTCATCCACCCACGTATGTTTTGTCACAAAAATATGAAAATATGTTCCATTTATACATTCTTTTATACTAAACTACCAACTTGTATGCCCTGTAAATGCCAACCAACAACAGAACTCTGTTTTGGACTCCCTTACCAAACTGATTCTATACCACTACGGACTGAAATACTGTAGTTTTGTTGTACCTGAGGGCCACGAACACCAGGAAACCCAACTGTTCCATTAGGACCAGACTCTCCCTAAAGCAACACATGTACATGTTATTGGCTTTTAACTATAAATATATTTATTCATAATTCAAATGCATATTCGTAAGAGTTTTGTCACCTGTCGTCCAACTGCGCCTCTCAGGCCCATTTCGCCTTGCTGGCCCTGATGGCATAAATCATTATTTCATAAATATCTTATAATTTGAGTTATTACTATGATTCAGTGGTTGTTTACTTACCGGAGGTCCCTTCACTCCTAAGACACCTTTTATTCCTCTGGGGCCGATCTTTCCCTGAAGAGAAGACAGATTAATATGTGTACACATGCAGCATATTATTTAATGCATTATAATTACAAAACTATTATGACGTGACTTGTGTAGCAGTACGTTGTGTTATATAAATTACCGGTGGGCCTGGTGGGCCGCTGAAGCCTGGAGCTCCATTCGCTCCCTGAAAAAAAAAAGCAATATATCAAACCAGAAAATCAAAGCAAGAGCGGTGGGCTTGTTAATAAAGATGGAGTTTATTTATATAGTTATTGTAATTCATATAGCTATGGGTAGTTGTCTTTTAGTTATCTATATGGCACTGACTAGTGGTCCTGATGGTCCAAAGAAACCGGTAGGACCCCTGGCTCCAGGAACTCCCTGTAAAGATAGGACAGTTTAGGTCTTGCATGCAGCATTTCACTTAACATAAATATGGTGGTTAATGATAATGTTACTTACTATGTAACCAGGAACCCCAATAAGGCCTCTGACTCCTTTATTTCCCTGTTTAATACAAAGATAGTGATACTACAATCGTGTACATCATCACTCTACTTTTTAAAAGAAAATTGTGTGTGGTGGATGTTGAATTTACCTTGTTTCCTTTTGGCCCTCTATTTCCTTGTGGCCCAGGCTCCCCATTGTAACCCTGAAAGCGGGAAACAAACAAAAAAAGCTCCACTCCTGCAGTATAGTGACAGGCAGCTCATAGTAGGATAAAAAGATAAATAAAAACATAAAAATGCAACTCAGGTAGACACATAGAAGCATTGATATAAGCCTCCATAGTTTTAATACCCATAACATTAGAAGTCCAGTCCACTCTTACCCACTCACCCAGCTCCCCTTTGCTGCCTGTTTCTCCTCTGTAGCCTTGGGGCCCCTACATGGATTAACACAAAATACACCTATCATGATTATCAATTGTGCTTACACATTGGGTGGGAATAACATATGAAAAGGGATTATTAGTTTGACAGCATAAGGATTGTAAAAATATGCACAGAAAACTCACCTGTTCACCAGGTAAGCCTGGAGGACCTGGGTCAGCATTCACACCCGGTGTCCCATCCTGCCCAGGTCGACCCTGGGGACCCGGGAGACCTTGCGGTCCAGGACTACCCTGACGTACAACACAACATATGATGCAGCTTGTCTGGTTCTGTTATGCATCACAAATCAGTGATGGAGTCAGTGTTTTAACTTGTATTTTGTTGCATTGAAGTGAATTCTGTTTTATTTTAGTATTTTATATTAAGCGTGCTTGGTGTAGAGAAGAATATTTACTTGCAGTGCGTTTTGGGGCACTGGAATATAGATGGTAGAACAATGTTTGTCTGCTTTGTGTTGTAGAATTATTTATACACTCCATATATTATTTTTTGGAAAACTTGGTTATTTTCACACAGTGAACCATCAAAAACATTTCGTATAGTTACCACCCAGAGTTACAACCTATTAAATCCAGATAGTGGATTTATTACAATACGCTGGTCTAATGTTCATTCATGTGTATTGTCCCCTTCTTAATAAACACAATTAATAAAGAATTCATTAATGCACTAACTTAATACATCCCATTATACAGGTTTGTTAGATACGTGCTGCAGATACAAATACAGTATTCTACAGTGCGTTTCTGAATAGCCGACCGTTGTTATGGACCCGGTTCAGATCACCTGTAGAATCATCAACTATCATTCATCTCTCAATTTTTAAATCAATATTTTGTATCAAATCTTGATTTCTTTGGGAAGTAGCCATGTAATACCCAGGAGAATAAGCAAGTGGGTTATTTTTGCAAAATAAACCCCTTCAGGGTGATTCACAATTCATCCTACATCACCCTGTCAGACTTTATAGTATTTTGCAATAATGACCTGTTTGCTGAACATTACAAACAGATAAACCCTATCAGTTGCCTTGCAACACCTTAGCAACACATTTACCACATGAGCAAATGCCTGGCAACACTGTAGCAACTGGTGATGATGATGTTTACTTAGTCAATATTATACATACATTTTATTGAGAATACACCATGTTGTTCTATATAAATCACCCACATAAATACGTTCTTAATCAGTTTATTAAATTTGTAAGCTTAATATGGATTTTGCAATAAGTAAATAAATACGTTTGATGTAAATGTGTAAATATCAAAGGTGTGCGATGAACTGAGCCCATAAGATAGAAACCAAAGCCTCACTGTAGACTTTAGAGATGCAAATAAAGTAGAGATACCTACGATTTTCCCTTGAACTCCTTTTGGACCTTGTTTCCCAGTAATTCCAGGCGGACCCTGGAATACAGAATTAGCCACAGATATTCTTTATGCTTGGTATTGTATGATCGGATTTAAACATAGATAGCCCTTTAAACTACATGTATTACACGTCTGCCTACATACAATTGGCCCCTTTTCTCCAGGTGGTCCGGGAGGTCCCTTTGGTCCCTTAAGTTTCTGGAGAAAAAGAAAGCAACTATATGCATATATGTGTATTTTTTATTTTATTTTATTCATTTATTTTTTTAACAGTAAAACAGTATATAAGTATTAAAGTAATAACACAGTGTGCTGTTGCACTTACTTCAGCATCTGTGAAGGATAACTGGATTTCAATTTGACATGTGGTTTTATGAGGCTTTTATAAATGTATGCATTGTTTCAAAAAAAACAAAAACAAACACCTACCGGCCAAGAAGAAATCAACTTTTTGTAGAACTTCTTTTTCTACAAGGAAACAAGAGAAAAAAAATATGCCTTTGATGATACAAGATTTATTCTTAACGTATTACTCTTTGAACCCAACTTTCAGAACAATAACCTAAGCATGGGAAATTATTAATTAAAATTAAATTTTCCTATTATAATCTTGTAGAAGCTTTATATTATATATATGTATATTAAATCGTTTTACAATAAAATAGATGCTAAGGTGACAGTAGTCTAACAGGTAAAACTGTATTACTGAAATACAGTATAGTCAACAACAATTTGATATATTGATATGTCTGCATATTACTACTCTTGAAACATGAAATTTCTGATTCGTGAAAGCACAAAACACAAATACAGAGACAAACTCAGTATTTATGTGAAGAAACAGTCAATGAGCAGCAAGACTTTATAAAATATTTAGTTACTTTCAGCATAATATCAAACTACGGTCGTGTGTAGCACTAAGGCTGAATGGTTATCGATGGAATGCTTCAACAGCAGTTTACCTTGAAAGCCTCCCACTCTTCTTCAGAGGTTTTATATACAATGATGGCAGGAATCCCAGCGGGACCAATTGGGCCTCTATCGCCTGTCCTCCCGGTCCTGCCCATAATGCCAGGATATCCCTAAGAGGACATTAAAAACATGTTTCTTTGATGGGGACACAGGAGGAGTTTAGATTACGTCTGAAGTTTATACTGTGAGAGGATTTTACACCTGTTATCTCAAAACTATTACAAAGTCTCTCACTGCCGTGGCCTCAGGAGCTGAACTGAAGCTGCCATCTGAAGAAAAACTCACCATACCATGAGGTTTATTAAGGGGTTGAGGGTTGCTGACTGAAGTGATTGAAATCAAGACAATTGTTAGACAGGATTTAAAGTTTTGTTGCTTTTATATTCTGGAGAACTAATGGAGTTGTGTAAAAATTAAAGGTTAAGTGCCAATTTTTACATCTTGTAAGAGAGTCATTAAAAATTGTCCTTTAAATGCCAAATATAAAATATATTGTAGTAAGAGGATAGGTATGTTAATATTTATAGTTATTGTCTTTTTGTCTGTTAATAGGTCTGTTAATAAGACTTTAATATTAGTGATTGTAGTGATAGACTGGTAATAGCCCCTTATGGCTAACCAATTAGTAAATAATTATAGCATTAGAGCATATCATGTCAACCTTTTTTCACGGCTGCCATATTGTGTAGTAAACACAGCCAATAATTCAGGTCAAATAGAGTCAGGGTGCTGCTACTTTGCAAGTTGGTTAACTAGAAAGCCTCTGCTGCACTAAATGAGTTACATTTGTTCCTTCCTACCTGACAAATTTAGCTGTAACTTGCCTGGCTATGCAGCTAGCTAGATGCTAGCACTCTTATTCAGCCACAGCCTATTTTTCCACTGAGCAGGTCTGTCTGCTGCACATTTTATCGACTAACCCTTGAGAATGACAAAAAATAATATAGCTAAACGAAGCTAAATGCATTTACAAAGGGGCCATCTGATGAGCATTAACTCATAACACATATGATCCGATGCTAATGCAAACGCATTTCTTGATGGAGGCTTAATAAAAGACGTACTTTGTCTCCTTTAGGTCCTGGAAATCCTGGTAGCCCTGGTGGACCCTGCAACCCCTGAGGAAAAGGTTTCACATTTAAAAATGATGTAGACCTACTGTAATTATTATAGTTTTAGGTTAGCGACAATGCTATAGTCTAAAAAATACAGCATATCAGACTTTTTGGAAAGACAGGCATCCATCGCCCGATATGAAGACATATTATAAAATAAAGATTTACTGATAAAAATAATTAAGTTTAAATAACTAACACTTTCTGCACTTGGTTTCAGTGGAATAGGAGAGTAATGCAGGATATTATGCCTGAATTCTGATGATTCTGTCCATGCATAATAAATTAGGGTGAGGGCTCCTGGTTTAAAACACTTGGATGGACTATGATAAAGGTCTCTTGTATAATAGAAGACTTAATTTTACAATTTTACAGTTCAGGGTTACAATAGCACAGTTTAGCCAGAGGAGGGAGATGATGCCTTTCATTGTAGAGACCCAACGCTTCCCTTCTGGAACAGATGGTCAAAAGGAAACGCACACACACAGTTTCATGGCTCTCTAGGTGCTAGAATTGACACAGATATATGTCTCCATCTCAATCATCAAATCAGCTCCGCACCAAACTCGATTTCTTCCAAGGTCATGACAGAAAATGAGATGAGAATCTCACACAAATGTGATTAAAATTTCCTATGTGGTTTGTTTATGCATTTATAACATCATTAACAATCTGTCCTCAATGTCACTGGCAGTAAACCTGCTGTTCAAAGTATAACAAAGACCCATAATGACACAAATTTGAGTTCAGTTTTGAATTCCAGCTTTTTTTCCACACATTTTTTGATCTTACCCTTTGACCCCTGATGCCAGGTCTTAGTCCTGGTGTGTATGTCGGAGGTTGTTTAGCTGCTTTATAAGTCGGCAGTGGAGATTCAGTCTCTGACTGGATGACGGGGTCTTCGGTGCTGTACTGGGAAACGTGAACGTTAAGTGAGGCTTTATTGTGTATCTCAGGGATGTAAATGTCATCGTCACCATCATCCCGGGTTTCCATTTCTACCTCTGTGTGTGTTTCAACTTCCTCCTCCAACTCTAAATCTACATCATCTCCATCTGTCTCTCTGCCACTCGCTTGCTCTCCACCGAGTAGTTGTTGCTGTGTTGTCTCTGATGAAACAGGTGCCATCCTGTCTTCCACTTCCTGTTTTCTACTTATTTCACTGACTGAAATGTTACTCCTGTCAGCTTCTGTGTCCTTGCTGCTCAGTGCGTCTCTGTTCTGCGGTGCAGGAGTTAAAACCGTCAGGTTCCGGGCGGGATCCTTCTGAGTTGCAGCGAGTTCTTCTGTCGCTGCTCTCTCGGGAGATACATTGTCCTCTGCAGCTCTGAGATCTTGAACCGAAATGGGAACTGTTGCTGAAACCGGAGGTGTTAATAATGGCGGTGACACATGCGTTGCTCTAGTGGAGAGGAACTCAGGCCCATAAGAGACAGAGCTCTCTGTACTTTCTGGTTCTGCAGATCTCCCTGCGGACCCCGATGAGAGAATTGGAGTTGTGGGGTTCTCGGGTTGAATGTCAGGACGTGAAATAGCCGTTTCGACGTTTTCCAAAAGCGACGTCTCCTTTCTTGTCAAGCCCATCATGGCTGCACCAGAGGGATGATAAAGCTGTGTTGAGGGCTGAGCAGTTTCAGGTGTTTTGGTTCTGATACTACTTTCTGTGTTCCATTCCTTCATTGTCGCTAACATTTCAGCATTAGAAACCTCCTCCTTTCCCATCAAATACAGAGTCTCTGGTTCAGTATCTCCATCTTGATTTGCTTCCTTACTCACAGATTGTGGTTTGTCTTTTTCTCCTTTGGGTGAACCTACAGCCTGAGTGTCCACTGCAGTTTGGGTATCTACATCCTGTATGTCTGACGCAGGGTGTGACTTCAGTGGCTGGACCAGAGGGGAGGTGATGTCCACTGGATCAAGTCTTGGCGGTGGCCCAGTGGGACGGACCTGTTGATTTGTGTCTCCAGATGATACTAAGGTGACAGTGTGAGTGGTCACTTCATCTATAGCTCCAGCCTCCTGGGAACGTTTAACACAAGGAGAAAAATCACTCTTTGCCTCTCACATGTACATTTAATTCAACTTTCCATTGCACAGTAAGTAACTCACACCTGAGAGCAGGATCCTTTTTATATGTCAGTCAGTCATTTTCTATACCTGCTTATTCCTCATTAGGGTCACAGGGGTCTGCTGGAGCCTATCCCAGCACGTTACGGCGAGAGGCAGGGATACACCCCAGATGGTCGCCAGCCAATCGTGGGGCACACACACCATTCACTCACACATTCACACCTATGGGCAATTTAGAGTTTCCAATTAACCTCAGCATGTTTTTAGACTGTGGGAGGAAGCTGGAGTACCCGGTGAAAACCCACGCAGACACGGGGAGAACATGCAAACTCCACACAGAAAGGTCCCAGACCCAGGACCAAGGAGGTCTTGAACCTGCGACCTTCTTACTGTGAGGCAACAGCGCTAACCCCTGCGCCACCATGTCGCCCCTTTTTATATGTTATAATTAGATTTTACACTTTAAAATACATTTTTTTTTGTTCAATATTGTACTCTGTTTGGTGATGAAATGCCAGAGAATAATCAGAATTGTAAACAATGCTTCTAATGAAATTCCATGCAAAAAAAAGGTACAGTTAGTTTACAAAACAAATCAAATGTTAAAATTGTTATACCGTTCAACCTCTGGATCCATTAACAGCTACTGCTACTACGAGACCGTTTAACATTTTTATTATTATACTTCTTCTAATTAGACTACGTGGTTGACTTCAAGCTAAATATAAATTATATATTTATATAATTATATTATATTCCCTGAACAGCCTAATAACTGTTGCATGGAATGATGATGTTGTCTAATCAATTCCTATAAATGACTACATCTCTCTGAATTAATACAGGCAGTATAGCTACCAATCCACTGCTAATTTATGTTTGATGGAACACTTTGTCTGGCTGTATAATTTATGTTATTTGGGAAAAAAAGAGAAAGACATGGTTTCAGAATATAAACCTAATGAGCAAAAACCCCACAGTTCAGACATGTGTTTTATAGCTGACAATAGAGTATTGATTGTACCTGTGTGTCTCTCAGTGCTGAGCAGCTGCTGTAATCTTTACATTGCTGCTCTGCTGCTGAAGGATCTCCCAAGACAAGGATCATCTGCTGGATAGTACCCTGAAAGACACACACACACACACACACACACACACACACACACACACACACACACACACACACACACACACACACACACACACACACACACACACACACACACACACACACACACACACACACAGGATGACCACTTCTGTAAACCTAAACCTGTTTGTTAATATTTTTGGAAATTTGCATATACAACAAAAATTAGAGTATAGAAAAATGAAAAATGCCACATGAGAGCACCATGGAGTTCTGTCTGTTAAAATGTCTTTTTAAAATAACCACTAGGAGTCGCCACAGTCATGAATGTTCAAATCTTACACATGGGGGCTTTAAACAAATGTATATTACACAACATTTCCAAAATGTTATAAAGAACTATAATACCAGGTTACTATTTATTGTGGTGCAACAGTGACACAAATATTAAATAATGTATGAGATTTAATAGAACAGTTGGAGTAAGTGTCCTCCATATTTCTTCCATACATTTTTCAGGGCCTCCACTCCCACTGGCCTCACTGCTGTGACGCATTTTCCTGCCAATATTTTTTTTGCCGTTCACAAATAAGTGGATATGTGGAGGAGAAATTCAGCGACGATGATTGTGTGGGTAGCTTTATTTTTTGTCCTTCCTCTTCAACTCAATGCTGACATGTAAGATAAATACATTGGACTTATAAGAATTAACTAAATCAACAACTGAAGAAGTAAATAATGTTGGTAAAATATTATATAAGATGGGTTCAATGACCAGGTCCCAGTTAAGACAATGACAAATGCAGAGTTACTCACTGTATAAGTCACTCAAATCAAAAATCTATCAGCAGCAATATGTCGACTGAATACAGGAAAAGTATATTCATGTACTATTTTGTAAATACTTACTGTACATAACTCCTTAAAGTGACACTGGTTTCACTCTCAGGCCTCATATTAGTTATAAATAACATGGCTGACCCCATACTTCTTTCCGCAGAGCCACCATTTTGATGCAATGATTAAAGTGCAATGCATAAACAATGACAGAGAAGGTGAAATTTTATACACAGCACTTTATGAGACTCACTCATTCATGTGAAAGTCTTCGCCTGTTTGTCATCCTCTAATGTACACATGTAAGAGTCCCTAAAACCTGAGTGTTGCAATATCTGAGCCACGAGCGATACACCACATTAAAACCACATGAAGACGTTACGGTGCCTACATTTACTGACAAACACTATCAAAGAAAAGTAACACTTAGGAAGAAAAGCTGGTTGAACAGCATACAGTCAAAGGAACTCATAAAGACAATGCATCTTAACTGTATTCATTCAACATAGAGCATACTCTACATGAGCCATAAGAACAATGAAACTCAGCATGCAACACAGCCTGAAACACTTTGAAGAATCTCACCACATTCATAATTACACAAATACACACAAATACACTCAAAAACAAAACACATAATTTACATTTCTGCTTCTAAGTTCCACAAATCTAACCTGAACCTATCAGCAGTGTTTTGACAGACAAATGGTACAAACTTACACAGCTCAGTAGCAGTAGCAGCAAACCCTGCATGGCTTCTGATAAACTTCTGGACTCCGCTGACTTTTGCGTGTGTGTCTGTTAGTCAAAGCTCCAGCCAGTCTCACACGCTCCTCCAAAGGCTGCACTTGGAAAACACACACACACACACACACACACACACACACACACACCCCTCCCTGGAGGACAGAGCCCAGCACTAGCCCGGCTGGCCGCACGTTTGCAGCCCAAAGTAACGTCAAAATCAACGCAGCAGCAAGATAGACACCCAAATGTCACGGCAGAGAGCGATGCCTCATACAAAATCACACATTGTGACTGCACAAAAACACCCCTCCTCCCCTACACACACATACAGCTCTGGAAAAAACATAAGAGACCACTGCAAAATTACCAGTTTTTTTCAGATTTTACTACTTATAGGTATGTGTTTGGGCAATTTTTGTTTGAGTCTATAAAAATTTCCCCTAAATTCCAAATTAAACAAATATATTGTTTAGAGCATTTATTTACAGAAAATGACTAATGGTCAAAATAACAAAAAAGATACACCGTTTTCATACCTCAAACAAAGCAAAGAAACAAGATCAATCAGTATCTCTTTAAGAATAAGGTGTGCACGTGTTGGAATTCAACAGATGCTGGAATACATGTAGAGATGCTGATTTCAGAAAAAAATGCAGTGGTCTCTCATTTTTTGTTCCGGGGCTGTATATACAGATTTCTCTGCTTCCTGCGGTAATCCAGTGCCAGACAGATCACTTCACATTAATCCCCAGTAAAGTAGCCATCGGCTCACAGTGTGAACAACAGCATCACACTCTTCTTACTGTGCCTGTTACTCTACTGTGCAGCAGGTTCTTTCTCATTTGCTCCAGTCTCACAAATCCTGAGACTTTATGAGTCCTATCATCATTTCCTTTGTGTCCACCTTGACCTTATTACCACTCAACCTTCACCAGTCCACACAAAACGCTCAGATTTGTTGTCTTAAGGGTTAAAGGATAGGTTCGCAATTTTTCGGGTACCTTCAATTGTCTGTAACCGAACGGATTTTTTGAGTTTCTGTCTCAACCAAGATGCTGACCAACTGCGCGTGTGTGAAACGCCGACTTCAGAAAGTGATGTAAACAGAACTACTATGTGTCTGCAGTGTCCACAGCTGGCCACAGCTGTCCCTGTACATTCGGGGGTGTATTCGGGCCTTTTAGAAAATCCTCTCTGTGCTCTCGTTTTAGTCCAAACCATAGTTGTCTTCTGGAGCAGAACTGTATCTCTACGTATATGTAAAAAAAAAAGTTAGTCTTTGTAGCATAAAAAGTGTGTTTTTTCTGTTTAGCCGCAGTGGAAGGACTGTAACAAAAAGTTGCAATTTGGCTTTCAGACAAAAAGACAATAACTTTAAAAGATATTGACTTGATGTGACTAATTTTGATGCCTGAAGCCTCATATCAGCTTCAAATAGACTGTTTAAAACATTTTGCACTTCTTCTAATGGTCAGTATAACCTGGAGGAACAATTGCAGCAAGAAAGACGTCACTGTTAAGTTGGGCTCGTAAAAAATTGTGAACCCGTCCTTTAAGGTGAGAAAGTCCTCTATGAAAGCTTTACGTCATCTTTAGAAGCATTCCTGCACTGTTTTTTCTTATTATTTTGAACAGAGAGGCCAATTGCAATAATGTTCAAAGATAAACGGAGATTGCAAATCTTTTACAAGAATTCACTTGTTAATTCTTAAAAATGAGGCTTATTTTCCACCACATTTGCCATTGAACTTCACATCAACCCCCCCCTCCTTGATCTTTTTTGTTCAGGGTCAGGAGGGGAGGACTGGGACCCAGGTGAGGAATGTGACACGCGGATCAGAAGAGCGAGGAGCTGCTGCCTGAAGAGAGTTGTGTCAGGTGAGGATGGAGCTTACGGTAAAGGGTGTGCGATGAGGACTCGACGCTCCTCCCAGTAGCGTCAGGCCTAACGTGTTGAGCTGCTGGCCCGGGGCCTGATGCCAGGGGATGCTCTCCTGAAGACAACAGTCCAGATACAACTCCAGCATGGACGCGGAGACGGACAGGGAGAAGCTGTGCCACCTCCCATCCCACAGAGGAGCAGCGAGAAACCTGTCAGACACACCTGGAGACTTTTACTGTCACATACAACACAGTGTGATCATGATATATATGTACAGTACCTGCATGGACCAGATAGGACTGTAAATCAGTTCCGGTACACTACCGTTGAAAAGTTTGGGGTCACACAGACAATTTAGTGTTTTTCATGAAAAGTCACACTTTTATTTACCACCATGAGTTGTAAAATGATTAAAAATGTATTAAATTATCCTTCTGATGCAATGAGCTACCACACTGTGCCACTAGGAACACTTGAGTGATAGTTGCTGGAAATGGGCCTCGATACACCTAGATATGTAGATATTGCACCAAAAACCAGACATTTGCAGCTAGAAGAGTCATTTACCACATTAGCAATGTAGAGAGTGTATTCCTGGTTAGTTTAAAATGATCTTCATTGAAAAAAACAGTGATTTTCTTTCCAAATATAAGGAAATTATGTGACACCAAACTTGAATGGTAGTGTATGTCAGTGGTTAAGATACTGATAGTATTTCTGATTAAACTTTGCTTTTGCTAAAATTCACTAAGTGTAGGCTACCAGAGAGTAAGATAAATGGAGAGCGGCGGTTTAAAGACTAGAGCAGCCTTGGGAGAATGTTGGTTCTATACAGCAGAATAAAGCACACCTGGCAGAATAAATTGGAACAATTATTTCAAATTACACCACGTGTAATCAGCTCCTCAGTGGTAACAGATAAGACTGTGTGAATGTGATTATGAGGTCTCAGAAACTCTGAATTAAAAGATTTGAAAACAAAAAAAAGTACAAAACACCTGTACTGCACCATATGTCATTGGAATTATTTTTTTTTGTTGTAAATTAGTTTATCAGAAGACAATTTCAGACTGAAGGCTGAAGGCTACAAACATCTATAAAAGTTAGCGGTATGCAAATTTGGGTTTTTATGTTTCATGTAAATATGCTTTGTGAAATACACTGTGATCTAAAGATTATTGTTGTTTGGTTTGTTTCATTTGACATGCATGCATTTGATATCTTTGAGGTAACACAAACATGCTTACAACATCTGTAGATAACTATAAAATCAATTCAGGGCTTCATTAAAGAAAGACTCATATTATAAATAAAGTTCTATTAAATGTTATGTGAATGTTTTTTTTGTCATTTCTGTTATATCTACATTTAAGTATACACTACCGTTGAAAAGTTTGGGGTCACCCAGACAATTTTGTGTTTTCCATGAAAAGGCACACTTTTATTTACCACCATAAGTTGTAAAATGTAGAAAATATAGTCATGACATTGACAAGGTTAGAAATAATGATTTGTATTTAAAATAATTTTATCCCTTAATCTTCGCTTTCGTCAAAAGAAGGTCAGTTTTTTTAGCTTCTCTAAGCAGCTAAACTGTTTTCAACTGTGCTAACATGACTGCACAAGGGTTTTCTAATCATCCATTAGCCTTCTGATGTAATGAGCAAACACATTGTTCCATTAGAACACTGGACTGACAGTTGCTGGAAATGGGCCTCTATACACCTATGTAGATATTGCACCAAAAACCAGACATTTGCAGCTAGAATAGTCATTTACCACATTAGCAATGTATACAGTGTATTTCTGATTATTTTTAACGTTATCTTCACTGACAAACGCAGTGCTTTTCTTTCAAAAATAACAAAATCTCTAAGTGAGTCCAAACTTTTGAACGGTACAGTATATGTGTGTGTGCTTCGGTGTTTTCTCACTCATAGTGTTGTTCCCGCGCAGTGACCAGAGTGAGGAGCCTTGGTCCGACCTTCAGCTGGAAAAGCTCTTCCCCCTCTGGCCCTAGAACAGCCAATAACGTCCTGTCGTCTGACCAGCGATGACACAGACGCAGACGCGTCAGCACACTCAGCTCATCTGGAAACCTGTCAGGTAAACGTTACCGCATTGACAAACAAATGTACACACACACAGTAGAGTAGACTTTCCTGCACACACTCCATAAAACTCAGACATATTCATACGCTCACATGCACATTGTTGCTTAAATGTCCGCTGGACACAGAGGCGTACACAGAACAGTATACATTTTAAAACCCATTGTGGTGGTGTCAGGGAGAGACTCAAGACTTTTCTCATAGAGAGCCGTTTCACGAGTCAATGCAAACTATATCACAAAGCTGACAGATTCAGACGTCATTAGTATGCCGTGTGCAAACATTCAAGGTCAAGTTCATCACCAGAGCCTCGAGGTAAATCCTTCCAACCTACCCTTCATGGAAAGAAAATCCATCCTAGATAAACAGGCTCAGTGCAGTCAGGTGTGACCTTGTCAACTCAGTAAAAATGAAAAATGAGCATTTGTTGTAAAAGATGCATTAATGTGTTCAAAGTACCTGTCACCTCTTTAAGTTCTAGCCTTTTTTTGTTGTTTAGGTTTTAGGTAAGTGAATTCAGATTGTTGACATAGGTTGTAACCAAACTAAATTACTAAAACCAGTGTTTTTCAGAATTTCTATTAGTTGCTTGATTCACTGCTTTTTTGTTGTAGGGAAATAATAGTTTTACTACTGAAATCACCCGGGTCTTAGCTTTCAAATGAGATGCTATGTGTTTGTGTAGCATGAAGTATCAGAGCGGTAGCAATGGAAATGTGGGGAGTGGGTTGACTATCTGTTGTCTGTCATGATATTTAGTAATATACTTGGTGTTTGTGTAAAAATGACTTCTATGTGCTACATAATTAGGGCAGCATTGATTGTCTTTTGTTGCAGTCTTCCAATTAAACTTACATCAGGAAACTAATCACTGCTTAGTTATTGTGTTTAATAGTCTAGAATTCTATTTGTTAGAAGAAAAACAAACACCAACTCAATTCAATTAAACAAAAATGCAAAATGCAATTACTGTCCATCTTGTATTGAATCACTGTTAGTACTTACAGAGGGCCGGTCACTTTAGCTGTTGGCAGGATCAGTGTGGCATATTGTCCTATTTGATATGCTGGACAGCCTCGGTCATCTTCTGTTGCAGTGACATTGTAATGAGTAGCTGACTGCATGTTCAAAAGCTGCAGCAGATTCACTTCTGCAAACACAAGACAAACACATTCTGGATTATTAAAAAAGCCTTTTAATGATTTACTCCTGCATTGTTTTTTTTAAAAAGTTAATTTGCCAAAGAATAAAAGAAGACCTAATACTTAAATAGTAAGCACTTCCTAAAATGAAAGTAAATGAACATAATGTCACATAATTCACCCATATTTCATTGTGTATGATCACTGTTACTCCTGAAACAAAGTCATTCAGACAAAGGTTTATGTTTAGTAAGACTTGCTATTTATTTGTATGAAGAAGAAAAAAAACTTGATTGCTATGAATTCTTGAGGAATTGTGATTAATGTATCATTTTTTGTTTTGCTTAAAGCTGTGGTGTGAGGCCACTGTCTCCCTCTGCCGGCAGTGGAAATATTACAAAAAAATATTAAAAACAAATAAAAAAATAAATAAAACTCATGGTTGTGGCTGTAAAAATGTGGGTTAATTTTTTTATAGCATCACACTACCCCTGTGTCAGAATTTCGGCTAACAGGGAGTGTCTCCACAGACACAAGATTAAAAAACTCCTTCTGCTTGGTTCTTGGTTAATCAACATTGCGTTAACTCATTTGCCAAAGGCTTTAATAGATTAGATATTCATTTATATCTGGAAACTCCACACTGTAGTCTAAAGTCTGTTGAAAGGATGGCAATTTTCTTTTCTCTTCTGACTGACAAATAGCCCAAAATTACACTGGTGCTAATAGGGGATCCTAATTAAAAAAAAAAATAAAAACTTTCTGAAGCTGAAAATTTGAAAGTGTTAGTGAATGCTTAACACCTAATTTGGACAAATTACAGCTAGATTTAAGGTTTTTCCACACATAATAATAATAATAATAGGGATAATACACTCAACATTACAAAAATGGCTGATATTCATACGCATAATTAAATGGTTAATACAATGCATCAACATAACAGACGACATGCCAGGTGTGATTCATGACTCCTCCCTTATTCAGCAGAATACTGAACTAACACGGGTGTCGTCAGCACGCGGGTGATAGAGTTGCTCCTGTGTGGTGAAATCTATAATAGTGAGTCATCACTGCTTTCAGATTTGTCCAAAATGTTTCAATGTAAATGTTGCAGTAAAACAGTGAAAGTGATCCGACAGCCATCAAAAACGGACCTAAGCCTGCTTACCTTTTACACGTGCTAATGGTACATTTTTTCTTGACCTCCCCTGATCCTTTGCTTTAGGGTGTAGAGAACACTGCGGTGGCGTCCCCGCTGCCTGCGACACCGTGAAACAGGCCAGAACGCAGAGCTCCACGACGAGTAGCCCGACGCAACACGACAAAGAGTAGCTGGACATCATGTCCACGGTGGACGGCAGAGAGCGAGGACTGATACTGGAGGAACATCTCTGCTACTGCTACTATACCCATGATCTGAGGGCTGGGCCCATCTGGCATCCAAGTCTTCACACAAACAAACAACAAACTAGATATCTCACCTACGCCTCTGCTCGGTTTCCAGTCCAGTGAATCTTTGGCACCTGGTTATTTTGGGAATATGTGAGCATACACACAGAGAAATGAGCAAACACATGGTCCTGGAACAGCAGAGCGGGTTCTGCAAACGACAGCAGAGAGAGAATCTTGAAGGCAAGAAACCAGCCAGATAACGACCAATACTGGACCCGGGATGATGGGGTTTTCTCCATTGGTGAGAAAAACGCTCTCTGAATAGAATGTATCATTATAACCTGCATTAAATGTAGTTAACCTTTTTTTTCCAGTTGAAAGCAGCTTGTTTATAGCAGACAGAGGTGACAGGAAAATGAAGAGAAAAGAGAGACGGGTTAATGCAAAATCCCTTAGGATTGGGGATACTGTAATAACATGGGCAATACCAACGGCTCCCAGTGTTCTCCCTTTTTTGTTTTATTCATATTAATCTAGACACGTTTGCAGACAGGACACATGGTACTGTTTAAAAGCCACGTCGTTCATTGAAGATGACACATCTAAGTCTAAAATTGAATTTTTAATAAAACATCACCCAGTACAGAAAAAGACAAGTGATCTCTCTTTAATGGTCATTTAAACATATGTAAACACTTTTCATTTTCACACATGATTAAAATCAAATATTAACAGTGCAATAATTTAAACAGGGACTCGTTTTGTACAGTTTATACTACATATTTACCAGAAAGCTTCTCTATCTAGGAAATCCAGGCTTGATAGGGAACTCTTTGGGCGAGTTTCCCCAGGCACAGATTAGGCTGTTCTGTACAGACGGACATCGAGATCAGGTCCTAGGCTGCACTGTACATGTTGAAGCAGGACCCTATGAACTACAGGCTGAAGCCTTCACCTAACCTGTACAGTATAGAGTTTAAATCTAACCTTGGAGTCAACACACTTCAAAAGGAGGTTTCTTTGCTAATTGTTTTTTTAATCCAGGACTTTCTGTTTGGGACTCCAGCAGGTGTAAGCTCCTCTTCTGGCCTGCGGAGCCTCTTTCTATAAATATCCTGTGTTCACATTTCAGAAACATGTCAAACTCAACGTATTACAGCAACACAACAGCACATGATATAAATATACATCTTACTTAGGGGGAACAATAATATGATCTAAAGTGTTGGAATGTTCAAAGATATGGACAGTGAATGCTGGGACTTTAAAAAAGCACAAACATTTCTCTGCCTGGTGTTTAAGTTTTTTCTTTTTTTTTTATCTCATCTAACATACAGCTCTGTAACAAATCTCTCACACACACACACACACACCTCCCATGACCATCATGCATGTGGAAAAGACTCTGGAATGCAGAAGATACCGTAATGCTCATCTCTACTGACCAAAAACAGACCAAATTTGATGTGAGGGAAACAAGTGCAGCAATTAACACAGAGAGACGAGTCACACTGTGCTTGCGGTTCCTCTTTTGTAAGAGAGTCCACGTTGCGGAAATCATTTGCATGTCATGTGTAAAAAAACAAACAAACAAAAAAAACATTTCATTTCTCGCCATTTTTTTTTTTTTATCATCACGTGGGAGAAGGCAACACACCCTGGACACATCCTCGGGTCTATGTACAGGAAAAAAAATGGCTTTAGTCGCCTCTCTGACACCAAGAGCAGTTCTCCAGCACAGAAGTGTGTAAAATTTATGTCCATTTGCTCTCATATAGCAAGAAAACACATGCTGTCCGTCCCACGGGTGGTTGATCCTCTGATCCATGAACAGATGCGGACCGCATGGTCCTTGTGATGGTCTTGCTGGACACTGTGGTGACTGAAGACTCCTCTAGTCTTTTTGACTTCATTTGGGGGTCCAGAAATATTCACCATAACATTTCTGAGGATAAAATATTACATTACAAATCCAATGGTCCAGTAACCTGAGACAAACAAACAAACATATCTTACACTGTAATCTTGTTTTCACACCACAGAGCCAACGTACTGTAAACCTGCACTGTGCTGCTCCACATAAATGTACACCGGCATTGTTATCAGATAGGGAATAAAAATATCAAAATCGGCAAGCGCTAGAAGGTTGGTTCACTGTTTTTCATCGATAAGTGACTTTGTAATGCCCATAAACCTCGTGGACACCCTTTTTTTTTGTAAACAGGAGCTGTTTGTAATGGCGGCTTAGATTCTGGCAAAAACATGTCTGCGTCAGTTCCCTGTGTCATCGCTACTCTTACAAATATGCACAGACGAACAGCAACCTTCTCGGATGACCTGAACATTAGAACCGAAAGCTAAAATACATTCATTGTATTACGTTTGTAACATGCTACCTCTACGTTCACCTACACACACAAAAAAAAAAACAAACAAAAAGCTTCTGGGATTCGACATCTCAAGGTTTTTTTTGTTTTTTTTTGTTCAATTAGCAACCGGAACACAAACTTGTATGGAAAAGGCTTGGCAACACGTGGGTTTGCCCGCAGTGAGCTACTTGTAGTACAGTCTCGACTGTTTTCTTGATTTGGCAAATTTTCTCTGTTGAGACCACACACGCGTAACACAATCATCCACGTCCACATATACGCAGCCTCCATTCTGACCTCACACACATTGCAAGACACATTGCAGACAGACACCAACCATAGAAATTGCAGTAGCTTTCAGTTCTATGCTACTTGTACTGAGAAAACAGGTTCTCAGAGCCACGGAGGAGCTGAGGCCCCGTGGTGGAGCTGCTCTGAGGTGTCCTACTGCTCTGTGCGTCCTCTTCCCTGACGTCCTTTTCCCAGGTTTTAGCAGCGATCGTCCTCGTCTGTGTCACTAAGCAGCTCGCTGGCGCCTGCCGCGCCAGCCTGGCCCAAGTGCTTCCGGAAATGGCCGTTGGGAACCTGCCAGGAGTGTCTGAGCTGAGGGGCGGAGCTTATGGCGTTGGCGCGTCCCAGACTGGTCGCCATGGCAGTCTCAAAAGTGAGGGTCTCCTGGCCCTCGCCCGCCTCGCTGCCGATGAGGTCCTCGTGGAACGGGAGGTAGGGCTCGGAGATGTAGCGGTGAGGGGACGGGTGGCTCGGCCCTGAGACCTGACCTCCGGACGACCCCTGACCTGCGGCCAGCGGCCCGGTGTCCTTGTCGGCTCTCCACAATGTCTCCGTAGAGCCACCGGGACCGTCCTGAGGCTGGGTCTGTCCCCCAGAAGAGGGTGCTGGTGTTGCGGGCGGGTGGGCTCGGCAGACCAGAGGTGAATAGGAGATGTAAGGCCGGGGGCGAGAGGGCGTCTGGGGAAGTTGGCGCCGATTACGAGGAGTACCGGACTCTGAGTGGCCGGGGCTGCCTGATGCGTTGACCTGTAGCTACATGACACACAGGCAGTAAAAACACACAGATAAATGACCCTGAAGCACAAGTGAGGAAAACACTGCTATCTACTCAGCTGTTCTTTTTTTAAAGTACAGTATAACACAGTCCTTGATTCAGGCTCCGACTACACAAATTTAGATTATATTTATTTATATATTTATTTATTTTTTATCCAATTCAACATCTGAACCACACTAAAACCACACTTATCTGGAGATTTGGCAAACCCGATAAACAAGTAGAAAGATTCTAAAATATCAGATTGAGTAGGTTAGTGTAGTGACCCTAATCCAGATCTTTTTTCAGATTCACGACATCATGTGCATGCTTGCACATCCTAACAGATATCTCAAGTTATGTCTGTGCTCTTGATACTTTAAGTATAATATGCAGCATTACATCTGAATTTAGGATTACTGCATGAAGTGCAAGCCAAGATCTCCTCTAGGAGAGAAAAGCATAGCCTGATCCCTGGATTAGCGCGGCAGCAGTCTTTTAGTGAAAACTGAGCAAGAACAACTCACTGAGTGACCATACAGCGTGGTTACTATGACAACAAGGACACTACGCATGCTCAAAATGTTCTTTCACGCAGGTATATGAAATTTTGCTTATCGGCCACTACTGGTATTGCAGGCAGATGATATTGGTGTTGAGGTGTCTGCATAGTCTGAGATATTTGTTGATCAGATCCGTGTATGGAAGGAGATTTTTCTTTTAACCAGGGAATAAAAATATCCGGTTGTATAAAAGTCTAGACTAGTGTAGCTGGGGCCTCAATGGTTTGAATGCAAAAACAACTGGGCTTAATCCAGTACTTCAGTGTGACCCTGTTGTCTCCCCACCTGTCTCTGTAAGCCTTGTGCGCGTCCTTCACTGGGTGAGCGGGAACTTCTCCTCTCGCACGATGGGTCCCGGCTGCGTTCCTCCGAGTTGCAGCGGGACACGTCTGGGGACAATAAGTGGCGCCGTTCCTTAGACCGCCCCCTCTCGTGGCTGCTTGTTTCTCTGGGGTTGATTCTAGTGCCTGCGAGTGGTGTAGATTTAGATTAGTCAGAAAAGAACGAAGTGAAACCCCTTCAGCTTTCAAGCAACGGTGAAAAAAGATATCTCCTTAACCTCCATAATTATTATAAATAAATAAATAGGAAGCCTGAGTACTCTGGCAACTTAATTTGTGACTGATATTGAAATAACTAGACCAGTAATTAATTAGTGATTGATTTAACTCAAGGTCCCAGTAGATTAAAACAGGTAACACTTTCCATGACAATCCATCTATAGCAAATCAAAATGGCTCATTTCCTCCTTTGGTTGTCATTCAATATAAATTAATTCAATATTCAGTAAGTAATAACTTTTCAGTTGATCTTTAAGGTTATTCCAGTTCAAATATTTTCATATATTGACTTCAATCTGAATATATATTGTTCCATACAGGTTTCATCAGGTCTTGAAAGGTCTCAGGATAAATACCTTCCACCTAGGAACTTATTTGTTAGCAAGATACTTCAAAAACTTTTGGTCGGATTTTGGTCAAATTTTCAGTAGATGCTGGGAATGGTACCATGAACAGATGATTGAATTTTGGTAATGATCCGGATGAAATCCTGGTTTTTGGATCACTTTCAATCTTTTGTTGTTTGGTAACATTGCAGTAAATTGACCTTCAAACCGGCACCAATCATTTGGGGCCACCTGCTGGTGATACCTTCCACCTGCCCCCCACAACGTTTACCCAACTTTTGTTAGCCTCATAGCATAATTGCCTAAGTCATATTTTGGCCAAACTAAGATATTTTGCTGACTCGACTCTCCTACCACTGCTGATTCACCACGGATTATTGCCTCTATCAGCCTTCAGAATGCTCGTTATAGTCCAAAATAGCTAACGTCATCTCTTTGATTTGGGCATTTTGGAAAACGAAAATATTGACAATATGTTTGGCGGACGTATGCACTCAGATTGCTATAAATCAGCCTATTGGTGTAACGTGTCAGAAAGCAACCTCTGTAGCTCTTCTGGCGAGGCCTGTATGTGCCATCGGGGCTGATTCTCTCCAGAGAGTGTTGTTCTTGCCACAGGCCGTTCACACACTGGTCACCGATGGTGGAGAAGGAGCGTTTCATGAGTTTACTGTCTGCTGACATCCCAGGCTACACACACACACAAAACCACCAGATGAGCAATCAAACACAGAGAAGTTTATGTGTAGAACATTCTGGACAGTGATCAATTGCAACCTTACCTATAATATAGCTTGCATATATTTTTGACTACTGTAAAGTACAGGTAATCACTCTATATTACCTGTGGATCAACAGCCAGTCTGGGCATAGAGGATGCTCTGATAGATGCTGTACGCTGAGGTGATTTAATCACTGCTGGGTCCTGCCTCGCCTGCTGCTTCACCTGGTTATACTCCACTACGTCTGACACCTACACAGATGCCACAGAAGGGAGGAATGTGCGTCAAGGACTATAACAGTAGTGTCAGAGAGAAGGATGTTGTATAGAATAAGAGCCATACTGGACAAATCATCTCCATGATGTGCTGGCCAGACACAGACACACCATCAGTGATAGACTCATCTGACCTGTACTGTATCACAGAGTGCCAAACACTGCAAAAATTGACATTTTAACGAGTGAAAATATCTTGTTTTCGGTAAAATTAGTCCAGTGCTGACTAGAATTATCTTATTGCCCTGGCAGATAATTTTGCTTATTTCTGTTTTGTTCCTGATTTGGGTTGATTTGACTACCATTTTCTTAAAGAAAAAAAGATTGAATCGACTAAAATTTCAGTTTTTGCAGTGTAGGAAATCATTCCTGTCAGTGGCCATCAGACGATACAATTCCTCACCTTAAATTTGCTACAGTCCACCTCACTGGATATTAAACTTTTATTTATTTTTTTTCCCAAGACAGGGAATGTCTTTTTGGTTTTTTTTGGCACAATTCTTCATAAATTCAATCAGCTGTGGTGAAATAATTTCCTGCAAGGGGTAGATAAAGTAATTTCAATTCAATTTAATTCAAGAATCCGACTGAGGACGTTTTTACTGAGATCAAGTCTCTACAATGATTCTTCGATCCAGATTCACTAGTTGCTGAAGTTGACTTTGCAGATCAGATGTGGCCTTTGTCAACAAAGTTGTTACCAGTGTGTGTAAATGGTGGTGATGATGTGGATTGTAGTAAGGGCGGCAGGGCGAGTGGTAGTTCTCGTCATCGTCCTCCTCCTTCTCCTCCTCCCTGGAGCGAGACAGCGGCTGCAGGAACATCTCTTGGGGAGAGATGGGGCTGAGCGCTACAAAGCCTCCTCTGGTGCTGAAGGGACAGAAGGGAGCAACCACGACACACATTTACATGCCGTACGTCTCAAACTACAAAACAAACGTGAATAATCACAAACCAGAATTTAAAAAAAAAGCTGTGTCTGGAAGTTGAATCCTTACAGAGCAGATCCAGCACTATGCCTGAGGAACGACAGGGATTTGGCATTGCATAGGATCTCTTGAGGCAGAGAGGAGGCGTCCATACGCTGGAACATAGGGGCGTGTTTCTAAACACAGGGAGAGGCAGCAAATTAAAAAATTAAAGCAGGATAGGAATAAACTTACAGCAGCATAATTACAACATAAATATTGCCAGCATATAAGTAGTAAAGTAGTAGTAAAGTAGTAGTAGACAGTTATGTCATATGGTTCACATCTACTTTTGCTGAAAAAGTTGAAAAATCTCTTCACTTTGTTAATATATATATATTTTTTTTTACATATAAAGTATATTTTAGGTTTTTTTATGTCTTTATTGATAGTACCATAGTAGAATTTGAACCAGAGCCACCTCTCTAGATGGGGCAGCTGCTCGACCCACTTAATAATTAATAATAGCAGTGAATAGAATAGAGTTTATTGCAATTTATACAGGTTAAAACAAGTTTAAACAAGTACATTGGAATTCTTGTGTGTCCCTGAGTCATTTGTAGGTAAAAAAAAATCTTAACTTAAAAAGAAACTTGGAAAAAAGAGACAGAAGAACAACATGTTACATACAAGAAGCTAAACATATATTATAAATATATTACAAAAGTGCTGCACAATTATAAATAAGCAATAAAAAAGGCACTAAGGAAATAAAGCAAAATAAATAAAATAGGAATATGTACGGAGAAATGAATTTAACCGGAGATTGTTATGGATATTGCATGTGGATAATAATTACTCAAATAAGTTGAATTTAAAACTGCCTGCTGTTTGTTAGAGAACAAAATGAATCCAAAATTGCTTGAATAAAACAGAAGTGAGACAACACAACAATAAGGAAAAGTACCTGTTCCTCCAGTTGTTGTCGGAGCTTCTTGGCCTTGCTCTGCTTGTAATAGTCCATGATCATCATAGCGGCATAGATCTTCCCTATCGTCATGTCACTGGCTGTGAGGGAGGAGGCAGAAACCGTCACCACACTTCAAATTAACGTCTACAGGTCCAATAATATCTTTCTTCTTTTTCAACAACTGCTGTGTTGCAAAGTTGCAATGCTGATGTCACCTTTGTGAATGGGAACCAGCACGTCCAGCGTCTTCTGAGAGAGATGAGGCCAGATGACACTGATCTCCTTCTGAAGGTCCAGGTCCATCTGGTTTCGATCCTCTCCTCCTGGAAATAAACATTATGAAACATACGCAGAAAAACGGAAAGGACAAAGGCAGACGCACGCGTATCAAGTGTGAGTTCTAATTATTCTACATCTCGGGGGAACGCGTGTTTCTTCTAACCTCTGGCTATCTTGACCTCCAGGGCCGTGCGGATGAGAGCCATGAGGGTGGAGGTGAAGTGGACAGACATGTCGTCGTCCACAGGCATGTTCATCAGGACGAGTCTCTGATGGTAGCAGAGAAGCATCGGAATCAGAATCAATCAGACAGAGCCCGGCTAAACAATTAACACTGATACTGAACATCACACACTGCAAAGAGAGGAAACCCAGAACTGCGGTGGTGGCTCATAATATCATAGCGTCATTTCATGATCAAGTTGAATTTCATTGTCTTGAGATAAATATACATATATATTTTTTAATGTTTACTTGCTCAATTTTTTTCAAAACCAGATATTCAAAGATAACAATTATTTAATCAACAAAATTGAAAATAAGTGATGGTATTATAGGGACAACAAATACTTGTTTTTATTGAAGAATATGCTAATTACTTTCTTAATAAATCAATTCTTTTTTTTTGCATATAAAATGTGTGATTCTGAAAATATGGAAAGTTAGTTTATAATTTCTAAGATGCTCATGGTGACTTCCTCAAATGTTGTTTTGTCTGAAATACAAAGATGTTCAATTTACTATAATATCACGTAAGCTTCAAATCCTCAGATCCAAGAAGCTGCAGCTAGCAAATTTGTCTTATTTTTGCATCAAAACATAACTCGGATGATTATTCCTTTATCAAAATAGTTGCTGATTATTTCCTATCAATTGTCTAATCAATAATTAGGCTTATTTTCCCAGCTCTACTATATTATGGGTTGTGGATGAGTCAGATATTACATTATCATGGTTGGACATCAATGCCATTGTGGAACTTAGGACTATTATAAACAGCATTTTTGTGTTTATAATAGAAATAAAAGGGAAGTAGCAGTTATGAGCAACCATGGCTTTTTTGGGTGACATTATAAAATAAACTTAGAGTGTTTATTTAACCATGAGAGTTGCACATAGCTAATACATTATATTAGTTTGAAAACACAGCTAGATACGAAAGAACAGAAAGGACATGCACATAATTAGTTTAATTGAAGATAATTATTTTTTAATAACAATGTTTTCTTGTGATCACACACACGCACACACAGACGCATAGTGGGCTGCAGCAAGAGGCACATGCAAATAGGTATATGTAAGAAAGTATGAAAGCCATGACTTCCGTGATGACAAGATTTAACATGTAGATGTTTAACAACGTTCTCTATAAAGTCCTGACTTAAAATATAGAAACAAAAATCAAGACTCTTTCATCAGATGACAGCAAACAAACGTGTTCTTAGTTCTCTGCCAAGATGCAAAGCAAAACAGGCAGCGCTGCTCATCCGCCAATAAAAAAAACAATATACTAGAACTTAAAAAGCAAACACTGCATCATACAATCAACAGAAAAAAATGACTTGCTTTTCCAATGTATGACACACAAAATGAGCTTTAACAGCGCTTGTCCTCATTGATTTGAATATGAAGGCAGTGCCTGTTAGTCTCCAGTGTTTTGTCTACCTTATATGCCACCTTGGAGGGGCATTTCTTGCCCAGGCCTAGAGGTGGCGACATGTTGGTCAACATCTCATACATGTCAGTGTAATGGATGCGACCACTGGGGGCGCCGGGGAGCCATGAAGATGGCGATGAGAAAAGAGGGAAAGAAACGGAGGGGAGTATGGGGAGGGGGAAAATTGTGTGGAGGGGTGGGGGGTGGGGGGTGGTGCATTCCAAACGGAATCACAGGATGGGAGTGAAGGGTGAAGGGGTGAATGGGGGAGATACAAGAGAGAGGATTATTCCATAGCATCACACAGAGGGAGTCTGTATTCTTTCTATGCTGCCATCAGGGCATAGAAATCTGGGGAAAAGGAGAAAACCTCACAACAGGACAAGCAAAGGAATGACAGCCTCACTGGATCTGGTGCAAATTAAATACTTAACACTGTAGTACTTTAAACCAGATCCATAGGGTAGAAAGAGACAGGCTTAACCCCCCGATCGCACCTCAATTGCATCCAAAGCAAGCGTTTCCAAGAGGATGAGCCTTGATTGAATTTGTGAATGAGGGATGTCCTGTGGCTTAGTACCCTGAGGCTGGAGTGTCATCATTCTTTGACTCAGGCGGTCCCGAGTAACACGCCCCGAAGGGTCAAGCAGGGTGGTGACAGTTGGCGAAAGAGGGGGGAGAAAGGAGAGAACGGCAAGGAGGGAGTCAAGAGGGATCCCATATGAAAGAGAAGAGGCGGAAGAAGTGTGGGGGGGAGGGACATGGGGGGGACCAAACCTTGCATGCCACCCTGTGGGGGCAGTTCTTCCCAAAGCCCAGGGGAGGTGAGATGGAGCGTACAACTTTGTACATCTCCTTATAGTGGAGCCTACCACTGGAAAGAACATACATGTCTTTAGTTGTGGGTTATTACAGCCTCGTAGTCCACAATATAGGTGAGTGAGGCCTATTACATGGAGGCATTAAAACATTTTGTCGACAACTCATGATAATCTATTTCTAAGCAAGACTGTTCTACATGCTGGTTGGAATTTTCTTGCTCTACATGCTCGTCAGTATCTGTTTATCTATTGCAGATGCTGTACGGACACCGCAAAACTGTTTTTATACCCGATCTTAGTGTGTTTGTTCCACCAATTAGAGTGAATTAAGGGACAGACAGATAAAGTGTCTTAGGATGCCTTCATGGTCCATTTGAACCAAAGGTGCTTAGTCCTATTTCCTGTTTGTTTCATCAATGTTTTGAAGATAAAGATTAATGAAATGTCAATTTGTTTGCAGGTGTGAAAGCAGACAGCTGGAGTCTATATGCTACATAATAAAAATTTCACTGCTTGGCCAAATAATCAAACAAGTGGGGTGAAAAATGCCCTTAAACATCTTTCAGACTCAACTTGTTCACTTTTCTTATTTAAACTGCTCCAGTGGTTATTTTTTCCCTCACAAAACTTTGTGGAAAACTACAGTATTTTACTGCTATCATATCCATAGCAGATACACAAGGTCACCGTCTTACTTGCACAATGTCCATATGATTTTCTTCATTATCATTATGTATATTTATATGTATTTGTACTGTCTTTAGTCCTTATCCAGACCAAGTAATGTAGTTGCTTCCATCATTAAGCATACCGTAAATTACCAAATAATAGCCTGGGATGTTTATGTGTTTCAGTCACTTAACAGATCAATCGTTTATTTGAGACCAGGCCACAATTTGGGAGAGGCGATTAATTCCTTCCTGACAAAAATCTTGCTCAGGAAAACTGGAAAAATATGGTAATTTTCTCAGATTATTTTACTAAACCAGTACTACCATATAACTTACATTTTTCAAAAATAATACATTTATTTTTGAAAAATGTAAGTACTGTAGTTCAACGCCTCGCGGCTGCTTCTCCTGGGTTTTCTTCTGCATATTTTACAAAAGAAACATGTCATACTTTTCATTTTTTCACTGCTTTGGAGGCATGGCGATTGACAATCAATTGGAAATCAATCTTACCCGAGAGGGTGTTCTTTAACGTCATTTGAGCATGACAATGATGTGGTCAGGACAGAGGCGCATGTGAAAAACCTGCAGTCAGTGGTCACGTCTTATTTCTTAATTATTTCTTTTTTGATAAATTAAACCTTTAAAGGTGTTTAAAGGAGACTTGGTGGTTAATTGAAAAAATTGCTAATATTTGGTAATTTATGGTATGTTTAATGTAGTGAAATACCTTATTATTAATCTAAGTTTATCATATATATATATATATATATATATATACACACTTTTATTTGGTGACAATAGAAAGGATACATTTGTATCTGAACATATTAACAAAAACAAAAAAAGCAATAAGACAAGACTGACCAGGCAGCACGATCATACTCCCCCCAGATTCGGACGAACTCATCCAGATGGTGGGGACCAAGGATGGACGAGTCCCGAGTCAGATACTCAAAGTTATCCATGATCACAGCCACAAACAGGTTCAGCATCTGGATCAAAGTCAAACAGAATAAGGAGCTGTTGTGATGCTGATTTATATACACATCTATAAAAAAAATAAGCGACTGCTGCAAAATTATCAGTTTTTCTGATTTTACTAGTCATAGGTATGTGTTTGGGCAAAAAGAACACACTTAAGAAGAGTTCAGAAATCAATAACCTTTATTTTTAATCACAGCTTTCATGTGTCTTGGCATGCTCTCCACTAATCTTTTGCATTGTTCTTTATTCCACTCCTGGTACCTCTTTAAGCAGAATGAGGTGTGCATGTGTTGTTATTCAACAGACGCTGGAATGGAATGGCTGGAATACATGTTATGCACAGGTTATTTAAAATTTTTTATAGAATCTAGAAAGTGCAGTTTATCCTGTTGACACATCCTTACAGGCTTAAGGCACTGAATATGCTTTCATGAAAATTAAAGTCATTCTAGCCGCAGCTTAATTATTCAAACCGGATCCCGGATTTCTTGTCTTACCAGGAAGGAGCTGAAGAAGATGAAGGAGACAAAGTAGAAATAGGCGAAGTCAGAGCCACAGCACCCCTCCTGGTCAGAGCCACAGCGCCCCTCCTGGTCGGGCTTCTGTACCGCTTGAGGAAGCGAAGTGTCGATCGCACACTGCTTTCCCCCCAGACACGACAACATGATCTCCTGCCATGACTCCCCTGTGGCGCTCCTGGACAAATGCAAATTAACACCGGTAGGAGGAGGAGATATTTAAGGAGTTGGTTCCAGCTCACACTTTATTCACAGTAACATCTGCCACCTGGAGGATGCAATTAACGCATCAGGACTCGTGGCACCTGCGTCAGAGGCGGCTTTTAGAGGCTCTGAACTTTAGATGTGTACAGTACCTTCTGTATACAACAGTGTGGATCTTTTAATGCCTCTAAACGCTGATGAAAATGTTTTAAAATGATTCCAGAAAAGAAAGAAAGCAGCAGAGGTGAGATTTGGAAAAAAAAAAAAAAAGTATAAAGGGAAACTTCACTGGCCTGATTGAGGAATGTGACTTTTCCTCCAAATCCATATTTCCTTTTATCAAATATGGACTTTTTTCCTGTTAGATTATTATTTTTTTCTTTTGAAATTGATTGCCACGTCATCTCTCTTTGTCTTTAGTGTGACGTCTGTGTCAGTTTTTTTAATTGATGATCTTTTTTTGTGTAACTTACTAGTTGTCAGTCACATGGTGTGTGACATAATGGGAAGGCTCCGCCCCATGAAGCACCAATGGGTGTCCATATTAACCTTAGTTCTACTCTGTCTATGCCCTGATGGAACACATAGGCCCATGTGCTATTAAACATATTCTTGCCATCTTACATTTAAGGCTTTAGATAACTTCAAATCTCGGAGTGCCTCTGCTATTTTACTTCTTTTCTGTATTCCAGTTGCACCCGTATCAGAAGAGCACACCAGAGTATAACTATCTCAAGTCTCCTGAGTGCCCTAAGTTCTCAGTTTTAAAATGATTGCTTTTATTTTTGCCTGCATGTTTGTCATATCATTTATCAACTTCCAGAGCTAAAGACATTTCAACATTATTTGTTTCTTTTTTTTGCACACATATTTTTCTTAATGGCATATGAGACCGCATAAAAATAATAAACAAACACAATATCAACACCGATAAGCGATTTCAATATTTGACTGCTTCTGCTTTTTTTTTTTTTTATTACTGGATCTTAAACTATTAACAAGTCTGCAAAGCTATTTTCTGAGGAAGTAAGTGGTACACTACAGTATCCATCACCTCCTGACACTAAGTACCCCCTTGGGTACTTTGCAAGCAAAGCCTTACTACTGTAACCTAGCAACAAAACCTTTCAGACTACATTAAAGGAATATGTTACTCAGTGAACCATGCGTTGCAAATCTGTGTAGTTTTGATCACTGCTGGATCTCAATTAACTGGGATAAAGGGATTGCCACTACTCAGGAGTGTTAGAGTTAAACTGGATTAAGTATAGTGTTGAGTTTCAGAGTGGAATCCCACGCTATGTGAAGAACATAGTTTGATTGCAGGCTCCAAGGTTTCCTACCTGAAAAGCAGCATCAGAGCACCAGAGAAGGTCTTGAAGTTGTTATGCTGGTTAATTTGAGTCCCCTCGGTCAGCTTTATGTTCCCAAATACCTGATTCATAGGTGGCAAGAGTCAAAAACATCCACAGAGTCTCGGACGGATAGCATGCACATAAACAGATGAACAACGGGTCAGACACAGCAGGAATACAGTCACGATTTAGCATTTTATTTCTCCCTTGAGACAAATATTCTGGGTGATGATATGATGATAAACTGTCCTCAGCGGGTCAGGGTGTCTGCGCCGTGTCTGACCTGCATGCCGATGATGGCGTAGATGAAGAAGAGCATGGCGATGAGCAGGCAAACGTAGGGCAAAGCCTTGAAGGACTGGACGAAAGTCCACAGGAGGATCCGGATGGTGTAGCCCTGCCTCAGCAGCTTGATCAGACGAGCGGCTCGGAACAGCTTCAGGAAACTCATGTTGAACCTACCATTGAACTGGAGGAGGGAAACGATGTTGGAACTGAGTGGAACAGATAAACTCTGCTCCCTCTCTCTTTCCGTGTCCGTTCATTACATTTCATTTCATTCTTTTATTACCTGCAGGTCTACCACAATCTCGGTGATGCTGCCCAAGACGGTGATGAAGTCAAAAATGTTCCACGTGTCTCGAAAGTAATTCTGTAGGAAGACAAGAGATGGTCTGAGTCATTTTTAAAGGTACACTGTACAGTAAGCAGGTGTGAGGGGGTCTTTAATTCACATTCAGTTTGTTTTTTTTTTTTCTTCTCACCAGGAAGCCGAAGGCCATGATCTTCAGGATGCACTCGACCGAGAAGAGAACAGTGAAGGCTGTGTTCAGGTGTTTCACCATGGCTTCGTATGCCGGTGGGGCGGAATAATACTGAAAATACAAAGGTTAAAAGACGTTAAAGTGCATGAATTCTCTGAGACAAGTTGGGCAAAAACTGGAATATTCCCCTAACCAACTGTGTAACCAGCTGTGCCTTGTGATGTCGATCTGATCTCCAGACCTGCACTCCGCAGACCTACAGGTTGATGGAAGATTCCTCCAGACCCATAAATAGCGCCTTAGTCTCTGCACCTCTCATCTGTCGCACTATAAAAGGAGTCATTCCTCTGGGGGCGGCAGCCACAGTTAATGAGGTCATGCTAAATAGCAGCCCCTGGACATTATAGATCAATATTTAATACAGGCTGAGTCACCCTGCGTCTGTCTGTCTGAATGATCAGCACAGCCCAGGAAAAGATCATTTCAGGGAATAAATAGTGGTAAAAGAAAAGTGGAAAAACACCCCCAGAAATATCAACGAGCACGGGGGAGATGAAACGCAAACATCACAGCGTGCTGAGGTGATGCTTTCGTAACCGAAAAGGAAAAAAAAAACAACTGTCTACGCAGTTGCGAGCTTGTGACAAAACACGCTGCTTAGAAAGAATAAGATGTTTTTCTGTTTTTTTTCCAGCCTTCATTGAAAAACAAGGATGCATAGAAAAGTACATTGTTTTTTAGGATGGAGGGAGAAACTGCAGACTCTAAACTACTAACTATTACTCATCTGATCTGTTCTGGTCACATTGCAGAGTTTGTAATATTCTCTTCTTTGATTTTCTCACCGTCCTCTCGTCCTTCTCCTTACCTTCATCATCAGTACGACGGTGTTGAGGGCGATCATGGCCAGAACGGTGTATTCAAAAGATGGCGACACCACGAAATGCCACAGACGGTACTGGACTGTGTGCCGGTTTTGGGGCATGTAACGGGTCAGGGGCTTGGCGCTGATGGCAAAGTCTATACATGCCCTCTAAAATACAGACAACAGGACAGACAAAGAGGGAAAAGGTGAGTGAACGACACAGTCTGAGCCAAACTCTCGAGGTAGAAACAAATGTTTTCTAAAGGAATGACATTGAATTATCATTGAGTCAGTTGCAAAGACAGATATACATTTATATGGGCTTCACAGACTACTTGGTATATAGGAGAGAGACAGCTGGTCGATGGGAGAGAAAAAAATGGTTTTGCCAACTCCATACACAGCAATTCTTTGAAATTGGAAAAGGGAGTTGCTGTTTTCTGTCATGAGAAGAAACAGAAACAAGAATCAGCCATCGTCACACTAATGAGTGTGTTAAATTACACAGAGCTGATAGATTGCACCTGTGTTTAAAGCCTGCAGGTCTGGTTTTGTGCATTGTTTGTTTTACTGCATCCGAGATCCGAGAGCCATTGGCGGATTTAGCAAATTGGGTGGTATTGTGAAGGTATGTATGTTTGGGCATACAGTATTGTTGCATGATTGGGCATGCAACAGTAGACTAACTGAATATGCAATAACTGAGACATCATATTGTTGAAATTGCACTTTTTTCCTATTTCATCTCTCTTGTTTTGTAAATTTAATGTAAATAATCATGTATATATGTATAATGTATATCTGTACATAAAAAGCTGAAGAGAAATTAGTAGGTGTTATTTATATGTAAAATCTTTATGGTCCAACCCACTTGAGATTAGATTGTGACGGATGTGGCCCATGAACTAAATTGAGTTGGACTCCCCTGCTCTACGTTAAGATCACCTAAGATCTTTCCTAACCTCGTTCTTCTCCAGGCTGCACTCCTCCATCATCTTATCGCCCTGTTCCTGGAAGGTGATGATGATGAGAGCCACAAATATGTTGACAAAGAAGAAAGGGAAGACCACGAAGTATATGACGTAGAAGATGGACATCTCCATCCTGTTGCCAGGGCTCGGGCCCCTGTCCTCCTCCGTCACGTCCACCGAGTGCTGCAGGACCCTGGGACACCACAGAAACAAGGCTAAAAACCATGCTAAAGCTAAAAAAAAACTGTTTGTCCGCCAGGGTGGAGATCAAATGCCAATTTGCTATTAGGAAGAGGATATGAATTGAATTAATTCCTAAAAGGGCGGCCAATTAACGAGGGTCAGGACAAACCGCACAAGCACCGTCAGTGACATAGCGGCATAACCTTATTGCGCTACAATGAATGGCAAAATCGTTGCTAAATTAATCACTTCTATTATATTTCATTCATCAAAGGTCAAATTTGACCATTACCAAAGAACAAGCTAAATGTTAAAAGGTTATAAAAAACTAATGAGCCCTCTAAGAATGGAAAATGATATGCGTGGAAGCTCTTGCTGAATTTCCTCATCCAGCGGTTGTGGTCGGAGACTCACTGAGGCCATCCCTCTCCCGTGGAAACAGTGAAGAGAGTCAGCAGGGCCCAGATGACGTTGTCGTAGTGGAAGTCGTGCCTCTCCCATTGTCTCTTCTTCACCTCTTTCTTGTCCTTCCCGTAGTCGATGTAGTAACCCCTGGAGGAGAAAAGAGGGGAAAAAAAGACAACAAGTGGTAGCACATCAGAAGAAAACAAACTTATTAATGACGAAAGGGAAGAAGGAGAATAGGAAAGAAGAGGAAATAATTAAATAGAAGCTTGGGCGGGGGGGGAATCAACAGTAAGGAAGATAATGAGTTGGGAGGAAATTAAGGTGGTAAGTGGAATGATGAGTAGATAAGAAAAACGATTGAAAAATGGGTCAAATACTGATTAGAGCGAATAAAGGAAGGGTGTAAAAAAACATCCACAGGAAGGAATAAAGAAGTTTTACTGGCAGTCCTTCTCTGTGTCCTTGGAACTGTCGGTACAGTAGAAAAACTTCCCCTTGAAGAGCTGCACGGCGATGACGGCGAAGATGAACATGAAAAGCTTGTAGACGATCAGGATGTTGAAGACGTTTTTCAGGGACGTTACCACGCAGTCAAACACGGCCTGGACGAGAGAGAGAGAGAGAGAGAGAGAGAGGGACACACGGGAAGATCAGGAATCTCTGCAGAAAATCGGGCGAGACACCTGAGATTTAGTCGTATTCATGCATCAATGCATTTAGTCAGTTATGGGATCACATATGAAGGATTTATCACGTCAAAGTCAAATGAAAAACACACTGACCATTAAATGACAAATGAGCCGATTTCCATTGCGACGTGAATTTTAACGCCGCTTTTAAAATCATATCGCAGCACAGGAAAAGTGAGGAAGAGTATTTGCATTTCAGAGATGTGTGTCCAGCAGAGAGCAGCACAGACCTGCCGATGCTGAATGCAAAGGGCCGTCGGTACTTTTAACAAGGACGTGTAGGGGAAGCTTTTTTGGAGACGCGCTGATCAGGTCCAAACAAACAAAAAAACAAACAATAAACTGTCCAGTCACAGCTTTGGGTGCAGGACCATAGGTGGGGCTTATCAGCCATGACAGACAGCCTGTCACGGGAGAAAAACAGGTTCCTGAGGGCCGGGCCGGCTGCAGGGAAACTACCATTGACTCCACATATCCAGTCAGACTTGTGATTAAGCGTCTGCAGTTGAATTGATTTAGTTTGAAACAGTTTCATTTACGCGTTTAAGGTCCACCTGAAACAGCATTTTAAGAGAAATGACGCAAAAACACACAAACATATGAAACAAATGCAGTGGAGCAAAGACTTACAAACCCACAAAACATATGCAAAAGAAAAAATCCTGCTGTTATCAAAAACACACAAACCCCCCAAAACAACAGCACTCACTTTTCTTCATATTTGCTCCCCTTTTTTCTTTCCTCGCCATCTCCCTGGTCTGTATTCAGTCTGCAGTTTGTCATCTTTCTGACCAAGTAACATTAAGTTTCCAACATGAGGAGACCAAATTATGGGGCCAAGATTTTAAAATTACACAAAGGAAAATGTATCTTTTCAATCTCCTCTCTGTGTTTTTATATTTGCAGCATGTTTTCTTTTGCCTTTGATTTGTGGGTTTGTAAGTCTTTGTTTATGCTTAATTTCTGTGATTGTAGCATTTGTTGTATGTGTTTGAGTGTTTTTGGTTTTGCCTTGTACTTTCCAGTATTTACAGTGCACAGACAGGTAGGACATAAATGTTTAGGCCATTGAAAAGTGCACCTATCATATGCGGAAAAACTTTTAACTTTTTTAAAAATGTCTTTTAATAAGACATTTTTCATTTCAGGAGGACTTTGAAATCTTCGACAATCACCGAATACCAGACTGTTCTGTAAACCACTGAGCATCTTTGAACAGATAAATCTAATATCTCATCTCTGTCTAATGTCAGAGCTTCTGGTACTTGAAACTCACCAATAATCAATTTTATTGGCGTGAAATTAAATCGTTGCTTCTTGGAAGATAAGAAATCGGAAGATGTTGAAGGTCTTGGAAAAAGTTCCACAGTAATATTAAGAATATCAGCTCGACTTTAACCTTCCTATTGTGTTAGGACCAGCATCAACCCCATTCTAGATTTTAAATGCATAAAATAACCACGTAAATTTGTTTGATGCATTTTTTTTACTTTGTCACACACCTCTGGTTCAACAAAATAAAACAAGTTTCATTAAATTATTAAATGCTTTGGTTGTGACCTTTGTGTTGTTAGGGTCAGTGTTGACCCATTTATAAAAAATAAGACTATAAAGCAATAATTAAAAAAATCTCTCCCTCTCCCAATCATTTGAGGGTTTTGTTGATATTGAGGGGTAGACTTTAAAAAAAAGCCCAGAGGCCCATGCCAAAAATATTGAAACCATATTTTCATGGTTAAATAAACCTAACAAGGTAACTGAGAGATGACAAACATTTGGTTGATAAATAATTGTTTTTGTGCATTTTACAGCAGGTTTAAGACATGGGTCAAAACCGACCTGTTAACATAAGGGATGGTAACAGCAAACTAACAGAAAAGGGAGGTTAATAGTCATAAACATGTACAACCTTGAATAAGCCCTTCAGTAATGTTGATGATTTGTAGAGTGCATGTTTTTAGTCCCAATCCATGCTGCTGACTTCCTGATAAGACACTCAGCAGTCATTCAGCTTCCTAATTCCAGCCTGGTTTGCTCTACGTGGGGATCACATGATCAGAATGACTTTATGGCTTTAACCAGGCTAACCTAATTCCCCACCTTCACATCCAGCTCTCCCCTGTCCTCCTCCCTTCACTGTTTTCTCTCTATTCTCTTTCATTCTTCTTTCCACCCTTTGCATCCTCTCTGCCCTACTTTCCAATTTATATTATTTTTCATTCAATGGAAGGACCATACTTTGTGTCCTCAATATTTTTTTGGTTATTACGTTTCCGTGTTTGCATCTATATGACCAATTCATTTTGTGTGGTTTGGTCTCTCTCTCTCTTTACTCCTCTAATCTCTTCACCTTCTTCTTCTTTTTTATCTCTGCAGACTTCCCAGTCTCATCCAATTTGTCACCTCATCTGTCTACTTGTTCATTTTCTGCTCTCTCACTTCAACTTGTTGTTTTAACAGTGTGCCAGAAGAGAGCGGATGTATTTTTAATATGACATTTGTTCTGCTTCTATGTGCTCATGGACAAGCAGAGATGCATCAAAGCCCACATTTTGTAGCACAAACACGTTAATACACATTCAGGTTTGCCTGTATGTGCAGGCATATTCAATTGCAGGCTGTACGATTCTTATAATTCATTACTGGAAAAGGAAGAGAGTGATTTTTTTCACACTTCACACACTTAAATATCTTAAACCAAGACCTTAGTTCTTTCCCACTAAGCACCTGACATTTACATCCGTCATGTATTGTAGCTTAAATTATAGCCAGGATAGATGTCAACTTTAAGGACAACCGTGTCCAATCTTCTCTTAAGTGAGCCGTGATGTTCTGGAAACTCCGTATAAAAGCCTCACGGAAAGGAACAAACTGCAGAGAACGTTAAACATGACCTCTAAAATTATAAGGAAGCCACAAAGGCAGCTAAGAACTCTCAAGAAGTAAAGAAAATTATTAACGGCCCCTCTCATCCACTGCGTAGTGAATTTGAACTCAGGGACATGTTATATAAAAGAAATCCTTTGTTCTAAGTGCAGTTAAGGTAATGAATGAAGCCAGAGGTGGTGCTCTTTTGAGTTTTTGCTGCAGGTTTTTGCACAGTAGGTAAAATTTTACTTAAAGATGTGCAACGTGAAACACGTGATGTATCTCGGCAATACAAAATAAAGGCAAATTTTCCAAACTGTGGATAATAAAGTTTTCGCACCAGCCCTTTCGACTTTTATCTATAAATAGACATAATATCAGATAACCCTGTTTTTTCTTGAAAAGATCAAATCTTTTCCACCTGTTTTAGATTGGTCTGGCATTCCTCTGTTACTCAGGAACAAAGTAAAACAACAAAGACTGAGCATCTCTGACCTTGAGTTTAGGAAGTCTCTTGATGGTCTTTAAGGGTCTGAGCACACGCAACACTCTCAGAGATTTGATGGTTTTAATGTCCCGTCCTTTGGTATTTCTGCACAGAAAGACAGGAGAGTGTGAGCATCACACCACAGCAGCATGGCAAACATCACGCTTTTAGACATTCCTATACACATGTTTAATATTTAACATCTATTCATATTCTACACTTTTTTTGGTCTGAAAGAGACATTAATTGTAGTAGTCTACCCCATCACATTGCTGCTCGTCCCACAGAGCCACCATCCACAGACGGAGAAAGCAGGAAAGAAGGAAATGTATATCAATAATTATAATGTTATAAACAAAATGGAAGGGATAACTTTATAGCGTCCGATAGAGCTGCTTTACAGAACGATTACAATAAATCATGTGACTGACGTGAGGGCGAAGGCCATCAATGCTCCCACAACGACTACAAAGTCGAGGATGTTCCACAAGTCTCTGAAGTAGGCGCCGTCATGGAGGAGCAGACCCTGGTCAATCATCTGAGGACAATATCAGAACCAGCAGTGAATACAAATGTCTTGAATAGGACTAAAAAGGGTTTTAGGTTTCAGTTTCACTTAGAATTTTAAAGGGAATTCATCAGGTTGAATTGAAAGAGATGGGCCTTACACATACTGCAAAAACTGAAATCTTAACAAGTGAAAATGTCTTGTTTTTGGTGGAATTAGTCCAATAAAATTATCTCATTGCACTGGCAGATAATTTTGCTTATTCAAAGTATTTTCTTGATTGTAATGATTAATAGAAAAAAACACATTTACTCTTATTTTCTGGACATTCCTCTGATATTTGATTAGCTTTAAATTATTGGTTTATTCTACTTTGGTGAGACTCCAAAAATTATTCAAATAAAACAAGGAAAGAAATCTGACTTATTTTAAATTTTCATGATTCTTTAGATGTTGTAGAAAAGCAAAAAGGTTTAGTTCCTGTGGCTCCATAGAGAACCTATATATATATATAACCATTCCAGTCCCCTCTCCTGACTCTCACCTGTGGACCCTCTTCAGTCAAGACATCTTCAATCACCAGCCAACCTTTCCCTCAGTCCTCCCTCTCCAAGCTGCCTCCGTCCCCCCCGTCTACCACCGACCTACTTAACTCTGGCCCCACTTTCATCAAAAACATATTCAAGCCCTTGTTCTGAGTCTGGCAGTGAATTCTAAATGCAATCGGTCCCCAAACAGTGATTGTTATTTTAAAATCTTCACACATTAACTCACCTTTATAATCATTTCAAACGTGAAGACTCCAGTGAACACATAATCAAAATAGCGTAGAACCTTTGAAACGAGAGGGTGAGACAGAAACAGGATCGATTAGATCAGAGGTAGATAAAAACAAAATAAAATGTGCTTTTGTCTTCATTGCATTGCTTCATGACTTCCGCGTTATGTAATATAAAACAGTCCTCCCCGATGATGGTTATACAACACAGATAATTAGCCTCATTCTAACCGGGCTCAGTGTGTTTTCAGACTTCATTTGCCTCACTCATCCGCAATTTAATTGCCCCCCATCAAGTCACATTAGCGCCCTTTTGCAAAACAATTTAAGGAAAGCGTTTTCATTTTTTCTTAATGGCACTTCAGCTGCTTAGTTGTAGACGAAGGGAGCTATAAGACCCAATACACCGAATGGTGATTGAAAGGGATTAGGTTCATAGTGGCCCGTCACTGAAACAAGTAAAATATTCCGGATTCTATTAAGTAGCGTTTATTGCGGATACCCAGCTGTCAGACAAATGAAGTACAAAAGACAAAGTGAACACAAACCTTATTCCGGTCAGAGGTGGTGGCCACGGGATCCTCCGCAGCGAGCGCTATACTGCTAGCAGCTATGACCAGGAGGATGGACATTTCAAAGTACCTGAGGTTCACCACGTAGTGACACATCCGACGCACCCTGAGAGAGCAGGCGGCAGAGAGAAAATGATATACAGAGGGCATGACATATAATAGAGCAAGGCAGACATTTAATAGCATTACCAGGCTCACTAATGAACACACCGTGTGTGGTAGCGACTTACGGGTTGTCAGGTTTGAAGATGAACATGCTGTCTGGAGTCACAGTGTTGACAGGCTGTGTCTCCTCTGCCTCCTCCTTCTCTGATTTACAGGTTTCAGGGTCTTTCCTGTTGACTGGGGAAGGTGAGGAGAAGAAGATGATGAGATAAGGGATGAGACAAAGGCAGGCGAGGGAAGAAGGAAAGCATAGAGTGGGCTGAGAAGACTGTTGAGTGGATACAAATGAGGAAGCCAAAGCCAAAGTTCATTTTTCAGGAGGGGATTTGAAGCTGGAGGAGATCCACTGAGCCTGCGATATGACTCACTACATTCCAAAATGCCTGAGCTCTCTTGGCAACATTTGTAAATTATGTGGAATTAGATAAGAAATCAAGCGTGACTGTGCAACCGCATGATCTATTTCTTATCTTTAATTTATTCAGAAACTAAATTTGCTCCAGAGTTGAAGAGAAATTACATTCAATGGGCATGTGGCCAAACCAGACCACCGGTCGGACGGGCTGCCGGTTACTTGCTGGTTACCTGTGATGGTGGAGAGCTCCAGAGACGACTGCACGTTGGGCACCTCGATGATCACACTGGAGCTGAGCTGGCATTTCCCCTCTTCCTGCTCCGTCTCCTTGTCTTCTTTGTTGCTCTCTGGGACAACGGGTGAAGATGGATCTGACTGTTGTGGAGGCTCGTCCTGCTTCTGAGGACATTGGTCACCAGTGTAGTCATCTGGTGGACCAGTGTCCCCCCCCTCATTACAGTTACCTTGTCTGTAGACACAGAGAGGAAGACTTGATTGGA
Source organism: Lepturacanthus savala (assembly GCA_030544235.1). NCBI lineage: Eukaryota > Metazoa > Chordata > Actinopteri > Scombriformes > Trichiuridae > Lepturacanthus > Lepturacanthus savala. Next base: position 18,926,972 of record CM060481.1, read on the forward strand.
CAGACAGGAGGACAGGAACACCTGTGTTCATCTGCTAAAATGTGTGACTGTTTAAGCTAAACCGAGGAATTCAGTTGAGCTTAATAAATCAATAAAGTATGATTGATTGATTGGTTGATTCAGACTCATACATGTGAGATGAGGTGAGGTGAGGGTTGTTTCATCGTTCATGCTAGAGTTTACTTGTTGCTAAAAGATGGTTCTAGCTTAATAAACGGTAGTTTGTAAGCGCATGGAAATGATGCTGTGGAAAGGGTTGATTCGAGTGGCGCAGTCAGAGATAGGGTGGTATTTGAGAGAAAATTTGATTGGTTGGGGCAGCACATGTCATGTTGGCCATCTTTACAGTAGCCATAAATAACATGGGACATTCAGCTAATTTGTACGAAATGTTCAATCGTTAGAAATGCTGTGGGTCCAACCAACATTTATAGTGTGTACTCGTTTCATAGCTTAGTCATGGTTACCCAATTTTAAGCCGTAGAGCCATCTAGTGGTCAGATTTTGCTTCATTCAGATTTTAAAACATAGATTTAGTACTACAATTAGTCAACATAAACTTGATCACTTTAACAAAAAACTCCCAAACAAACTTGTCTGCCAAAAAACACAGATAACCAACTGTTTCTTACCTGCTCTCCTCAGGTTTTGACACCTCTCCCTCCCTTGTTTCAGTCTCTACTTCCTTCTCCTCTACTTTCCCTGGATGTCTCTTCCTCTCCCTGCTGACCGAGCGATTCTCGGAGCGGCGTCCGTCCCGGGGAGACGAGCTCTGACTCCTTGCCTCGGCCTGTTGGTCACAGGGATGCAGTCCCCTCTTACCCTTAACTCCACCACGACCTCCCATCTCGGGCGTCATGGCGTCACCGTTATTCGGGGGTCGGAACTTCTTCACTGCCCTGTGCTGACGCTCGCCGTTCAGTCTGGGGCTCCTGCGCTCGCTTGTGGTGTTGTGACCCTGGTTGACACCCAGGTTTCCGCCCTCAGTGGTGGGCTGCACATCGGGAGGCTCTGGCATGATGGTCGCAGAGGCATCCGGAAGGGGCACTTCCAGGGGATCCAACGACCCTGGCTCCAGCACCGACAAAGGCGGATTGGTAACGTCACCGGACAGGGCGGCGTCCAGCAGTATCTCCACAGCCTGGTTCTGGGACGGTGATGCCAGGGGGTCTGTCAGGTGTTTCAGGCTTCCCATTTGGTGCGCAGCCTTGCGGTGCAGCGACAGCGGATGCCCGTGCTGGGCCTGAGCTGCAGCAGGAGGTCCGTCCTTCTCATCGCTGGGGTTGTTGTACAGGATCTCTCGGCTGGACATCTGGCGGTGTCTCCGCAGCTGGCTGGTCCTCTGCTCCCACACTGACATGGTCATCCTTTTTCTTCTCTCTCTCCTGGACATGAAACAGTTAGAGGGGTTGAGTGGTGGGGGTGGGCCGAACTCCCTGAAACTGCCCTGGCCTTCTTCCAGGGAGCAGGAGTAGGTAGGCCGGCTGCGGTGGATAGCTCTTTTCCTGTACAGGTAGGGTCGCCTCCTCCGGCTTCCGCTGAGAACGGAAAGAAAAGGCAACATGTCAGTATGTACAATAAGACCTTTCTATACATTAACTGCCATATTTAATGGTTAAACTTATGCCTTAGTGTTAGCATATATACATTTGTATATTAGCTTGTTTTTTCAATTCGTTGATCCAGGCTAATAGTTCGGTTTGCATGCTGGTGGACTTGAAATACTACTTTTTAGGCCTGTTTTGTTTTATGAAAAAAGAATTAGCAATGAAAACATTTGTTTTGAAAAATGAATGTCACAGTACATATATAGATATATATGTATAGTCTGATGCTTAAGCAGTTTTTCAGCAAAAAAATAAGACAATTTACTGGATCAATGAAGATGTTAAGTGATGAATTAAACAAGCCAGGAATTGTTGTGTGACTTCACTTACAAAAAGATGCAGAAAGAAATCAGTGAAATAGATATAACAAATGTGGAATCAAATAATGTCTGAGAGTCTGGAGGTACAGGACAGAGCATGAACAGAATACTACAGTATACAGGATGAGCCTGGCACATTTACCCATTTAAGAAAATGCAAGCAGGCATTAGTGAGAGATTCATAGAGCTAAACAGACAGTGTTACTTACTGGAGTGTGGACTCTTGTGTGGTCCGTGTTATCAATGAGCGATTGGTTGAAAACAAGACATTAGTGCTTTTGTGAGCAGAGACAAAACAGGCCAGGAGACACACAGCAAATAATCCTCACAGACTAACGCCAAAGGCATAAAACAACAACCATATAGAGGATTAATGCCATTCAGCTGTTTGGAATTTTTTATTCATTGCCTCAGGGTGTGTTTTTTAGAAGACTCCACACACGTGGATGAATAATTAATTTCAGATTTAATTTCTACATCATGTATTCTGTTTGCAACAGAACATTTCCATTGCATGCATCCTTTTTTTAATGTTTGTAATGAATAAAGGATAAATTTGGAGCTTTAATATGGGACTCTTGATGCTTTGGTGTGTGTCTCCATTGGAGCCAAGCGGCACATTGACAAACAAGATGGTAGCTGTATTAGACCAATTAAACAACATTAATAAACATCAACGATAAGCGCAACATTGATAAGAAGACATCCAAAGTAGATTGAGATGTTAGACAGTCTAAGCTACAGTATGGGTACAGGTAGAAAACACAGAGATGGGCTCCATCAACAGACACAGGAAAAGAGGACATATTTAGATACCCTTCAAAACAAAGCCACCACATTGGGATGCAGCTCTGAACACCACCGCCACCTCAAAGCACCCACACATTAGCATTCTTTTATGTCATGCTAGCACAGCTAAATGAGGGAATTCATGAGCCAGGCTTCAGAATGTTAGCTTGAAACAATTCAAAATACTCAAGAGCATTTGGATGAGGCATTAAAGACTGCACAATGGAAGAAAAAACTGTACACACACCGAAAGACACTATAGCAAATATTCTGCTCACTTTGTTAGAATCTACGTGAAAAGCATTCTCAGTGAGTGTGTGTGCAAGTTCTGTTTTTCTTCCTTTGATCATGCTGACCAGATGCATGCAGTCCCAATGTGAAATCAATTATCAGCCTCCAACATGCTGCATCTATTTATTTTTTTTTTTTTTCTTCCTCCGAGCAAATTTCATCATGCAGGTTTCCTCAGGGTCAGCAGCAGGGGCAGGTGCTGTTGGGGTTTCATAGCTGACATTAGAGATGAGACAATAAGCCCTTAAAGTTCAAGTGTCCTCTCTCTGAATACAGATGACCTCGGGGTATTCCAGTCTTCTCTACGGGCTTTGACAAGAGCCTGACCCTCAGCTGGCTCAAATGAATCTAATGCATATCTCTATTTTTCCTTCTCATTCCAGTTCAAGAAAATGGCAAGGCCCCAAGAAAGAAAGACAGAAGAAGAAAAAGAGAGAAAGAAAGGCAAAGGTAGCCTATGTGACTTCATATTAATAAATGATTATCTTGTTAATTCTTCCACATGCCCATGCAACAAACTACTTGTTTCGCGTGCATACAGATGCAGTGGTCTCCGCTCCCTGTGCATGCACATGCACTTCCACCACCTATGATAGCATTCTGCAATCAATCCCTGACTAAATAAATAAAAAAAAACAATCTATTCCACGTGTTGGGAACCTGGGCATTGGGAAAACAAGGTCATGTTACTTCATGAATAAATTTGTCCAACAAGTGAGAAGACTTTAACTTTCACTTCCTCGCAGTCTCTCATATCAACGCTATGCACTTTGCAGAGTTAAGTGTAACATCGCAGTGATTGACACACCATGTTAATTTGGACATTAAGTAACCCTGTCTCCATGACAACAAAATAAGCACCTCCCACCCAGTGGAACCAGTAACCATGGAGACGTAGTCTTCAATTTGGAGCAAATTACAGTGCTGGGAGCAGGCAGCAGCTAGATAGTAGACCTTTCAGTAGAGATGTATCAATAAGTCTCTAGTGGGATGTCGCCAAATACTGAGTTACTTAACAGGCCCTAAGTGACATTTAAGTGCTACGAGCCAGCACATACGCAGCAGCTGACGACCCTTAGCCTCCATCCATAACTGTTCTGCATGCCATCCTTTCACAACTCAAACCTACTGCATCGAATGATAGACTCGCCATTTGCTGGAGGCAGCATGTGCTATATGTTGACACTGTGGTTGACTCCTTTGGACACTCCGTAGAGAAAGAGAGAGACAGAGGGAGGAGAGGAAGAGAGGCGAGGAGGAGGTCAGGCAGCACTTACTCTGAAGACATGAAGGAGGACAATGGTCCGACCTCCTTTGCTTTCTGGAGAGCATGTTTCTGGTTGAACGCTGCCTCTGCTTCCTCTTCATCCTGATCAAAAAGACGACAGGAGACTGAACAGCTGCAGCGTCGTGATTATAAATAATTTAACAGAACCAAAGGGATGAAGGGAGGAAAGAGCTGAGTTGGATATGACAGAGTGGCAATAACATAAAATCTATTAAGCCTTAATAAAACCAGATCATCAGTGCCGGCTTGTACTTTATGGGGCATCTTTTTTTTTTAATATTTACTTTTTTTAAATACCTTAGTAAGTTCTTGCGCATTGGCAAGGTTGTCCACAGCAATGGCCAAGAAAACATTCAGCAGAGTGTCTGGTCACAGGTGAGTTAAGGACATGGTTAACATGCCATTGGTATTAAAAACAACGATTACTTTGTTATGATGTCATAAATGTCGCATTTTCTAGTATCGCTAATCACACTGAGAATCCAAATCCCGGTTTGCACCTCTGTGCAAAGACGAAGCCTGGGCAAATGACGAGTGCATTTTTGGGCTGCATGACCCCAGTGCATGTGTTATTCATGTGTAATAAGCAGACATTTGCTAACATGTTATAGCCACAAGCATTTGGTAAAATGATGCTAAGTAGAGGCTCTTTTAAGGTTTTTTTTGCCCCTAGCTACTGTATAATTAATATTCACATAAAGTCAGTATAAATTTAGTTATATAATAAAACATTATAATTATGACATCAAGCAAAATGTACTTTTTCAAAAATAATAATTGACTAATTCAAAAAATATGATACCCAAGCGATCTATACTGAACCTTTTATAACTAATATGAGTTTTTAGCACTAATAATGTATGTAGGTAACAATAACATTGTTAAATACATTAGTACTGTGTTTGCCATTTTGGAATGAAACCTTCAATATTTTATTGATGGAAAAGTAAAGAAGGATACAGTTTCCGAACAATGTGAGTACTATAAAGTAGATGGAGGACCACATGCCTGACTTCACTCCTCCCTGAGAGCGAATACCGTTGTACATCACCTCGTTCCAGTCCTCTCCTGTCAGGATCTGAGAAACAGACGTACTGAGCATCACTGTCCACATTTGCTACGAACTCCACGTTCACTGTTTACCGCAAGAACTTAGTTCTAAGAATGAATATCTCCGCAGGTTTATCTCCAGACCTGAAAGACGGTCATGATGGCTGCAGGAAAGGTGTCAAAGTTTGTTGGGGTGTAGTCTTCAAAGATGAACCTGTGAGAACAATTTTACACAAATCAGACTTTTTTGATCAGAGAGGAATTTGAACTTGATGAGGGACAGACTTCGGGCTACCTAAGGCACGATCAAAACGAGCCAAGGCTTTAAAAGACTTTTAATAGGTTGCTGTTATAAAATATGTAACTAAAAAATCACCAACTGGTTTGGACCCACACTGGCCATCCTCAGGGTGGAACACAAAAAAAAAGAAGTACAAGCTATCAATCAATCCTCCTCCCTGACAAAGTGGCTGATTCGGCTGAAGTTTTTCATTTTCCATGTGCTCTGTATGCTAGAAGCCAGCTAATACACACGGCCATGTTTGCGTGCCTCAGCCAGCCTTTAGTTCCAAAGGAAAACCAAGAACCTGAGTGCGTGGAAAAGACAAATCTCTACCGCGCTCACACAGTCTGTTGGTATAATGACTACAACTGTGAACAGGCCATATGACATTTATTCCCTCCTCAACACTATCTATTCAATAAAGAGGAACCTACTGAACCGTGAAGTCTACTTTATATCTATATTTCCAGTCAAACTGACAAGATTAGTGTCTCTGTCTGGCTGTTTCCCAGTTTCACTCCCTTTCTTTATGGACCCGTGAGACATGATGTATTGAACGATGAAGCCTAGAATTTTTTTTTATTCCGCATAACTTTTCATTGTTACCTGCCACCGAAGAGCTGCATGCCAAGAAGCGCAAAGACAAGGATGAAGAGGAAGAGCAGGAAGATGAGGGAGATGATGGACTTCATGGAATTCATCAGAGAGACGACCAGGTTCCTCAAAGATGCCCAATACCTTGGCAGTCACAAAGTAATAAATCAGTGCAAAAAAAGACAGTGAATAATAATAGGTGAGTATAGTAAAGGATGCAACTTTCCTACATGGAATTTTCTTTTTAAGGAATATTTCACAAAAGAAATGAGTCTGAATGAGTCTTCAATGCAACCCAGTACAGCATCTGTTGCTGCTGTAAGCTTTCATTTAAAAGTGAAATATGTCTTGTAAAACCAGAATAAATGTCTTGACAGCCTTCCTTGGCACTAACTTAGTGATCTTGAAGATCCTCAGCAGGCGGAGAGCACGTAGGACACTGATGCCAAAGGAGGTGCCAGGCCTGAAGAAACCCCACAGCACTTCAAAGATGCTGCCAACAATCACCTGTAGATACATATTTATGAGGAAATGCAGATTCAATCAATTTTGTGGATACCGACACCTGACAGAGATGAGAGAGACCGACAGAGTAAGAGAGGCCTGAAGTTACATGACTTAAAAACATAAGCAGTTGGATTTTGGGAGAGCAAATATGTAAAAAAAAAAAAAAAGAAAAAATGGAAGGGGAGTACTGACACTGCAGTCAAAGCAGTTGAAAGAGGAGTGGAAGTAGAGGCGTGGACCCAAGCTGTACATCTTCAGAAACATCTCAGTCAGGAACAGCGCAAGGAACAGGAACTCTGCATAGTCTGAACAAGAAAACATTAACATTTGACACTCGTCATACCTGCCACACACACATTAAAGCTGATACCTTTGCTTCTTCTGCTATAACTATACTAGTAAAGTTGTTGTGTAACTTTACATTATTAGGGTAAATTAATCTAAATAATAATAAAGCATTTTGGATTTTGAGCGATGAGCCAGAAAATTCATAAATATTAACTATATTTACAGATGAATTGTGACACAATGACAGGTTTTATTACTAAGACAAAGTTTCTGATTGATATTTTATATGTATGTTTATCTACACATGAAACGTTACAGGCTTTACTGTATTTAGAGTATTGTTGGCGGCCATTTTGAAAAATAAAATTGTATATCTCTAAAACAAAGGCTGATCTGACTTGTTTCTTTGGATAAATTTATTCCAATGGCCCTAAGGTACTTTTACACCAAAGCAGACATTTGTGTCAGAACTTGCAGTAAAAAACAATTTTTTTGTCCTTTACCTCCTCTACTTTATTACCTCCCCGAGCTTATCTCATACTTCAAAGCTGCTACTGAGATGACGTGCGACTCACAGAGGAAGTTGGACAGCCAGAGGGGCTGGTTGTGGTGAACAATTGCAACACACAATGTGTTGAGAGCCACCAGGCCCAGCACCGTCCAGTAGAAAGTGTTTGTCTTCACCACACGGCGGATGGAAATGCGCAAGAGGCGCTCTTTGCGTCGAAAATACGCCGTAGGGCCTCTTTTGGCGCTCCTGATGCTTGCTCTCGCCATGGGGATGCCTTCAGGGACAGAACATCATGCACTAACTGTATCAAATATACATTTCCAAGACTGAAGTGGAGATTCTTCCATGGACACTTTACAGTATATGAATCTGCTTAGACTCACCAACAGAGGAGATACCACCATACTGTTCTTCGCCTGGTTGCCCTCGATGCACCACATCCATGCCTCTCCTCTTTATGGTGGTGGCTCTCTTCAACACTGTGGACAGAGAGGGTTGAACGTAAAAAAATGTCCCAGAGGAAGCTGATCTGAAGCAGAGAACCAACTTTTGGGTGACATGACCAGGCAGCAATTTCAACTGTTTGGCATCTGTGTGATGAATCACTGAATTGATTTCTGTCTTTTGGCTTTTGGTCAGCTTTGACTAAAAAGCTGCCTAATGCCTGACCACCCCTACAGTTACACCCACAGTTACACTAAGGCAGTAGGCATGAAAAGATCATGATCAATGAATGCAATGAAAAGATCATAATGACGCAACTGACGAGAAGCGAAGACTCATCTGCATAAGAAGCTATTGCCAGTGAAGTTTAAGCTGAAAGGGGAAGTTAAGCTCATTAGTGCTGCAGCTGAATGAGATAAAAATGACCATTTAATGTTTATGTAATGATCCAAACGGCAGAATGCAAAATCCTCTGCTGTTGTTTTATGATCTCTGTCATAGCCAACCATGCTCCGAGGCAGCTTGCTGGTCCGTGCATTTGTTATATTTGAGCCGTGTCATTATAAGGTATCAGGGGGCTGGGCTTGCAATGTAAACATGCCAAAGTGAACACAATGAGTGTGTTTTGACCTTCCGCTGAGAGATATATGTTCATGATTACCTCATGTCCTACCCACACCCCCCCCTTCCCTTACCTCAACCCACCCAACACACACCTTCCCGCTACCTTGTGATTTCTGAATCTATGTGAAGTCAATATTTGCCTTTGAGATCTTTTATTTTTTCATAAGCCATTGGTCAAACACACACGGATACACAAAAATGTTGCCGCCATCTCACACACAGGAGTGTTTGCTAAAGGCAGGAACACTGGGTCCTGTCAACACACACACACACACTTGCACACACAAGCACACACTTTTCTAGACCAGCGGTTGCTAAGGCAACCCCAGTGCACCACCTTTCTTTTTAATCAAGGCTATCAGAGCTTCTGCATTTATTTCCATCACAACAGCAGGACTCACTATCTGATTTTATAGATTTGTATCGTTCAATTTATTTTTTTACCTGACCTCTACTCGTGCATGTGCTTGTGCATGTTTCTGCTTCTCTGGCAAATGGCGGTGAAGTTAGTGAAGGAAGGAGCTAGTAAGGGAAGGAGCAGAGCAGAGGAAGGTTCTCACCATAGGTACTACCTGTACTCCACTCTGGGAGCCTCCTGAGAGCTGCCAATCAATCAACATTTAATAAAAGGTCTGCTTGTTTAGTGAGGAGGAAAGGTGAAAGCAGAGTTGAGAGGGTCAGAGCGGGTACTCGGCTGTCTGCAGGGTATGGTGTCAAGTGGCAGGTTGAGCTCTATCACGGCTATTTCGCTCCACGCGCACTGAGAGTTGTATAAATTGACGTGCGCAAGTGCCCGGCTCACGCTAAGTTATTTACTTCCAGCTTAGCAGTAAAGTTCCACAATTTTTGCATGTGACTCAATTTCACTAGAAAAATCTAAAACCAAAGACAAATACACTAAACGTCATATAATGGCCAAAGCCATGGGCCTGAACAGTCTTTATAAAGAACATTTGAGGCACATGCCAGCATAAAACTGTTTAAGAGATAGAACGTAAAGCAGTGTGAGCAGAGTGAGGAAAAAGCCTTATTCTGTACTTACCATCAAGGGCAGAAGGTCCTGGATTCTTGTTTTCCTCAGCAAGCATCACCTCCTCTGGAAGAGAAAACGTTAAAAAGTGTAATCAGACATGAGCGGCAGATAAAGGCCCAGATGGAGATAAAGTCTACTGGCATATGTGTGTATCTCAGCTGTGATAGAGGAAACATCTGAAGGGCAACAGGTTGCATCAGATTGTCCTGCGTTCCTTTAATGGACACGGTTATATAGAGAAATAATATTTTTTTCTTTTCTCATCACAAGCCAAATCCTTGATATCCCCGAGATGTGACTATAAGTAAAAAAGCCACCTGCTCTGTCGATCCAAGCCCGGTAGCCGTTGAGCTCTCTCTCGATCTGCTGTTGGCGTCTCAGTTTCATGAAGGCCCGGCGGTTCTCCACCCTCTCCCTCTCCTTGGCAAATTCCCTGCAGAACAACAGAATCATTTATTTGACTTTTGAAGGCAGTGAGATTTATTTTACACACACGCACACACATTTATAAGATATTCCTCTCTGAGACAATCAGTGAGGAGACGAGACAAGAGGAGACGACAAGAGGAGAGAAGACGAGAGTCTCCGTTCTTCTCACTGTGGAGATAATGACAAAAGATCCCCCATTAACCTTTTCTGTAAAACTAATTAACTTGTATAGACTTCAACACGGTGTGCTGAAACAACACGGCTTGACGTGACAGCAGCTGCTGCGCCGACCACTCAACCAGTCGGCGGAGGAGGAAGTTACAGTTTAGCCTTGTTTACGGTCTAGTCTACCGGATCCTAACGCGGCAGGACAATAAAACATCTGTCTGTGCAGGTGTGACCCATTTCAGGGGGCCGTCTTTTGAAGCGAGTGGCCTGCGAAGGCGTAGTAGTCTTTGGAGGAATGAAAAGTGAGCGGGCTGAATCTGTGCCACATCTCCAAAGGACACGCTGTCGTGTCACGCTACATGCTAATTCGTCAGCCGGTTTTGAGCATGTACAATGGAGGACACAAGCGGCGCGCATAATAAATACAGCTGATCTCAGAGTGTACCATTGATGCGACGCTATTGTCCAACAATATGATGCACTAAGGAAATGAAAGTGCAAAGTCGGAAAGGATATACCCAAGATATTGTGGGGAATCACAATAACAAAGATAATTTGTTACACCCCTCTCCCCCCACCTCCTTCCAAAAGAAAAAAAAGTGAATAATTTTCCTGTTATTTGCTTGATTGCTTGTTTTGTGGACTAACTGTTGAAACAGCATGAGCAAGATGAAGTGAATACAATATACAATTAGTATAAAGTATAAAATTGGGACATGGCGACAATCTAGCTTCAAAACTGATTGGAAGTGCTGTTTAAAGCTTCGAGTGAGATATCCATGTGAGCAGCCCTCCTCATGTCATACATTTTCAAGTTAATCACCATGAAATTGCCTTCAAATGGCAAATTTAACGGTAAACACATCAATACACTGTAAGTGCTATTTATCTGAGTCGCCCTGTGGATTTTCAAATAATATGCCTAGGCTGTTAATGACTATAAACAGCTGAGTAGTTCGGGCTCATTTGGTGAAATGTGTGACAGGCATTGTTTGACTTGATTGCTCTTGAATTGTATCTGAATCACACGGCAAAAACTCACATCTTAATATCTTGTTTTTAGGTACAATTAGTCCAATATTGAGTAGAATTATCTTCTTTCACTGGCAGATAATTTATTTCAAGTTTGCTTCTTGAATTTAGTCAATTTAATCTTTTTTTTAAGAAAATGATCCAAATCAGGAACAAAAATAAGAAATTATCTGCCAGTGGAATAAGATAATTCTACTCAATATTGGACTATATGTACCGAAAAACAAGATATTTTCACAATTCCTTGATAGTGGACAAAATAAGAAATAATTCATGAGCTAGAAAATCCCAATGAACCTCCATCACTTTCACAAGAACTTGTTGACAGCCAAGAGTGGACCTACCCAGAGAGGACTCCCAGCACCAGGTTCAGTACAAAGAAAGAGCCAATGATGATGAGAGGGATGAAGTAGAGCCAGTTCCCGCTTGGGCCCAAGGCATCGTCGGTCTGAAACAAAGGTCAGGTCTGAGTAAAACTCAAGCAAAATCAAGTCAAGCTGAAGCAAAACTTGTGCTGCTGTTGGGATATAAGACAGAAATACATCAGTGTAGGTGTTCGGTGGCTGCCTAGCGCAGATAGGGGACTGAACAGAGACATCATGTGTATTGATCTGGTGTGAGAAAGTGTGGAGGAGAGTGGAGGTATTCTGCACCTGAGAAAAAAACTACTGTATGGGGCCAAGATAGAAAGAGAGAGTTGCGTTTCTGAACTTTAGATCTGAGAAAATAAAATGGTGAGGGTTGAAAAAGTCTGTTTTCAAGGGAATTAATGGGAATATATGGGAATTAACAGATGGTATGTAGGAATAAACAGGAATAAATCCAAGCCCTTATGAGGGAACTTAAATATAGATGGGTAAAATATATAGTAGCATAATCTTGACTAAAACAACCAGATTTAATGCAAGTACATGCCTCAATCACATGCACACAGCACACTGCTTACTGCAGGGCTATCGAGGCCACACCCCTTCATGCACTGTTCATTCCTCCATCACATGCACATGATTTCTAGAACCCTGGAGGCCACTTTTCAGCCCAAAGCAAAAGACGATTGAAGCCAGACATTTAAGCCTGTGGACTATATAAAATCAAGTAAGTTTCTATGATATTATGGGATAAATATATTTGATCTATAATGGTATTAATGTTTAAATTGCAAATTTTAAATAAAAACATTCATACATTAAGTAGCTGGGTAGCTGGTAGGTTAGGCGCTAAATGTAAGCTGTTTTTCAGTTCCTCATTGACCTTTTTTATGTAATCATACAATAATTTATACATCAATTGTCAATTATTTTGAAGACCCCTATTCTACCCTATGAGTGGTTTATGAAGCTTAGAGTGACCGATTCTCAACTTATACAGTATGCGTTCATAGGTGTACTCAGTGTTTTTTAGTAGACCACAGTAAATATGACTAGAGTAGTCCAACTCCTTACATATGCTCCGTCCTTTTCTTCTGATTAAATTCCACCCAGAGTGATGACATTCGTTAGACTGCAAACTGGCGAAATACACAGATTTCCTGAAAATCTCTAAAACCACCACTTTCAACTTTTCTCCTATTATGTGGTAACTATTGAAGGCATCTACAAAAAAAACAACATACTTTCAATTCACGAGAAACAGCATTCCGTTCCCTTGAGGGAACCGTGGCCTAATCTGACCAAAACATCGGTAGCGAATCTTTGAAAAAAAAAAGGAAAACTGATTTGCTTCAAAGTTTGATTGAATCTGATGCGAATCCGCCAAACTCAAGAGGCCTGGCTGCAAAAGCTTTTAGAAACCTCACCTCCCATCTCTCTTCAACTAATGCAATATAAAAAAATCTAATATTTGTGATTTGAATTTGTGCCACAGAGCACAAATCATAATGAATAACATTTACTTAAAGGTACAGGCTTTTAAAATGACTAAAGTAAATAGTAGGAAGAACAAATCCTTTTCTTTTTCCCCCTTACTCTTTCCTGTCTGAACGGGATCTGGTAAATTCTGATCCGCTGAAGCCAGAGGTGAACACGAGTGGACTTGATTTGTTGGATGGTCGTGCAGGCAGCAGCTATATCAAATTAGTAAAAGGTGCCACTGCTTGCCTTTCTGTCTACAAACTGTCTGTCCTTGTCTGGCTGCCTGACACGAAGGTTCATGAAGCATGCTGCAGCCTCCCTGTCTGACAGCACTGTGGCAGAAAATTCTATCGTTACTGGTTCCAATTTTTCCATTATTTGAACAGATGCCTCTGAGAAGCAGTACGATACATTATCATCATATTTCTCTTTTGCATAATTTCAGGGGATTTTAAAACGTCGCCACCTGACATTTTGAACATAAAACACCCCGGTGTCAGTCTGTACTCGCAGTCAGAGCAACAGCGGTTGTGACTCGGCTCACTTCTTAATTTGAGTCAATATTTGAGCAACCTGTCACTGCCCCGTGAGATGTCAACCAAGCAGGATGACAAAACTGCACACATAATGTAATTCTAATATTCAGTATGAACATGGAAATAAAAAAGATACTTTCACAGGAGCAAAGGTTTTCTACCAGAATTGATATGAAATATGAAAATGCTTGATAATTTATATCTGTATATTTAGCAAACAGATGCAAAAGAGCATCTTTTTCACTCGCTCTTTTTACTCAGCAGTTTCCATTTTTCATTCTAAGAGAAGCAGGAGCGTGGCGCATTTCATAACTAGTAGGTGTCTAATCTCTATTCCGGCCTTGTAGTGTGTTGCAGCAGGTTGTACATTTCTGGAGGCAGTGGGAATAAAAATGAAAAAGCTGAGGGAAAAACAGGAATCAACAGGGTGCTCACACAGTTCCAACACTAAAACTCTGCTCCCTACGTTTTCCAGCCTGCAGCCTGAGAGTGAGGAGGATGCAGGGGTTGCACACATTCACTCAACACCCATCAGCGTGCAGGACCAAAGCTCCTCCTCTTCATTAGGGTTAATGGAGTCTAAATTGTGACAACACACTGCGATACCTCTGTAATTTGCAGCAATCAACAAGCATATTGTGAGTGGCAAATGCGCAGCCAGTGTGTGAGTCTCACATTGTAGAGTACAGTGGTCCATCCCTCCATGGTGATGCACTGGAAGACAGTGAGAACAGCAAACAGGATGTTGTTAAACTGGGTGATGCCGTCATTAGGGCCGATCCAAGTATCGTCGCAGATGTATTTGGCCGGACACTGACGCACGCCACATGGGAACTCAAACTTTGAGGAGTCCACCGTCTCATTTTCTGAGAAGAGGAAAGATGGGAGAGAAAAAGAAGTTACAAAAATAAAGTTACGACTGTTAATGCAGTATGTGCTGGAAGAACAACTAGGAAAGCACCTCCACCAAGCATATTGTGACTCCCACGCAACACTGTTGTACTGCAACTTCAGGACTGTGTAGTGATAAGGCTCATATATAAAAAAAACATGTATGCAAGTTACAGCCTCAACAGTTCATACCTACCCCAAGCCTGGAAGGTCTTTTAGGTGCAGTCAAAGTCCTCAATTATCAAGTGTCCCTGGTGTAGTGTGCAAAGAAAATGAGCTATGTGGTTGCAACATATCACCATCAGGTGGCCCGTTTGAAGGTCCATTTACTGTGATGTGACCAAACAACAAATTGATCCAGAAACCAGGATTTCTTACGGATCATTACCAAAATTTAATTATCTGTTCATTGTGCCATTCCCAACATTCGCTAAAAATTTGACAAAAATCTGGCCAAACATTTTTGAGAAATTTTGCTAACAAACAGACAGACTGTGCCTCAAAGGTAGAGCAGTTGTCCACCGGTCAGAGGACCAGCAGTTCTATTCCTGGTTGCTCTGGGCTGCATGACGATGTGTCCTTCAGTGTATAAATGTGTGTGAATGGGTGAATGAACACTTGTATGGTCAAAAAGACTAGAAAAATGGACAAAGACAAACAAATGCTGGCTAAAACTTACCCTCCTGGGCAGTGGTAAATATAGCTTTGAGCTCCAGTAGATGGAATTTGAAACAAATCCATGTATGGGTGAACACTGTATAAAAGCAGCAGATTGTGCAATGTTTTTTGTTCTGTGACAGTGGATTCTTGTTTGTTTCAGTCATATTGTTGTATGAATGTCAGAGTAAATTAGATTAATAAACAATAAAAAAAACTCAATAAAATAGTGGAAGAGTGTATGTCTGTCTATCTGTCATCAAACTGTCCAATCAGCTTCAGTGCAAAGGGAGGAGTTTGTTAGATCAACGACAGCTGTGAACGTACAATGAGTCATTGTTGTTGGTTTTAATTATACAGGACAAAACTGCCGGTTTGGTTTTGATCACATCTCCAGGTGCAGCCTGGGATGCTATTGTGTGTACTTGTGTATGCATTCGGGATTATGATAATAGGTCTACTACCCAAAGAGCTACGTAAATACACAGGACCCAACATCACCAGCACAATAACAACAGCAGCCTGACTCTTTGCCTTTATGTTCCGTGACTCAGTCTGTTGTCAAATATAGCTCAGAAAGGATTCTTTTATCCGTTCACATTTATACATTATTAACAGTGCTCCAATCTTTTCAGGTCCTTTCCGCAAATTGCTCTCTTTTGTTTCATTCATGCCATCAGTGGAGATGATTACACTATTTCCAGTTCTGCAGTACAGTTTTAATTAGATCTTGACTGAAGAACAAAAATATCTGAAAAACAGTAATTGCTGGATGTCTCCATTGGCTACCAACACAAATGGAGTTGTATGAATCATTGCGTGTGTTTCTGAACTAAACAGAATAAGTACAGACTCAGTTACTTAAATGGATTGAGAATATATTTCTATTTTTTTCACTTGATGGGAATATTCTGTGCATGTGTGTAGTTATAACATCATATATACATGAACAATTGTTGTAAAAGTGGTCAATAAAGTGCCAAATAAGCATCATGTGCACATTCTGCACAGTAAACCATAGCATCTCTATACATAATATGAATAGATACACAATGCATGTGTGTGTACCCAGTATTCCAGCCTGCGGTATGCAGGTGCTGTGCAGTTTGTCGCTGTAAAACTCCAGGCCGATGATGGCAAACATGAGGATTGCAAAGAAGAGCAGCAGGCCAATCTGCAGCAGAGGAACCATGGCCTTCATTATCGACTTCAGGACTATCTGCAGACCTGCAAGTAGAGCACACAGTGTTTTGTTTTTCCTTAACACGAGAATTATAAGAGAATTTAAGAATTATGAACAAAATCCAATTCTCCAAGCATGGCCACATAAAAGTACTAACAATCCTTGTAGCTAGATACAAATAGAATTACAAGTGAGGGATTAGTTGTTTTTTATTGCCCTATGGTTGTTTGAACTGTTTAACTCTTAATAGCATACAGTAGGTGTCATCCGGACAATTTAGTGTTTTCCATGAAAAGTCACACTTTTATTTGAGTTTTAAAATGAATAGAAAATTGTATTACATTAGCCTTCTGATGCAATGAGCAAACACATTAGCACAATTAGAACACTGTAATGATAGTTGCTGGAAATGGGCCTCTATACACCTATGTAGATATTGATGCACCAAAAACCAGACATTTGCAGCTAGAATCATCATTTACCACATTAGCAATGTATAGAGTGTATTTCTGATTAGTTTAAAGTTATCTTCATTGAAAAAAACAGTGCTTTTCTTTCAAAAGGGAATTTCTAATTGACTCCAAACTTTTGAACGGTATATATAAACAACTCTACAGCTGCAGCTGCATGACAAACACAGATACTCACTGGGGATGCCTGAGACCAGTTTGAGTGGTCGGAGCACTCGCACTGCCCTCAGAGTCCTCAGGTCCACTGAGATGTTCATGTGTGCCCCTGCTGCTGCCAGGATCCTGAACACACACACACACAAATAAAAAATGTATATATAAACCCACACAGATGCACAACCAGAAGACAGAGCAGCATTTTCCTATATTTTGGACGATTGCAACGATTTTATGCTTTATAAACCGCGTGGAGCGGTAGTGCTGAAGAGGGCACAGTGTGCACTGATGGCTGCAATGCTTAGATATGGAGTGCGAGGACGCCAGGGTTTTTTTCCAGCAGGCAGAGAAAACAACAAGGTTGTTTTTGGGGGCTTTTGGCGCTTTCTCCGTGTGTGGGAGGACGACTGTGACAACTGCTATTTAAGAGGAGAACAAAGAAAGCAGCTCCATCAAAGGAAGGCAGGACACCCTTAGGCATGGAGAGACATTAAGCTCACGGACACACACACGGGCATGCGCATGCGTGCACATACACGCTGCAAACACATCTATCCCTTTATCTGGTACACAAAGCCCTCTAAAAGTTCCATTTTCACTTTGTTTATCTTGTTTTGTCTCCTCTATTCCAGCCGCCCTCTAGATACACCTCTGTGGCCTTCGGCCTTCAGACTGATGAGAAAAAGGAAAGCGGCGTCTGGTGATCTCCCTCCCCGCTTCCTCATTAGCCTGCCCTCTTGCTTTGCTTCATATACCCTCCTATCGTTATCTTTATCCCTAATCTTGAAACTCTCTCCGCCTCCACCTGTATCTCACCTCCCCCCCAATTATTCTTTCACCTTTGACTTTTTTTTTTTTTGTAATTTCCACTGACCTGAGTACAAATTCATTCCCCTTTCACTTGGATGCCAACAGACAGATTGATGGGGAAATGAGGTTTGGCCAAAGAGAGAATAGTGCAGAAATTGACTACAAGACTTTGAAGACAATATTAGTATTGTTGCATAAAACAGAATAAACGTGATGATGACTACGTAAATCCACACGTTCAGACAAAAATGGTGAGGTGGTAACGCATTTTAAGGAAGGATTTTGGAGACAAGCGATATGCGAGTGTAAAAGGGGTGACGCTTAAACGCCGGATTTATATGCAATACAATGTGAAAGTGCCATCTTCATATTTGCTCCAAGACGATTGCATGTTTGATCATCACACAGCTGATCATCACACGCCACAGCAACACAGAGCCAATTACATTTCTGTGACACGGTGGTGAGAATTAGTCCCACCTATAGTGTTAGAGGCACAGAGTGTCGTCTGATTTAATTAAGAGAGAATGAAAAAAGCGAAAGAGAGGGTGAGAAAGACTGAGAAACAATATAAAAAGGGAGGAGATGGAGCTGGGGGGAGGGGGGGGTTGAGGGATTAAAATAGCTCACCATCATCGACACAAAAATTTAGAAAATCGAGTCATCCTCATGAGCTTCACACCTCTAACTATATCCCTTTTAGTTTTTTCTCTTTCCTCTTTTCACTCCCGTTCACAAACGCTTTGCACCTCCTCCTGCCGTCTCCTCTCCATCCCCTACTTTCTCCCCCGTCAATAACCCTTCGCTGCGCCTGCCACCTCTGTCATTTCATCCCCCACTTCCCCCATCTCTCCATCCTTCTTCAGGCCATTAGTCAGTCCGGGCTGCTCTTTAGTTGTTATGGAGACTAGAGAACGGAGGGTCTAAAAATGGCTTCCTCATTTTGTCCATTCTTATTCAGTGGATGTCCTGGGCCCTGTTTTTTTTCCCCCAGTAAACTCTGTGTTTGTAACGAGCAGGATGCTCTTAAAGTTACGACGCTTTTGAAAATCAAATACAACTTTATGTGTTCACTGTTTGTTTAAGACAAAGTGCAAAGCACCACATGTGCATGACATCTGTGTCTGCTGATTACAACAGATTAGTCATTTAAAAAAAAATGTATTAATTTGTTTCTCCCAATATTGTACTATTAATTTTTTATTAGGTTTGGCGTGTTCTATGATGTATCACTCAGTGGTATGAAACCTATTTTATTCATAGTCAGTGGTCATGAAAACTTTTTTTCCTTCCACCTTCTCTTACAACTACAGTAAGAGACAGCACAGCTCTGTGTCAGAGTCAGAGTAGAGTCGGTCTCCCTTACTTACGTAAGGAAGACATTAACGCGCTCAGGGATGACAACATACATCCGACAGGTGTCTGTTGCATCCGCAAGTTAACAAAGACGCTTTTAGCCACCACGGAGTCGTCATAAAATACCATCTTTGCTCGCGCCGCAGGCGTTTATGTGAGAAACAACCTGCGGTGAACCGAGCCGATGCCCTGGTCAGAGTTGTCAGCCATCACAAGTGAGTAACAGTGACACGCCCCGCAGCGCTGACAGCTCCCCATCGCATGACAAATCTGTCGTGACAACTGTCGTGCTGTGATACTGATAACGTTGTGACTTATGCTCCGTGTCACTGTCCAGCTGCTAACTAATATGATATGAAAGCACCTGACTATTGCAGTAATATTAATTTTACTGTACGGCATGCGTTATTTAGGCTGCTGCTGCAAGATCATTTAGGTGCATTTGTACCTAGAAAGGTCTTTTTTTTAAATTGTTTTTATGTATGTAAAGTGGAAGCTTAAGTAGATTTTTTTATGTTTGGCTAAATGAGGGTGTGTTAGACCATTACATAGTCTTAATAAAGAAATTGTACATTGGTAAGACATGGACATACAGTGAGATAAAGAGAATCATGCAAATACAGTAGGTGATAGTGCTGGAATTTCCTGAAGGTCTGTGAACAGGTCTTGGAGGACGACAGCTACGGCTCACAGGAGTCTCTGTTAGCAAGGAATAAAGTAGCAGCTGAACCGCTAAACGCCTGAGAATGTGGTTTTTGAGAGACGTTAAGATTCTTTTGTTACTTTGGTTGCACAATCAGTGCAGGACAACGGAGTTTCGAATTGCAACGAAAGCGCTGGGAAGCAACATGAGGAGGAGCAGCCAGCAATTCACATTTTCCAAAAAGAAAAAAAAGGTACAGAAATGCAGAGAGCAGGACGTCAGATGAGTGCATGATGTGCATGCATGGTTAGCGTTAACTTTGGTGTAGATTATCATGTTGTGTGCACTCGTATGCATAGAATAGCCTCTCTGCCTGTCTCTCCCCCTCATTTTTGGGACCATAACTCTGTGTCTTTGTATAATTTTTTTTCAATAACAACTCAATATTCTAAATATTACTCGATTTTAATTACAATAAGGGAAAATTGCAAATATTTATTGCAACTTTCCCTTCCTCCTGCAGTGTAATCACAACAAAAACATAAAAAACACAGCAATTTTCAACAACTTTCAACAATTTCTTTGAAAAACCTCATGCATCATCAAGCATTTTAGGCCCCACCTTTGTCACTTATACTTGTAAATAGATTTTTGGTGTTTCGTAAACTGCACAGCTCCACCCACTTAATAACTGGGGTAATTAAAAAAAACCTGTGCAGTCTATGTGTAAATAATACCATTCATAATACCTCCAACCTCTAAAGTTATTTAAAGTTATTTATTCCACCTGTGCTTTTTTCTGCTCTGACAAATCCAAATGTCTGTGTAAAGGCTAAATGGAACACAGTCATTGGTAATGCCTAATGTAATTTGTCATGAATTTAAGGTCAGCTGAAGGATTGTGGTACGAGTTACTTGGCAACATACATAATATAGATAATAGATATAATATAGATAATATACAGTACACAGTCTTTAATGTTTCTGTGTACAATCCAGTCACCAGCAACATGGTTTGCAGTAGATTGCGTCAGTCGGAGAGAACCCAGCAATGCAAAGTGGTCTCGAGAAACGCACATTAGAAGATGGTAGAGCTCAGCTGGATATAAATGCAAGTGATTTAAAAATTCAAAACATATACATGGTAGTCACAACAACAGAGAGAATAAAGTATTATAACACAGCACCTAAACCCTAATCACATGAACCAAACCAACGAGAGAGTAAGCCTTCATTTAGAAGCCCTCCCTTCGCTCTGATTTTTGGTCTGAAAACACATCATAGATTAATCTGTTGACTATTTCCTATTATTCGTTTAATCCATAAAATGTGAAAAAATGTCATTTACAATTTTATGTTATGATTAAGAATTCTTATTCTTGTTATTTTTCAGTACACACCGTGTTGTCAACTAAAGTTCCAACTATGCATGTGTGTGCATGGGTTGTGCAGTAGGTAGAGAGCAGTTACTACTTACTAATATATATATATATATATATATATATATATATATATATATATATATATATATATATATATATATATATATATATATATATATATATATATATATATATATATATATATATATATATATATATATATATATATATATATATATATATATATAGAGAGAGAGAGAGAGAGAGAGAGAGAGAGAGAGAGAGAGAGAGAGAGAGAGAGAGAGAGAGAGAGAGGTTACAGTTCTCGGCCTGGTTCAAATCCTGCATCCGGCAGCTCCTTCCTGCATGTCACTCCCCCTCTCTCTGCCTTCCTGTCTCTCGCCACTATACGTACTGTCAATAAAGGCATAAAAAGCCAAAGTATATATATATATATTTAAAAAAAAACCTTGTCAAAATTAAAACTTTGAGTGAATGTGATTGTGTTGCACTTTTTCTAGCAAACTTTAGGCCTGTATTTTTATGAAAGTACAGTAAGTCAGTAACACACTATCAGCACAACACTTTAGCAAAATCTGTTACGCTATCATGAAACTGAGGAAATTATAACTAAAACTTTGACTAAAATTAAAAGTAAGTTCCACTGATGAAATAATAGCCTCACAGTAAGAAGGTTGCAGGTTCAAGACCTTGGTCTGGGACCATTCTCTGTGAAGTTTGCATGTTCTCCTCGTGTCTGCGTGGGTTTTCTCAAGGATTTCTGGCTCAATTGGAGACTCTGATTTGCCCATAGGTGTGAGGCTGTGAGTGAATGGTGTGTGTGCCCCACGATAGGCTGCGACCTGTCTGGGGTGTATCCCTGCCTCTCACTGAGACGGGTATAGAAAATGACTGAATAAATAATGACTAAAGCAAAACAAAAAAGACTAAAATGTGACTTTAACTAAGACTAAATAAAAAATCCTGTTATATACAGTACAGGCCAAAAGTTTGGACACACCTTCTCATTCAATGTGTTTCATGACTATTTACATTGTAGATTCTCAGTGAAGGCATCAAAACTATGAATTAACACATTTTTATGGTGTTATGTCCTTAACAAAAAAAGGTGAAATTGCATGTTTTATATTCTAGTTTCTTCAAAATAGCCACCCTTTGCTCTGATTACTACTTTGCACACTCTTGGCATTCTCTTGATGAGCTTCAAGAGGTGAAATGGTTTTCACTTCATAGGTGTGCCTTATCAGAGTTTATTAGTGGAATTTCTTGATTTATCAATCAGAGATCATAAAACATGCTATATCAGAGATCATAAAACATGTTTTCAGTTATTTCACCTTTTTTAGGTTAAGTGTATAACACCATAAACATGTGTTCATTCATAGTTTTGATGCCTTCACTAAGAATCCACAATGTAAATAGTCATGAAAATAAAGAAAATACATTGGATTGAGAAGGAGTGTCCAAACTTTTGGCCTGTACTGTACTTTGTTCACATATCACTTCCTAAATATACATATTATTTCTTTTAAATATTATAATAACCTTATAAAACTTTATTTGTATGACTTAAACTGGGTTAAATATAATAATTGTTTGCCATATTTCGTCCTCATGCACATATCAGCTTACTGTATTTCCTTACACTGTCCTCAGTCACCAACCTTTCATTGCTCCTTTTTTTGTTGATACACATTTTTATTGACATCTTTTAGTTTTCGTTGCACTGTTGTTGTTCTTCTTCTTATCTTCTAATGCCCCATGCTGAACTTTATTTTCTGCTCATACAATGCCCCTGCTTTTCTCCAGAATGCGCCAGTCACATGCTCCCTCACATTTCCACCAGTGACTCAGTTGTTGTATTCACATGTGACAAAAACGTGTGAATGTGCAGTAGTTTATGCTATTCCTACTCACACAATAACAGCAGCAGCAGTGTGAGTGTGTGTACGTCTGTACATACAACAGAACTGTTCAAGGGAACTTTAGACTATAAAAAAATGAGTTTTTCTAAGAAATGGCAGAGAAACAACAGATCTCTGATTCCTTGCTGAAGTGTCCTTGAGCTACACCTCTTTGTAGAAGGAACAGAACAGATGAGTATTTATCTACAGGGAAAAAATGAAATCGTATGTTCCCAATTCTATGAAGACCACTGATTCTGTAAGATGATGAATTAAAAGAGCAGTTCTGTGGCCCACTGAGCAGTGGGTGGTGTGTGTGTGTGTGTGTGTGTGTGTGTGTACTGTGGATTGTCTTGACAGAATAAGGAATTGTGTGGAGCAACTCCTACAGTGCTGCTCTGTTGGTTTAGTTGATATAAGCCTCTCTGCCTCCCACAGTGTGCTCTCTCATTTTTAACTCCCCCTTCATCTGTCCTTTTTGCTTACACACACACACACACACACACACACACACACACACACACACACACACACACACACACACACACACACACACACACACACACACACACACACACACACACACACACACACACACACACACACACACACACACACACACACACACACACACACACAGAACCCCTACTTACACACATCATATTCAAGTAGTTATGTAAGATCAAATGTTACCGCTCCTTGTATTAACAGCTGAGGATACTGGCATGGTTTACGTGAATGAGCGTCAGAACGCGTATCGGTTTATGTGTCAGTTCACTAAATGTTTTCCGTTTGGCCGGAATGAATAATTTATTTGTCTAAACGATTTATTTGCCATCTGTTGGAAGGGAGCGAGAGAGACAAATAGAGCGAGCTCGAGTGAGGGATGTTAATTTAATACAGTGCGGCGATGAGCCGTTGGCACACAAACTCTTTCATAGGTCACAAAGGTTCACATCCAGGATGTAAAATCAAATGAAAATCACAGCGTTGTGTAAAAGTAGAACCAAAGCGTCTCCGTTCAGTATGGTTTTATGCATAAATTCGGAAGTAGAGCAGGCAGGAAGACTGCTGACGGTTTTTAAAAAAATACATCAGAAGGGAATATTGAATCAGGTAAGTTAAACATAAAATAAAGGAGAGTGAAATGATAAAGGGGCACACATGTTTTAATCTTTGCCAACTGATTCCAACAGTGTGATAATCGCTGTAATGGCTGTTTTTTTGGACGGGCTTCTTAGAGAAAAAGAGAGATTTTGAATCCCAGCAGAACTACTGCGCCTTCACAGATTTCTTCTTGCCAACTTTTCTTGGAAAAACATCGAGAGAAAATATTGTTCATTTCCATATGTAAAGTGGATTCTTTTGAGGATGCTGAAATGAAAGGGACTGCATTTAGATCTGTTTTATGTCTTAATGCAAAATGCAACATACAGGGTCCACTCCAACATAAGAGAGTAAGTCTGAGGCCAAGCGAAATTGAATAGTTTCACTATAGGAATGTACCAGTGCACTAGTCTAAATGAAAACCTACTGGTGATCTATATATATATATTTTAAATGTCCCATATGGTGCACTTTCCTAACATGATACATTTGCAGTAATACACTATCATCTCAATATAGTTTTAATCTCTTGTCTCTGGAGCTGTAGAACGAACAAGTCGTTTTTGGTCAGTCTCATGAATATTAATGAGCCTCTCTTCTGATTGGCTCATTTGAATGTGACTGTATAGGTGTGACATCATAAATTCATGGAGTACAAACGAGCTGTATTAAGGCAAAGTCTCTCTTCTGTCTCTCTCTCTCTATATACAGTAAACAGAAGTACAGTACTTCTACTGTAAAATTCCTGTAAAAAAATCCTGCCAGTTAGTTTAAGGTAACGGTTTTACAGTGTGTTTATAGAACACCTATATCACAAAAGCAATAAAATGGCAATTTCCATGATATGGGACCTTTTCTTGTTTTTCTGCCACTGGTAATTCACCACATTGGACTATAATGCCCTGCACATTTGGACTATTTCAAACTAACTGCAGTCTTTTAAAATTTCTTTCTCGCACACAACCTCCCTCCCCTTTGGATTGAATCTGGACACATGCCAGAGGCACCCGCTCCAGGTAACGCTCCACATCCTTGGCCTGTAACCAGGTGAAGAGAGGGAACAGAGGTATCGCAAAAATCCCCGAAACACTCTCCAAATTAGCTCTGCCAGAGACTCACTATGGACTGTAATAGAACACCCACTTTCCTCAAACCAACAACACTGATGGATGATTAGGACACATCTGCTGGTTAAAACAAACAACCACAGCCATCGTTTTGCCTTACACTATTATTATTATTATTATTATTATTATTTATAAATTCTTTATATTTATGGAGGAAAAAACATGAATAATCACATGTATGGTGCTATGTCCTCCTAATGCAGAAAAAAATAAGTCATCATGTTATTAATAAATGTAATTATAATTACAATTATTTTAAGCTATTATATTATATATTTTTTATTCCCTGCTTTGTTTATCTGGTTTGTTTAAACATGTTTGTAGATTGAAGCATAATTAGTTGTCTCTACATATGGGAGAATTACTATGATTATCAGTAATATTATAAGGATTTATATTGTATGACCCTAGTATTTACAGTACATGATCTACAGCACTTTCATAGTTAAGATTTACGTACATGCAAACTGAAGGGAAGCTTCTATTTTTGCTTTAAGGCCAGGTTTGTCTCCTGTTTTATGGTTTCTCTGTAATTTCTGGAAGTCGCACTGACATACGTCACGTAAACTGAGATGCAGCTCATCCAGTGCAGCATGTGTATATCAGCTTGTCACAGGTGTTTACTGGTAGAGTGTCGTACGTATAGTGCAGTGTGACAACTGCTGCAACCGCATCAAGAAATCGAGAAGCCTCAGAAAGCCTTATTTCAAATTGCGAGAATACTTGACTTTAAAGCAGGAGACCAGCAGAACACATGTCAGACTGAAATCAGATGTGTAAATGAAAGGTAAGTACGGGCAAATAAAGCAGAGTGTATATCTTTCTTTGTCACTTATGACTGTCATGTCTACTTAAGCTCAAAGAGTCGCAACGAGTCGGGGTTTAGAATGTTGCAGAGAAAACTGCAGCAGTGGAAACTGGTTGAAGTGCCTGAAGCTGTTGCCTGAGGCAACGTAAAAAAACGTACCGTGTCAAATCACCAAGAACAGTTTTAGAATGTGAGCACGTAGCTTTTTCCTCTTCAGTGAATCTGCAAACAGCAAAGGCCAGTAAAAAAAAAACACAGCAAATTTCTGCACAGGTGAGGAGACAGGAGGACCAGCTCATGCAACTTTTGGAAGAACAGTATCACTTTATGAGAGTGGCTCAAGAGCATACTCCGGTAAAATAAAGAAAAACAACGCCCTTTGCCCGATCGCAAAGTGCCCTGGGTGTGTCCGGTAAGATACGTCTCGTTCTTTTTCATTTCATTCGTTAAGCTAATGTTAAGCTAATGTTGTTGCGAATCATTGATCTGAACTGGCCTTTAGAAAGTCTCTCAAAAGGGCCGTCTTCCTGAAATTCAATTTGTAAAATGGCATTGCCAGTTCATAATTGAGGACCGTTCTCGTGGATTTCCACCCTCTTGCAGGATATTGGGAACTTTTTAATGGAAGCTGAACTGAATTTAATTTAACTTGAATCCCAGTTGACATCGGGACCGCTTTCATCTGTGATGCACCTCATCTTCTCTGATCAGATGCCAGACTAGACTGCATAAAGGCTCTCGACATGATCTTTGTTTCATGGGCCAATCAGTCTCTTCAGAAGAAGGACGGGGGGGGGGGGGGGGGGGGGGGGGGGGGGGGGGGCGTACAGGGACAGTGAGCTTGTTAGACTGTTAATTTCCTCAACACCATCATCATTATTCACTGACTTAATTCAGGATCACAGAGAAAATACTTTTGCTTCACCTTATTCCCTCACAGATTCACGTTTCATTTGACGTGCAAAACAAAAGCTTGTTAATAAAAAAGGGAAAAAAACGCCATTTGTTCCTATTGTTGACACAATGCGGACAGACACATAAAGAGTATATAAGCACCCCCCCCCCCCATCGGACTCAGAATCCGGAAAAAGACAAATCCATCCTGATCTATAGTCTAATTGTGGAGACATTGACCAGGGAAGCAGCAGGACTGCAGCTAGTGACAGCCTGACCTGGGGCGGGGTCCTCAGTCACCACGGTAACAGCTTATGGGGACATATCCATCCCTGTTGTGTCTGAACTCATCAATCGATCAGACAACAGATGGAAAATAAGATTGGAGAGGACAGGTCTGTGTGTGTGAGCGCGTATGCGTGTGTGTTTCAGTATGAAATAGTCGGCTTTAACAGGTGCACGACTGCCAAAACAGACAGAAGGTGTTGCTTGGCTAAACGACGTGCAGTAGTGGCACATTTGGTTCATACACATGAATGCACATGCAGGCGCACACACAGGTTTTGAGCTTTCAGTAAGTCAAGTACAGTGCAGCTGAAACAGGCAACATTACAGTATGATCACAAGCTGACAGCTTCTCTGAGATAATACCATGCAATGCTCAACTTCAGCAACCCTGGAAGAACTAAGATGAAGAAAACTAAAACAAAAGGAAGAGAAAGGATTGAGAAAAAATGTAAATACTCAATACAAATATACAAACACTGGATTTGCTTGATAAAAAAACACAATCTGCTGCACATGGTTGATAAAATGACGAAAAGAATATATACTGTTGTTTGAAAAGTGATGGATCATCCCTTCAAAGTACAATAATCATCGTGTAGTGCTTGATTTTGTTGGAGGGGCGTCTTTTATTCCTTTGTTAGACAGCGGCATTAGAGCGATGAGAGGAAATGAGGGGAGAAAGAGGTGAGGAACAACTGGCAATAAAGGTCTACGATGGGAACTGAACCACACACGTTGCAGTTTTGCATCTTAACCAGATGGCTGCTTGGGCACATCATAATCTAACAGTTTAAAATGTGCTGCTGCAATCACAAAGTCCAGCTGGGGATGTTTGCTGTATTTCATCTCCAAACTCTATCACACCCCCATTTCACCCAGCAAAAACAGACCCCCTTCCCCCACAAAACCCCACACCTGACCCTACCCACAAGGTTTGAAGTACAAATTTAGTAGAAGTCAGGCAGTGACAAGGATTCCAGAGAGTGTTGGAGGAGTTGCTGGTGACATACCAGGAGAAGCCCTGTGGCATCGTAGATATGGAAATTGCCTTAGAAAGAAAGGTTCGCCTACTGAATCCTGAATATGGGATGCTGATTTTAAACTGAATTAAAGAGGCAAAGAGTGGATAGTTTTGGATTATGGCTCAGCGCCAATGGGAAATATTTTTCCTGAAGGTTGTGCTGTATAGCTGGAGCAGCAGAGTTAGTTAGGCTTAGTGCAGCCTAGCTCTGGAAAAAAAGAGACCACTGCAAAATTATTGTTTTTTCTGATTTTACTACTTTGTGTTTGAGTCTATAAACTACTGACATTTCCCCCGAATTCCAAATAAAAACCTTATAGTTTAGAACATTTCTTTGCAGAAAATGACAAATGGTCAAAAATAAGAAAAAAGATCCAATGTTTTCAGACCTCAAATGATGCAAAGAAAGATTAAATTCATTTAAAAGCAACATAATACTGTTTACACTTAAGACGAGTTCAGAAATCAATATATGGTGCAATAACCCTTATTTTTAATCACTTGGCATCGTCTTGGCATGCTCTCCACTAGTCTTTACCATTATTCTTGGGCGACTTTATTCCACTCCTGGTACCTCTTTAAGCAGAACGATGTGTTTATGTGTTGGAATTCAACAGACGCTGGAATATATGTAGAGATGCTGATTGGTCGGAATCGCTCCGCTGGCTCTGACCATAAATAACAAAGGATCCCTAAACAAGATCTAAAAAAGACAGAAAATACCAACTCCTCTCCCCTCTCCTCCCCTGATAACAACCATGAAGAAAATTGAAATGCTCTTTTCTCCAGCATCTTTACTCTCATCACCCCCCCCACACCACTAGTGTCTTCCACAAACCCTTGCTGGGCGTCTCCCTCTGCCAACTGTTGCCAGTCTAATGGAGGGCTTGCCAGCGAACGAGACTGCCGAGGTGCCAATTAGCACGTACGATTACGCATCGGAGACATCGTCCTTGTTTCCTCCAGCCCTTTCTCTTCTCCTCGTGTTTTCCCGATCATCACGACCTCTCCTTTCTTCTCCGACTCCCCCCCTCCTCAGCTTTTCCGGTTTAGTATGTTTAACGGTCCGGGGAAGCATGTGTGCGCAGACTGAAAGCCTGAGAAAACACACAGCCCCTCCGTTCCAATTAAAATCACAACGATTCTCAACTACCATGATAACAGCCTTCAAGGAAACAGCCAGTGCCATCTGGTTTTTCATATCTCCCTCCCACTCACTCTCTGTCTGTAATACAGACCTCCAGCGTTGACACTGTTAGCAAACGCTTCCATAATTACACATGTTCACACATATTGTTGAGTGAGTCAGGGGTATCCACTGCGGAGAGATTTGCAGGCTTTCTAGTCTGAGCTCACATTGATGTTTTTTGCCTCCATAGGCAAAATAATCCCCCTTTAAATGAGGCAAGGGGTGGGGTATAATATAAACCTTCAATCAAAGTTAGCTCAGTAAATTCATGCGAGCTGAATCAACACATCTCTGGCACGGTGTCAACGCAAATTACATGCTCCACAAAAGATTGGATCTACTGCGGGGCTATTGTACCGGAATCAATTAAGTGGAATAATTCAGTGTAGTTTTTAATTTCTTGGTTACTTGCTGCACACCATCGAGTTGCAACCGTGTGTCTAGCGTGTGTGTGTGTGTAACCAGAAGCGTTAAGTGCCTGTCGTCAAATAAAGGACATTACTGTGTTTAATTGTGATTTTATCACATCAATTTAAAGTTCACAAGGTCTTTTGAGCACTTCATCTCCTGGGCCTAAGGAATTCAATAAGATATTATGTGATTAAAACATATATATATGTATGTATGTATGTATGTATGTATGTATGTATGTATATATATATATATATATATATATATATATATATATATATATATATATATATATATATATATATATATATATATATATATATATATATATATATATATATGTTACGGATTTCAATCAGCTTTCTGTAAAACTGCGTGAGTTTCAGATCCTTAACAAGACATTAACACATTAATGAATTAACACTAATTAAATAGGTTGTACCAGCGCCTGAAGCTGTTTTCTGTCTCCATATTCTTCATATGTTTTTTTTGCACTTTTATTTGCTTCATGTTTTCCATATTGTTATTTTCTGTTATCTACTCTGTGCACAAAACATGTGGAGGTAGGATCTTTTTGTTCTTTTCTTTTTTTGCAGGGAGGGGGGTCCGTATCCTTTCATCCTATTCAAGGTCAAATGATCATATGTTGTATAGATTGTAAATCCATTTGAGGCAAATGTGTGCTTTTAACTTGCTCCATTAGCAAATTTCTCATCCTCTTGCATGTTAGCTGCCACTTGTATCCAGTTGTTCCTTTCTCATTCACAACCACCAGTGTTACATAATTTAACCAGTAATGAAATCCGAATCACAGCACTTGCACCAACAGTCACGAAGGCTTACGAAGAGAACGTGAAAAAAGGACTCTAACAGAACTATTACATAAATATATTTAAAAATATTACGATTCCCATCGTTGCATGCGTACCGCTGTGAATTATGAACAAAGTCTGACCCTTCACGTCTGCAGGGGCTTCCTAATTACTCACCGATTGACAGCACTGGTGACTCATATTATCTGCAATTCTTATAATCTCCACTCTCCTATATACTATAGGTGAGTGAGTATGTGCGTGTGTTATGATGTTTGAGAGAAAGAGAGAGAGAGAGAGTGAGAGTGAGACATGAGCAAGAACATTTTCATTAATTTATCTTTGCTGTGGCCAGAATGATAATTTAGAAAAGGGATCCATCTACTGCTCACTTCATCATGCTGAATATTAATACTATGAGAACTGGTGGAGGCTATTTCATCCAGATTATGCATGCATCATTCCTATCAGTCACAAGCAGGGGCTTACATTCAATCTACAGCACATGAAGAAAAAAATAAATGCTTTGGTTTTCTTGTTTTTTTTTTTTAAAATCCCTTCATCTTGCTGACAAATGATGAATCAGACATGTTTAAAGGAAGATTTGTGTTTGCATCTGCCAGCAAAATGTGTTGGATAGTACGCAGGTGCTTTTAGGTTGCTTTTTTTTTTTTGAGTCAGATCGCTTCAGCCCCAGCACACATGCGGTGACCTCTGCACCAGAAGACATCAACCCATCGATAAGTGCTGCCTGATCTATAAACAGCATGCGCCGAAAGGTAAAGTCTGATTACAGCATCTGTCACCCTCAGAGAGCCGTGCCGGTCCGTGGCCTTTCCTCTCAGTCCCCGTTGAGGCAGGTGAGATTAGAACAATCCATTAACACGCGTCTGTCTCGCCGTGTTTTAATTAGGATTCAAATTTTGGACATACAGTAACTGGCAGAGGGGGCTGAGTGTCCTCGGGCGGCGTTTGTCATATGTTCAACAGGCTAGAGGAGGCTGGAAGATGTGTCTGTTTTTTTCTTCCTCTACCGATTCCCGTAACATCTCTCTCTCGTCCTGACCTAGCATCCTTCCTCTCTCCAGCAGACAGTGTAATATCGTTAAGAACGGAGCTGGAGCTCAGCTCATCAATAATGGAACAGCCAGAATCATGTAGAATTCTCTAAGAACCCTGTTTGTCACCCTTTGTACGTCTGCGCTGTGAATTGATTAATATTTCATTTGTACGTGCGCGAGTGCGCGCGAGGGAGAGAAGTGTCGAGGTTAACCTGCTGTCTCTGTAAGCTCCTCCTTTGAAACCATAAACATTTCATCTCTCTTGCTCTAATGGGGAGACGTCTGTCTCTGCTGAGAAAGTAACTGCTGTCCAATGCCCTTTAATATAGCTCCATCTCCCACAGAGCAGCCTAACTGTGATTTTACAAGAAATCAGCACATCGGAGCTTAAGTATCTGCCCGCTCTCCATTTTTTTCCTAATTATTTTTGCCTGCTCGCATCCCAAATCTACAGGTATGCGTTAAACCCATTTTTTTTCTTTTTCTTTTTTTATGGAAGTTTAATATTTGACCATAATTGGCTCCAAACTAGTTGTAATGGTATAAATCATGACATACGTACATGCCTTGAAGTCAGATTTTTACAGATTGAGCAGCTCAGGAAAAAGGTACAAAACATATTTTTGAGTGGACAGAGACTAAAACTAATTTTAAAAAAAGAGGCAGATAACAGTGGTGAGGTGTCTCTTTTCTGTACACATAATTAGTGTGTTCAAGAACGTGCAAGGTATCGTAACATGGCTGACCACTTATTTCAAAGAAATCTGCACATTTACAGTATATTAAAAGAACAACTATGGCAGATATTCTGCTTATAGGATCAGCATTGTTTCTTTTACAATCTGATTTTAGCTAAAAGTCTTTCTGGCCTGACCGGTACCGTGGCTGACTGGGGCAAATGCGTCGCAAATGCAGAAATGATGCAAAACCGAAAAAAAAAACACACAAACATAAAACAAATCCAACAAAAAAAGCAAATATAATGGAAGAAAAAAAATGTTGCAATTACAGGAATGATGCGGAAGCAAAGACTTACAAACGCACAAAAACAAGTGAAAAAGAGACATGCTGCAAATATTGGAAAAAAAAACAACCAAAACAACTTCAAGTAAGAAACACTACAAATTCAGGGTCTTGTTTTCGTTGCCAAGGAAACCAAACAAAACTGTCAAACTTGAGCAACTCCACCCACCCCTCCACTCCCAACGCATCAAAGCCTGGAAGCCTGTTGAATCCTGTTCATTTGGCAACTAATCCTTGTTTTACAGATCTGTATCCAAATACTGAAGCACACACACACACACACACACAGTTTGACTCACCCACTGAGGACCACAATGAAGTCCATGACGTTCCATCCATTTCTGAGGTAGGAGCCTTTATGAAATACAAAGCCCAGGGCGATGATCTTTATTCCTGCCTCGAAGCAGAACATCCCTATGAAGTAGGGTTCTGTCTTCTCCTGTTAGTGCAAAGCAACACAGCAATTAGATAATCAGACAAATGGGATCTCTAGGTTCCATCAGACAAGGTTTAGAACAGGGGTGGGCAATCCTGGTCCTGGAGGGCCTGTGTGGATGCAGGTTTTTGTTCCAACCAAGCAGTGACACACCTGATTCTACTAATGGACCATTAGAGCCTTCGCTAAGGACATTAGTAGAATCATGTGTGTTACTTCTTCTTGAAACAAACTCCTGAACTGACACAAACACTCCAGGACCAGGGGGTTTGCCCACCCCTGGTTTAGAATTTTATCAGCAGCAGAAGATTGAGAAATGTAGTGAAGTGTGTGAGGATGTTTCCATGAGTGAGTATCTCACCAGCCTCTTAGACATGGGCGTTTTGTCCTCTCCAGGAAGGTGCTGCTCCAGGGCCAAGACGATGCAGTTGGCGATGATTGTGGCAAGGATCATGTACTCAAATGGAGTGGAACGCTGAAGTTAAGGAACTTTTGACCACACTTTGACCACCGTGCTAATATATATTGCAAGTCAATTCACAGTAAGAGATGTGTTTTAGTGACACACGGATTGTGCAAATAGATTCGTACCAAATAGAAATCGAGAAAGGTTCACAGTAAAAGACAAATACGGTACGGTTTATTCATCAGTGCACAATGGCAGCTCAGGAAAGGTGAATGTAATAGTTGCAATAAATAAATGGCACGTATCTACACGGAGCATAAATGATACACTTTGAGAAAGAGAGCATTGACATTCAGATACAGGATTGTAAAGAAATAATTTAGTTAATTACAGTGAGTCACGCCTCCACTGCAATTACATATATAGTAGCGATTAACATTGATTGCTCAGTATGAAACAAAATTAACCCGATCTTCTATAAGGCCTGAAGCTGCGGACACAACCGGACATGTGTCTTATCTCAGGTCAGCTGCAACAGACAGGGACACACAGGCCTCCACATGCTCACACACACACACACACACACACACACACACACACACACACACACACACACACACACACACACAAGGCTTATCAAGGAAGGATGAATGGGCACCCCAGAGAAACGATCCTATAAACAGGGTCAGTCTCACTACAAGCCTCACAGCCTGCACTATGAGACCTGCACTGGATGTCGGTTCAACTCCTGCCACTCTAGGTCTGAGCTAAGACCGCAACGTGCTCTCTGTCTAACGCTCTGCGTGGGCAGTCCCCTTTTCTCCTGGCTCCGTGCAGAAGAGGTAGGAAGGAAGGGAGCTTAAATCCGCAGGGAGGAGACTAGGAGAGAGCGGAAGAGAGGAGAAAGTCATAGAGGGGAAGATGACGGGTACGCAGAGAGTCAGAAGATTGCGAAACAGGCGGGTGAGGAGGAGGAGAAGGAGGAGGAGGCAACGAGACCGAATCAGACTGACACAGGAGCGTCGATATTGCTCCTGCAGCTGTACCCAGCAGGGTCACACAGGGACATGTGAGCGTTGAGAAGCTACATAAACAAAATACAACTTTACTCCCACCGGCCTACAGGGATTACAACCACAGATTGACTCGGCGGCTGCAAGTTAATCGCTCGCTCTGTTGCTCAGAGATTTTTTTTTGGGGACCAAAAAAAAATGAAACCTTAGTAGCCATCAGCAGCCGGTAGATGATTAGGCAGGAAAAGAAATCTGTAAATGTGTCTTGATGACATAATATCTGTCTGAGCATGAGGAGTTGTTTGCTTTTCGTATTTTTAAGAGCAGAAGAGCATCTGATTCTATGATTACTTTAGCCTCACGGACAGCTCTCATAGCAGCCAGCTACCACACCCTGCATTCCCTCAAACATACACACACAACAAACAGGAGGAGGGATAGAGAGGAGATGGAGGGACAGAGAAAAGAGAGAGAGAGAGGGAGAGAGGGGGAGAGGGGGAGCGGTATGAAGTGTGCATATAGGGGGGTGGGGGGTGGGGGGGGTGAAGATGGAAAGAAAGAGGAGAGAGGTATCCACGGCAACGGGTTTCTCCTCCAGCCAAAAGTAATGCTACTAGACAGTAACTGAGCAGCTGAACTATCTCTGTGGTTACACACACAAAACACACAAACACACACACGATAATGAAATAATTGGTTTATTGTATTGTCAGTGGTAGGAATCACTGAGAAAATAGGCAATGGCTTATTTTAAATTGTGTCATTCGAAAGCGTTACCACTTGTAAATAGGGAAAAAAAATAATACGTTCATATAGTTGGTAACGGAACACCCTTGTTATGATCTCAAAAATTTTATTTAATTTAGATTTGAGCTGTTTTTGCAATTATTTAATTAGATCCTTTATAATCCTCTTTTTGAACATCTCACAGAATATATTCTTCATGTTCTGTAATAAAATTTATATGATTTTATGGACATTGATCTTTGACATCTTATCTTATTAATCTTAACTTTGCATCGCAGATAATTTAGCTCATTTCATTTTTTTTTCCCAATTTGTGTCTGTTTGGTCATGTTTTAAATTTTAAATAAAGTGTTTTAATCCCTAGTTAAACACAATGTTGGATTTTCTCGCAATATT
Source organism: Lepturacanthus savala (assembly GCA_030544235.1). Classification (NCBI taxonomy): domain Eukaryota; kingdom Metazoa; phylum Chordata; class Actinopteri; order Scombriformes; family Trichiuridae; genus Lepturacanthus; species Lepturacanthus savala. The sequence goes on from CM060481.1 coordinate 18,962,828, forward strand.
TTGATACCAGCATGCATAATCCTCATGGTTGTAGAGAGATTTCATATTTATTATCATTTATCACAGAAAAAAAACAAAACCCTGTACCCTGTATAAACCCATAACCCTGGGTTTATCATGGTTAAGATTGTACAAACATTTTCTAGACAAACTCAGTGAGCTCGGCTCACTGTAAGTTACAAACTCAGAAACGGTCTTTAATGAAAGTCTTCCCCCCTCCTCAGCGCTGCTGTGGATGTCAGCTGCTGTGTGACGCGGATCATGGATCGTCTACCAGCTTTAGCGGTGAGGCGTCTCGTGAGCAATCCTGTGAGTCACAGTGACGCTGGCACTCTGCCTCGATTCCTCAAACATGCGTGTAAAAATAGACATGGAGACAGAGTGTGATGCCCTGTGAATACGCTCGGGCTCAGATTGGATCCAAGCCGCCCCTGTGATTATTATTACATAGAGGTGAAAATCATAAATGAATCATGGGCATCTGAGCCCGGCTTATTGGACATCTGTGAAGCTGAGAGCGGCATTATATACACAAAGAGAGGAAAACAACGGGTGGGATCCCGAATCTTTAATTAACTGTTTAGCATTAGGGGATGAAAACACTGACGCACTGCAACTTAAATCTCTGTCGAAAGTTCAGGCTGCGCCGTTATTAAAATGTTGAATTGCGCTGTCGTTTAACAACTGCTCCATCAAATATATGCGACGTACTCCAAGCCATCAGCGATTCCTCATCACCTCCACACGTCAGCGGCCTGCTTCTGGGGATCAATTCTGAGGATGAATGTGGCCATAGTTCAGTCAGCCCTGTTTATATACAGCAGCCCTGCAAATAGACCGTGTCAACTCAGAGGCACAGCCACTCTTATCTTCACTTCTAGGTCAGGGGATATAGAGGAGGGTGGGTATACAGCTCTAATGCTAATAGCCTTAATGTCTGATGTTCTGCAGATTGGTTAGATGAACTTGTGCTCGTCTCATATTCTTGAGCTGCATTAATTCTCAAATATTGTTTAAATAATTTTAAAAGTAAGAAACAAACAGAACAAATGGTTTTGGAATGAAGTAAGTTGGGGACACCAGGGTCATTTCCTTGGTCATATTTTCCCCATTTTTAGTTAGTTACACTAACGTTCAAAGGCTTGAGGTCACCTAGATGATTTAGTGTTTTCTATGAAAAGTAATTTATTTATCACCATGAGTTGTAAAATGAATATAATTTTTATTACATTAGCATTCTGATGCAATGAGCAAACACACTGTACCATTAGAACACTGGAGTGATAGTTTCTGCAAATGGGCCTCTATACACCTATGTAAATATTGCAACAAAAACCAGACATTGCAGCTAGAATAGTCATTTACTTACAAACTCTTACACTACAATGGTAGTGTAAGAGGGAAATTCATGAGCTTTCCTAAGTTTAAACCCACTACATATGCAACACATTAAATTAACACCATTAAATAACCAAATTTTCTAAATCTTGGAGAGAGACGTTTTATGTTCAAAGCAAGAAAACTGATGCAAAACCTCAATTGCCCTCACATTTAACCATCTAGTAGCTAATGACTGACATTCTGACTACTAGCAGGCACATCTTGCTCACTCGCGGTCGTTTCTGTTTGCACTGATAAAACAAACACTATTAAAACCAACAATAAATTATTTAGCGTGTCAGTGTGCACCCTTCTCTATGGGACACTTCCCGCTGCGGGAGATCCCAGTGGGGATCAGACAGGAGGAGCAGCTGCCGGTCCCTCACCATGCCTGCTACTCTAAACTCATGACGTGCGCTTCATTAGCTCTGCCTCCTCCCTGCTAGGCCTCTATCAGCCGCCATCGACTGGGATGTCAGGCAGGTCACCTGACAGGCAGACTCTCACATACATGTACACACACACACACACACACACACACACACACACACACACACACACACAGACTATCACCCCTTACGCTCATGAGCTCGCACAAAGGCACAAAGGAGACCCTGCACTCAGACAAATATCAAAATGCTTCGCCGTTTGCTCTTGTGAGGCCCCAAACAGCTGTCTGGCTGCAGTGTTCCCATCCAGCTGCAGAAGCCTCTGTTTGAATTGATCATCCGCTGTTAATTGAGCACTTGGAGAAAAAAAAAAAAGAGTCTCTTACCATGAAGTGACAGCGGCAAGTTGTGCTCCAAACACAAGGCTGACCTTTACGAGATGTCCTGCAGAGATTGTGTTTGTGTGTGTGTGTGTGTGTGTGTGTTCATGTCCTTCCACCTTTGTGAGGACCAATGTTGAGTTGCAGACCAAGAAAGCGGGGACGTTTGTGTGAAGTCATTATATTTCAGTCCTCACTTCATCAAAGGGCTGTATATAGTTTAGGACTTAACCTTAAGAATAGGTATAGGTCATTTTTACACTTCAATTAATGTATGAATTAAACAAACCAGATATCACATGTCAATTGGTGAATGTTAGAGGTGCTGGTAGGCAGATTCTATTACCTTCAGACAGAGCCAACTCAGCCATTTCTCACAGCTTCCTGTATTTATGCTAAGACAAAATCAACAAAGCCAACAGTCCTCAGGTGCTAACATCATATTTAACAGATATAACAGTGGTATGGACCTCCTCGTTGTAGTCTGCTGATAATACTCCTGTACTTACTCCTGTAACTGTGCATGCAGGATGCGCTGTGATATTACTGTGATATTACATAAGTCAAAGTATAAAAGGTCCTCTCAAGTGTGTCATTGTTTTTATGTTAATATATGTCTTCCAGCATGTTGTCTCATTTGCATATTTACACATGATTCACATGTACAGCAGACTGAGCCGCTTATTGCAGGCAGCAACACTGGATATTGAGCAGAAAGCACAGCACCACTCAGTTCAGCATCACGCCCTTCAAAACCATATTAACAAACAATATAATACAGTATGCCTCGGTGACTGATGACTTGTTGTAATAGCATATGACACAGCGATCAGACATCGTTACATATAATTCCTGTTAATGTCTGTTAATCAGATACAGTAGAGCTCATTAGATGTAATGGGACACTCCCTCCTCAACAGCACATTAACCTGGAGGTTAGCCAGTCTGGCTGCTTTCCTTCAGGTCACCACATACAGCACACACAACATTTGACTTTGAAGCCATGTTCTCGCTACTCGAGGAGTAGCCCATAGGTGCAGTTGAATCATTGGTATTACAGCCAGCGGAGGGCTGACATAACTGTAATACGATAACCAGAACACACACACATACACACACATCAACCCTTTTTCCACAGCTGTTAATTGAAATTCATCCCATGTCTGTAGCTTCATCTTAATAAACGGGCGAACCCAGAGGAAACAACAATTGGCTGCGATCAACAATAGAGTCATTCTAGTCGCTGGTTTTATGTCTTTTTTTTTTTTTTTTTTTTTTTTTTAAATCAGCACTATGCCTGTCTGTCAATCAGTCAGGAAGCTGCTGAATGGAGCAGAACAAAAGCAGCGGAGAGGCCACACCTGGCCCGGACACCTGGTGAGCTGCAAAGCAGCAGCACAAACACGCCACTATTGGACATTTGCGTGTGGTCGTCCTCCTCAGCATCAGCCAGAGGAAACAATGCACGCAGGCCCTTTGCAGTAATAGTAGACATAGTAGAGAGGGGATCAGTGGGGTTAAGCAAGCCGCCTAATAATCAGTGTATAATAATAGTATTATGTAATACTCAAATGATGCCACTTTCTATTTTAATAATGTAAGTATCAAGGCAGACAGTGGCAGATATATTCTATATGGGAGCTCATATAAGTCAGGGGCTCAGGTTGCTGTGGTGGATGAATTTCATATACATAGTGTACACAACCCATCCAGAAGGGGGGCGAAGAACAGCTCTTCATACACTTTAGTTGACGGAAAAGATGTAGAGCCATGAATGGAGAAACTCCAGTGTTCCTGTAATCTACTTCCCACTGATGCTCCCCTCTTCCTCTGATAGCTTTGTGACCACAGAACCTGTGTTAAACTTACCCTGATGTAGGATTTCACCCACTTTTGGTCTATTGTTATATATGTACTGTTATAAATTTGTTATTTATTGACGATAATACACTAGAAAAAGACTGGCTTGAAGCTCCTTTCATCTGTTTTCTCAATTCCTAATTCCCTGTTGCACAGTATTGTGTTCAGTCAATCAATCAATCAGCCAATCGTGTGTGTGTGTGTGTGTGTGTGTGTGTGTGTGTGTGTGTGTGTGTGTGTGTGTGTGTGTGTGTGTGTGTGCTGTCCATGGTGCTGAATTCTCTCTTACAGCCTATTACACAGAGAGAATGAGGATAAAACCACATGTGATTTCCCTCTATAAAGGACTTTTTTTTTAATTTCTCTAACACTATTTGCACTTGTGGCTTCATGTGGGAACTGTCCTGAAGTTGAGGGGGTGGGGCATGAAAGGATTATGACCAATATAATCGATTTATTTCTTTTTCCGTTCGGTTCTAGGGTTGTTTAACCATCTGGAACACAGTTTACCCACCTTTTGCGCTCTACGTGCCACACGACTCCTCGCGCGACTTGTGCGAGTGTCTTGTTTATGAAACACACTTGAACATCACGTCACATGTCGCTCGCTTCGTTGCCGCCGCGAAATAATAATAATAATAAAATAATAATAATAATAAAGGATATGGCCACTCGGTGATTTTCTTGGCGTACTTCCTGACCACGTTGTCCTCGCTGAAGATGAAGAGGGACCTGTTGACGGTGAAGCAGTTCTCCCTGACAGGGATGGGGTTGTACAGGGCCATGGTGCGGGCGCGCTGCGCTTTGGTCTGCTTGAACGCCGGGGAGATGCCACCTGTGGACACGGCCGCGCCGTCGCGGTTCCTGTTGCGCTCGGACCCTCCATCTCCTGAGCTCAACAAGCCCGGGACGTCGTCTCCGAACCGGGCCATTCTGTCAAAAAGCAAACCAGGGGCAGAGAGAAGACAGGGTGAGGGGGGGGGACAGAAGCGGGTTATAGTCTCCTTCGAAAAGCAGGGCGCGGTGCTGCGCTCCGTGCGGCGAGATCCCGATCAGCTTTAGTCCATCATCGGTTCAACTCACGCAAACACCGATTTCACTTTCAAACCGGCAAATACAGGTTCGTGTCCGGCGTGTCGGCGTCTTAGGTCCAAGTAAGGAGCCGAGTCAAAGCAACAATCCCCCCCTATTCGAGTGCGCTCTGCGTAAAAAGGACATCGATCCAAAAAAGTAACTCATATTTGCCTCGTTTGACAATCCGCAGCGTTAAAACGAAGCTGTGAGAAGAGGTGTAGACGATGCATTTCTTTTTTTTTCCCCCTATCGTTTTATCCATCCGAGCACTAAAAGCTGAGGGGAAGAGCTGCGAGAGGTCACGTCTTCAAGCCATCGTCAGACCCGGGAGCGAAAAGAAGAAGAGGAGCAGGTTGATCCATGGGTTTTTAAATAAACCAGCAACAGCCCACTGACTAATTCAGAGCACATCACTCCTGTCTCTCTGCTCTTCTCTTTTGTTGATCACCTACCTACAAGAGCATCGTCCTACTGCGTGCGTAAGAGCACGGCCAGAAAAAAAAAAAAAAAAAAACTTTGGCATTTTCCACAACATTCCCCCCTCTCGAAACAACGCGCAGCGCGAATGCAACAAGCTGTCAACTAGATGGTGTGTCATAAAAGGAAAGAACAAAAAAACCGACCGCCTGAATCCGCCTGTCTGCAGTGGGACAGTGATTGGAGCGTCTCCCTTTACCAACGCTACATACATAGAGGAGGAGAAGCAGGAGGTCAACCCACTTCTCATAACCTGTCCATCACTAAATGTGGGTTAACAGCAAATTGAAACCCAGAAAATCATTTAAACAATATACACTGCTGCCTGAAAACTGACCATTAAAAAAAAATGGAAACATTCCAAATATGCACTGACTTTATGGTTTTGCTATTAAGACTATTGTAAAAGAAATAAAACAACTTGAAATCGCCTACAGAGTCACTCCAGTTTTTTTTACGTGACTGGTCAACTAACCTGTGGAAAATGGGCCAAGCTGTGAGCTTTTGAATGTTCCCACTGCACAGGCAAGCCTCAGGGTGAGCCAACTGAACGCTGCTCATGCATCAGTTCTGGAGGAGAGTATAAACACCTGTTTTGAAACAGGCTCCCCCAGCGCCCGCAAGACACTCAGGAGGACAGCAGCAAGCGTCTTTCACTAATTACAGGGTTGAAAACATACTATTGCGCGGCCTGATAGTGAAGTGGGGAGTCGTGCTGCTGTGTGCCGGCTGGAAGTGATTCTATCTACTCCCCTGAGGATCAGGGATTTTCACAATGGAGATTGAAAGAGGAGGGAAAAGCCCTATCGACGTTGGACTGGATTGGTTTTATTTGTGAGATACGGTACAATATAGAGCAGTGAACATGGAGAAGCTTTGAAGGAAAACTGTTCATATATTTTTTCTAATTGCCAGCTAATTCCACAAAAATATCCCAAACAACACTGAATAGATCCACTTGTCAGATACAGTGTAAAAAATATTCTGAACCCTTCTAAGTGTTACATAGTTTAATCTGTGTTACTGAGTCATGCTTTTTTTCCCCCCCAATTAATTCTAAAACACGCTACCCTTCTTCAAACAGGCTAATTTAGGAATTTAAACATTGACTGAATCCACCTAATTTATTTTACTACCAAAACTAAGTATAAGTAATTCTTGTCAGCCTTGACTCAGATGCAGAGATGGAAATCCATGTTTTTATTCAGCAGCGCAGGAAAACCTCAAATCACAGTGGAAACCAAATTGGCTATGAAAAATTACAAAGGTTATCCTGACGCTAGTCTAAGGGGGAAAAGGGACAAATGAAAAATCACTCCGATTGGAGGAAACACGGGACGCTATAAAACTTTATCTCTGACAAAAAATCTCTCATAAATGAGGAAACAAAAACGGCTATGAAACGTAGACTTATAATGGGAAATTTATACAAACAAAAAAAAATCACTCACAGGGAGGAAACATGGACTCTATAAAACATTATTTTTGAACTCAAAATCTCTCAAAAGTGAGGAAACAAAAAACAGCTATGAAACACAGGCTTACCAAAATAACACGCTCAAACACACACACACAAAAAAAAATCGCTCCAGAGGAGGAAAACAAAAGACTATAACAAAAAGGGCTAAAGCTAACTAAGTTACAAAATTACAAACAACAATTCACTCCGAAGAGGATCCAGGCAAAATAACAAAGGCGTCTGCGGCTGTGAGGCACCAGTGAAGGGGAAGACAAAGACACTCTGGCACAAGACAAGGAGAAAACAGACTATTTGAGCATTGAGGGAGGGGAACAGGTGGAGACAATCAGACAGGTGACACATGAGGAAGGGCAAGTGACCTGAAACGAGAGCAGAGTTAGACTTTCAAAATAAAACAGGAAGTGACAAGACCAAACCAAAAAAACCAAGACAAGACAAACCTCACCATGGTGTGACAATTCCATTCTAATATATAGAGAATTAAGCAGAAATTGCTTGGAATATTAAAGTAAATTGTACTCAAAATAATTATTCTACTAAAAAGTTTACAAATTTACAAACAAAAATCTAATCAATTCATTTTGTGCAAATACTTGACATAATAAAATTAAGTAATTTCAACAATTCAACATGGTGGGCCAGGGGTTAGCGCTGTTAGTGCCTCACAGGAAGAAGGTCACAGGTTCAAGACCTCCTTGCTCCTGGTCTGGGACCTTTCTGTGTGGAGTTTGCATGTTCTCCCCATGTCTGCGTGGTTTTTCACCGAGTACTCCGGCTCCTCTGACAATCCAAAAACATGCTGAAGTTAATTGGTGACTCTAAATTGCCCATAGGTGTGAGTGAATGGTGTGTGTGCCCCACAATAGGCTGGTGATCATCTGGGGTGTATCCCTGCCTCTATATATAGTACTATATAGAGTCCCACGTTTCAAAATGCTAAAATCAGACTTATATGTAGTTGTGATGTCACAATTATACAGCCCACTCCCTATCCACAGCCAATCGGAGGAGAGCTTTATTAAGGAGGAGATGTAAAAATCTACTTAGTTGCTTTTAAACACTTCAAATATGGGACCTTTAAAATGCAAAACCACAGAATAGGCTGTAAATTATCTGCGGCTGACATCTGTGGCTTTGCTTCTCCCATTATACTGATATGTAAACCTTGTCCCTATTAAAGAAACTAACAAACTGAGTAAATAATCAATGACACAGATGTTCCACATGCACATACAACATCCTGCTGCCCTAAAATATTTACTTGCATCTCAAATGTGTATTCATCCGCAGCTAAAAATAGTCCCCAACAGATGCTCTATAATTTCTCCTGTTTGAGTCACATCTGGTGAATACTACAATGCGCAGCTCCTACAGGAAATGAACGCTTCAGAAATGAAAACTATTATTTGTGTCTTTTTATGACTTCAGAAGGAACCAATGTGCTTGAGGCAAAGAGACGTAGGATAGAGCAAGAGAAGTCGTGAAAGTATCGAGAGGCCAACAAACACTTTGTTGGTTTTAGTATTTTCATGGGATCTGTTGCTAATAAAGAAACATGTAGGATAATAGCGGTCTTACCCTTGAAATGAGGCGACAAGGCTCTCTACTGAAAGAGATACGTGTCAAGAGACTGAATAAAAGCTCTTATTCCCCAACAGTATCAAGCGGTGGCACCGTGGAGGAGTTGGTGCTCGTAATATTAAGCTGATGAGACAAAGAAAAGAGGAACCACAGGAGAGCATTTTACCACCACACTGACACTGATGGGTATTTAGTGATGGTGCTATGACGAAGGCAGTGATCAATGGCGTGTGGCCTCCAACTCATTAGTGCTCCAACACATTATGCGAATTAAAAATAGGACCGATAACAGGCAGATATCAGACGTCTTCTCATTACGCTCAGATGTAACAGGGATTCTCAACAGGCTCCTCTAGTTAAACTTTTGGGGGGAAAAAAAAAATCACATTTATCCTGTTTTCTCTTCTGTTTTTCCCCTTTTTTTTGGTTATTTAAACCTCGGCTAGGCCTGTTAGGAATATTACAGCAGTAAGTCTGTGATACCATGACTGTAGATCTTCTTCTGTCATGATGAGCAGCAGCAGCAGCAGCAGCAGCAGCAGCAGCAGCAGCAGCAGCAGCAGCAGCAGCAGCAGCAGCTTTGTAGGCTGAGAGCGGTGAGGAGTGAATTATGGTAATTAGGTGTTAGCAACAGGGATGATTAGGATGGAAGGATGATGGTTCTTTTCTGGAAAGGAGCCAACGGTTAGAGGGTCTTTGTTGTAAATGATGCTTTGAGTCAGTAGCTGTTTTTTTTTACCCTCTAATTGAAAACCCATCTTTTGAATCAACAAGTTGGTTTATTGAAGGTGTATTTATGCCTGGGCTCAGATGAACCGTCCTCCAGCTTGTTAAAACCTGTAAAATCTGTGTTTACACCTCTAGCTATAGCCTCATATATTTATATATAAGGGCATTTTCAGTGAAAGTTTTACTTGGGCGATTAAACTGTCCTTGTGTTTTAATGCAGGAGTTGTTTTTATTTGCATTCTGGTGATATGTTTTATGTTTGTTTGTTTTTTTAGTTTGATGTTGAATATTTCTTTGTCTTTTGATTTGAATCTTTATTGCGAACATATATGTGAGCACTGAATTGTTAATTACAACTACAAAAAACTAAATGTTAAGCTTTCATGGTCTCCATACAGTAATGAGAGAGAGAAAAGGAAAGCAATAAATTCCTTTCTTTTATTCTTCTTTCCTATTTTCCTCTCTTTATCCTACATCTCCCTCCGTTCATTACTAATAATATAATATCTATAGTATCTTTCTACTTATTCATAATAATAAATATAATAAGCCAAACGTTCGAAAATAAGTAAAAAGAAGTAAAATACTAATTATAATTCCTTCCCTTACTTTTCTATTGGTAATAACATATACTAATCATCACTTCCCATGAATATCTGAACTATTGTTGTAAAGTTATTAAAATAAAGTGCTAAAGATATGTGTTTTCACTTTAATAAATTAACCCTGGATTTTGTTTTATGTCCTTAATCCATAAAGAAATCCAATCCTATAAGATCATAGATTTTATTTTATGTAAAACTAACTTAACACAAGACAATTTGCTCGCGACCTTTCATCTTTTACAACATACTTTGTAGTTATGAATTGTCCAGTAGTATTTAGAACCTCATATATTTGTTTTTTCATGCTTTATGTAGTCATAAAATGTATATTATTTATTTTTTGAGGTTATTAATGTATATGGTGAGGTGACAAAATCAAATAGGGTCGTTTTTTTTAATTAATTCATTTTTTTAAAAGAGATTCATAAGAATCATTAATTTTTCTGAGATAAAATCTGAAGTTCATATTGCATGCTATTAACAAAGGGTGCATATTAGGTTTTTAAACCAGCAGATTACAGATACATTGAAACTGAAAGACACTGTTTGTGCTTTAGCAGCAAACAGTGTCAGCGATGTAGAGTTACAGAAGGTAGATATTGCTGGAGGACTATCTATTTTGACATTGTAGACTTATTGTCCCCGCTTTAAAATAGCTGTTGGAAATGTCTAAATTGCAAAAATCGAGCTGAGGAACACAAGGTTACCACGGTTACCTGCTGTCTTGACAGCAGGTTGAGTGTCTCTGCTCTGGTAAATAGGACTTAGTGCCACAGGACTGAGACGTGAACAAAGATTTCAAATCAAAAAAAAAAAAAGAGAATGCATGTACGAAGACACCTGTCAGGCTTGTATCTGAAACCAGGTTATTATCATCCTCTGGGTTTACCTGTCTTTCAGCTAAATTGTCTGTTTTACTTGGGAGTTACACACTAAACATGTGATTTTGAGACACATGGGTTTACATGTTTGTGAACATTTGAATAATTTCCATTTTCAACAGCCAATATCTTTCCACCATGCTCCAGTGGCTTTAATTTACGTGGCTTTCAATGTGCCTCGTCCCACTTCTCTGTGAGAACTCAAACTATTTCCATGCTGCAGCGTGGTGAACCGTGTTTTCAACCGCCCAATCCCACAAATAATGACATCTGACACAGAAACAACCCGGGAGAGCCAATGGGATTTTGTAGTCCGCATATTTTTTTTCTTAATAAAACACCCGCAACCAGGGTATAATTCACAAAGGGTTATTTTCTTTTACTAGTCTTGCTCTGTCCAACATATATTTGGAGCGGAGGAGTAGGGAGATGACACATTTATAAGGCAGAAATGATGCATGGCTCTGCTAAAAATATCACATTATGACAGGAGTTTAATGCCATATACTAACTTAGCTGGGATAATAGGATCATATATACTGTGTAAAAAAGAGCAGTGAAAGACACATAACGAGAGAAGAGTATAAATACAGCTCTACATATAGACACAAAACCTCCAGTGTCAGATAAAGGAACATCTACTCCCACAAAAAATAAAACAGTAACATCTTCATAACTATTCAGTTCTTAGCGGATGAAATAATGAAGTTTTCATAAAGCTGATCAATATCAATCTGAAGGTTACTTATTGCTAAATGATTGACTATTCACACACATACTTCTGAGTATCTAAAGGTGTTTCTCACGTTTGTTCCTTCGCTGAGCGTTTTAATTTGAAATCCAGTGAAAGGGAATAGGGAGAAGAAGAAAAGGGGAAAAATGGAATCGATGGCTGCATGACATGTAGTGTAATTGAAAGTGTGTACGTGCTGGTAGCTAATGTAGTGAGTAAGATACATTATTTTCACAGAGCTGTGAGACAGACACGCACAGCAAGAGAAGAGAGAGAGAGAGAGAGAGAGAGAGGCAGCAAATAAGGAATCTGTGTGTCTGAGTTAAACGTGTCTTCACATTTTCATCAGTGTGGGGAACGCACTCGACAGCTATGGAGCTTTAATTGTGCAGGTATAAAAGAGCAGATTAAAATACAACCAGGCACTGCGATCCAGTAAGAGTTTTAGAGGCTTCTTTATCATCTGGTTTTATTATGACTCCTAAATTCAGCCTTGATTTTATACGGTCTTGTTTCAAACGCAACTCGTTAAATATGATTCCCCGCACCGAAGGACCCTGGTTAGTGAAGTGTATTGTTGTATAAATGCTTATTCATCCATAAGCATGAAAAATTCTATACTTTGTATTAAATTGAGTTTAACAAAGCGGCAGCTGAAGTCAACTTGAAAGTTTTTTGGGGTTTTTTTGGGGGGGGTTTTCTGAGTTACCCAAGCATTAAATTGTTTGACAACAACAACACTGGTCGACTGCACATTCTGCTGGATGTGCAGACTACGGTTGTGTGTTTCCACCTTTGGGAAGAAGATGAAAATTTAGGAAGGCTGTATAAAAAGAAATACCTTGTTACCATATTACCAAACATCTCACCAAACATGTGACATTGGTTGCATTGTGATAATCAAAGATGAATATTACACTAAATGCACTGTGGTGATTAAAATGCTTTTTAAAACACGTCCTAAAAGTGCATTCAACACTGCCACGGTCAGATATCACCTCCATGAATATCACATCCAACTTCAACTTATTGATTAATGACCACAGAGCCAAATCTCCCTGTCTGCTGTTTGTTTGTCGTTCCAACGCTGTCAGAATATTGTGAGCCGCTGCTCTCCCTCTCTGTGCAGGTCTCTGAAGGATTCAGGTTGATTAAATAGTTTCGTTGCCATCATAATTTACCTGTGTACATTTGCACCTGGTCTTCAGAGAGAGAGAATTTGCTACACAAAACCCAGGAGAAAACCCATTTATCCTTGCTTATATTGCTTTACTGCCTAATATGCATATACAATTATGGTAGAGGAGCACTTTACTGAGTGGATGCAAGGAACACGTTGGATCAAGCTGCTGCTGTTTGCTTGTGTCTGGGAGCAAACCTGTAAAACTTGACTGACTCGACAAATACTGACTAATACTAATACGCCGAACATGTCATTCCTATGAATTCCATTTTAAGCCGAATTCTCTCGGCTTGCACTGTTGCCATTATGGTTGGACTCTCCCCAAGTTGCCATATGAGATATGGCTCAAAACACAATACCCATGGACTGGTGGAAAATGGGAACTGAATCAGCAGTCTGAAAAAAACAAAACCAAAAACCAAAAACAGTCTGTTCTTGCAGTCTGTCGACACAGCTGATGTATGCTGCTGAATGTCTGGCTAATTAATTCATATGGGTGAACACATAACCTTATTGGAAATAAGAATATATTTAATATAATATACATTATTAATATATTATATATATTATATTTAATATAATATATTTCAATCCAGGGGCTACTTTCTATTCCCAATGATATATAGTCATAGCAATGTATAGATTGTATTTCTAGATAGTATAAAGTTATTTTCATTGAAAAAAAACAGTGCTTTTCTTTCAAAAATAAGGAAATTTCTAAGTGACCCCACTGTTTTTGAATGGCAGTGTAACTTAGCATACGGTCAGTATGTGTTAAATGTCAGCACCAGGAACTTGATTGAGACATCAGCCAGAGATTTTGATGGTTGATATTCACATTTATTGTGAATAGAGTATATTGTGCAAAAGAGCAGTGCAAGACACGTGACAAGAGCAAACTATAATCTACATATAAAAACAAAACTTCCAGTGCAAGATAAAGGAACATCTACTCCTACAAAATGTAAAATAGCAACATTTAGTTCTTAACTGACAGAATAATAAAATAGAACTGATTAATATCAGTCTGAAAGTCACTAATATTAAATGGTGCGCGATTGGAGACATGGATGAACATTTGGTTGGTTTTGAGCCACAGCACTAACTAATGTGTTGAGTTCATAATGGTTTCATTTATTTATTAGCATTTTACCTTTATTGCTAAAAGTGTATTTTTTATATTATTCACCGTAAATAACTTAACATATTGTCAGTATGCATTATATGTCAGCACCATGCACTTGATTGAGACATCAGCCAGACATTTTGATGTATGATATCCTCAATAATGAGCTTCTATCCTAGATAGATGCCCAAATTTCCAAAACCCGTTTATCGTATAAAGTTCTGCTCAAAATAAACAAGCGTTGGGTCAGTGTGCCATCGTCCAGAGTCCAGATTTAAAGGTGACAGAGAAAAGGTTGGAGCAAACAGAGGAGGACAGACAGACGACAAAGCCAGACCCTATTGATGTGGCAAGATGAAGAAGGGGCTGGGGGATTGGACTATATTTAGCTTCATTGAGATGGTAATGGTTGGAACATGAGAGGACTCTCTACCCAACCCAGATTTCTGCTTTCCACTGTTGTCTTCCTCCTACTTGTTTCCTAGCAACTGAACTGACATGCCCCCTATTCTCAGCCCTGTGAATCTGTCTCGTAACCCTAGATTTTACGGAATAACCTATATAACTCATTGTTCCCCAAGGGGAGCTGAGTTATGGTTGTTGTCTCCAGACAAATGATTCTGTCTACAAGCATGCTGCCGTTAACCTGCTTTTTTCCTTCCACATTGCAAGTTTAGAGCAGTCAGAGCAACAAGTTGGCCAGTGAACGCCGTTCTGCAGTTGCCAACAGAACAAACATAATTCTGACATGCATACAGCTGCCTGCGAGGTTCAACAGATTACAGCAACTTAACATGTTACGATAAAGAACATTGTCTTTTAGGATACTCTTTATCAACTGATGGGTGAATTTTTTCAGTTTTGGAGAGGATTAGCTTTACAGATGTGATCATTTTGGGAAATTCGTTCATTCAGGCTAAAGCACCTGATAAAAACACTGCAATGCAGTCTTTGGCACCACCGCTGCATGTCATGGTGAGCATCCTGGTATTCATACTTAATAAGGAAAGGATGGAAAACCTTCTGTAACAGTGTTTAGATCATGTTACAACAAAATCTCTGAAAAGAGGACTCCTATTAACAGTTAGTCCACTGTGTAATTTCTGATCAGATAAATAAGTATATTCAAATACATGACTGAAATATGTGTAAACCTATAGGCTCAAATATTATTGAAGTAAAATAAAAGCCATTTTTACACATATTATATAAACAAGCATTTTACAAAACAGAACATTACATCAAATGATTAATCAGTTTCTGAATGACCTTTTTTGTTTGTGTCCTAAAGCATTTGCAGGCCCTGGAGGTTAAATGACACAACAGGTGACACCTACCGCCAATGATACAGAAAACACTCTGCTTTTAAAGGAAGCTATAAAAGCCATATTAATACAGAATAGTAGAACAGTAGCAGAATGATCAATGTAAAATCAAAGAACATGACAGGTCTCTTGGGCTGTTTTAATGTTAATGTTTTGCTGATATCTGACATTTGACCAATAAGCCAATATTAGCTTCACATATGAGTCTAAGACTTTGTCTAATTATTGTCTAACACAATTCTTATCTGTACTAACATTGCCATGTCACTGTATGAATCCTAAAATCTGCCCATACTTCAGTTTTCTTTAAAATTTAATTTCCTATTCTCACCAGAGGGGAATAAGTTTGCTGAGCAATGGTCGCCATCTAGTGGCAAACTGAAGTACTACATTAAATAACAGCACCAATTTAGATTCTTGTGTCCTTTTTGGAGAATTCTAAAACTATGAAATCCACATTCTGGTCATGTACAGTATTGCATACAGTCAGTGTTGGTATTTGAAAAAGGATCATTCTTCACTCTCCCATTAAGCATCATAGTTTTGTTTAAACATGTCCAATAAATATATTTTATTTTATAAGGTCAGAAGCCATCAAACAAAGCTGAGCTACTTCAGCTACTTGCATCATGAGTGGAATAAAGTCACCAGAGAATAATAGCAAAGACTTAAAAATAAGGATTATTGCACAAAATATTGATTTCTGAACTCTTCTTAAGTGTAAACGTTAGTATTATGTTGTTTTAAAATGAATTTGATCTTGTTTCTTTGCATTGTTTGAGGTCTGAATTCATTGGATCTTTTTTGTTATTTTGATCATTTGTCATTTTCAGCAAATAAATGCTCTAAATGATAATACTTTTATTTGGAATTTGGGGGAAATGCCGTCAGTAGTTTATAGACTCAAACAAAAATGTTCCTTTTGCCCAAACACCTACTTATAAGTCGTAAAATCGGAAAAGCTGCTAATTTTGGAGTGGTCTTTGATTTTTTCCACAGCTGTATGTTGTATTTTCGCATAAAAAAAAAAAACATAGTCAATATACATATGAAGAATTTAAATTACTTTCAGAGGTGGGAGGTAAATATTGCAAGCTTGTAGAATAGAACCATTTAAATATAGTATAATTATACAAAGAAAACAGTTTGGAGAATGTTCGGGGGTTTTGAGACCTTGCTTAGTACAAACATTTCAACAACACAGTGCAAAACCGAGAAGAAGAAAAAAAAAACCTTGAATCACAATGATGGAAATCGATCATAGCACAGTGAAACGGAAGAAGGTGGAGTAATCTAAAAAGCCATGAATAAGGAATTTTCAACTTGTGCAGGCAAAGAGGGAGTGAGTAGTTCTCAGTGACTCCTCTGTGCTGCAGCCATTTTTTTTTTTTAAATTAAACCATCCATTAGCTCATATATCTATCTGGCAGAAAATTAAAGTGAATGAAAAGAGTGTTAATAATCAAACTGGCAGCACGACAGATCAATAACGCCAACAGGCAGCTGTAAATTTATCATGGAGGTGTGCATGGAGGGCTTGCTCATAAGCAGAGGGCTGGTAGGCTGGTAGACGGCCGCGTACTCCTGAGGGTTGAGGGAGAGCCGGCTAGTACGCCGTCTGTATGAGTGATGCCTGAGCTCACCACTAATCCAACCGAAGCTGCGATGAATATAAGGTAACCGAGTCAACTTGCTTATTGTGTTTTCCTCAGCGAACGTCTGGATCAATGCTCGGGCTTGGCAATGAGCCCCAAAACTAATAAAATTAAGTCCCAGAGCTCTAATCTAAGGATATCACTTCAACAATTCCATGATGATTTTAGTCAGACTGTCCTAGCAGCTGCAGATTAGGCTTCGCTTGATTTATGCCGCACATGAGCGAGCATATACCCACAAAATTACCCAGTGGCTTCTTAAGTGGCAGCTGCTCTGATGTAGGAAAGCACAGCTACTGTGCAGACGAGCTCGACTGAAGCCGAATCACGCAGTCTGCGGATTAGAGTTCTCGCCAAATTTAACCTAAAAAGAAGATTTTTACACTCGCACGAGGTTTCACCTTTTAATTCTCATTGTAGCACTGAGAGGAATAATCCTCCTTGTGTGTGAATCCTCCGGGTTTGAGTAGTTTGCAGGATGAAAACAGTTCTCAGTAGCTCCACTAGAGGTCAGACACATGACGCAGAGGTCGCGGTTGGCTGCTATGTTGGATATTGATGACAACTCAGTTTGCTTACACAGCACCTTCTACTCATTTGTCAAAACTGCTCCCCTGTGGAACCACATAACTATACGGCTGCAACATATGGACTCCCTCTGGTTTTAGGGGCGGGGAATGGATATGATGAATATCTCGTTCACTCTCACACGCACACACACTTTCTACACAGACATGCACACGCACCTCAGGCGGCTCTGGCTCGTTTCCCTGCATCTTCGCCTCAAACGAAAGCTATAATGTGCGGATATTGATGCTGATCGCACACCACAAACCCATCACTGAATTACAATCTCTAAACAGGGGCCAAAAAAGGCAATTTGGAGATAGCCGGGGCTCCCGCTTTAAGCCAATCTGGCTTGAAAGCATCGGTGGCTGAAAGTGAAAGAAAATCCTGTTGCACTACAAACGTATTTTTACTCCAATAAGGCAAACAGCATTGAACCCTGAGAACACAGCACAGTCATCTTTGATATTTAAATCCAAAGCTTTTAAATACATGAATGGGAGTCAACTCACGACAAGGCCCACGTTCATCATACTCAACGTTTCAGGACTGTAATGTCCAAATTGGCACATGACAACCACAGTTTCAGCATGTAGACTACACACAGTATAACATAAAAATACCACCCAAACACACACTCTCATACACACGCATACACACTGCTATCAAAGTACATTAAGTAGCCTATTAAAGCTTTGTTCTTAAATGGTTGAATCGGCTGTAGGACATAAAAAGAAAAGAATGGAGGACTTTTCACATCCCAGTTGTTATACTGAAAACAGCCTATAAATCCTGCATAAAGGAGTTAATTATAATTACCCTCTTTCGATACTTTCTGACTTCCCTACCTGTCTGTGGCTCTTAGGCTCAAGTCCGTTAATTCTAAATGAAGACCTTTAGAAGAAGGTTTTAAAATCTGGCACAAAAATGTAAAAGGCTAATTAGGTTAAATCATTTTCTTTATTACCTGGACACCGTAGTGTTCAGCTCTGCTATTTAAACAGCACTATATAATGCCCTTGTTAGGGACTATTTTCAGGCATGGGTTTTGTGCCCTAATGAGCGTTTACAGCAGCAGTGTACGTGCTATAGATCTTTTATTTAACCTATTTTTGTGTCCTCGTATTTACAGCAGCAGTGTATTTGCTATCGATCTTTAACCTAAAATGCCAGTATTCATTGCATTGAACATGTCACCCAGTGCAACTGAATTCCTGATTCATGGGATTTGTGCACAATGCGAAAAAAAATCAACTTGCCCATCAAAATACAGTGATTTCAATAATTGATCGATCTGATGATGATAAATATTTAAAGGGATTTCAGCTGCTTGTCTGAGGAAAGTTCAAAAGTTAAGTCACTACTGTCGTAGACATCATAGACCCTGTCGTAGACACTGCAGCACACTCAATATCACACCTTCTGCTTCCAAATTCTTCAAATTCTTTCAGATACACTCAGCACAATTAAAGAAAAACACAGACATACTTACAGGTTACAGCAGCAGCAGCAGCAGCTATTCACTCTTCTACCGTCTTTTTCTTCCATCCTCCTATCTTCTCTCTACTGTCTTTTTGTCTTCTTGATTTAACTTTATCCTGTTTTTATCATCATTCCATCTTACCGATTGTCTTTCTGTTGTGAAATTGCCTTCTGAGTATCCTGCTTTGTCTGTCAGAGCACTTTGTAAACTCTTTTTTAAAAAGGCGCTATTTAAATAAAGATGATGGCCTTTCCCTTTTTCTGTAAAGGGGTTTTCACGTCTCTAAAGCAAACATCATTACATGAGTGTTTTATTTGTCGGTAAATGTGTGCATATGCTGGTGAAACAGGATGACAGGTGACATTGTTTCTTTCCTGTTCTAAATGGTTTTATATTTGAGGGCAGCGTGTGTGACCAGCTGCTCAGAAAATGTATGTCACCAACATGCCTTCGTGAGAGTAAACACATAAAAAAAAAAAAAAAAAAATCAATTAATTGTGACTAGAAAAATGTTTCTTCTTCCTAAGGCTGAAGCTTGTAATCATGAATGTATGATTACAAGCTTCAGCTTTGTCTACTAATGTAAAATGAACACAATTAAAATAGCATTTGAAAAGCATCTTTAACTTTACCTGGTGGTAACAGGGTTAAAGTGAAATGATAAATAGTTTTAGATCAGATCCCTGATAATATCACTGATTCAACTATATTGGCCTTCCAAAAAAGTACATATTTCTTTGTATTTTCGTATCAAATTTCAATCACATTTTCTTCCGGTAAAAAAAAATTACATGTGATACTTATCGTTATCTTACGTTATCAGGTCTGGAACAACTTCAACCAATAGTATCATTATATCCACCTGTCAAACAAAGCAAGTGGTCCACAATAGAAAATAAGAACATTAGCTGAATGTTAGCTGAATGTTAGCTGCTGCTTGATTCTTCCTGCACATTCTAGGATATGCCCACTTTTCAAACGGTCAATTCAAATTCTTCTCATAATTTTGTCACACGTGTATATCCTGTAGCTGAACTACGTCATGAAACAGAAGTTAGATACTTTTAAAATGATGTTTCAGCTGGACTTCAATCAGCATTGTGTGAACCCCTTTGACGAGGACTTTCAGACATTCTTTTATATCTAAAGCTCTGAAACTGTAAATGGTCCGTTGTAGGCTACCAGCAAAAACTCTGGCTGCTAATATAATGTGTGCATAAGTTATGAATTTTTTTATGGAGGAATGTGAACTGAGTTTGATACAGCCTTCTCCTCTGCTGGCAACGATTTTATTTCCCAGAAGCACAATTACTGTAAGACACTTCTTAGAGTGCACTCCCTTAAAATATGAAGATAAATGGACACTTCAATTATATCTGGTACAGAGGCTGGAATATTTAAAATATTGCCTAGTGAATGAGTTATTAGCACATCTATGGTCTTTATTTATTAAACAGATAATAAATGTTGCTCAACGGATGTGCCTGCAAACCATGCACATTACACACTACAAATCAGAGCTCTATGTGTGTGTATGAGAGAGAGAGAGAGAGAGAGAGAGAGAGAGAGAGAGAGAGAGAGAGAGAGAGAGAGAGAGAGAGGAGAGAGAGAGAGAGAGAGAGAGAGAGAGAGAGAGAGAGAGAGAGAGAGAGAGAGAGAGAGAGAGAGAGAGAGAGAGAGAGAGAGAGAGAGAGAGAGAGAGAGAGAGAGAGAGAGAGAGAGAGAGAGAGAGAGAGAGAGAGAGAGAGTCCAAATGTCATATGGTGTTGAATGGGAGGACCAGAGGCCATATTTCATAACGGTTCCCTCGAGAGATGTAGGTGTCAGTAAAGCAGGGCATGAGTCCTGAGATGCATGGCTGTAACATTTCAGGCATAAGGGGGAACGGGGACATCGCAGGGATAATATGCAATGAGTGAAAATATAGGCCAGCTGATGATCTGAAATACAATTCTGTTCAGATTTAATAGAAAAAATGTATAGACATTTCATTTCCAGAAGTGGAGACATTTCGAGCAGTGTGAAACGATGAAATAACACACCTCCGGTCCCCAGAAATGGGGGTTCCTCAGGAAATGGTTCCACACCAACCTAGAGAAAGGGTTTTCTTCTTGAAAAGGTTTGACTAGTGTGGTATTCTAAGTAAGCCTGGAGTATCCTTTCATTCAAAAGAGGATGAACACAGACACAGACAGGACTGTCCGTCCCCTTTTCTGCGATCTCAAACTCTTTCTCATCCTTTCACTGCTTTCATTTTGGACCCCACAGCAACATTCATTCAGTCAAACTCGGACATCATCCGCTGACAGGTCACACATCTCAGTAACTCATCATCTCGCTCCATCTCTGTGAAGGTCATCAAATGTGTCATTTTGCATTCAACATCTTTTACACACACACACACACACACATACACTGAGAGAGAGAGAATGAAAGCAGCAGTATATTATATTATCACTTAATGAGATGCTCTCCACCATAAAACAGCAAACAAACTAATATGTCATTGTCATAAAACAAATACGCCGGCCTGAATTAAACGAAAACATTATTATCGTGTGTGAGCGAACACAAACAATTCCACAGTTCCCCCCCCCCGACACACATTTTCTCTCTCAATAACACTGCTGTCTCCATTCTGCATAATGTTTGACAGACACATGGTTTTATGTGGCGGAAAATGGCTTTTCAGCATGTCATCATTAATAATTCACTTATGAAAAACAGCTCTGACATTTTACACTGTGCTGGGTGTCTGTCTGACACTGACAGCAAGACCATAATGAAGGAGAAGGAGAGGGAGGGGGGGAGATTCGCTCTCAGTTGAGTACTAATGAAATTAGAAAGGGTCAGGACGACTAAAGTGTCAAAACCGTCAGTAGTAAAACACGGGGAAGAAGGAGGGATGAAGCGAAGCTGCCAGTGATGAAATTTTAGAAAATTATCCCTCGACTGCAAATAAAGATAAGAAGAGTGAGTTTCTGCAGCTTTAAGAAACACAAAGAATAAAAAGGGGGAAGGAAACAAAGCTGGATGTGGCATAAAATGAACCTAAAGGCGCAGTCGAGCCCCTTAAGCAGTAGTTAAATTGGTATGAATGAGAGATGACTTTTAGACCGCATGGCTTGACGTACTATTAGGCCTCTATATTTGATGCATCAATCACACACTCCCTCCGCTTTCGATAAACAAACATGAATAAGGAATGTATGAATGAGCTCCCGGCAGACTAATTGATGGACTTTGTAAACCCTCTTGCGTCTGCTATCCTGAAAATCTATCCGACTCAACAGCTCAACAGGTCGAGAATAAGCCACAGTGTGAGAGCTGATGTTTCATGGACAGACAAACACAGAGAGGAGCAAACAGACTGACACCGGAGACATCACCCTCGCCCGGGCCATATTATTGGTTTTCCACTCCGTTTCATCCGAGAACGACAGCAACAAATTGCACGGATCAAACTGTGCGGATATTTTTCTTTAGAATGTTATTTTGGAAATAATAGCTCAGCCAGAGGAGGAAAACACAACGTTGTAGCATTTATAGCACGGTTGTGTCTGTAGCCATGAAAAGCAAAGAAAGAAAAGCAAAGAGAGGAAACAACAAATACAGACAGGAGTAAAATAAAATAAGAAATGCCACAGGTTATTAGAGGATTTTGTAAGTCTTGTAAACTGTGTCCATTGGGGATTATCAAAATGGTTTGAATGCATTTGTGATCACTCACACTACTTGCTTGAAATCTGTAATATTAATCATGGGTGTCAGAGGAAGATCCTGATTTTTTTCTTGTTTTGTTTTTTTGATGAATGAATGAATTGGGCCCTCCATTTTAATTGATGCCATGATTTAATATGGTGTCCAACGTATTGATAACATCATGAGAGAATGAACTTCGTGCCACGCTACTATATTGGAAATTTGGGGAGTCACCCCCTGGAGGCGCAAAATGGTTTAGTCCACCCACAAACAGTTGCAGGTAACAAATGTATTGTTAGTGAGGCCAGACAGATTGAATTCAGGTGGTGAATGAAAGAACCAGTCATCAGTACAATCGTGTTTGATTGTATCTTAAAACCATATTTATTATATGGTTGTTGTTTTGTTTTTTTTACTTTTTTAAGCTTTAACCCTTTTGCTCTGCGCAATTGTATGTAAGCAATGTAAGCTTTTAAACTTTTTTTTTGTTGCTCACATGCACTGGCATGGATAGGAGCCCACTAACATTAAAGGCGTACAGGATCCCAGAATGTGGTGCTACACCCCTGATATTATTACACCTCCATCATTGTACCAACATTTTGCTGTTGATGTTTATCAAAACTATCAATCCAAGTTATTTGATGACAGTATTGCTGAAGCCAAACGCTTCATGCAAACTAAACCCTGTAGTGAGAGCTTCCCTTCTTTGTCCTGTGGATAAATAATTAGGCTTGTGCTCGGTGTGTAAAGAATGAGCAGTGACACTACTGCAAACAGGCAATTTTCCAGCAGCAGCAGTGAGCAATGAAGTCAGGCGGACATTTTACGGATGGCCAGAGGCACAGCCAGTGTGCTTCAATCCTGTTGTGATCAGAAGAAATGAGGATCACACACGGTCTGTCCAAGTCGGTAAACACTCCTGGCGAGAACAGGACACACAGCAGATGACCACTGATACAACACAACACACACACACACACAGATAGATAGTTTATATAGATACACACACACATGCACACATGAATGATGATGTGCTGGTGTCTTCATCTGTCGCCTGTACCCACTGTGGCCTGCAGTGTTTCCAGAATACATCCCCTGTGAAATATTGCCTGAATTGTTGATTTGACATCCCTCCCTCAGCCATTTATATGTGGATTATTGGTCAGCATATTGTCAGCTCATGAAAAATGAGAAATTCTTGTAATGGGTGTTAGCGCAGAGTGATCTGGAAACATGTATGAGGGTTTTAATACCAAAATACCAAAACTGGGGTAAGATTTTCACTAAGAAAATGCCATCGGGCTGATGAATCTGTTGAGATGCTCCCAATTGCCTACCTTGTTTAGCATTATTTAAACCAATCACTAATAATGATTTTGGAGCTCTACAGTACGTTGTCAAAGTACAAGATTAATAAGCTCTGATTTTACTCACTAGTTTTGTTAACACATTCAAACAAGAACTGGAAAAGATGATGCATCTAAGGTGTGTTTACCCATTTGATTGTGACGGGGTGAAGAGGAGGAATTGCTGTTTACTCTGCTTTTGACATCGATTTTAATAATAACAACAGGGAGATACTTTAGTAATTACTTTCCTATTCACCCTCCAAAGCTGCTGGGGGGGGGGAGCATTATTGCATCATCACTGCACTCAGTCTCTTTCGTCTCATTCATCCTGCATCCCTTTACTGTAAAGGTGTGTGAGGAGGGATTCAGAGTAGAAGGAAGGCGGCACACACAGAGCAGTAGGTGGAACATTAGATCCAGAAGAATGGAAATCAAAGAAAAACTCATTCAAGAAACACATTAATGAATCTATACAACTCTGCTTATACTCACAAGATGACAACATTAAATATCATTCTGGGGCAGTAGCCTCAGTTAAAGAGCGGTCATCGGGAAACTGGCCTCGCTTATGCTTAATAGTCTTGCCATACTTTCGAAAAGTCTGCTCAGTAGTTGTGCATGATTCATTGCTAAAAAACAAAAAATCCTTATTTATCCAATACTGGCCCTTTATGCAGCTCCTCACTTCACTTCTGTCTGAAACAGGCTGCTCTAGCACCTCTAACTTCTCACTTCAGTGTCGTGTTAAGTTACCTCGAGGGTTACATAATGGATTCCCATTAATGATTCATGGATTTAGAATATATTGCCATCGGTTCAAAAACTTTAACCACCTTAAATCTCTGCCTCGCAAAATTAAAATGAACCACTGCTCCGGCAAAGATAGCTGTTCTTAACTGTTCTTATAATACTTCAGTGAAACCAGCAACACCAGACATGAATTTCATAATGACGTGGTGGAAATTAAGTGCCTACAGTAACAGAAGTACTATTTCCATTTAATTCTTGTTTATAACTGACATTTCAATTGCACATTATAGTCCACGCAATTTATCTGGCACAGTTACTTTACAGATTAAGATTTTACCAAAAAAATAATTGAAATACAATGCATTTAAAGATTAAACCAGTGATTTACAACTTTTTGGGATTGTGATCTACTAAAAACATTTTGTCAAATTTCAGATATCTTCAGTATAAGTTCTAAGCAGTTCCAACGGACGGGAATTTCTGATCTAAATGTCTATGATTGATTAATTTAAGTAATTGTTTGGTGTCAGAAAATGTAAAATTGTCAAACAAAAAACAAAAACAGCAAAGACTTGACATATGAATCATCAATGTGAGAATTTCCTAAACTGTATAACACACACACACACCACACACACACACACACACACACACACACACCACACACACACACACACACACTATACTCCTTATGCAGCTGATTCAGTCGGATTACTGTCATTAAGGTAATTTTATAGCCACCACTGAGTACTGTTATTTCATCAAACACTTCCGAAAGGACGTGTTCCTCCAGACCACCAATGACAAATGTTACAAATGCCCCCCCTCCCCCAACACACACACGCACACATGCACGCACGCACGCATGCACGCACACGCACACACACACACACACAAATGCACATGCATCTGATATACAAACGTGAGCAAACAATACAGTCACCTGCTTGCTGAAATATACTAGATTTGGAGCCTTAATTGCTTCATTTACAAGCTGTGTTTTCTGTTTCAACTAGACAATCTTTCAAAAGATTTGAAAACATAAAAAACACGAATAAAGAAAAAAGTCTGCTCATTACAGGCCACAAAACAAATGGTTTATAAGGAAAACGCACAATAAAGACTTTGTAATTAGCCAACAGAATTGGCTAAAGGTGTGCAGTTAGGTGGCACTAAACAGTGAGTTATACAATCAACACTAAGAGGTTCTTCTTGTGGGAAGCAGGAAGACAAGCGGCAATCTAATCAAAATACTATATTCTATATTTTGCTTCTAGCAGACATTTTAGGGTGCAAGAGGAAAGGTTGAATCAGTAAAGTCAAGAGTGTTCATTCTCTGGGCCACATTAATATTCACAACAGATTTTATGCCAGTAGTTACTTTGAATAAGAACACTGATAATTTGGGGGAAGGTCATGTAATACTGCAATTGGGAAGAGAATCTCTGAGCCATTAAGAAACTTCTAAACTTGGAGTCATCGGTATGCAAAGTAAATGTCACGGCATTTACCGTTGGTATCTGAGATACTTTCATACAGTATCGCTGTACAGAGTGGATTCTGTGATTTGTGATTCAGGGCTAAACATATAAACTTGACTTTGCTATTAACAGAAGTAAAGATCAAGATGAATTTTTTACCTGATGGTGGCTCTATATAAAAGTTCCATGTTCCCCACGATTCATTTAAATGTCAGGGCAATCTAGCCAGTAGTGTCTGAAATATATTGCCATAGAGACCAAAATGAATCAAGGGACAAACACAATTACTCTGTTGATAGCTCATAGAACACATTGCTCCCGTTTGGTCCAAAAAAAAGAAAATCACACTAATTCCCTTTGAAAAACAAAAGCAGGTGCGCACTTTGGCTCAAGTCCAAGATCTCATTTTCCATCCTCCTGTCAAGTGGCTTTGGGTTCGCCTCTAAGTGGCCCTGAGAGGTAGATGTTCATGGTTGTAATGGATCCTGACTCACTCTGGCCAGTGTCCTCTCAACAGCACAAGTGTAAACCTGACCTAGTATTGTTTTAATTCTATCGGACAGAGCAGAGAAAAGTTATCCAGTCCATGACTGAACATCTCTACAGGCCTGGTAATCCAGTAATTGTCCACATCAACTACTGTCACATAGACATTAATATAAAATGGGGAAAAAAACGTTCCCATTCAAAACGACTTCTTCTTCCTGATTCGCATTTGGACCCTTCTGTCCTCTTGAGTCCCTCTTTGTTTTTTATACATCATCCATCTCCTCTTTCTCCAACAGCCAATCCCCTTAAGCCTCTGTCTCTTTAGCTATAGCCTTAATTCAGCATGGGATGCAGCATCCTTTACCTGTGGCGAAGGAAGGGAGGGGGGGCACAGTGAGGGCCAATGCCGCAAGAGGTGGAGGCCCAGCTTCAGCAGGGAAGCAGAGGGGGGCATCACTGCTATAATCAGCTAGAAATTCCACAGCACCGCAGGGCAGGAAACCAGTAAATACATACACATACACACATATATACACACATTCACACACACACACATAAAGGGCATGAGCATACAATACACACACACAATTAAGAGTACAAGAAAATATATAGTATATACCATGAATAAATAATATACTGACCTGAGCATTAGAATCATCATCATTCATTCATTCAATCAACTGTTTTTAAATTTTATCTTGATGCTATGTTTCATGTAAAGCATTTTGAATTTCCTTGTTTAAATGTGCTATAAAAATAAACTTGCCTTGCCTTGCCATTGCAGCAGTGACTGTGATGACAGTGTACAATACCAAACAAGCAGCTGATGTAATGAGATGACAATCGGTTAGATCGAGACATCACTGACGAGAACATTGATTTTTTGTTGCAGAATTGGTTCCTACGAGTTGATTAATAAAATATAATAGGGCGTTCTCCACGACTCTCAGTATAAAGCACATGCAAGTTCAACAGCGTGTGCTGCTCACGGCACAGAACTTCTCTTCATTGCATTGCATCCACCAGTTATTATATACAAGTTTACATAAATAAACATTAACATTTAATGCATTGGTCCAGCATCCCACTTGTTTGCAGGAATGACTATGTACCCAATGCTACAAAAGTAATAAATTACTGAAATGCATTGATTTTTGCTGTAACATCACAGGGAAAAAATGGTAATATTTTACACCGTAAAAATGTCAGTAATACACATTACAATGCATTTTTAAAATGAAATGGTCATTTTCTTTTTTTTTCAAAATTTGATAAAATCACTGCAAGATTAGCAGCAATGAAGCAAAACATGTTTCACTTCCTTTTCCTTTTGTCGTAGTCAAATTCACTCCTTGTGGTACACCTAAATAACTGTTCGCTTCCTGATATAGCAGCGGTAATTTAACATTTACAGAGGTGTCGTAGTAACATGAGGTTAGCGACAAATATAGCGGAGCACGAGAGAGACAGTAAAACCACAAAACAGACAAAATTAACATTCTCCGGCTCTGAGATTCTTCAGCTTCAAGAGGTGAGGAGACTTGTTGTTGAAGACACGATGACCACTTTCAACAGTGGAATCACCAGCTTGTCAGCAAGATCCTTCTTGCGACTCACAAGTAGTGTAATGCCTTACATTTTAAATACAATAATATTGTAATGTAACGAATTAGTAACAAGCAATAAATAAAGCATTACGATTTTGAAGTAACTTGCCCAACACTGCAAGTAATCTCACATCCACCTGTTGTTCTTGTTGAGGGGTGAGTAGCAGACGTCCCAGTTCGAGTGAATGGTTCGCTGATCTCGCTTGTTGAGTAGCTGCCTCAAGTTGCTCGTTGTCGTCCTCGTTCGTGACGATGGCTGCCACTCATTCATTGGTTGTTCGGTTTCCTATGTTTTGAGTGACTGTACCACCATAGCAGGCAGTGCAAGCACTACCCTAGCATAGATAGCAGCGAGCGGGTGTGGGCGGTAGTGGTGGGAAATGTCAGGGACTCATAAGCCTTAGACATGCTGACCTGGTCCATCCCAGACAATAAAAAGAGTCGTTCATTCCCGACCATCACTACAGACACCTGTTTCTCTGCTCCGCTGCAGGATGGACAATTAAAACTTGCGATCATATCCCTAAAAGACCCAATAAATATATAAATATCCTGACGGCTTGTGTAGATGTGCAGAAGAACAGAGAACATCAGATGAATCCTGGATGCAAAGCAAGGGCAAGTCGCATTCGGCTGTAAAACATTAATGCTGTGCAAAATCTATTTGTGAAAAGGACCTTAAAATGTGGCAAATATCAGTTAAAAATAATGCGTTATTCATGGTGCTGCCAGCAGCAACAATCCATTCTTTGTGAATTCACCCCTGAGACAACAGAACTGCTCTCAGTACTATATATTAACACAGCCATGTTTGCTAAGAGCCGCTTCGATAAAAAAAAACGGTTGCCGTTATCGTATTAACAAATATTGACAGCGCGATACAACTATTCTGCTGCGATCTGCTTTTCCGTGCTATGAGGACCGTGAGCAGATGTGACCATTCAGAAAAACAACCACGTAGAAAAGGCATCATACTCACTCCCACTCCTTGCGTCGCGCCTGCGGTGTGCTGTGGATCTTATGAGCCTGGTGGGCTTTCACGATGTCCCTCTGCTCGATCAGTCCCCCCCGACGCCTCTTCATCACATTGGGGCTGACCGCCAAATCCCCGTCCGCCCCCCCGCCAGCATCGATGAACGATGGGGTAACATCCAGAGAGAGGCCGAGGCGGTTCTGGTGGAGAGACGGAGCGTGGACGGTCTTGTGTGGGAGGTAGAGGGTCTCGTAGCTGGTGGACAGACTCTGGGGCTCCAGGAGGGAGTGGGACAGGCTGGACCCTCCGGCCAGTCCTGCGCGGTGCTTCTGCCAGCTCTCGCTGTCCACTGGGGACACGCGGAGGATCTGTCGCCTGGCGGGGCTGCCATGACACGTCGCCCCCATGCCAAGACCCAGGCCGTCATCCGGACACTCTGACCCTCCCAGGGTTCTAGGTAGCCCCAAAGCATCGTGGTCCCCTGTCAGAGACTGAGAGCTGATGGAACAGGAGCCAAGTTCCAGCATGGTCGAAAGGCTGCCTGGGATCTCAGCATAGTGCTGCAGGAAGGAGTAGGAATGAAAGAGAAAGACATACTATTAATGGATAATAATAGCGTCAAAGAGTCGAAAAAACAGTTCATTTTTGCTTTAACGGGGTCTGTTCAGATGTGGTATAGCTACATCTTTCCCACCCTAACGGTCTGTTCTTGGGTGTTGGATTGTGGCCACAGTCAAAAGCCGAAAGAGTTTCGGATTCCGTGCAAGTTATGCAACTGTTGAGCTAAGCCTCGGAGGCAATGTGCCAACAGCCCAATAGCTCTCACTGTCCTCAGTCCATTTAAAATGCTACCCAGTGCTCTGTGCATCAAAACCAATTAGATAGCAGTAATTAGATAGTGGCACTCAAACAAATAATCATATCATGCTGCCAGTGCCTTATTGTTGCGATTAGGAAGCGGGAGGAAGGAGAAGGAAAGTCATTTCATCAACCCATTTTCTCCTTAATCTGGTACATCAAGCTCTAGTCTCAGGTATGTGCATACAATATATTTGAAAGCTATAAAACCTCCTCCAGTTTGACTGAGCCCTCGACACTTAAGTTGGCAGAATGATAAATGCCTGGTTTTACAGTCCCTTTGAGAGGATCCATTCTACATAACTTGAGAAGCAAAGGTATTGAGGAGTAAAAAGAGGATGCGTAGTTGTATAGTGCAGATAAAATGAAATTATTCATTTTTTTGTCAGTTCACTAGAGCGTCAACTGATTGCTAAAGCACCCTTGGAGCCATTAATTAGACTATTAGCTATTAATAAGTGGACATGCAGCATGTTGTCACAATGAAGGAATCACTTGTACAAGAAAGCTGAGGCCTCTACTCACACCTCCAGATATCACAAATGTTTTGAACAAACTAAACTAACAATTGCTTTTACTAATGGAAGGACAGGCCCAAACCTCAATCCGAGAAGCGGAAGGATAAAAGTTATGATACAATGTCATGTTTTGAGGATTCATAAATCAGCCACAACTCAGATTTATTGAATCCATGAAGCAGAAAGTGGTATATTTTGGGGGGATGAAACATGAAAAAAAAAGTGGCAGAAATACGGCACATGAATCATCAAATAGGGCGTTTTTCTCAGACATGGATGACTGGCCCAGCATATTAGAGCTGATAGGATTGGGCCAGTTGGCGGGTTTACCATGGACTCCCATTACCATCCAACCCATCTGTCTAAAAACAGAAATGCACTATTGGGTAAGTTATCTAGTGCAATCACGGACGTAGAGCTGGGGTTTGTGTGTTTAGTGTTGAGAAAGTTTGAGTGCTTAAGTTTCACTGCCGTAAATAAATGTTATAATGTTGTTACGGCCCAATGTCTTGCCTCCAAATGGCCAAAAAAAGGGGAACGTTTACTATAAGTGAGCTCAATTTAAAAAAGAAAAAAAAAATGGATTTTTTTTTCTTGTTTATTTGCACAGAGATTCTTGGGAAATGCTACAACATTGGGCAGATATCGATTGGATGAACTGCATTGCCCGTTCAAACTGTGCCAGAGACATCCTGCACGATGCCTTGAACATGAATAGTAGAGCCTAAATGTCTGAACTTTTCTTTTTGTTGTTGTTCATTCTCTATGGTTAGTTTCTCTTTTTAGAACACATTAGGAAAATCTTTTTTATGACTCATCGTACATCTCTGAGCACTGAAACGAATTCAAATTTGAATTAAGATTCTGTAACTATTTTTGCATTGCCTACTTCTCACCTCAAAGGTTTTCAGAGATTTAGATTTAGATTTTGTCATTTATTTAGTTAATTTCATGTCAATATTTGTGACACTGCCACCACATTCGCTAGACGAAAACCATTATGTGTACCAGGTCATAAACATGTTTATTTCCGCTGTAAATGTGGGCATTTGCACATGAGATCTATAGGGACTGACTCACACCTATAGACAGCGTGCACCAAATTATTTATTTTCCAGAGGGATTGGCAATGAACAAGAATTAAAAGACATCTTAATGCCCCCTACAATTAGTTATCTCCTCATGACACAAGCATTATAGTTCTTGCTGTTTGCAATGACCCACTTCCTTCCTGTATTTAAACAAATCAATATTAAACACACAGTCTTTCTCTTTGGGAGGTTAATGGCATATAATCACAATGCTGCTGCTCTGGAACCCAGAGAGCTATGGGCCCACAAGTGGCTTTAAAGTTTGGTTGCTGAATGAATATGAGCTGAGCTTCCAATGGAGACAGAAAAAAAAACCTTTACCCAGGGAACTAATATTCATTTGACCATATAATCGGCCACGTGCCACGTGCCACGTGTCAGGCTTCCATTGATACAGTGCCTACTGCATCCATTTTGCAAATTATGAATGCAAAGTACAAATTGTATGGGACTGTCAACTTCGTTAGCTGATACATACGGAAGGAATGTTTAGGGTCAGAATCTAGAAAAGCACCTGCAACACTCTTGATGATGGGTGCAGAGCTTCCTTTTAGCAAGAAAAGAAGATGAATAAATTAACAGTTAACATAAAAGAATTATAAAGGAAGAAAAAAACAGCTGTCTGACTAAAACTAGTCATAAGAAAGTTTAATAATGGTATACATGGCACAATGTAAATCTTTCAGTCAATCCGGTCGATTCTTATCAGAAAACAAGGGCTCTTTGCTTGTGCTGTGGATTGTGCTCATCTGTTAGTGACATAAAAACGAATGATACAAGTTCACATGCAATATCTAAACTAGGAGAGAGATTTGTTACAGCTAATAATCATTTTGGGTCACATTTAATGAGTGTTTTATGTCCAGAGATAAGGAGCGTAACCAGGAAGTGATATAATCAGACAAAGTTATAGTCTAAAACATAACTCCATCGTCTTCTGTGACCATTATTGGGATCATTATTGCAACCAGACACTTATCCACCAGCTCAACAACAAGCTTTTACTACAGAACTTTAAAAACCTCAACGCTACACTGCACAGTTCGAGAATGAGGCTCAGCTTGCTCAGGTTGCTGTTCATAATTGCCAAAACCATACGGCTAGGGGTGGTTTGATATATTTTTCCTAATAAGCTTTTAAGAGGCCGGTGTACGGTTAGTTTTCGGTCTGCCGTCCTAAATTGACCTCAAACCTGATGTGTTATTCACAGCTGCGTGTTGACTCCTACATGGTCTGATCCACAGAGACAAAAGAACGGGAGCCTGGAAAAAACCTGAAATAAAAATATTACCTGGGCCAAATTGTTTTTACGCTCTTTCCCGGACAGCCAGGTGTCTGCTAGTCTTACTAATGAGGAGTGAAGGGGATGCTCAGGCAGGCGGAGAGACCTTCTCACACCTGCTGCTCCCCGGCAGCCCTCACACCTGCCTTTTTATTCTCACCATATCTCCTCCCCTCAACTTGTCAACCCGGGGGGGGGGAGGCCAAATGTGCGTCAAGAAGGGTTGTGTCACCTGAAACTCGAATAGGCGATGTGCTCGGAAATGGAAATCAGGCGTGTGTGAATGGTAATTCGCATCTAAAAATAATCAAGGAAGTAGCAAGTAACGGTAGCAGTGACACTTGTTTACTTTATATATATATATATTTCCTATTATTTCCTTATTTGAATGTGCTTCAACAGGGAAAAAAAAGAAGGTGTAGACAAGGGATAGTTTTCATAGACTATTTCTGTTAGTGTGGTTCATCTACAGTTTAAACAGAAATATGTACAGTAAAAATCTACCAAGATGGCACCTTTAGGAGCGATCCATTAGAACACATTGGAAACAACTGTTCAATTACTGTATTTCTTCAGCCATCTTCAGTCACCTCGTATGTCCTGGATTATCTACAGCTTTGTTTGCCTTGTACAAACAGACTCATGCTTTCGAATGTGGAAGTATCCTCTCAATGAGAAGTCCAATTTTCTCAGCGAGCATCTGGCTCCGGGATACAGATACTGCATATTACTGTTCTGCATTATACAGAGTGCATTAGGCAGTGCCAACATCTACATATTACATTTACAACTTTCTATTTCACACCCGAGTGCATTTCAGTGAGTTAACGAATGCAGGAAATATGCTGATGCCCACTCTTAGAAATAAAAGGTGCCAACTAGAAGCACATCAGAGTTCCTTAGTTTGTCCTCATCGAACCCCTTTCAAGTTCCTGGTATAACCTTTAATGAAGGATTCACCTGGAACCTGTTCAGAAAGTGCAAACAAGAACGCAACTTATAGGGTTATACATAGAAATATCTGTGAAAGGTTCTACCAGAAACTACCTGAGAACCCCCTCTAAGGTGTAATGTTTTCTTCCAAGGGGAAAAAAGCAGTGGTATACTTTCTACACACTAAACTAAGGAGTTTGCTGCATGACTAGATGTGATGGCCTCAGCCACACAGTAGAAGATTAAAAGCTTCACACAGCCACATCATTACCACAGTTTATTTTCATTTGTAGTCACTTAATTAGATTAGACACAACCAGTTTGTTTGGTTTAGAATTTGTTTATTAGCACCTTCACTTTTTTTATAGATTAGGTGCATATATTTAGTTTACATCTGTTTGCTATAAGACTAATTGACTTAATTAAACCAATTAGTTAGATCTTTTTTGTTTTAGAGTTACCTGGGTGCTGAGTTATTCCTTCCTGGTCAGACAAAGGAGGAGCCTGAGGCCAGAGCTTCATTTTATGCATGGGCCCAAACCATGGCTCATACCAAGTGCTCTGACAGCATCGGGGGGATCAGGATTTCTATACACTGAGTTTTAGTTAAGGTCTATATTGTACCCCCCTATGTCTGTGCATTGGTTTGATCACTTAATATACAAATCTCCCTCGGGTCCCATTTTGTATGGTCTGTTAGTTGAGTAAATATCTAAATATCTTGTTTTGGTAGAATTAGTGGGTGGAAGAGTTATGTTTTGTTGACATCTTTTGCAGACCCTATAACTATTATTTTAGTTATTACGATTTGTTTGATGAATCCTTCGGGGGGAAATGAACCTGTTTCCTTGTGCCATGACACCAAAATAATGGGAAAGATGTTGCAGCTACAAGGAAAAGTCCAAATCAGAAATGATTGCATCTGGAGCCTGAATGTGCAATAATTCCTTCAATATTCATGTGTACTTCCAGTAACCTCCCTGCAATGAAAATATCAGCATGGACTGTACTTTCACTATCAAACATATTCTCATGTAGCTATTCTCTTCTGAAATTGACACAGTCTAATGTATATTAGGCTTTCTAGTTAAATACTTAAGAGCATCCCCCACCTTGAGAACAAGAATTGATGAAGGATGCAATTAAGAAGAAAAAAAGGGAACCAGCAAGACTTTTCCATTACATTGTGGCAGCAGAGTAGTTTCTGCCTCCAGCCACGTCTCTGCTTCTATTGTTGTTGCTATTTTATGACTTAATTCTCTGTATCTGGAATTTGATTTTGAATGTATTTAATGACCAAGTCTTTCTTTAACACAACCTTGTCTTTCCTAAACATCTTCTCTAGATGTATTAATTCATAACATATATCTCAACTATGAATTCAATTTTGTTGTTTTCTTCTAAATCTTCTGTCCTCATTTCAATGTAGTATATATTATACATGTCATATACGCCTTTTCCATACTTCTTTCTACATACAACTAGTGTGTATTTTATGCTGCACCAACAACAACCCAATTTCCCTGGAGGGTTTATTAAAGTTTCATGTTATCATTATGTAACTATTGTGCCATAAACTCTGAATGACCTAAGATTGAACAGATCAATTAGTTGGAAGCCTAAGTAACAGACATGTGAGTGAGAGCATCCAGGGTAACTGAGCTGGTGGATTAGTTTTACTGCCCTGAGCCCAGCAGAGGGTGATTCAATAAGAAGCTGCAAGATGCATGCTAAACTGTGTAATTCTGTTTCAGGGCAAATGAAGGCAATTTAAAAGTTTTGTCAAATATTTTCCTTCTATCTCTCTGACTACTGTGTCACTCAGTTGAAATCAGTCAGTCTGAAATACCTCAAACAACCATTGGATGACTTGCCGTGATGTTTTGTTGTTAATGGTCCGCCTCCTTTTAGTGATCTAATGTGACATTGGCTGGATTGTCATGAAATTCACAGAATGAATTTGAATAACTTTGATTATCCCTTTGACTAATGCCCAATGCATTGTGCCTATATATAGTACAGATTCAAACATAGTAAAGACTCATCAGCTTAATAGTCTACTGATGTAATTTCTTACATTTTGCTTTGAAAAGAACACACAGAGCTCTCTCTCATTTGGACCTTTTCAGAAACATTGTTGAAACTATAACTTTAAATTAAAGGTATTTTTACGAGTCAGGGTTTTTATGATTTTTTTTTTTTTTTTGCCAGGTTTGTCAATACTTCTTGAAAAAAATCCAACCCACGTTTGCTCATTAATTCATGAGCAAGACGTTTGGGCATCGTGACTGACTGCAGCCAAGTATTTCATGACTTGTAGCCTGCAGATGATGAAAAGACATTTCTCAAAGAGATCCTACTGCTGTGGTGACCTTCCGCGGAAGACCATTAGGCAACACAACTGACATGGCAGATCGGTAATGATCACCACTACTAATAGCACCTCCACACAGTTACAGTACAGTCCAATCATACGAAGGTTAGGCAACCCCTGGGGAAGGGTTGGAGAAACCAAGGTGCACTTTCTCAACTCTGTGCTATTATTATCCCTTTCTGATAAATAATCTATACCTAAACATACTAATATGGATATATATCACACATCAAAATAACTGAAGTTTATATGGAACTAAGTAAAACAACTTCCTTCATTACAGAGCTTTTCTTTTCTGGCCCTGAACTATGTGTAGAATAGTGGACTATTTTCAAGTAAACAAGATCCCTTTTACTTTGAGGGAACAACAGGTTGAAAATGTACTGTACAGGCCCATGTCCTATTAAAATCTATCAATGATGTTGAGATGTTCAGTGAACAAGCATAGCAAGAAATGTACCCTTGCTCCTTTTCAATCTGCTCTCCATGAAACCAACATGAAACATTTTTAGCAAATGATATTATCATCTATCATTTTTTGTATTATTTGTAATCTTATTTTAATTAAAATGTTCTACACAAATTGAATGCTATGGCTGCAATGCTACCGTTCAGAGAACTTGAATTGCACACAATGGTTTCAAGAAAATGTCAGACATGCTCAGTCATGTTTTGCAGTCTGCAGCAGACCAGTCCATGAAATAAAGAGATTGTATGTGTTGATGGCATTTTCTCCAAATCTGAACCTACACTGAGAACCTGATGAGAATGAATTGGTTGTTTGAGCTGCTGCAACACTGGTTGCATCGAAATATGTTCTAGTACAGACCTGGGAGATTTGTACATGTATGAGTGTGTGCATGCTTTTAGAGAATACACTGAATGATATATTGATATAAATAACATATAAATTACATTCAGTAATTGAATTTGATGGAAAAGAAAATGGGAGGAAATCATAAAAGAATATTTTAGTATTCATAAAATATGTTTTTCCATTGCATTCATTACTGAGCTCAAACCTGAGCTGGTTTGGCCACTACAATACTGTGATGAAAGAAAACCACTGTCCTAAACTCTTTATGATAATTAAATGATACAGATGATCAAGTTTTTCATGTGCCGCTTGCTTGAAAAACTACAGACAGCAGTTTCCATGAAATCCAGATCTGATCATTTGAAATACAACACAAGTCAGCTCCTTTCTTTTTGAAACCCATGACAAACTTAAAAGCTTCAAAGTGAGAAGAAGTATCAATGCCTGAACAGACTAACTGCTTTACAATCACCAACCGCCTGTAGACACAACCTTATAACTAAAACAGATTCTGAGTATTTATGATATATTTTGCAGTTCAATAGAATGCATGATTTGATTGATCATCTATGAGCGTGTATCTGGTCGTATAGGTGCTTCAACATATAAGAATCAGTTCAGGAGGTCCACTTGGGTTCAGTTTTGCACTGAATAGATGCACTAATTTACACACCATGAAAACCAATTTACACCCCTTCCAAGGAGAGTAATGTTGTTTAATCAGGAGAATCAGAGCACTTGACAAGAAAAGATTAACAAAAGACAATAACAGACAATATCGCCAAACTAGATTGGGAGGGGAGTGTTGTGAACTAATTAACAAGACACTGAACAGACAGAAGCTGAATTCATTCAAACAATGGTACATTTGCCCTCATATTAAAAAGAAAGACAAAACCATTTGATCAGTTCCAGCACAAAGCTGATCAAACATCTGGTCATTGAACAGTAGCTGGGCAACGACAGCAGTTTTCTACTTCTAAGGACGAGAAATGTGACGTGAAGTCAATTTGCATCACAGTGTTTGCCTCCAGCGTCCTGACATCTACAACACAAACTGCCTCTTCCTTTATTGTCAA
This sequence comes from Lepturacanthus savala, assembly GCA_030544235.1. Taxonomy (NCBI): domain Eukaryota; kingdom Metazoa; phylum Chordata; class Actinopteri; order Scombriformes; family Trichiuridae; genus Lepturacanthus; species Lepturacanthus savala. The sequence continues at coordinate 19,001,042 of CM060481.1, forward strand.
ACTCCCAGGACCTGAGAATACACTCTGTTTTGCTGCTTCTGATGAATTACCTTATTTAAATACATCGCTATAGGTCACAAAGTGGCCTCATTTTTCAATAGGATCATAAAACACACATATGACTTGATATTTCCATCACATCACAGAAATACGACTGCAGAGGCAAACAACAACTTGTCAGTCACAGACTTTCTCTCTGCCCGCTGCAGGGAATGTAGTCTCGATTTTCTCCTCTTTAATTAATTCCTCCCTCTTCTTGGTAATGATGGCCGTGTTTTCTCAGCTCGGGGATCGAACAGGGCAGATTTCTTTTCCTACATTTAAAATTACGCCCTTAAAAGTGTTCAGGCCTATTTTCTAATCAGCAGGGTTTGATTCAACCTGCATCATCACTCTGAACAACACTGAATACAAATGTTTCCTAATAACTCAATCATAATGTTATACAGTGCTAACAAATGTCATGTTCATGATTTGCAGGATTAGTTAGAAGAGACACAACAAGTCCCTCCAGGACCAAACTTTGCTCGCCAAAGTCTCCTAGAAGATTCTTAATATTAAGAACAAAACATAACCTGTAAAGACATCATTTAATTACTCTTGAACTCAATCAAAATATGTTTTGTCTCAAAAAAATACAGAATGTTTCCATATAGATGTCAAGATAAAAGCTCTACAGTCGTACACCTGCTGTATGTTTCTGCAATCTCAGGACTGTCGTGACACAGTTTGATATTAGGAAATATTAACCTTCCTCTTATTATAGTTTGCTGCTACCATCTCTTATTTTAAGGGGTCGGTTTTGACCCTTGTTGTAAATCAGCTGTAAAATACACTAAAAACAATTATTTATCAACCAATTTGTTTCTTATTTCTCAGTTACCTTGTTAGGCTTCTTTAACCATGAAAATATTGATTTTAATATTTTTTGGTGTGGATCTGGATTTTGTCAGTATACCCCTCCATTTCAATTTAAAAAATGGTAAAATGAACTTCAAGAGAATCATACATAAAAGGATGAGTATTATCAGATTATTCCTGAGGGGCATTAGAACACATCTCTTGAATAAATTGGTTTTATTTTTAATTTTAATTTAATATTATTATCTATAATTACATATTTTAATCCATATTTATTTACTTCAATAAAAAAGGTAAAACATATTTTTTTTTCCAGCAATAGAACTTTGATACAAACTCTAAATGAAGATCAGAACTAAAAACATAGATTTGCAAGGTCAAACAACCAATCAAGCAGATCAAACCAATCTGAAAACACAACTAAACAAAACTATTTCCAAAACTAACTAACAAAATCAGAGTAAAAGACTGTGTGGAAGAACTTGCATGTCTATATGTGTGCATGTTTAGATCCATTTGTGGCAAAAAGTGACAGTTTCCGTGTGTTCTTTGCATTTTTCCTGCATTTGAAGCACAATGCATTTGTCTTTTTGTCCTTACTGCTTGGGTAAGGACAAAAACCTGACACCTTTTTCATTTAGAATCAGGTGGCTGGTTGCGGTCGTGGCTGTGGCTGCTCTGGTTGGTGCTGAGGCAGGAGGATCTCAGGGAACCTGTTCCTATCGGTCTACGTGTGGCTCAACGTGGGACGTTTCCCACTCCTCAAGAAACATTCTCCTCTCGTTTGTTCTTTTTGGTTAAGTTCCACCCTCGGTGAATGAATGTTTCATCCCCTTATTCATTCATACTTCATCCAAACCACTTGTATTGTGTACACTTGTAGTAACTGTAGATCTTTTGAATGTTAATATTTGTCATATTTCATATTTAGCATTTTGTCCTTTTACCGCATAGCACACCTGTATGTGTATTATTATATTTTGTTCATATTATACTATGTATGTACATAAATTATTCCAAATTACAGTGTACTACATTGTATCATACTGCAAATACTATATATCTAGCACTTTGCTGCTCTTTGCACTTCTGATTAGATGCTAAACCACATTTTGTTACTCTGTATTTGTGTAATGACAATAAAGTTGAATCTAATATAATGTGGGTCTACAACACAAATTGATCATATGCAGACACATCAAAGATGTTGTAAAACATTATTGGCCGTCTCCTGGTCATTCACCAGCAGGTGTAGGTGACAGCGTGTGCAGGTTGTCCACTCCTCCTTTATTTTTGCTTTAGTTGAGAATAATTATAGGCTTTTTTATCACTCCCTGCAATTTGGAGATGTGAACTCTGCTGAATTGATGTCATGTGTCTGAGCATGGCCGCTTAGTTTTGTTTTTTATGCAGGTAAATAGGATAACAAGGAGAAAATTAAAAAAAAAAAGAAAATCCCTGAACCTCAAATGATTTGGAGAAGAGCTGGCTGTCACTGTGTTGGCAAACAGAGCTGTGATGACTTCAGTTTTGGCTCTAATTGTTGCTTTATAGTCTTATATTTATAACCACAACACCACAATTTAAACTAGAGCATTTTATAATTTAGTGAAAACATTTATTTTGTTTTATTTTGTTGAACTAGGGGGTACCTTACAAAGTAAAAAAATAAATCTTAATGCAAATAAACACATTTAGGTGGTGATTTTATGCATTTAAAATCTAAAACGGGTCGGGTAAGACAAGACAAGAGGAAGGTTTTAAAACGTGCAGCATTTCTTACCTAAAAAGGCAGAACTCCTTTCCATTTCCACACCTTTCCACAGAAATAAAAAAAAATGTGTCAGCAAGATACGACCACGTCCGCTGTAGACTACCTACTGTCCCCTGCCAGTACAGAGAGAGAGAGAGAGAGAGAGAGAGAGAGAGAGAGAGATGGGGGGGGGGTGGATCAAGTGCCAGTTACACCACCTTTTATTATAGAAAAAAAAGAAAATAGGAAGAAAAAAAGGAAAAAACATAAAATGCAGCTATATTATGTAAAGCTGTCTCAACTGCCCAATTGAAGGAAGCTTCATTAAACTGTTTCATTAAGCTGCAACTTCATTGAAACATCATATCCTTTACATTCGTTTCTGCTGTGGAGTCGATAAGCCTCGTGTGTTTGCGCATGAACACATCCTGGTTTCAGAATCCTGGATAAGACCTTATCAATGTTTGAAGAAACCTACTGGAGTATTAAAATCCGAATACTTCCATGCACAGCACCGATCAGACTCTGCCACGCACAGTCCCCCAACTCACACTGCGCAGTTGATTGTCAATAAAGCAAAAAAAAAGAAGAAATAAGAAAAAAAAACATGAGCGCTCATGAATTTCACTGGTAACCTACTTGTTGCCTCAGCGCGGTCAAACAAGCGGCCATAACCTGGAAACCTGAATGTCTGGATATATTTATGACTCACCGGTACATTTCACTGTTTACACAATCCTATCATTAAACTATTTCGCCCTTTTTTTAAAGAACAATTTGCACTCCATGGGTTGCCATAGGGACCAATAAAAGAGGATTCGACCTACAATAAAACTCAGTCGGATGAAATAAATGAAGCAATATCCTCCGGTGGTGGGTGACTAGAGATGAACGAGGCTCGGGGTTAGTGGGCTAAGGTAATTTTCTTTGAAGGAGCGTTCATGGTGATGCGATATTCATGAGATCTATGTGTCGAACAACACTCCGCTTATGAGCGGAGGCTGTGCTGGGTGCGTGTGACGCGCAATCAAGCCGCAGGGTGGCAGTAAGCGCACATAACATGTGTCCGTGAAGCCTGTCTGAATTTCTGCTATGATTTTTTACAGAAACTCAACAACACGCGAACAATTTATGCACCGTTTTTTAACTTAAGTGGGTTTAACTTAAACAGTACTTAATATACTGTAGATATAAACTCCGTGTATTAAAACATCTTGCAACGTTTATCAATATTTTATTATTATTATATTTTTTATTATTTTTTGGGTCATTTACAATCCTTGCATGGTTAAAGCAAACGTTTTTTGCTTAGGAAACCAAAAACTGTTTTTAAAAAAAGGCGGTGAAATCTGTAAGGAATCAATGATTTAATGATTTTAAAGGAATAAGTGATTTTAAATGAAAGTAAATTACTGATGAACCTAATAAACTGGTGAAAATGAGCTGAAAGTGCGTAACTCACTTTGAAAAGTGAGTCACAGTATTTGTAATTTCACATTTGCATATCACATGTAGGTTACTGCTTGCAGAGCTTTATATTTTGAAGTTATTATTATTTACACATTTCCAGTCAATATATTGTACAATTCAATACTATGTTTTACTATGAATATAGTTTGACTTATATTTATGATATTTCACATTTTAATTGTAGGTGTTAGTTATATAGGCTATATCACATTTTTCTCTTACTTTTGTGTAGGTATTAGTGTTCTTTGATTGTTATACATCATAAAACCAACACCAACATACAGATTATGTTAAAAAAAGAAAAAATACTATTATAAATGAATTAATAAATAAAGAAATTATCAACGGAAATTGACTGAACATCTCATTTTATTCTTCCGTATTTACAAGATATTTATTATTCAGCTAACGTTTGAGATAAATTTGAATCTGATTTTAAAGGCTTTTGACCGTTAATTTCTATAATCTCTAATAATAACGACTTCCATAAGGAGATTGCGTGTGTGTGTATGTATGTATGTATGTATGTGTGTGTGTGTGTGTATGTGTGTGTTTGTGAGTGTGTGTGTGTGTGTGTGTGTGTGTATGTGTGTGTGTGTGTGTGTGTGTGTGTGTGTGTGTGTGTGTGTGTGTGTGTGTGTCTCTGTGTATGTGTGTGTGACGTGGCCCAACGTTTGACGTGGCCCAACTCTCGCGATAGTTCGGCCCCTCATCAGTTACCGACCCGTCCTGGTTACTCCAGTTTCACGGCTGAGAAACATCAACATAGTAACCCGGGAAAGGCGACCTGCGAGGCGGGTTAGCCACATTTCTTTTCCAGGAATTTCACAGCTGAGACCGGATACTCGGTTCCCCTGGATGAGGGCGGAGACAACAACAACAAACGGGTACATGTCGCTGAAAAAGTTGCTACAGCTCAGTTGGCACAAGTGGTGTTAGCGTTAGCTAATGTTCAGTGGCTAACGCTAACGCTAGCAAACAGAGCCAAGCTGAACAAGTTGGAAGAAAGTTAGGATTTCAACTACCATGAAACCACCAGCGTGAATGCGGACGTCTAGACACGCCGGGTTGTTTCCGTGAAGGTGAGCGGTAACGTTTTGTCTCTTCAAAGAGCTTCTGCTAAGTTGATTCATGACTTTCCTGTCAGCTAACATTAACTCTCACGACTTGGCGGCTCCGACTATTCCCTGGAACGAAGACGTCAGAAACGCGTTCGCTTCGAGTCAGAGGTTAGGTTGAGTCAACGTAGTGGCTAACATCGCGGACACAAAACGATGGATTTTTACAAAGAAGGAGATGATAATTGAAAAGTTAGAATCGTAGTTAGGTTTTAAAAACACCAGAACTAAACTGGTTGTTAGTTCACACACCCGAAAGTGGATTAATGATGAATGAGTAGTTCCTGGATTGTAGAGTTTTTAGTTGTAACCCATTTTTTATTGTCCTAGTTAACTATATTTAATAGTAAGACCTAGTGTTTAGATATGTAACGTTAACTGTTATATGGGTAGTTGTGCTAGCCTGAATCTAGCTGTTTTAATCTCACTGTGTTTATAAAATACTGTTACGAAATATTAATGAAATTATGAAGTCACTGAGAGGGAGGTTCATTTCTCAGCGACCTACCCGGAAACAAAAAAAGTAATGTCAGATCGTTGGAAAAGTAATAAAACTACTTATTACCATGGAGTCAAAATGATTTACATTACAGTAAATACAACCCGTTTAAAACCAAAGATGGCGCATAAGTTCTTCCTCGCCTAACGCAGGATTTTTCAGTGCTGACATTAGTGGCCGGAAGATATATTGCAACAGCCTGTGCTTTGTTTTTTTGTCATAATACGTTTGCATTCGTTTTCACATTGTAACAGTACAAACATAGAATTAGTATAAATGCGGTACATTTAAATGGGAGACAGACAGAGGTACAGTACCCATTTATATATATAAAAAAAGTAATGAAAAAAAGCACACGGTAGTCAAAATAACACTGATATGAGGTTTTCAGTAAAAAAAAAAAACACTAAATTAACTAACTTTATTAATGTTAAACGTTTGGATGACTTCAGATCACTTAGGCAGCACCACAGGGCATGATACAATATGATCTCTTTTGATGTCAACTTGAATTAATCAGCTAGCTAACATCAGTAGTAAGTTTGTTTCACACACCAATTATTAGGGTAAAGTTAGCTTTTAACAGGCGTGTTTTCTGTGTTTTATGTAACACTGCGGTTTGCACTGAGCTGTGTCAAAAGTTGCTAAACCCAGTTTTTCATGATATGCAATGAGACGACCTGAAATCTTAGTTCCTCATAATTTGAGCTGCTTTTGGTTCTCTGTTTTGGATTTACTTCCGTCTGGATTCATATACCAGGAAATACACAGACAACAGTCTGTAGCCTGGTAGTGTAATTTCATGTGGATATGTTGATTTAAAGTGTAGAATAATGGTCTCTGGCCAACAGTATAGAATGCTACCTTAACTGAGAGAGGTATTGTTAAGAGATTCTGTTCATGTGTAAAGACAGAGAAGGATTTCAGCTTCTTCCCGTTTGCTCTTTCAGTGTGATCATGTGATCACCTCAGGCCTGTATCATGCAGTTTGTGACTAAACTGCATGACTTCTGAAGAGCTCCTTATGACTTAACAAGTTTAAAAAATGATGTGCTGCAGTGAAAAACATCCATAATGAGCCAACAATAAGGCTAGTTTATATGCTTATAGAGCAATAATATAATTAACTGATTAAAGGGGCACAGTTGTCAACAAACTGACCCAGACAAATATCTCATGAAGAGTGTTCCAGAATGAGAAGATTGGATTAATTTTCTAATTTTCCCAGAGGGTATTGGTTTGTGTGTACTAAAATGAACATACCTGAATAAAACATACACTAAAGAAACATACAGCAGCTATCAAGTCCATTAGTACCTGGTCATGACACATGTTTTTATAGTTGACTTTACGAAAGGTGTATCTAGCCACACCTGTATTTTAGCATTACAGGTGTTTTAGGTAAACATCCAAAGGCAGCCTGATATGTGACCGAGTAAAGTTCATCTTGCAAATTCTTTGAACTGTTGTAGAACCCGTTTTTAAATGGCATGTTTACAGCAATCTTCTGTCAACACGGCGTCAGAATAGAAGCACATGTTATACTTGGAGTGAATTAGGCCATACTAAATAGTATTTACTGTGTGTTTTAATTCATTCAGATACTAAGCATCTAGTCTTGTTTTCTCCAGAACATTCTTCTGAGTCGTGAGCCCACTTGGAACTTCCAAGTAAAAGAAAATGTACATTCTCTTTTTTTTGCTGTGAGATTTCATCCAATACAGCTGCTTGTTGTCTAAATGCTACTTTTTTATTGTCAGCCAATCAGATTTGTCAATATTAAGTTATCGAACCACATGGGTGACATGTGGCTTGCTGCTCCCCCAAAAGTTGCAAAAGAACTTTGTTAGTTTTGATAATACCACAGTAAACCCAATTTTTGCATACTTCTAATATTGTTTTTGTACAAGTACTCATCGTGAAGTAGTGAAAGCAAAGCAAAGTGAAGCATTGAAGAGTAATGTCCACTATAGTTTTTGTAAATTGTTGTTTGGTTACATTCCAAAGAAGACATGTTATAAATTAAGCTTTTTCTGTGTTGACAACAACGAAAAAAGTCTGATCACACCTCTTTCAAATGTCATTTACAGGCCAGTGGATAGGAGTGAAAACGAAATAAATATCGCTATGACGACAAAGAGAATTTAAATGTAAATAGAACATGTTTTATTGTAAATCATTTTTTAAAAGGGGGTTTATTTGGAATATGATTAAAGTACTATTAAGTCCATGCCAAAGCATTAACATATTTTGACAAATTAAGCACATTATAAATGGTATAAATTCACTATTGACACTTCACATAAGAGATTAGACCTTAATTTGAACTAAAATTCTTAATTAAGGTGGGGTAGTATATATTTAAAATATCTGAGAAGTGGATTTGTTGGTTTAATAAGGGACATTTACATCATAATACCAGAGATTTATAACTTATAAATCTCTTATTACTTATAAAGTAATAAGTGTTCCCTGAAGTCGTTATTGTGGATTCAATGTCTGTATAGTAGACAGAATAAAAGACTTTCCTCTGGTGAAGAGGGTGTGAGGTATTTGCAGTTATGCGTTTAGCTTTTCTGCGCGCAGCACTGTCAAATATTTTTGCTTAGATGTTACTGCCTTTGTCACAAGATTATGTACTCTATATGTATATAGAGTTTAAGAGTAAATGAATATATTATTCCCTGAAGCACCCTTTGTGTTTATCTCATTTATGTCAGGTTTACTTTCTGTTGAGTCTTTTCATTTCCATATATCTAATCTTGGCTGCAGGTGAACGGGAGAGATGAGGAGCAGCAAGAGGACTGAGGCGTCTCTTAAAAGCTCCGCTCAGCTTACTGATCACAATATTGGCACAGGTGTGTAAAGAAATGATGTAATTCAGTTGTAGCGATGTTTCGTCTCAACGTTGCTATAACGTTGTCAGAATCACTTTGGTTGAAATTCATGAGATGACTGTGTCATGTGGGTTGTTTACATAGAAAGAGCTTATCTATCATCTGTTAAAATGGTTTTTCATTCTCATCCTTGTCAGAGCTGACAACTGCATGGAAAAGTTTGGCCCAGTCCAAAGCTGCTGTAAGTACACCTAGTTCTGAATAACTGAACATGATTTTAGATCACATTTATTTAATGATGATTATTCCCTTCCATCTATATCATAACCCAAGGAGTCTAATATTTGAATGATGTCTGTGTAGTTGCGGCATATAGAAAACTGTCTAGAGGCAACGCCAGGGTCATCAGTTGTCCTGGACTCTGTCATGGACCCCCCCAAGAAGAAATCCTCCAGATCAGTCCGCCGCAGGGGTGAGTAATTTCAAAATGTAAAGCTAAATCACATGATGATAAATTAAGTTTTGTGTGAAGTATAACAAAGTTGCTTGAATTTAATTAGACAGTTTTAACACCACTTTCTCTGTTACAGACGGACAAGTTGATGACATCGGCGGCTCTTCAAAGTGCAGGGGCCGTAGTCAACATAGTCCAGAAAAGAGCAGCTCACGCAGTCCGCTCCGAAATGCCACCCAGGACAGCAACGTCCGCAAGAACAGCAGCGTGGAGTTCAGGGAACCACTGGCCTCATACAGGTACAAATACTGTAGAAAATGCATGGCTCTCTCCATGGTTAGAATAGTATGCTATCATCGTCAGGACTGGATATCTGTGGTTTGTGATTTCAAGTGCTGACCAAATAACATTGGTCATATTTTCTTTTCCCAAATCTTCTATAAGAAATGGAACTCAAAATAAAAGCATGTAGCTTTTATTGAACATGAATTTTCTGAAGTCATACTACTGTGTAGTATGACTGTGTGTTTCGGGATCTGCTGCATCAGCTTTTTGTTTATACCCGACACATTAGAGGAGCTGTTTTTGAGAAACAGTCAGTTATAACACAGTGCACTTTACCCTTCAAGACTTCCATTCAGAGACCACATGTTTTTGACATCCCCTCTTCTGAATAGCCTGGAGGTGAATAGCTCACAAATACTTGATCGCTCTAACGGCCAGTGTTAGGATACTAAAAAACCTCAGTAGTATTTTTGTGTTGTTTTTATTATTTTCAAAGAATAACTTTATTTCAAATGTGACTATGATGCACATTAAAAGTAAATTGTGTACATTTAAATTGTTTTATTTCTAATACACTACACTACTACTTATACTAATATTTTAATGCTAACTGTTGAAACCTGCCCACCAAGTGGGAATTTCCACATAGATTATTCGCATGGAATTATTATTTTTTGAATATGCATTCCACAATCATTGTAGGATATGTCAATTGATGAAATCCCAATATCCGCCTGAAAGCAGAAGGACATGCTTTCCATTTCCACTGCACAATTAGAGGAGTCACCACCACCTGCTACATGATGCACACTTCCTTTTATGGAATTCACTCCCAGAGTTGCATGCTGTTCACCTGTAGACGTCGTATATCTATATCTATTTTCTGATGGATCGTAAAACACCATTTTTTATTCATTTGGTGTGAAATTGGCATGACCTGGCATGCATACTTCACATGTGGAACATTTCTGCAAGGATGTCCCACAAATATGTTATATATCGCACTAGTGTGAGCAAGACCTCTATTTGACATTTAATGTCAAATTTTTTCAGTTTGTTTTACTGTTGCCAGAAAATATGCGGAGTAGTATATGATTTATAGATGACTTTTTGTTATTCTATACAGAGAGCCATTATGAATCTTATTCTACGATCATGTTAGCCAGCATTACTAACATTTCCACCACCTATAAACGTGTTCCTCTGCACTATTTTTGAGTGGCAAATGAAGAGTAAGTCTTGATGCTTTTCCTGATCCCATGTAATCTGATTTGCAGAGAGGCCACCCCTCCACCACATCCCTCCTCTCAGCTGGAGGCCTGCAGCCTGCAGTCAGCGTCAGGGTCTTTACACCCACCCTCTCCACCCCCCGCAGATCCTCTGCTCAGCCAGCTGGTCTACCAGCGAGACACCAGGGACAAACAGACAGACAGGGACCTGGACAGCACACACTCCTCGGCTCTGGAGAGCACCGAGGTCCGCTACCTCAATGACCAGCCGGCCCTGGACACCCTGAGGACTGTTGCAAATCTGTCTCATCCAACAAGTGTAAGAGTCCCCGTTAGGGAGGGGGCTGTGGAAGACGGCACTCCCAAAGCACAATTTTCCCAGAGCATGGACGGCCAAGAGTCAAGCCCATGTCCAGCCCCAGTCCCAGGCTCCACACGCCGAGGGGATAGCACTCCCTCCACCAGCCCTGGCTCAGCCTCCCAGCGGCTGGAGAACCTGAGGCGACATCAGCCTGACGATAAGCTGGAGAAGCTCAAAGAGCGCATTCGAAGGCAGAGGCAACATCTGGAGGAGGCTGCGGAGAGAGAGAAGCTATTGGGTTACTTGGAACAGCCCATAATGGCAACCGTGGGGAGTAACAACGGCGGTACAAGCAACATGCCTACAGCCAAAATACGGAAAGTAGCAGCTGCACCACCTGCACCCATTTATAAAGGTATTTTGGCTATAAGATACTCTGACTTCCAAATGTTTATCTTGTGTTACTTAAATTATGTAAAAGTTTTAGGTGAAGTGATATTTGGCTGTTTTGGAAATACAAATTTGAATCATTTATGTTGGAAAAATCTGAACTTAAATCTTCAATTCCTTTTCTATCAGGCTTCAACAGTACTGAGACAAAGATCCGGACTCCTGATGGGAAAGTTTGGAAAGAGGAGGAGTTTCATAACCTCAGTAGAGAAATATATAGAGACCTGTCACGACAGTTTGCTGGTAAGTGCGTCTTTTCTTTTTGTCTTTTTTGCCATTGTTCTTTTTCTGTAAGATGCCACCACCAACCTCAAACACACCCAAGTTACAGTACAACACATAAGGATCATGTGTCCCGCTTAAAGTTAACCCCTTTTTATTATTGCGGTGATAAGGAAGCTATTGATTACAAACTATTGAAATGTGTGTCAATTGAGATGACATGGCAAACGTAATCGTGTTGATTCAGTTGTTTTATTCTATGAGTTTCAACAAGTCTGGCACAGCTTTGTGCACAATACATAATTTTAACGGTCATCCATCCAATAACATGTGATAGCTCTAAAGTCACGGACAGATGTTGGTCTGTACACACATTCATCCATACATACAGACATTGCTGATACAGAAAACCAATAAAGTTCTTCTGTAAATTGTCAGTGCCTCTCACCGGTGGAGGATTTGCATGTGATGGTTCACTTGGAGGGAGGGAACTGGGAAATGGTACTGAGCATATGTTAGAATTATCTGCAAAAGCAGATAGCTAGCAGATAGATAGCAGATAGCAGAAGCTGTTGACAAGCTAATTAGGGATGCACATTTAAAAAAAAAAAATCTGATTGATAGAGGAGGCTCATTAACTGATCATTAACCACTAACTGTCATGATTAAAATGTCTAGAATGCATGTCTTTGACCGATTGTTAAAAAATACCAATAGATAATAAACTCTTATTTACATAAGAAGGTTACATTATCATTTGAACAGTTAATTATGAACATCACCAGAGCCAATGTTGCACCCCTTCTGGTGTTATCACTTTGACGCCTAGACTGGTGAAATTGTATTCCTGCTGCTCAGATAATTTCTGTATATGGGAAACACTGAGTTCTATTGATCAGTCAGAAGCACGGAATGCAAATGCAACAGCTTTGTCTATTGAAGTCTACATCAAAGATTTTTTTTTTTACCGCAGCTCACCTTGCTTCCAACTGCTGTCTCCTATTCCATTAAAAAAAATCATCATTATGTGTTACCCTGTGTCTTACACTTTGTAAATGTGTTTTTTTGTACAGAGAGCACCAGATCCAGGCATCAGCAGCAAAGAGAACAGAGAACAGACAGGCCCAAAGAGAGGAGGGCTCCTAAACCAGTCAGGAAAGTCCACAGAGCTACTCCTGCCTCTGACCTACATTCAAAACCAGGTAGAATAATCCTCTTTTATGTGAGAGCCGACAGACCCTCTGATCTATTTTTAATTAGTGACAGTATGAGTTAGGAAAGATAAGCGCGTAGAGTCTTGCTGCATTTTTTTGTCATGGGTCAGTGGAATTGCTTTAAAACCAAGAGTCTCAGATGCTGAACCATGTCTATGCTGCTGTTTTGCCGCTCTTATGTCTGACTTATTATGTCAACTGTATTCAGGCTATCTTATCTGTATTCATTCTCACATTATTCCTGTGTAGATGTTGTTTTATCCTGCACAGATGCACTCACTCAATAATGATTTGAATGGCATTGTTTAGATGGGTATGGGTACTCTAGTAAGACATCAGTACTTGTTGAATATTTTGAGTAATTGAATTGATTTTGTTTTTGCTTTGAAATAAAAGCATATATATGCTCTTACATTGAATTATTAACTATTTAATTAGGGATGTACCAAATGCTTCTTGCTCTATTTATTTATTTTCCTAGTGGCTCAATAGGAGTGAGAGGTTTAGACGAGTCAGTAACACTGCCACCTCCTCTCCACTGTGTTAAATGCCTCAGTGTTGATCTGCTGCTGATGTTTTGTTGTTCTGCATCAAACTCACACTGAAGCTACTGTTGCTTTGGGGGGGGCATTAAAACAAATGATTCCCAAATGGTAGCAGAGTAACGTTGATGCAGCTAGCGAGGCATATCCGTACAGCCAGTATGTAGCATTAAAGTCCCAGCGGCCACTGTGGCTCACAGGTAGATCAGCAGTTTGATTCCCAGCTCCTCCAGTCCATATGTCGATGTGTCCTTGGGCAAGATACTTAACCCCAAGTTGCTTCCATTGGCTTCACCACTAGTGTGTGAATGATTAGATCCTCCTGATGAGCAGTTGGCAACTTGAGTGATTGGGTGGATGGACACTGTGCTCTTAAAGCGATTGTAAGGCTAAAAAGCGCCATACAAATGCAGTCCAAGTAACGCAGACCTGTACTTTGGCTTTGGTGTTCATTTTGTCCGACAGAGCGTTCTTAAGGGGACGTTGTAGGACTAAATATTTATGTATTCTGAGAAAAGAAACTCAGAATTTCCAAGACTAAACTCAATAACAAATTTGTTAGACAAGACTCAGACATTCTTTGAGTTCATAAAGTTACAAATTTGTTTGAAGCTGCAGCTTGACGTGTATTATGGCTACAGTGGATGATCTAATCAAGTTATACTTTGCAATCGGATTCAGCAACTCGTGATTTTAGCCTAGAATCACCATATTGTAAACGCCCAGACTTTGAAATGACATTGTTTTGAGTTTGGCCTATTTTTAAAAATGTATTTCTTTTATTTCCAGCTTCTGATATTCAATACGTATTGATTTATTAAGTAGGGCTGTGAGGGCTGTGTAACTGAGAGCTTTTAAAAAAAATGGTCATCCAAAAATAAAGTGAATCGATCATATTAGGCTCTTAGATCGATAATCATAACACAGTGATTCTGGGTTCAAATCACGAGTGTGCCCTTATTACTAAATCCAATTGAGAAATATAATTTGATCGGGTCATCCGGTGCAGGCTTAATACACGGCAAGCGGCAGCGTGTGATGAGGTTGATCCAACATTGTGAGTTGATTTTTCCGATTTTTTTTTTTTTTTTTAGTCACAGTCTCTCAAGAGTTTTATTTTGGAAAATTTTCAAGTTTAATCATGGAAATCTTTCCATACCTTCAGTTGTCCCATACCAGGACTACGTTTGTTCCAGTATATGAAACGGAGCCATTACTTGGTGCTGAAGCTGTGTTAAGATTCTAATGCCCGCAGAAATGTTCAGTATGTGTGACATGCAGTTTGTGACAAGCAAATGGCATACAGACTCCCTCAGGAGAATCATAACCACATTCTACAGGAACCTGGTCAAAGCTCAGCTCTGACAGCTGAGAAAACTCCCCACTCACGAAGGTTTATCCTAAGGCTCACATGTAAACATGATGTGTAGCTTACTTGTATGGCTGTATAGACCTGCACATAAAGAAGCGTCTTTGCCATATACAGTCACGTCCATAAATATGTGGACATTGAAACAATTTTCATCTTCTTGGCTCTGTACTGCCTTGAAACAGCTGAGCAGCCAACGGTTCAATTACTTTTCTCCTAAAAACCGGGAGGGTTGTATAGAAAATGTAAATACCCTCAAATTTAAGTTAAAAGTCTGCATTTAAAGCACATCTTCTTTGTTTCATTTCCAATCCATTGCGGTTGTGTGTAGAGCCAAAAAGATGAAAATTGATGATCAATGTCCATATATTTATGGACTTGGCTGTATATAAATAAGTAAGTAAAATAAATAATAATGAACTGCAAAAACAGATGCTTCAGATTTTGTTCATGATTTCTGTGTTAGTTTTGTGGCGAAACCATAAATTCTGGAGCCGATTTTTCAGTTGTCTTTCTTTTTTGTTTGTGAAACCGAATTGAGCTCAGACTACAGGACCAGTGAGAGAGAGAGAGAGAGAGAGAGAGAGAGTAAATAACAAGATGCAAAGAGAAAAGACATGCCAGAGGAAAAAATGAAATTTTCCAAAGTTTGGGAACATTATAAGCCGATGCCAAACAAATATTCTGTCATTTCAAGTATAAAATAAATTAGCCAATAACCGTAACACAGCTGAAACACTTTTGCATCTCAGCAGAAATCATCCAGTCTAAGAGTGGATATAACACAAGGTAATTAATTAGCATAGCATTTGATTACTCTTGTTATTCGATGGAGTAACCGATAGAATACCGGATTGCTAAATAATCATTAGCTGCAGCCCTCAGTGGTGGGTCTTGAGCACATAAGCTCTTGTCCCTGTTCTCGTTTACTCTACCTCTGGTGTCTTCTTGTGTTTCTTCCAACTTTTGTATTGCCTCTCTAGCCTGGCTTGTTTCATGTGGAACAGCACTATAAATAGCCCTCTGCAATCTCTGCCCCTATTCAGTTGGCTCATCCACCAAGTACAAACAGCTGTTGGTTAGTAGATGTCCGGCTTCCATTACCAAGAACTGCTCTTGGGTAGATCAGTCTTGGTGAGAAGTCCTCTACATATTCGTCCAAGTACATTGTTTAGGTTTTGAAATTTCAGTTTTCAATACTTGATTCATCACCACTGAAATTCTATTGAAGCTCTTTGTACAGGGCTCGATAATGGAAGGAAGGAGTGAAATATGATTTTAGGGAGAGGGCAAATATGCATTCCATATGATTACAATTTCAGAAAAGTAGTCACTGTCAGGGCCTCAGTGTCCTTTTTCATATTAGTATGTTTTATTTGATCACATTTAAACTACGGTATGTATCTTGCCAATGGAGTGGGGTGTGTGTATGTTTTTATTTTTCTTGTACGTCTCTCATTCTATAAGCTGTGTGTATTTATGTCATAGTCAGTTTCCGACAGTGGTGTTGTGGTGTTGCGTCTACATATATGCTACGTATGCAATCGTGTTCCAGGAAGTCACCATGAACCATATTAAATTACAATGCTCTTCTAAAGCAGCATCTAAGCTGTTAACTTTCTGTCTCTCTGCAGTGATCAGCCCTGCTTCATGGCGGGAGGGCCAGAAGCTGGTAAAGATGGTACTGGGACCAGTTCCCAGGCTGCCAGATGACAGACAGAGCAGAACAGGTGGGGCCTGGAGACCTAAACTCTTACCCTTCTATACATGCCACTGCACTACACCCCTGTCTTATATTACTATGTAAGCCCATTTTGTGATTCCAACAGCTGACTCAGCCTACATTTAACCCAGTCATCTCTGCTGTAACCATTTATCAAATGTCCTTCTTGCACTTATTGACATAGTGTCATTATCTAGGGTGTCCAGAGGTAGAAAGAACACAGAGAGAGAAGATAATTAGCAATCTGAGTTTTGAGAACTGCTCAAACTCAATGCCACAAACATTGTCTTTGTGTTGTTTATGTTCAGCAACATGTTTGTCTAGTAATTGAAGTTTTGAAATGGGAGATGATAAAAATACTCTATTTCTAGTTGGAAGGATTTTGCATGTCTAAGACCTACAAACCCAGCCAAAACAATATAAATAAATAAAGAGCATACAGCTGCTGCTGCTGCTGCTGCTGCTGCTGCTGCTGCTGCTGCTGCTGCTGCTGCTGCTGCTGCTGCTGCTGTACACACACAGTCATGGTCTCCCCTTCTCTCTCTCTTTCATTCTCTGTCTCTCTCCGTTTCTCTCTCTCTCCCTATTACACACAATAGCTATCTGCATTTACCTTTAGTCTAGCCTTTGCTTGCTGCATCTGCACTGGGCACCATTGACCGGAAGGAATAGAGATTGACTGGCTGTTCTGGTTGAATGCACATTTAGACATGGCCTGATTTCATGAGGTTGCCCCCACTGCAAGCGGCTTGTACTCTGGGGAATGGCAGAGTAGGACAGGGAGGTGCTCGCCAAAAGCACTGTCTGGATTAAATACTGCAAAATCTTGATGGGAATTTTCAATTTGACCTAGATTAAGAGTTACCATGGCAGACCTGCCCCCCACGCCTCATTTATTATGTGTAGCTCTAGTTTGTCTGGGTTCAGTGCTTCAGCTTTAGAGCTTTTTAAATCTGCTGCTGTGGCAGTGTTACTCATTCCATGTCAGACCTATTTACTACTGATATTGATCATTGATAAACAGAACAGTTTAAAGCAACTTACTATGTGGGGAAAACAGACCAGTCATGCATTCATGAATCTGTATGAAGCCTGTATAATTAGTGAGTGCGAATTTGAAATGTTCAGTGTTCGATTAACCTGGTTTTCAGGTTCAGTCTGAGTGTAACATTGAAGATAGTTAGCAAAATGCATTTCACCTTTCACCTTTGTTGTCATTATTGACCTGAATACCCATTGCTAACTGTAACATCCTCATTTCACCAGCTTCCTGTCATCGGTCCAGTTCACACCCTCGCTCAGAATCAAACCAACGTCCTAAAAGCACAGAGAGGCCTCGCAGTGCATTTCAGGGGCAATCCAGAAACCACTCCACAACCATGTCTACCCCTTCATCTGCAGCTCAGGAAAAAGTGCCGGTGGGTGTAAGCACAGACCTGTTGTCAGCAGACATCCAGGGGATACTCGATGACCTTCAGCTGGAGTGCAAAGCAGCAGAAAAGGAGGAGGAGAGAGCCCGACAAAGATCCCGGGGAGCGAATGGTTGTAGACGAGGGAGAGGGGGATCAGGGTCACGAACGAGGGCTCCAGTCTCTGCTTGGGGAACTACTACTGCAACGGGTAGCTCCTCAAGAGGCTGCCGCAGCGCCAGCCCCACTGTACGCAGACTAGAGACGGCAAACACGGCTGACACAGGGCAGAAAAAACGCCACTATGATGCCGATACCGTTCGCCAATACATTGCCAGGCAACAAGAGGACCGAAAGAGGCGTCAAGCCGATGAGAAGAGGGCACTGCGGGAGGAGGCAGAGAAGAGAAATCAGAGGCTGCAGGAGCTGTACAGGAAGCAAAGAGAAGCCGCTAAAATTGTGGCCCTTCCCATCGAGGCACCTGTAGCCCCGGTACAAAAGCGACTACAGGAGACCTACACCAAACTGCTGCTGGAAGAGGCCCAGCTAGGCCAGGAGGCCGCACGAACGCAACCTGCTGCTCCTTCTAGTTCAATGGTATGGTATATAAGTTTTAACCATGCTCATTTTTATTATATAAGAAAGCTTTATTTAGTGAAAATAATTAATTAATTTCATGTAAAAAAGAGCATTGATGATTTTTGTTATGTGTCCCATCACAGAGGCCGATGTACCAGCCGTCAGGAGAGTCTGATAAAGAGAATAAAAGACTAGAGCAACCGCAGAGCCCCTCAAGCAGCGATAGGTCTTTGAATGATCAGCCACCTCCTCCATTATCCAGGTACACACAAGCACACATTAATACACAAAACTGCCTGCCTACCTCATGCTCAAAACTAATAGGCATTCATATTTATAGACGCAGACAAATAAAAAAAAAAAAAAAAAAATCCCCTGCCCGTATACATACTCTTGTATCTTATCTGGGGTGATGATAACTAGGAAATCACCTGACTTTACCAAACAGAGAAACTGTCTGTTCTCTTGGTTTTTATATATACCCCTTGCAAGTGCCCCGCAAGCCTTATTGCACCACACTTCAGTACAAGATTGATAAAAGTATTTCACTTTTATAATCACTCCTTCTGTTTTATGTGCATGAAAGAACAGTGCAGATTATTGAGTGTACTTGTGAAACGGCTAAATCACCATTGTAAATATGGAGTATAGCTATTTTTATTCATATTTTTCCATCCAGTTTCAGTTAATGCTTTATGTGTTTATATATTCAAAATATTGCTACTAAATACGTTATTTCTGTCATTAGTGTTGTTTTTCCAGGCAAGCAAAGCAAGCTGTTAACATTTCTTACATTTTCATAACTCTCATATCTCTTTCCCATTCTGCTTTGCTCCCACTGTTGTAGGAATGACTTGGATGTTGGAGTCTCCTCTTTGTTTCAGCCTGACCGCCTGAGCCCAGCTGTTCGAGTTAACGCTGGTCCCAATAGCAGTGCATTAGCACCAGTTGACGACCATCTCCTCTCTCAGCTTCTCAGACTAGAGACCGCAGTGGCAGCTGGTGACACGAGGCACGTCCAGCGGCCAGCCACAGCACCTTCCCACAGGTCACAGTCCAAAATGTCTCGTATAGAGACCATCAAAGCCACAGCTGCATCCCTTTCTAACCGTATAGAGAGTGAGGCACGGAAACTTGCTTGGGAAGGAATTAACTACGGTACAGCAACCTCGATGGATGTGGATTCTATTTTGGCACAGAGGGCATCTCAGGCCAATCTCAATGATGAATGCTGGACAGAAACAGCTCCTCATGCTCCAACAGAAAATAATGACATGGCATTGAGAATCCACAAGATTCTGACTAGCACAGGTCATAGCTCATATGCTGGCACCACTCTTCCAGGAGCAGGAAATCTGCACAACTTCAGGGGAAAGAAAGAAAAGAGTGGTATGCACCCCAATTCGACCAATCTACAAACAACTTGTGCTGATCTAACTGGACACATTAACAGTTATACACAAGAAAGGAGGAAGTTAGTCAATGGTTTGGAGAAGGTAGAGAGAATAGATAAAATGCCACACAGGAGGGAATATGAAGCAGGGGATGACAAAGGGGAGAAAAGGACTGATCTCCATGACTCAAGTGCAGGTTCCATTAGTGAGGGTCCCTTACTGAGTGAAGGAAGTTTCTCTGAAGATGAAGTAAGCCCCCCTCACCCTACCAGCCATCGTGTACCTAGACCAGCAGAGATGGTGGACTACTATGCAGGTCAAAGAAGAGACTACCAGCGTCTCTCAGAGTTCCAGAGGGAGGCAGCAAAGTGCTCTGCCTTCAGCCCAACCTTTGCTCAGCAGGACAGCAGCAAAGCAGCGTGGGAGGAGCTGAACAAAGGGAGCCCTCTAAGTGTAATCAACATTTTCACTAAGAACTTTCAAGGCCACCACAAAGGTTCGTTAACAGATAAGTACCTTTCAACTAAAAGAAAAAAATGGCAGTTTAAAAAATATATATCTGACAACCTAAGTTTTAGTTTTGTTTGTATTTTTTGTTGTGAATAGGTTGTTCTAATGTCAGTATGTTTTCAAGTGTAAGAATCTCTTATTTTAATATTTATTTTAGGTCTTGGCTCTCATTCAAAGTATATTTCTACCAGTATGGCCAACACAGAAATATGTAATTTAAAGGGAATTGTGATAAAGATGGTATCTATATCTGATCAAGATGTACCCATCACTACGAGTAGCCTAATCCTAACAGTAATCCTGTAATGTTTGTCATATTAATACTATTTCTCGTCAATCTGTGATTTGTCCTGTAGCGAGTGCGAGGAATTCTCCGTCTGCCCATTCTCTGCATTCTGGAAACCACCTGGGAGACGCAGCAGTCTATGAAGATGACTTTGTGTCATCTCATAGCAGCGGAGCTAGTGCTCAATTAAAGAGAGGCTCCAATTCACCCAGGTAAAATAAATCAAGTGAATGTGCTTTTAAAAGTGACCACTGGGTGGCATTCATGTCACACAACTGCAGCGCTCAGGCAGACCTTTCAGATAACAGTCATCCTCTGTTTTCTTCAGTTTGATTTTTTTTTCTTTCCATGCTTTTTATAATGAGGACTAGCCAGTGCATCATTAGAAATGTCTGTTTGTTTATTTTTTGTGCCAAAGATATTGATATAAATTAAGTATATTGATTTCTATCATTCTTCTTTCTCCTCTGTCTGTCAGCATGAACAGCCACTTTGAGGAACTGATGAGGAGGTCTCCTTACGATAAATATACAGGCAGCATCAATTCCCACCATTCATCCCTCCACTCGTCTGTTCACTCACCACATCTTTCCTCTGGTTCCCCATCTGGCTCCTCAGCCCTCTCAAAGAACTCTGCTAGAAAAAGAGGTGGGAATGAATACAACTTTAATAATTTTGTGGCATGCCTCTCAATTTTTTAAACACAAATGGAATAAATTGAAGCTTGTTCATAGAGTTGAAACTGTCTTTGTAAGGCTGTATGATTTTTTTTTTAAGCATTTATGACACTGACACTGTCATTCCCGTGCAGGCACAGCATCAGACCAAAGTGATGCCACTCTAGTTGAAGAGCAGAGGAGCTCCTGCTCACCCCCTTCGGAAGCACTATCCTCCGACTCCAAGAAGAGGGGCTCAGAAAAAAGCTCTGCCCACAGCCAAGCCAAGAGTGTCCACTCTAATGACACATTAGGGGAAGCTTCAGGGCATTCTCACCAAAGGTAATGATGTTTTACAGTCTACAATAAAGCAAAGGGTTGCAACTTGTGTTTAGTTAACTGGTGTAATAGTTTCCCCTGCAAGGTTCTAGTTTCAGTCTGTTTATCAGTTGAAAGCATCTCTAAAGGTGTCAAATTGAATAGTGCTGTATGTATGGTATGGTAGAATTAGCCAGGAGAAAGAATGGCGAGTGGCCTTCCCACAGGTTCAAATTACTCACACATCCAGTTGTGTCCGGCTTTTCCCTTCCTTCCTGGTTTTAAGTAACCTCCAGCGCAACACCGAGGGTGTTATGCTACCCTTCACTTTGTTGACTCTCATTTGATTTATCAAAATGATATTCTTCCCTTACTAAGAGATGCGTCTGTTTAGATGTATATTGGAAGGAACCCTTGACGTCATACCACACACAGCTCAATCTTACATGCACTCTGACATGAAAGGGATCTTTTCAGCACTGGATCATCTCAGTCACTTCTGCTCCCAACCACTCAGACAACTTTCCTTGGTATAGACTGTAATTACTAAAAGGTTAATTTATCCGGGCATGACTTTGCACTAAACTCTAAATTGAGAGCCCAAGTTGAGGCTGCCAGTCCAAACAGTCTTGTGGCCTGCTGTTCGGTTAAATGCTCGAGGGTTTGAGCAGCCGCGGAGTACCCAGCAACAGGAGGAGGCTGCAGTTCGACTCAAGACGAAAACACTGCTACTTTGTTTTGGGGGCCTGCAGGGTTGTTTGTCGGGTCAGCCAGCTTCACCATGGGTTTGGCCTGCAGCCAGAGGAAAGGAGAGAGTTTTCTTCTCTGTAATCTCAGTGGCCAGGAGTGACATTTGAGCCCTCTAATGGTACTCTGAAGCCCAGGTGGCAGATTCCTGTGTTTGTCTTAGTGCCATATACAAAGCAGGTGGTTGTTTGCCTTTGGAACCTACGATTTAGTTTATGTTCTCTTACTGTGACAGAAACAGTCTCAAAAATAATTTCTTTAGGTACAGCAAATTTATACTGGAAGTGTTGTTGAGTTGTAATTTTGGGGTATTGCATTCTTATTCATAAGACTGCCAGCTGTTTTCAGCATTGACATCCTGAGAACATTGCTGTATTATGATATATTTATTGTTTTTGATTATCTGTTTGAGGAGAAAAAAAGGTGACTGTCTCCTTTTCTTAATGGAAAGTAGGCTGTAGCCTGATCTCTTTAGACCACGTCCTTGGCCTCTGTTTTTCCTGAGCAGCACAATATATCCATTCATAGTCTGGGCCTCTCACAGCAGGGCCACAGTCAGTTCAAGAGTTTGCAGGCATGGGTGTGGAGCCCTTCTCTCTGTCATTTGCTCAACCTGCTCAATGAAATCAACCCACTTTGTCGAGTTTGCCACATCCAACTGTCCTGTGTATTATTTTAAACTCCTATTTTTAAAACTACAGACTCAATTAGTGAATATTCTATTTCTGACTATTAATATTTTTCAAAAATCACATGTTTGCTTTGTTTGTTAGTATTAGATTTTCTTTTTAAAACATCTTAAAGAATTGCATTTCCCTAAGATATCTGCAGACACCCTGTGAACAGTACAATCTCAACTGAACCAAACAACCCGAAAGTGACTGAAAATAACACTTTTTTATCTCAAACTTAATATCACAGTAATAATCAATATTTCATTACTTGTTTGAATTGCTCTTTTAGTTCGGGGCTGGACGGTAAGAAGTCTCCAGCAGCACGGCCCAGACTGGTTTCTCCTTCTGGCTTTCCAGACTCCGGTTCTTCTCCAGGAGCAAGCTCTCCCGGTGAGCCTCTGAGAGGCAGCTCTCTGCTGGGGGCAACTAACCACAATACAGCCCCCTCAGCTCGCAGTGGTCGAGCAGAGACCAGGACCACTGGTAAATACAGCTGTCATTGATGTGGTGAAGATTAGATGTTTTGTAACAAAGAACTTTATCATCTAAAAAATAGACACCTTTAATGATAAATGGCAAGTTTAACTCTTTGTCATGTCACATTTCCTAGCCTACTACTAATGATGAAAACAGAAAATATGTCGCAAAACCTACATAGACTACTACAACCTACCAACTATTTGTTACATAGACACATAGCAATGTTTTAATGTTTGTTTTTGTACACTTCTGCCTGTGAATCATCACACTCAACCAGCATCCCTCTATTTATTTCTTCCTTTTCCCCCTTCCTTTCACCCAGGTGAACTACAATATTCGCCCGCTGTCTTGCAGCAGCGTTTGACAGCAGAGCTCCAGTACTTGGAATCCATTGAAGAGTCGGTCCGTCAACTCGGGGACGTGGAGAGGCTGGTGGGTGTGTCTATGGCTCAGCAGGAGAGCGTGTCATTGGCCCAAATGCTTAAGGTGAATGAGGGTATTTTGCATTAAATAAAAATGTGTACTTAAATATTGACTATAGAACTTTTTTTTTACAAATAAGTTTTTTGTATTTAGGTGTGTTTAAAATATATAATTTATATATAAGTATTTTTAATTTGACAATTTGTATAGTTATGTAATGTATGTAAAACAACTGAAACTATACTGCATCTCACTGACATTGGTTTACTTTGGGCCTGGAATTTAATATATTTAAGTAATTCCCAATACTTGTATTTACCAGAGATTTCGATTAATTGTAGCTGCTGCATAACATTTACATGATAACTACTTTTAGGAGCCTTTTGGGCCTCTATAATTCCAGTGCCATACGACCTCATTATAATAGCTCTGTAGTGATGGACTGTATTGACCTGCTTTCTGAACTTTGACCCTGTAGGCCAAGCACCAACGCCATGAGCGTGACCTTCATGAACTGAAGATCAAGGCTGAGAGAGAAGCTCTGGAGGCAAAGCTACAGCTGGAGGAAAACCGGCAGAGAGTGGCCAGGGTACACAGACACACATGCAGTTAATCACTTACTTTACTCTCAGCAGCTGTATAAATGCATATGAGCATGGCTGTTCTATTTTTCTGTGTGTGATGTGTATGTATGCTTATCACCAGGCTCACATCGAACTGCAGGAAAGCTTGGCAACAACTCAAAAAGAGACTTTGGAGAGCCTCCAGGATGCAACTACAAAGATGATGAGTCAACAAGCTGAGGCAGCACGGTACACAGTCGATGCTGCCCGACACATCAAAGAGGTTAGCAATCACTGATGTCCCCTCTGCCTGGAAAACAGCCGGTCTTTTAACGTTGCAACAAAAGCTGACTGATTGTTGGGTTACTGTAAATAAATGAAAAATAAACACAGAGGAAGAATACATAATATCCGGTGTAAGTGTAATCAAATCAAATCTTTGATCTATATATTGTGTTCTTGACTGTCAGATGACAGAACTGGCACAATCACAGATCGCAGGAGCTTTGGCCGTCCCTCCTGTTTCCGCTGATTCTTCCAAGTCGCACCAGCGGGAAGAAAAGGGTTTCTATGCAGAGCAGCAACAAGATGAATCTGATTCTGACAGGTAAAACTAAACTTTTAAAAAGCTGAGTTTAAAATCTCTAGGCCACATTTTTGTGTTACCAATTAGTGTCTTGATCCATCAGACACACAACTTGTACGCTTTAGATTAATATATCTTCTAAATGTAGAATAAATCCCTTTTGTTTTACTCTCAGCTTCCGGAGTCAGGGGTCAAGCAGACAGACCAGGCCAGAGGAACCACTGTCTTCACTGAACAGTCTCAGTCAGTCCGATTCTCTATCCTTCAGAAGACCCAAACTCAGGTACCAGCCGGACCACTAACGTAGCACTAATTTCACTGTTTCATAGTGAATTTGTGGAAGAGAAAGAAATGACATTGTGATTTTTCCCCTTTCTTCAGTGGAGCCGAGTCCAGCAGTCACCAAAGCCCATCGCATGTGTCCTCAGACCATAGGGAGTGGACAAAAAAAGATGCAGCAGAGTTAAAATGGAGAAAGGGGGCAGCTGAGGAGAGGACGGAAAGAGAGGCAGTTAGCAGTTCCATCGAGGAAGAAGTTCCTACAGCAGCTAATGAGTCCCTCTGCAGTAACAGCATCACTTCTGTAGCGGATGAGAAAGGTATCTGCTGGCAAGCAGGCCTCTTATGTTTGTTTTTTTCATGTTTAAATACTCAAATATTTCCCCTGTGTTAATGCAGTAATCTTATGGCATCTAACCATCATGCCAAATTATTGGTTTTAGTTTTCTGTATGGGCTGAGTTAATCTCATTTCTGGATATCCAGGAGACAGCACCTCAGTGGCCACAGAGTACTCTCTCAAGTTCGACGAGTCCATGACAGAAGATGAGATAGAAGAGCGTTCCTTCCGCTCTCTGCTGCCGTCTGAAGCGCACCGCCGTGTGAGTTTGGAGAAAAAGCCCCGCCACCACGAAGAGTCAGAGGATGATGGTTCCAACCACAACACATCATTGGCTCCTGGGGTACACAATATCTTAAAGGTGAGAGGGTAGTACAGTCAACCAAATATTTTATAGTCGTAGGATTTATGGTTTGTGTCCCCATTTTCCTTTCATACCTATCTTATTTGTTGTGTTCCCCTTTAATTTATCTTACTGTGGCTGTGTGTGCCTTTTTTCCATCAATTAAATTAAATTTTGCCTTTTCGCCTCTGTTCTTCTACACTTTCAGGATGCGAGCATTGCCTTCTCTAGTGGACAGGATAGCTTTTCCCAGTTCACCATGGACATGGTGCGTCAATACATGAAAGATGAGGAAGTGAGGCTGCAGCATCAGAGCTCTCTGCTGCGTCTTCGCCAGAAGGCCCTCAAGGAGAAGACCAGGACTGAGCTGGCTTGGCTCGAGCACCAGAAAAAAAGGCTGAGGGGCAAGGGGGAGGATGACAAAATGCCTCCTCTCAGGAAGAAGCAGAGGGGCCTTCTGATGAAGCTACAGCAGGAGCAGGTACACAGGGATAGAAAGAAAACATCATTAAGTGAAAGTTGAGTCTGAGGGTATACAAATATACCATCTTGATCAAACCTGTGCAACGTAATGGCTGAAGCATTATTGCATGTTGTTGAAGTATTAATGTTTTGCCACCACAATTCCAGGCTGAGATTAAGCGGCTTCAGGAGGCAAACAAAGCAGCGAGGAAAGAAAGGCAGCTGTTATTAAAGCAGCAGGAAGAGATTGAGCGGATGCGAAATTCGACACTGAGACTGAAGGAGCGTCTCAAGTGTGCTGGGAGTGAAGTGCTGTCTGTAAGTAGTGCAGCGTTCACTACAGGATCAAGAAAGAAAATTTATGTTGCATGTAAAGTTTGTCACTTTTGTTGTCTTTACTAATTATTGGCCTGTCTGCATGTATCCATCCATCCCTCAGGAGACTCCAGTGTCAGAAACTCCTGTGTCAGAGGGAGCCTCCCCCTCCAACATGAGGCATGCTGATGATATCCGCAGCCCCTCTCCCTCGCTCTCCATCTCTGGAAGTGAGACGAGCAGCATCATGCAGAAGCTCAAGAAGATGCGCTCTCACACAGATGAAAAGTAAAAACTTTAAATTAATTTTTCACATATTAACAAGAGCATCTTATTTTCCAAGTGACAACAGAAGTCATGCGTCTTCATCTGTGTTTTTAACACAGATTCCATTTGATTCCATTGTCCTTTTTATTTATTTTTTTAAAACTGAAGGGATATACCTGATTTTTTTTTCTGAATATATCAATTTGTCCTTGTTTGTTTTCTTTCTGGCCTTTGATTACAATCTGTATCATTTAACATTTCTTGCATCTTTTTTTAATTCATTCTAAGGACACAAGTTAAACTGTGTAATCCTAATACCGCAACTTTCAATGACAGAAAAAATATGACAGGTGGTGCGTTTTTTATTATTATTACTCCCACTTCCTCTTGTCGACATGAGCTTGGAGTTCTTCTTATGCCCTGAGAGCTCCAAAGTTTTAGACTTGGCAAACAGCTTTGGTCAGATGATTGTAGAGCCTCCTAATGACCGGGTGCCTCCAACAAGTACATTAATTGTTCTGGGTTTAGGATTTATGTTTTGGCTATTAATCACAGGCTAGTCTTTCATGGAAGCACTTTAGCAGCGCAATCATGACTTGCTTGTCTGCCAGTTAATTTTAATAGATTAGGAATTTCAACACAATTCGGTTTTGATCATTGCAAAAATAAAAAGATTAAGAGGACTAAATCATGAAACTCTTCGCATATTGATGTCTTATCATGTATTTTTGGCTTACTTGTTTGCCATGATCATTTTGGACTATCAAATGCTTCTTCCCTTCAGTCAGACACTCTATTAACACTATCATTCATAGACAAAGTTATTGTATGTTATATATTCCACTTGACATACTAACAAAGATCAGATCACTTGTTTAACATTTGTCATCACAAACTGCTGTATACAAATCATCCACTAACAAATCTACCATTTAACATCTCTATAAACAGGCTTGGCGGTGATTATATCCCCATCCAACCCCTAGCTTCATTCCATGCCCACATGCTTGTTTAAATGTTAATTAAGGGACAATTATAATTAAAGTATGTCCCAAAACAGTCATTTAAAGTAACCTTTCTCACAGAAACCTGACAGACTGACTCCACATTTGCTCATATCGCTCTTTTTTTCTCCCTTTCTCTCTACCTGTTTCCTCCCTCTGTTTTTTTAATGTTTTTTTCGCTCACATTGTGTGTGGTGTATGTGTCCATACCCATGTCTGTGTTCCATCTGACTTTGTCTGTTAACGTGTTTGTGTGTTGTAGACACTGTTCTCCTGTCCACTACTTCTTCTCTGTGTTCACGGCCCACCACTGGGCCTCCCTCAGTGTCTGTCTTCCCAACCTTCACCCTAAATTCCAGCTCTTTATCTACAACCAGTTGGTCAGGTACTGTACAGTGCTCTCTACCTCTTCCCCACCTAGCCCTGCCCTGCCCTGCCTCAACTTCCCCCACCCCCCACCCCCACCCTATGGAACATGCTTGTGTTCATCCACTGGCACTGGGACCTTGTAGGGGTGGGCCGGTGAATGATGAATGATTGGATGTGTTGGTTTGTTTGGGTTTTTCTGTCCAGTCTTAAAGTTTTTCATTTGCAGGATGGACTTTGTGGGGGAAGGAGTCTGAGTGAAAAGCTTGAGAGTGCCCAAGGAAAGCTGCCTTGCAGAAATGAGCATACCTTTTGACAAAATCACAATTTAATATGACTTTTTGTTAGATTTAAATGTTTGTGCCACCAGTGTATCCATTAAAGCACACTGGTTGTGTATCACTTCTATACACGAGCAGAAAGTAGTTACATTGAGAAGGGTGGAGGTGAAATATACTTCTATATGTTTGTGTAGAGTTGTGGAAGTCAAAGGTTATGTTTATTCTAATAAGAGCTTTCCTTGTTGGATGGGAATCTCAGACTCATGTTGAGATTTTACTAATTCCTGTGGTGTTTAAGTTGTGACTCCCCCCTCTTTTTTTCCCCCTTACCTCTTAGAATGAATGATTAAGATGCCATTTATCTCTCTTCAGTGTCATCGTCATGCTCTGGCTGCTTAAGTCCAGCCCAGACATATATCATATTTGTTAATTAAAACAAAAAATATCCCTCAAAGAGAAAAAAACACTCACTGAGGTGTCACTTCCATGTAGTCTACTGTTGATCCCCAGTCAGGAAACCTGTTTTTCACCTGGTACCCCTGTCTCATGTTCAAAACACAAACAATTGTTGTTAGTATACTGATAATGGAGGAAGTACCACAATATATTGCAATATCAATATTTTCTCCCACCCCTACTGTACAAAAAGGATGGAAAGGAGGAAACCATGCTCCACCATGGAAGTAAAACATTTAGTTTCTTTTACAAAGAGCAGAGCAGAGATAGAGTGGTCCATCTCTTTAATGAGCTCTGTAAATCTTAACTAGCTTTCTTTATTAGGTAACTGTTGCATAGGATGGGATAATAAGTACAGATTACCATTTGCTATAATAGAGTTTGGGAAGGCACTAAAAGAACTCTTCAGTCTGGTTCGTCTGTATCTGATCTGTCATCAGTATGCATTAGGTCAAGAAAAGGGCCACTAAATTAGATCAAGGCTAAATAATACTGCACTGTAATGGCACCCATAGCTGTGGGAGACCACATTACACAACAGCTTTACCTGACTGCACTTTATTTTAATAGAAATCTATAGAGATATGTATGTAAAAGTAACACAAATTAGGTATTGGACATTGCCTGCATTTTAAAATGACTAATTCTGTTGGGCTGGCTACTGCAGCCATACAATTTAGTCTCTTTATCCTCATTGGCCAGTATCACTATAGTACAGGGAAGAGGTCATTATATAAAGACTTAAATGTTAAAGGGCCTGATTTCTTTTTTCTATTTCTTGGAACTGCTATATGTGTTTATGCGTGACTGCACCCAATAAAATCTCAAACCCTGGATCTCAGTCTGATGCATGAATCTGACATTTTCACTCTTTTTTCCCTCACTTTTCTGTTTTTCTCCTTCATGAGTGACATTTCAGCTCCTTGTTTTATTTGATGGGTGCTTGTACACTACATTTGGATGATTCATCTAAAGAAAAAGGAATAA
This sequence comes from Lepturacanthus savala, assembly GCA_030544235.1. Classification (NCBI taxonomy): domain Eukaryota; kingdom Metazoa; phylum Chordata; class Actinopteri; order Scombriformes; family Trichiuridae; genus Lepturacanthus; species Lepturacanthus savala. The sequence continues at coordinate 19,031,093 of CM060481.1, forward strand.
TTAAAGCATGACCGGGGGGTGCGTGCGTGTGTGTGTGTGTTGGACAGAAGTTTGAGGTGAGCTTGCTGTGAAAACTGGATATCCCGGTGATTTGGGTCTGCTTGCTTCTGCAAGGTCATGTTTAACCATTCCTAATGCTAAACGTCTTCTCTCTTCTCTCCCTCATTACTACCTACCTTCCCGGTCCCTCGCCACCATCCATCTTCCTTTTTCCTGTCATTACCCTCACCCTAATTCTCCATCTTTCTCCTCACCATCCTCTTAATCTCTTCTTCCACAACTACCTCTTCCCCTTCATTCTTACCATCCTCCTCCCCAGGTTCCTGACAAAGCGGGAGCAGCAGCTGATGCAGAGGCGCCACCACGCAGAGGAGCTACTGCAGTGGAAACAGCGGCTGGATCAAGAAGAGGCAGAGGTCCGCAGAATCGAAAAGGAAGCCTTAGCTGTGTGGGACAAGGATCATGCCGTGTCTGAGAATCAGAAACGGGAGATCTCCGACCTTAGCCCCAGAACCAGGCACCACCAAAGCTCAGAGCCAAGAACTGACAGTGAAAAAGGTGAAGCTAGAGAATTCTTTCGGTTTTAAATAAATATCTGACTGTTTGAGATGCAGGACATATCTTTTGATTACACAATCAAAAACAACAGCAATCAAGTCCAAACAAATAAAGCTGACTTTTTTCTTTTTTTTTTTTCAGATTACGTGAGTGAGGGGGGACGTTCCTCTGTGACACCTGAGTCCAGCATACACACAGAGGGATCACAGGTGTCCCAGCAACCAAGAAGCCATTCCTCTGCACACCCCGCATCAGTCCCTGAAACATCTTTGGCTTCCACCCAGAGCAGCCCTGCAAATTACACCCAAGACTTCACTTCAGCTTCACTCAATGTGGTGGTAAATGTGATTTTCTCTTTTGTATTTCAGTGTCTAGACTCATCACTTAAACGATAGTTGATGCTGATAGCTATTCTATAGCTACACCAAAACTGGCTTGATAGAGTAATGTTTGATAACCCAGAAGAGCTGTAGCCAACTTGGACACAAAGAATTCAAGGGGATTTATACCAAGTGAACAGTGAAGGCTTACTGTTATTAGACTGTGTGAGGGACAAGTAGGGGGTTAACTGTGTGGTTGTTTTCTAAATCTAAATACCTCTATGATCAGTCCATCAGGATGTGTTGTTATAGTCTGAAGTAACATCCCTCCTCTGCCTCCTGCTTCTTCTTCTTCTCCTCCTCTTCCCGTTTGGTCTCTCCAGTCGCCTCCATTCAAAGTCAGCCACAGCCCTGCTCCCTCTCCCAGCGCCACAACAAAGATGCAGCTTCGCTCCTCCTCCTCCTCCCAGAGCCCCAACCAGACCCGAATTCAGCCCGCTGACACCCCCATGGCCACGCAGACTGGTGAGTTTCCCAAAACCCTAACACACTCACTCTCTCTCACACACACTCAAGAGAGAGACACTGAATATGTAACATTCAGAGTAGTTCCTGACAGAGACGATGGAAGGGGAAAACTAGAAAGGATGTGGACATAATGCCGTTGTATTGCTGGCACATTGTACTCAGGCATAATGTGATGCTGCCGGGAATACATTATGCAAGCACTTCCCTGATACCTAACCTGCTTTGCTGTGTGATAGGAGGAAAGAACACTTTGCATTGCACTTAGTTACCGCTCATGCAAAGACAATTTTGCTGCCCCGGTACTGAAGCTGACTGTCTTATTTTTTTTCTGGCACCCGGTCAAAACTATACACATAATCCAGAACCTTATTCTGATTGTCACTTTCTGTAATTCTAATCTTTGTAATACTCAGTGTTTGTTCACTGTGCACAAGCCAAATCAATATGCATGAAAGTAAACTTCACACATTCTTTTTTATTATTAATTTTTTATTTTTCTCCTTTTTTCCATCTTTCTTTGTTAACATAACTTCTCTTACATGATATTTAGGCAGAAGGCCCTTTTTTACAGGCCCTTTTTTGTATACAGTAGTGAATTTCACACATTCTTGGTAAAGAAAATATACACTAATCCTCAAAGAATTAAGCACAAAGTTGGATTACCCTTCACTAATCACAGAGGTCTGGCACTGGCTTCACATTCTAACTGTGATTTATTATCTAAATTTCTTTTCAGAACCCATTTCAGACCAGAGTGACATAGAGAGTCGTATCAGGGCCCTGAAGGAAGAACTAAGCAAACGAAAATCTATGGCCTACCAGCTCAAGAAAGAGCAGAAGAAAAGGCACAAGGAGCGCCTGAAAGCACAGGAGGCCAGCCTACTCAAACAGTTGGAGGTAAGTGTATGTACATTGTAAGTTTGTTATGTGTATGTGCATATATGTACAAATGTAAAGATAAATTTACACACCTATTAACTCTTCCTTCCCATTCTGGTTTCTTTTCAGAACTATAACAACTTTATTGAGAAAACACAAGCAGAACTGAGCAAGGAGCCGGATTCAATGCCTGATACCAAGTCCCAGATCAAAGATTCCACTTCAGTCACAGAACAGTCCCATATTAAACTACCTGCTCACAGGTACAAAAGACTTGTACTAATGTATCTTATACCAAAATATGGGTAAGAACAGACTGGTATTCAATTAAAAGCAAATTTCACTTTCGCAGGTATGAAACCAACAAGATCTCTGACTCTGAAAGGAAGAAAATTGATGCTTCATTAGATCACAGTGAGTAATTTATTCTCATCATACCTCATACATTAAGTATGTAAAGTATTTATTCATGCAGGTGTTCCAATAATCATGTATTCCTCTCTTATTCTAACAGATGCCCTTTCTCAACCAGATGATAGTAGATCCACCTCAGTGCCTATAGAATTATCTGATGAGGACCCACCAACAGTCACTCCAACTCCAGTATACGGCAGCCCAGAGGGCCCAACCTCAGCACGCAGGAGCCATCATTTCACAGAGGACCCTTTAAGACCTTTGTCTAAAGCCCAGATCATAGAGTCTGGGGATGAGAACCTTGTGTCTGAAGAGCTGGAGGTGGAAGTCAGTCACAGGTCTGAGGCTCAACATTCTGAATGTCTGCTCAAACTAGAAAAGGAAAACCGATTTGACTCCCAGGACTCCCCATCCCCGAGGAAAGAACTTTCATCCGTTTGCCTGGAACAAGATAAACAAACAAAGACGAGGGAATCGTCTGAATCTGAAGAAGTTGTAAAATCTATTATTGCACATTCGGCTTCAATTGACCTCAAAACCTCACAGCATCCAAGTGTCAGTGACCATTCCCGTTCCCCTGACTCGGATTCCTACTCTTCAAAGAAGGAGGCATTCATAAAGGAGGCTAAGGCCTCCTCTCCCTTGGCAGATGGCTATCATGATGACTTTGAGTCATCAGGAGATTTGTCAGCCAGGGAGGATTGTCGTAGTTCTAAACCTACCTCTCCATTCTCCCTTAATGAAATCAAGGGTTCGATAAAGGACTCCACTCACAGGGCCACGCTGATTGTCAGCCAAGATGAGGAGGTAGAGGAGGAAATAGCTGAAGAACTAAGTCACCATTCAGGGATGAGTGGTGAAAGCCTTCAATCTGGAAAACTGTTAGATCTTCATAAGCAGGCGGAAGACTCCAAGCACGACAGCAAGAGCTTTAATTCCACCCACTCAGCCCCCATCTCTCCTTTACAGACCCCCCTCTCTCCTGTTGTAGATGAAATGCCAAGTTTTAACATTGGAGACCGAGTGCTCGTCGGCAGCGTTCAACCCGGAACTCTGAGGTTTAAAGGTACGACTCGCTTTGCCAATGGCTTCTGGGCAGGTGTGGAACTGGATAAGTCTGAAGGCAGTAACAACGGCACTTATGATGGGGTGGTGTACTTTGAGTGTGATGTGTGCCATGGTATCTTTGCTCCGCCAGATAAGATCACACACCTACCAGACAAATTTGAGCTGTACACAGACACCACAGAGGACGAGGACTCGTTCTTTGACGACATGTCAGATAAAGGTGGGGATAAACGTAAAACAGATGTGGACAAATCCACAAAACATGGAAATCTGGAGACTAAAAATGGACAGACTTCTCACAAAGACTTAACGTCTGGAGATAAAAAGGTTACGGATGAGTCTGTTTCCCCATATCAGCACCCTACACCGAAAGAAGTATCCCACCTCAACTCACAGCATCACAAAGAATCAAAACCCCCGATTGCTAACGGAAAAAGTGGTGACATCATCTTGGACTTGGAAGACGGAGACACCACTCTCCTCATCTCTGACATAGACAGGATCAGCCGTGAGAAGCAGAGTCAGAAGGACCTTACTGCCTTCATCGAGAATGAAGATGTAGACTCCAACAACCAGTTACCTCCTGCTGACGTTTCCAGAGATATCAGGGAAGATAAGGCAGAGCAGAAAGAAAGACTTTCACTGGACACATGCGCAGACCAGCTCCTCGACAACATCGTGAAAGACACAGTGAAGCAGTTTGCTCAGATTAAAAAGGCTAAAGAGCAGAAGATAGAAGCTGCCAATCAGATAAATGGAGACCTCTTTGAAACAGAAGAAGCAGAATGGATCTCTTCAGTGGAACAAAAAGATGGCCTGCCTTTCTTCCTACCTGCAGAAAAAGAGGAGCTTTCTTCTCCAGAGCTGTTTAACAGACCAGTGAGTCTTCTTTTCTGATTCTTTCCTCAAATTAAAATAAAAACATTTTGTCCTTATATATTTCTTAATATCATATAAAAAGAATGGTCATGATCAGTCAGCAAAGAATTTTTGAAATGCGTAATTTAATTATTAATTTGTTTTTTGACTCTTGCAACATTATCAGGTTGCTGACAACAACTTGTTTATTTGACCAGGACAACCCTTGTTTGTTTTTGGGTTGTGTTCAGCCAAAGTCCAATGTTCACAGACTATTGATTTCAGTTCTCTTTGCTGAACACATCTTTTGTCTGAAACATCAGTAAAAAAGAGTCCTCTTAAACACTACATTGAAAGTAAAAAAACATGATTTGTAATGGGGCTTGCTCGCTCATGTATTCATATTATTAGAAGATTCAAATATCAAATTCAAAGTTTGCACAATATTAACTTTTTTTTCCTGTATATCTCTCACAACAGGAGAGTCCTGTGTTGGGGGCCAGCGGTCAAGAAGAGCTTGCCAAGCGGCTAGCAGAGCTGGAACTGAGCCGTGAACTGCTAGATGAGCTTGGTGACGAGCAGGACTGGTTTGATGAAGACTTTGGCCTCAGTTCCCGGAGGGAACAGCAAAGGCTCAAACAGAAACAGAGGGAGGAAGAGAACAAGGCAAAGTTGGGAGGAGCAGTAGCTCTGGGGGGGCTAATCCCATCACCAGGTGGGGAACAGCAGGTAAAGACTCCGCCTAGACCTGAGCTTCCCCTTCCCATGCCCCCTAAGCTACCAGAGCAGCCAGCCATGGTGGTGCCCCACTCGGCCACAGAGGTAGAGAAAATGGTCCATGCTGCCACTCAGGAGATCTGGGAGAGCTGTGGCCTCGGGAAGGAGGGAGAACCAACACTTGCAAAATTGCCCTACCCCAAACCGTCACAAGAGTATTTGGGTAAAGAGCCCAGCAGCCAGGACCAGGAGGCCCTCTGCATCCACAGCTACAGAAAGGTGAACACAATAACTTGCAGTACAAAGCTATGTAATAGACAATTTAACACATATTCAGTACACCACTACCATGTTTCAGTAGTTCTGAGCCCACGGCAACAGGACTTGCAGAGTCTTAAAAGAAACCGCAGTCCACTAGAGTTAAAAGCCAGCTGATTTTCCATTATCCAGCAAAAGCCCCTGTGGATGAGCATCAAGACTATGTTGCAGTTCCAGTTGAGTGTCTTACAACTAATGTGTATATGTTACTGTGAAACTTTAGTCTCCTGCTTCAGAGTCTTCCTCAAATAGTCAGATGCTTTGCTTTGATAGCAAATACCAGATCTGTAGTAAATGCTGACATTTTATTCACCTAATAATGGAGCAGTGTTGTTGAATGTACTGCGCCAACATCTACTACTTCTAAGCCGACCATTTAATTTAATATGACTTTCCACTTTTTGTATTAATACAATTAAGCTCCTTTATCTCATTATTCCATCACTCCCCAGGCTGTGTATGACCTGACATGGGAGATCCTTCAGGATATCTATGCCGAAGACCCCAATGCTGATCAGCCTCAGTGGGTCAAACCAAGGCGTGCCCAGTCCTCTTTTTTCCACAGAGTCAAGACACCAGGAGACATCAATAAAATCAAGGTACAGTATTACAGGAGAGTTATCAACAATGGCAAGAAATTCTGTTTATTAGTATTACTCTATTCTTAAAATCTAGTTACCATGTCAAAGGTCAGCTAGAATTTTTGAATACAGTAGGACCTTCACTTCACTGGTTTTATCTGTTGAAATGAGACTAGAAATATAACTGACGTCTGATTGATAACCCCTGTTATCAGCAATTTTGCACAATTGAATTGCAGTAATATAGTTCTTGGTCACATAAATTCAAATGCAATGCTGTGCCATTTCTGCAAGGTGATATGTGTTTTTTTTTTTTTATGTTGTTGACCAGGAATTCGTCTCAGCAGAAGTACTGAAAATGTACGGTCTGACAAAAGATCACAACCAGAAAACCGACTGGCAGAAGATGCTCAAATTTGGCAGAAAGAAAAAGGACAGAGTCGATCACATACTGGTAAGTGCAGAGTTAAATATTTGTGGTGTTTTTTGTACATGTACATTTTTAAAAAGCAGCAGTTTACATCAGTCATCATTACATCAACTAATATACTGTACAGAAGGAATCCGTGAGCCACGTATTTTTCATCTTACAAAATTGTTCAGGTGTTGCTTGAATTATTTTCACTAAAAATATATATTTTGTGTGAACTTGAAAGCATTGTGTGCCTTTTTTTTATAATATCAGGATCCTCATATTTTCACAAGATGCAGAAGCTTTATAAAGCTTTATTTTTTATGTTTTAAAGTTGAGGCATTTTAATTGAGGATTATAATCTTTAATGATTTCTGAGTAGATTGCTACAAGTGCACAAAAGTAGTGTTGTGCATATTTCATTCTATCATACAATTTTTCTGAGAAATGTCATCTTTTAGTTATGAAAGTCTCCCACTTCCATCACTGGGATTCAGTCGTTGACATTATTTGTCTCTCAGGTACAAGAACTCCATGAGGAGGAGGCCCAGTGGGTCAACTACGACGAGGACGAGCTGTTTGTCAAGATGCAGCTGGCAGACAGCATCTTTGATGCGTTGCTGAAGGACACCGCAAACGTTCTGAACCTAATCTCTGAGAAGAGATCCAAACGAGGCACCCTCTCCTGACAGCTTTCCTGCTTCGGTTTCGAACTACAACCTCTAGCTCAATCCCAGTGTTTCCTCGCCCCAGAGAATTCCAGCCAACCCACCGCCGCTCGGTCTTCCACCAGCTGATGTGCCAACAGCAACCCTCAGATGCCTTCAGTCCCAGCATTACCTCTCAGCTAAACAACTCCTACTTATTTCTGTGACTTTTGAGTTGCTGATTTTTGCTTCAGCTAAAAAGAAAAAAAAAAAAGTTTTAAAATTTGTTTTACACACAAAACGCCTCTCGAGCAATCCAGCCTTCTTAAACCGTAACACCATCTAGTCTCAGTTCTCCTCTCCTGCACTGGTCCTTTTGTAACTGCCAGTCGGAGAATGAGTAGATGTTCTGATTAGATGGGCCGTGCCATTTGGTTAGCATCTAGTCCATCAGTGCTGCTAAGTCTATTGTTCCATATTGTAGGTATATAAAATCCACTTGGAACAAAATTAGGTTGGTATATTTTGTATTGAATCTTAAAGTAAATATATATATATATGGGTTCAAAAGTTGTAATAAAGTAGGAGATAGAAAATATACAGTGTAGACCACAGGTCTTGGACAGTGACACATTTTCTGTTAATTTGGAAATCAAACTATGGGGTTGAATGTTCAGTGTTTATATCCATATAAATTTAATAGTTGTAAACTTTTTATTCATAGTCCACTACTTTTTGGGGACTGTAAACTTAAATTTATAAAAATGACTGAAACCTCCACATCAACAGACACTTCTCCCTGCTGATGCCACTGTGCTGCCCCCATCTTTACTTCTTGTTTGTTTCAGGGACTTTTTCCCCTTCAGTCTGATTCTCGGTGACTACAAGACGTGCTCTGTTAGACTGAGATCAGGTGACTTACACAGCCAGTAGAAATATTCCACCGTGTGTCCTCTCTTGTGAAAAACTCATTGTCGTGCTGCATTTGTTTAAATTCCACTAATTTCATTCTCATACCAAGTATGGATGTTTGTTTGTTTTTTATGGATGATTTTACTTCCAACTAAAAACGTGTCACTGATCTAAAACCTGTAGCTTGTGCTGTAGTGAAACATCACTGAAATCAGATATTGTGTGAAAACTCTTAAATATATTATTTATTGTATGAAAAAAATGTTTGATTAAAGGAGAAAGTAACATTTGGAATTGTAAATGATCTTGTCAAAATACAGAGAAGAGATAATTTTAACGTGTGAAGCAAATCTAATGTAATTGTAAAAGCACAAACTTTAATGTGAATGTGAACATGGCAATACATTATGTAGGCGATTGCAAAGAATGCTATTGAAACCAGAGAAGAACATGGGAACAGTTTTAATATTTAAAAGTTGTAGTGTTCATAATTAGTTGAAACTGTTTGTATGGCTTTTTTTTGTGGCCACAGCTGTCCAGTCGGTCAACACAATCACTGTCCCACTTCTGTGCTATATGTAAATATTAGGAAGCCTACACATACATTACTTTATGCACTAATGTTAACCGTTGGAAAACATCTCATTCAGCGTAAAGTTTGTCGACTGATTTGAATTTTTCTGTGCTAAAACTGAAGCTTTGCATCCCCATTTAACAGTTTTTCATCGTCAGGCGACTCACATTGTGTGAATGTGTCCCATCGACGCCACGTTAAAAATCCAGTTGAGTGTAAAGACACTACATGATATATAGGATGGAAGTGGGGTGCAAAAGAATGGCAGTAGGCTTGACTTGATATTTTTAGAATCACCTTTTAGGACAGTACTGAAATGCTGGATTTGAGCCTTATTTATCCTACAGCCCAGTTCCTCCAATGTCTTTTTAGAAAACACTTGTAATTATCTCGTGTCTTCATCAGTCGTTCCTGGTGGAAAAAAAGTTGCTGTAGCAGAACAGTTTTCAGTCATTTCAGCCACAGCGTGTTTTGCATCAACGCGGTTGTCAAATATTTGGCTTTAGTGATCGGCAAGTTCAAACCAGCCATCAGAATGTAGCCTGGTGATTTACTCAGACAGCAAAGGTCGTCTCTCTCAACATTCAGTTTAAGTGCCTCTTTAAGTTCGGTTTCTGACAAAACTGTCTGTCTCGACCTCTTTTGGACCTATTTTTCTTTGAATGTCTCTTTCAACTGCTGTAAACTACCGTTTTTTGTAAACGATCCTTAAACGACTGCTCTTCCCTCTCGACCGTTTTTTACGATACTTCAGTTTCTGCCTTATCAGTCTTTCTGTATCAAAGCATACTGTAGTTGAAGAAAGGTTCATAAACCCTCTCATTTTCCTGTGCCTCAGTTTGAGGAAATGATTGTAATAGTAACAAAACAGATGGCTCAGTCCAGATGTAATACACGCTTCTTCTCCACATTAGCCCCCATGCCTGTTTTTGCAGGCACCGATGACTCATTTTATTGATACGCCATTATCAGGAACTAGCTGCTGGAAACTCTCCATCATAAACACACAGTCTCCAGCATCAGGCTGCACAGGGCGAGTCACAGGACTGATGTGGCTGAGCACACAGGACTTTATCCAAGGCCTTATTGTGGTCCTCAATGTCAGCGCTGCTTTGATTCATCAAACTGTATGACAGAGCCTGTTAATCTTCACTGACTGTTTTTTTTTTTTAGCTAAAGTGACCTTAAACTGAGTACTTATATCTTCTTTTTTTCCTACTATTGATGTTTTAACTGTTGCTCCGGTGTATGTTCAAAGTGTAAGTTATATAATGTAGAAAAAGACCAAAAAGAACATTTGATACCAATCTCTCCATGCTGTATGACTTGTACGTCTGGTCTGTAGGTGTATGTATAACGGTGACATGGTTTTCTGCAAGGCTTTATAGCAAATCCTCGATTGTCCTCTAGAATTGATTGTATGTGGGAGGAAGTTAAGTTTCCCCTTTGTAACTATGCAGTACTTTGGTCTTATGCATTATTTTCTATGTATGGACTGAACAGCTCAGACCCGATGTCCTCCATAGATTTAAAAAAAAAAAAAAGAAATCTTTCAAGAAGTGTAAAGTGGAGCGGCTCCTTTCACTACTGGTCTGAAGTTAGCTTTGGAGCAACTTTAATAGTGTCTTTTGATCCTAATAATTAAATAATTAAAAAATAGGCACAAAAGATTTGATTATCAATTTAACCCGGTCAGACTAGATTTTCATCTTTTGAAATGTTTATGAATATTTATAATAATGTGCTGTGAGTGTGCGCTAAGTGCACTTGGAGACATGTACAATTATTTTATGGGTGTAAATATATATGCAATGTGTCTATCCAATCTGACCCACTGTTACTGTAACCGGAGAGATTGTTGTAAAATAAACACTGTCTACTTTGCAAATATGTATATATTCTATTTGTTGACTAAATGAACTTTGAAACTGTAAATAAAGCTTTCATTGTTTCTAAAGGAATGCTGTCTGGTATTGGTGTCGTTTAGAGTGCAGTAGTTACCGCAGTGTTGCTGCTGCGCTCACAGCAAACCGCAGGATTTGCGCCAAGACTGATTGTTGGGTTCTAACCAAAAGTCGGTTTGTTGAGGTTTGTGGGCTTGTTGTTTACTTAAAACTACAACACCAGGATGTGTTTGGATGTAGGAGAGTTCCATTGTGTAACAAAAACGATCCCTAAGACGACTACATCATCTGCTTGTATTTAGACATTAAATAAACCACATTTTATGGTCTCCCATAGCGAAAGGATTTTTGCGCGGTTGTCATGGAGATATAACCCGTGTATCTTGACATTTTTCAACTTAAATATAAGTTAATGGAAAACTAATTTCATCCATATCCAAATGCGGATATATGAAATCTATATGCAGTTTATCTGCACATATAATACAATATATGTTGCATATATGCTGCAATAATGTCGCATTAAGGTCCCATATAGGCCAAACTGAGGTGCACATATGTGCGTATACAGGCCATATAGGTCTCCTGTAGGTATTGCTTCTTTATATCCATATATAAGCCCTATAAACAGCATTTTATGGTCATACCTACAGGATATCTCTCCTATACAGCTCATATAACCAGTGGCAGGTTCTGGTCATATCTTGTACATATAGCATATTTTGTATTATCAAGGTAATAACTGCATATTTGTAGTTATTGAATATACGTGTGTGTGTCTGTATATATACACTCCTCACAATAAGTTAGAGATATTGTGAGAGATTCATTTGGGGTAATAAATATTAAACTAATAAAAATGGTGTTTCTTCTCATTCACTATTAGTAATATCAACTTTTACTTGAACGTATTTCATTAAAATTCAGACCAAATAAGAATGGCATTCGTGTAAATAACAATATCCCTAGCTTATTGTGAGTAGTGTATGTACATATAACACAAGAAACGGCAAATTTGATATATATCACATATTCAAAACCTATATTAAAACATATATAGGTTATTTCCGTGTGTGTGTATGAAAATTTAAATAAATAAAAGCTAAAATAAATTATTAAAATCATTATTTATAGTTATTTTATGTAGGAAACAAACTGACCTGTCACTTTAAATCGCCTCATTAGTCGCTATTAAACATCAAAGGAAGTTTAAACTCTAACGGTTGACGTTAGCCTGGTGACTGATAGTACAGCGGTGGTGTGTTTAATGACTGGTGGTGTGTTTAATGACTGGTAGCTCGCCAGGGGGAGGACCCATGAAGGCTGCTGACCAGAGAATAACAAGAGAGAAGGGGAAAAGTTCTATCAACTTCTGTCACACCGAGAAGGAAACTTGCCTTCCGAGTTCAGACGGTTAGCAGCAGCAGCAGCGGCGGCGGCAGCAGCGGCAGCGGCAAGCTTGGACAGGGAAAGATGGCGCGGCGCGGCGGTGACCGTGCCACGTCTCGGTTTAGTGGAGAAACACATCTGAGAAAGAAGGCGACCGCATCTGCAGTTTGGCTGTGTTTCTGTCTACTTTTCCCTCCAGCCGCGGAGGCCGGATTGTACACGGACTCCGACCAGATCTTCTTGCTAACTCCGGAAAACGTGATACCGTATTTGCTGAACTCCACCTCCGCCGTAGTTGTGGAGTTTTACGCCTCTTGGTGCGGACACTGCATCGCCTTCTCACCGGTTTACAAAAGCCTGGCAAGAGACATTAAAGGTTGGTGCACGGCACGTTGCTGCAGCGGTTTAATCAACGTGGATTATTTTATTTCATAAGACATTTGCCTGTACGCAGCTGTCAGTTTTACTCCACAGACTCACGCCTGTTTTTAAGGCATCTGCATTCAAGCAAACAAGCATCACGCTGTTGTTTCTACCTGTTAATTAGATCATCTGATTTATTACGGGTGTTTTAATTCTGCCCGTCTCATCTGACAGCTAATGTGTCAAATGTCTCATGAGCCAAATGAAACATCACAGAGCCACGAGAATACATATAAATACTGTTGTCAAGGGTGAAGTTGATGTGGCACAGGGCCTGACACAGTCATGGGATTATTTCCAGTGTTTCACCCTCACACACAGTCAATAATGGTAACGGATCCCTTGGTATGCTATTAAAATACCTGGACATTTGCTTGACATTTTAGAAGGCTGCAGGTGAGATTAGGAGCAGATGACAGTTCTATAAATTTGCATCCACAGGAGAACCCTGATATGAGTCAGCTTCAGTGAACCTGGACATCTTTGGCAGGGATAGAAGGTCATTAAACTAAATATGTACTGTTTGTCTCCCTCTCTCTCTTGTTTGATGTCTGTTTTTTTAGAGTGGAAGCCAGCTGTGGACCTGGCTGCTGTAGACTGTGCTGCAGAGCAGAACAGGAAGCTTTGCGCTGCCTTCAGCATCAGAGGATATCCAACTTTAAAGGTATCGTTAATGAACTGCTCACAGAAGCCTGCACATCTTAGAGCCCTGTATCTATTCACTGTGTATATTGAGAGTTCAGTTTTTTTCATTCTGTAAAGCTGATGGCCAGGGGGAAATGTGTGCAGGAGATGATAAGCATGTTTCCTCCACTGTGTCTAAAGAGACAAAAAACGTATAGACAGATATATTCAAGGTTTTTAATGTATATGTATATACACACACCCACACACACAGTATCTATAAATAGCCATTAGTTGCCATCCTACAAGGAAGAAGGAAGATTCCTGTGGTCATTGTCTTGCAGAAGCACACCACACTGTATTAACAGTTACTGCTGTCATTCAGTTTCTCCACTTTCACACTGCTCTGATACATTTTCCAAACTAATCATTAAAACAAGAATGTTCACACTTTTGCTCGAAATTGGCCACGAGGTGCTTCCCTTTTTAAATACCGACGTGTGTTTTTGATTTACGTGTTGTGTATAATGTGCATCAGTGTAAATGTAACACCTTAAGAGTTTGTTTTAACACTACTGGTGTTAAAAGGAAGTCTTTAAATGTTATATTTACATTGGTGATTTTGCTGTGTCCACGTATTTGATTTACCAAATCTAGTTAGTTTAAGGAAATAAGGGTCAGTGACAGCACTGTCATATGGTGTAACTCTAAAAACTCTCTTAAAAAGGTTTTTAAAAAGTTAAAAACACATGCTATCAAACAAGTTTTATATTCTAGGTGGATTTATCGTTCTTTTTCTGTTACACCATTTGACATTTCATGTAAAAAAAAAAAAAAAAAAAAAGAAATCTCACAAAATCGTGATATATCGTGAAATGATCTAATGGACTAAATAAATTAAACAGGAAACTAACATGAACACAAAACATACATGTTTTGATAGACCTGATGAATGCTTCTTAAATCTGCATTTTAAAAAGTTTTTGACTTTCTTGCCAAACATTATTTGTCATTGACCCATAACTGTTGTATCCAGTGACCAGTCACTGTCACATTGCTTAATTACAAGTTGTGTTTAAAGGTCCTGTATAATGCAGTTTTCTGGATTTTATTTGATGTTTTGATATATTTGTAATTTAAAGTATTAAAATTCACCTCAATGTAGTTTTATAGTGCTCTCTCAAGTGCCTCCCACAGGTCGTTTTTTTTGGTCTGTCTCGTTAATTTTAATGAGCCTCTTTTCTGATTGGCTGAGTTTCATTTGGAATATTGAAAAAAAAGTGGATGTGACGGTGGGGGGCAGGTGGGAATCTCCACAGGTGTAGGGCCCTACTGTATGACATCACAAAGTCAAGGAAGTACAAACAACCCATGAGATGGCAAAGTTTCTAAATCCAGGCTGTGTGCATTTCTCTGTTTTTTCTAAGTCTTTTAAGATTGGGACAGTTCTTATATAACCCCTAAACATTATAAAGAGTGTCTATTTGCATGACATAAGACCTTCAAGTTATTAATTGTTTCAGTCTGTGACGGGTTGTGTTTGATACTGTAATTGCAGTTTCCTCAGTGGAAATCACTTTTGCATGATCAGCATCCATGCTGCAGAAACGCCTCCACCATCAAACATCTGCATTTGTATTTTGCAGGAAATTGCATCATATCTGATTAGTCAGCAGTAGTGTGTTTAAGCCTCTGCTCTCAGCCCCCGTCTCTCCGCTCTGTCATCCAGTGAAAGCCGATTAAAAAAAAAAAAAACAAAGAGCTCCTTCTGTTTGAATTCACTTGAATTCACAATGGAGCTTTAACATCTGCGACTCATTTTGAACCAGGAAGGATTTAGGGGTCAAGGCGGGCAGAGGGGAAGTCTGTCCCCGCCGACCAAACATTACACAACATCGTTCTGCTTCTCTCATGGTTGTGTGAGGCCAGTTTGAGCTGATCTCACTTCTCTCCTCCAACTTCCCTCTTAACACCCCCTCCCCCCTCCGCTCTCTCTTTCACTCCACAGTTCTTCCGTGCCTATTCCGGCAAGGCTGACTCGCCTGGACAAGCTTTTAAAGGTATTAAAAAAAAGGGAGTTTGTTTACTTAAAGTATACACTCCACCCTGAATTGTCTTTCATATGGAGCGTGCAGTTTAAACAGGTGTCATGTCAGAGTAGGAACATGCAAAGTGAATAAGTAGTTTATCATCAAACTGATAGTCAGCCTTTTGTCTAATGCTTTAGTATTTGCTTAAGTCAACTCTACTGTGTAACCATACAGGATTTAGACACTTGTGTAATATTGCAGGGACACCATCATTACTGTGTTCTAGTGAACAACGGTCCTGTATGAGGAGGTGTGTAATGTTCTCCTGATGTTCTTTGATCCTCAGGTTTTCCCCGGGATGTTCAAGGTCTCCGACACAAAATCATAGATAAACTGGCAACCCATGAAGAGCCCTGGCCTCCTGCCTGCCCCCCACTGGAGCCCATTAGGTCAGCACACATCCACATTATGTTCACTTTCATTATGTTATATTATGTTCATGTTCATGGTTATCTGCAGTATTTCCTCTGTACATTTGTTTACTGTAGAAACTGCATACAGAAATTTTATTACAATATAATAATAGTGCAGGAAAAGGAAACCGGATGCATTAGTCGAGTTTCTCTTCCTTTTAGCTTTAAGGGGAAACTGCCATCACTCCTTTCAGAAACATGGTTTTGGTCTTTTTATTGTAGTTTCAAAACTAATAAGTAAAATTGAACCCCCACTCACTTACTGTACAACAGATGTCTAATGGAAACTGTGCTTTTTTCGACCAAAAGAACATTTTTGAAGTAGGAATTACATTTAAAAGCACATTTGAGGCTAGGGTAGAGTAGTATTGCGGCTATAGTCTACAAATATTGCAGGAATAAAGGAGAAATCCAAGGCAACCTAAAACTAAATAAAAAAAAAATGCTTTAAATGAAATTAGTTAATTATTTCAATATAGAATGCTATTTTTATCGCCCTCATCCTGAATGTCTATTTCCCCCTTTTGATCTAATTTGTTTTAATAACTCTTAGTTTCATTAGTAACATTCATCGAGGGATTACTTTGGCATTAATATAATGTTTATCTAAGATTCCAGTCTGATGTTTTGTCTCCTCCTTTCCCTCCAGCGAAGCAGAAATTGACAGCTTCTTTGAGACCAATAACGTTCAATACCTGGCCCTGATCTTTGAGGACTCGCAATCCTACGTCGGCCAAGAGGTAACAACTCCTGTTCCCATCCACCCACTCTGTTTTTCTCTTCTCTAGAACTGTTTTAAGAAAAAAAAGTTGTTTAAATCAGATGGTGTACTGTTTGATAGAAAAGTACCCATTTACACTATTTTATATTTTTCATATTAATAACATGATATATGCAAGATAAATATGTTGAAATAAATGTGACTAAAACGTTTTCCCCCTTTCTTCCATATGTGTGCACTGTGTACATCAGGTGACTCTGGACCTGTTGCAGTTTGAGAACATTGCAGTGCGGAGGGTCCTGAAGACTGAAGGAGGTGTGGTGACCAAACTGGGAGTAACCGAGTTCCCATCCTGCTACCTTTATTATCCCGGAGGAAACTTCACCAGACTCAAAGTGTGAGTGGTTTTGTAGTTTTTCACTGTTACAATATGTAACACTTGGTACAAGTTTGTTTGTTCAAGAAAATAGAAAAAATAACTGGATACAGAAGTGGGCCCCCTTAATTCTATTGCTTAACTATGTCGTGGGTATAGGCCTTTTACAGCAGGAAATGCACTGGTACAACTGAAAACATCAATGTCGAGTTTTTCCAGATTCATCACCCTGGTATAGGGTATGTTTTCCTTGAGGCATTGTTAACATTATTGGTTACACCTGCTGCCGTGTCTGCTGAAACTGAGGCCTTACAAAGTGAGACAGCCACGTGCAGACCTCCACGTTAAGGGAGTCGGCATTAAATTAGACGTAAAATTGCAAAACAAACCTTCCACTTAACGCCATGATCAGCAAACATCTGTCACCATGGATATATATTAGTTTAATAGTGCAAACATTCAACATAGTTTTTTTTCCTTATGTCACCAAAACAATCAGCAGGTGTGTTATTTAAAGATTAATTGGCTTTTCAGCTGTACAGAATCCACCTCAACGGGTGTCTTAATTTAATTGTTTGGTTAGATCTCAAATGAGCACATGAACAAACTGTCCAACTTCAGCCTGAACACTAGTCTAATAAGCCAGAGTAAGTGAAAACACATGTGCTTGTGCGGGACTTTAAATGCTGTGTAAACACAACCATGAAAAGGACAGAGTAGCAAATAAAGACTGTCGCGTTGTTTGAGAAGGGATCTCATTGCACAATTAAACATTTTCACCTTTAATCTTTATGCAAAAACCCCACAGTAATAAGAGTAAGGGGTCTCCTGTTGTCTACTGGATAATACATTGGCACAAATTGCTGTTTTGGTGTGATCTGCAGGCACCAGTTGGCCCTGATTGTTCATTGTCTCAAGTCGTAAAAAGTGTGACAGTGTGTATTTGGAGATTGCATACAAATCCTTTTTTAACCTAATCATTTTTGACCCAAGGAGAGGAGGACATCAAAAGGAGGTTTCACAAAAATATATATTTTTTCTGTCTTAATTAGGGACATTTGGGGGAAAAAAAAACAAGAAATGCATTGTATCGATATATCGCAAATATTTTACTGTGATTTCCATTTACAAACAACGAGTTTATTCCCCTTCGGTTTCCATTGTTCAACACACAACAACTTTGCTTTCTGCTGAAAAGCTTCATCGTGTGCTCATTATCTGAACCCTATTCATGAGAATACTTTTAAACATCTGGCCTCTTAATGGGATCAGAGCATCAAAATCGCTCCCATTATTCACTATCATAAAGCGCCGCTGATCATTCCTCACCCTGCAAATTCATCTGCTGTTTATGCCTCTTTGTTTGGCTGTTTCAATAACTTGGCATGCAAAGAGGACTCTTTTTAGTTGACAAATGCAAAAAGGAAATGATTTATTGCTGATTTATTTATTCACCCTCCATCTCTCCCCTTCCAACCCCCCTCATCTCCATCACTGTACAGAGGGGAGGTTTTTTAATTTCTTGCATGAAAACAATGCCATTGCTTTTCTGGCTTCACCTGCCAAACAAGCCCCAGCCGCGCATGGCGACAGATGGCCTCCCATCATCGCTGAATGTCTGATTGATCCTGGGAGAGCGGAGTGTATAGTTGTGTATGTGTGTGTCTGTGTGTGTATATGTGTGTGTATGAGAGAGAGTGTGCGGGGGCGTCTCACATCCGTCATGCATGTAATGTGTGCTGGTCCCAGGTGTATGCATTCCCTCCCAGCCCTCCCTGATGCCTGCCTGCCCGCCAGCCCTGGGGATCACTGGATGAATGGCTCTCCCTCCACATCTGTACACTCCCACCAGACACGCAGGTGTAATTGAGTCCCGGGCTGGTGTGAGTGAGCGTGGGCCCAGAGTATCCATCCTCCTTATTACCATCCTGCTCCAGTTTTATGACTCTCTCTCCCTCTCTCTCCTCTCCCCTCTCTCTCTCTCTTTCTGATGAGGGGAGAAAGTAAATGAGAGGAGGATGTGAGGGTGTAGCAGAGAGAGAGAGGGTCCACATTAATGGTTGTGGTTCCAGTTCCACTGCCATCACACGGCTAGATGATCAGCTCTTTCTTTCTCTCTCTCTTTCTCTCTCTCTCTCTCTCTCTCTTCCCTATGCCACTCTGGCACCATCTGCTCAGGATTTGAAATGTGTTCCAGTAAGTGTGTAAAATATATGGCCACAAAAAAACAGGTCATAAAACAATTTTTATGGCAATGGACTTGAAAACAAAAGGTGCGGGAGGAAAAAAGAAGAGTGCATTTTGTGCGAGGATCCTCGCTTGGCTCCCGGCTATGCATTTACACAAAAGTGCGTGGACACCTGAATGTTACACTCATCAGCGATGGTTGAACAAATCACTCTAAAAGCATTGATTTGCAGCTGTAACAGCGGCCAAAGTTTGGAAACCTGGCTGCAGGAATTTGCTCCCATTTAGATGAAAGAGGATTAGCAAGGTCAGGCACTGAGGTTGGGCTTTAAGGTCTGTTGGAGATACAATTCATAGTCAGGGCTCTGAGTCTGAGCAGGCCATGCGATTCTGATACAGCAAACTTTTTTTTAATGGAACCACTCAGGGACTTCCCTGTTAAATCCCTGATGTTCCCTGTTATATTGTAGTTAGTTAATTACATCCTTTTTTTTCATTTGGCTGACACTTTTATCCATTTATTTTTTAATTCACATAAGAAATGACTTGAAGTGCTAAAAGGTGATCAGGATCTAAGGTGTTTCAGCATACAGTGTGGATCTGGGAAGCTCAATCCACCATCATGGAATCCAAAAACAAAGAGTTTGGATCGTAATTTTTGTACCAAGGCATTGAGTGAATTATTAGTTGTATTAGTTGTAGTTGGAATCTAGGAGCTAACGAGACCATGAGAAACAGCCCTAGGCAAAAAGTACAAAAACAGTGTGTGGACTCGGTTGTCCTAATTAGTGGCCCAAAGGTGAGTAACACCTGTCCTTTCCTCCCACAGCACCATCGAGGCTCGTTCTTTCTACTCTTTCGCCCTCCAGAGGCTGCCGGGGGTGGTGCGGTCAGGAAAGCCTCCACCAGTCGACACAGGCATCATCACCAACAGCACAGAGGAGCCCTGGAGACCCTTCAACAGGTATATGAATACTAGACACACCTCGCATGACGGTGTTCCTCTGTTTACCCTTATTATTTGTTGACATGAATATAACCATGTGTGATTGTTCGATCAGGTCCAGGGTGTATATGGCAGACCTGGAGTCAACGCTGCACTACTCCCTGCGTGTTGAGGTGGCCGCTCAATCCGTCATCAATGGAGAGGCCTTCAATGCTCTCAAAAAGTACATCACCGTCCTCACAAAGGTGAAATTAACAGAGAGAGCACTGCGTGAATACCTGCACAATGTGAACATGCATAAATTACAAAGCAAAGCATACACATCATACCATTTTTGAATCTTAAAAAAAAAATCAGAAATCAAATTTTTTAAAAAATATGAGGGAAAGATCTTAACATCTAAAGTGAAAACATGTATTTCAACAATTTATTATTTTTAATATTATTATTATTCTTTTATCTCTCCCTGCACTTTTACAAGGGGACATGTATTGTTAACCGTAAAAAAACAGTTTAAAAAAGGGCTAACTTTTGGATCCATGGGAATGAGTGAAAAGAAACTCCCTAAAAGAACCACTATTTTTTTTTTTAATCTAAAACCAACAGGAATGTGTAGTTGCAGCACATCTCCACTAGATGGAGAGTGAGACAGCAAAATGTTATTTCAGCTGTTAGATTTCAGCTATTTTGCAGATTTTAGTTTTTGTGTCATGCTTTTAATTCATTTAGCATCCATTAGGTTATTTTGCAAATTTACCTAATTGTTTTGTAAAAATGTTGTTTGTGACTACACACACACACACACACACACACAGTTGAACACATACATTATTGAAAGCACAAGTGAATGCCATTGACTTAAAAAGGAGCACAAACGCTCTCATGGGTATAGTTGACCCTCTTCATATTGGCTCCCAGGGGTATTGAAGCGTGGCTGCCACCCACTTACACACACGCAGCTTGATGGCAAGCCACCAGTCCTGGGACACCACAGCCACTCATCTTCCTCCTCCTCCTCCTCACGCTGTATCCCCTTTTGGCTTCACACAGGCATTTCTATAGATGCTTGTGACTGTGCCAGCCCTCTGTGGTTTCCCTAAAAATTCCCCCTCCCCCTTTCCAGACTTTTCATTCTGCCTTCTGTCCTGCCTCTGTTTTCTTTCATTCTTTCATCTCCCCCTCTCTTCATGGATATGCAAAATCTTCTAAATATTACAGGATTTCCTGTTTGTTTTTGATTATTCAACTTTCATATTCCTTTTACTATTCCCCTCCCTCTTTCGCTATCTATCTCTTTGCTCGTAGAAGTGTGCCAGGCAGGCAAACATGTTGTGATGATGAGGTCTGGCCTGTTAGCCCTATCCCTATTGGCTACGCACCAGGCTGTCTCACTGCCCGAGTCTGTCACCAATCTCTCTGATTATATCTCACTCTCTAGGGAGGCGTCGTAGCAAGCCAGTGTGTGTCTGTGCGCGTGTGTGGGGCAGAGCTCTGTGGCCTCCCATTAGCTCCAGTTTGTTTAGTCAATAGCGGCAGGTCCCAGTGGTATTTTTAGCCTGTCCCCTACCAGAATGGGCCAGCCGCTCAACAGGGCTTTGTATGGCTAAGGAGGTTGTCATTGTTGCTGCTGACCGGGACTCGTGACAGTCCTTATTGACATTAGACTAAGCGCTCTCCCTACAAAGAGAATCCATTCAACCGGTTAGCTTGTTAGGAGCAGTTAATGTAAGACAAGCAAGTAGAATGTGAAAGAGGGCGAAGGAAAGCAAAGAGGAATTGGGATGAGAGAGGTTAACAAAAAAGCTAAAAATTCATAATGGAAAAAATGATATTTTAATTTATATGCAAAATTCCCGGTGCAAATATTACAGAATGAAATGTAATTTTGGTAAGTAGTCTGTGGTGCTTTATATCATAATGAAGTTGATTGAAGAATAAAAGTTGTTGCTCGTAACTGACACAAAATGTAAAAAACATCAGAACTCCCTGCATGAGTCATATAATTAGATTAGAGTAAAAGTGACTCACACTGTCCTGACAGCGTGGGTGTCATCGTTTCACACTGGTGACACATTTCTCAATCATGACGTATTTCTTATTCTTTATTTTTACCAAACCAAACACTTAGCTGAAAGTGTATTTGCATAGCATGACGGCATTTATACGAGGTATGAACGCACAGTATGATCATGGCTCTGCGTTTGTGTGTCCTGTGCACATTAATGGGGAACTGTAAAGTCCGTGTGGAAATGAATTTTTATTCATCCCCCTCATGTATTCATCTTTTTACCCGAGCCTGGACTTGAAAACAAAATGATGATTTATTTGTTTCTCTCTTATCCACCGTAACATCGTCATTGCATCTCCAACCAAACATGTAAACACTGTTGTTTTTTTTTTTTCTCTCTCTCTTTTGTTTTTTGAACACAGTCATAAT
The DNA here is from genome assembly GCA_030544235.1 of Lepturacanthus savala. Lineage (NCBI taxonomy): Eukaryota > Metazoa > Chordata > Actinopteri > Scombriformes > Trichiuridae > Lepturacanthus > Lepturacanthus savala. Next base: position 19,053,389 of record CM060481.1, read on the forward strand.
ATTACTAGATTAACTGTCTTGTCAGGCCGAAGCCGGATTTATGAATCCTCTACATGTATATGAGGATTTAAAAAAGTGGATCTTGGGAAGCATGAGAGCATTAAATCGAGGTTTTTAAGGATTACACCTCTATCCTGCTTTTCTTGAAAGAAGCCCAGAGGGGTCAGAGGTTCAGGGGAATAAAAGAAAGAATTAAGAGGGGGGGGGCGTTGGTCTAAAGGGACACAGGCTTGGCCCTTCTCACGTCAGGGACATAATGTTCACATACGCCTTTATTACCAGTGTACTGTGTGTGTGTGTGTGTGTGTATGTGTGTGTGTGTGTGTGTGTGTGTGTGTGTGTGTAAACCAGCTGTTCATGTAATTATGAATGGCTGTGTTTAATAAGTAACTCATAAAGAATTGGCCTGTTCAGTTGGCTGTTTCCCTGTGGTAGCTTCAACCCTGTGGCTGTGTGTGTGTTTGTAAAGATGAGGCTGCTGTTTGCCTGCTGCCCACTCTGGCACATGTCTGCAGCCCCCCCCCCCCAAAAAGCTCAAGTCAACAGATGCCTCCCTCTCGGGACCCTCACCACAAGGAGCTTGCAGTTTCTCAAGTGCTGCTGATACTAATCCGATCAGTGATGACATATTGCCGGGGTGAAGGGGATTGTCATGGTCCAAACGGGATGGGGGCAGGAGGGGTTCAGGGTGAGGCAAAGTGTGTGTGGGTGTGGCTGTGTGTGTGTGTTTTTTTTTTTAAGATGGAAAGAGTAGATATAGAGCGAGACATGTAGTTGAAATGATACAAGTGTGTTTGAATCAATTTGAGTAATCCCAAATCCTGAATTTTATTCAATAACCGCCATGTCAGTTGATATAAATACTGTTAATTTTATTCTAAATGAATTATATTGTCTCACTTGATGTGCTTTTATCTATGAGGCTTCTTGCAGATGCAAACATCTAAATTAGTGTTTTTGATTATTTCCCCTCCAGTGATGTTTACATCCATGAAAGAAATTCTACAAATCATTTTATCTTAAATATAAAAAAATCATTTTTTCTCTAAGTATTTTTAGACAAATTTGCCATGTTTGCCTACTTGACTTAAAAAGTCAATACTGTACAGGCTGTGACGTGACCTTTCTTCCAATCAATGTCTTTTTACTGCTGGTTACACAGCAACTGTTTCCAAAACTATGAGCTGATTGATTGATACCATATGCAATCAAAGATGAAAGCCAGGGATTCGAAGAGGAATATTATTTAAAAAAATAAAGCATTAGAAGTAAAATAAGATGAATACGGTTGAGCAAGATGACTGACTAATATCTGGTTGTGATTACGTGCAAATTCAAAGTGAGCATGGTGAGCAATTGAGTCTGTACACGATTACCAGCCTGAGAGAATCCATGAATATTGTTGCGTTGGTGATGCTGAGCTAAGCCCATTAGTGGGAAACACCTGCGTTTTCTCTGCTGGTTAAATTCATACGGTTGTTTAATGAGCTTTTCTGACTGGTTGGCATCCAGACCTCAGATCCACACCTAAACCTATTATATCACTTTCCCAGTAGCAAGCAGCAGACATCAGAGGCCTTTGTGTGTCCTGGACACACAAAGGCCTCCTTTAGTTTTTGTGTGCTCGCATGTGTGCGCGCGTGCAAGAGTGTGCTCATGGGAATTTATGCACCAGAGTGAGATCAAGAGTTGTCAAAAAGGTGAATGTTTGCTGATGAATAGTTTTGCCCACATCTAAAAACTAATAAGTTCATGTTTGTTGCTTAAACTAAGTACTTTTCTGTTCATTTCTACAACAAAATAAAAGCCAACATAGTTTTCTGAATTCCAAGTGGATGAGTGCTGGACGCAGGATTCTGTTAGCCTCGGACACAGGTTTACGCAAATCACTGGGGGTCTGGTTAAGTGGTCACGGTGTAACACTCAGATCCTGTTAGAGGGTGATGAATAGAGGACTGAGCTGCTGATTGAAAGGTGTGTGTGTGTGTATGAGTGTGTGAGTGTGTGTGTGTATGAGTGTGTGAGTGTGTGTGTGTGTGCGTGTGTGTGTGCGTGCGTGCGTGTGCGTACATGCAGGTGTATTTAGCTGGACAGATGGTTGCGGCCAAATTAAAAAGGCCCACATTTTGAATGATTCATCGTAAGTCTACTTTCTGCTTTCTCTGTTAAGAAGACATTAACAATAAGTACGATTCAAAAATAGATGACTGATGCTTTGTGAGATGATCTCTCACATTCCGTCATCAAAAACAAAGGAGCCAAATATTAGGAAAAAATAAAAGTTACCATGGTAACAGTCTATGTGTCCTGTTGTTGAAGTCCAAGAAAGAACAAAAAGCTTGATCCCTTTAATGTGCTTATTTCTGAGGAACTGGACCATTATGATAAACTTTTCCACAGAGAGATTTACTGTAAGAATAGGAAGATCATTTAGCTGATATTTATTAAAGCACTCTCCTCTCTTTCCGCCGGTGCAGTCAGCTGTTTCTATTGTCAGTGCGGTATGTGTAACGACAGGCTTGTCTGTATCTGTCTTTACGCTGTCATCACTGGTCTCAAACACCCATCAGGTAGATTTCCTCTTTCTGTTCATGAACCTACTTCACTGGTTACACTATCATGTTTCCTCACAGCTGCGGTTGTTACCATGGCAGTGACTGTTTGAAAAGATGTAAATACACATCATAGGAGAACCTGAGTAGTCAGTGGCTATGTGGTCATTAGTGGCTTATGAAATGGATTTTAATAAAGGTAGAGGCTTAAGCTCGGATGTTGTCACATTTAGTGAAATCCCTTAAAGGTGCTGAGAGGGAAAAACACTCAAATCACGACTGCTGTGTAGTATCTAGTTGTTGTGCACAGTATTGTCAAAGATGTAAGACGTTTTGATTTGGTACATTTCATGCTAATATATATGGATGGATGAGGCTTAGAATATTCTATATTTTGATTATTGTTCACAAATACAAACGGCAAAAAAGTGCATTAGACATCTCAGTACTTTCCACAACCTGTATGTGGTACTTAGCTCTGAGCTTTTAATTAAAATCTTCAGCTAAGTTCTTGAGCACCATACAGTCTTCATGAGTGTAGGTGTGTGTGACCAAAAGCTAAAGTGAGAGGGAACCAACATCTCACTGACTGTGAGTCACTTTATTTCATTACATGTCAGTCAGTTGAACTTCATTAGTGGACATTTAGTTAGTCTGAAGGAATCTACTGTCTTAATCAATTAATAATTTCAGTACAGTTGACCAAATCTGATGGATTCACAGTTCCATTCTTTCTCAATAAAAATACATACACCTCTTATTCTCTCTCATCAGCAGCTTCATCTGATTGACTGCTCAAAGTTAACACTTATTCTCATTGTCTCTGTTGTTTTATGTCTGCAGCACTTTCCAGGCCGTCCTATTGTGATGAACCTGTTGCAGTCTCTAAACTCTTGGCTACAGAACCAGACTGCCAATGAGATTTCCTATGAGGCGTTTGAAAAGATACTGGATAACTCTGCTCAGGTGAGTCAAGACAGAGCTGCACAGACAAATATCCAATCAAATTTTATTCATAAGGCACTTTTCATACACTATAAATGCAACACAACCAGCTTTACAAGATAAAAACAAGAAATAGACAAAGTAATAAAAGTACTTATATCAACACAAGACACAGCAACAGACATGGACCCTGACACATACACATGCACCCAAATTGTCAGTATGAAAACATTACAGACATGGCAGAGCACTGAGGATCGAGATGACAACACCATCAATGGGAGCCACAGCTCCTACTGTGGAGGCCCCCCATGAGAAAACACTGGAGCTGATGGCTAAAAGAAAAGTAAAACAGTAAAAGTAAGACAGGATAAAGGCACAAGATGAGATGATGGCAAAGAGCATCAAAACTAAAGAGTAAAAGCTAAAAGGCTGTAAAATAAAATTTAGTGGAAAAAGTTAAGAGGATAAAAGAATAAAGAAAATCAGTTAAAGTACTTGGCTGGGGTGCGATAAATAAGATGGTCTAAGATCATTAAGACATTTAAAAACTAATAAAGGAGCCATGAATTCAATCCTAAAACACACAGGAAGCCATTGCAGGGATCTTAAAACCAGTGTAATGTGCACCTGCCCTCTGATCCTCGTCTGAATGTGTGCAGTTTTGTAATAATTGTAAATTGTGGATGGTCTTTTTGGGAAGTCCAGAGTGAAAGGCATTACGGTAATCTAAACAACAAGAGATAAAAGCAAACATCCTCACCTCCATGTTGGCCTTAGAGAGAAACGTGTGTCTTGATCGGGAATGGTGTGCTATTACTTTTATTTGCAAAATACACATTTTTTGCAATGTAAGTCATGACTGTGCAAGATTTCTCATGGGAATGAATGGAACAAGGTTAAAAAAACATCAGTTTTTGCATTGCAAACCGATTCCTCAGGCATAGTTTACATAGAGACTCTTTAAACTTTAAACTGTGGACACTTGTCTGTGTATTAATGTATTATCTCATGTTTTGATAGGTAATGTAGGTTTTGGTCAATCACTCACCAATGACCATGATCATTTTTGCAGAAATGTTGAGTTTATAGTAGAAGCTTATGATACTGAATGTTGTGCTTTAGTAAGTGACATAATCACTTAGAGTGTAGAAGAATAAAAATACGAATTTCATTTTTTGATTTCCACTGTCATCCCAGCCACAATTTACAACGTACACACATGATTTCTTTCCAGTTTGTACAGAAATTTGTTCTCATTAACTGAATTTGAATGGGCAGCCTTTCTGTTTTAAACTCAACAAAGTCTCCATAATATTTACTGTAGAACCACTAAATCACACCAAAACTTTCATGAAGTCCATTCAGCGATGAGGGTCCATGTTATTTTCTGATAGGAGCTACTGTTGCCAGTCAAAGCTTGAATTGGAGACCACTGCAGAGGGAAAAAAATTACGTTTTTCTCCACATTTATCTCTGCCTCTATCTGCAGTGCATCCATCGTCATTGGCAACCAGCTCAAGTTGTCATGGTAACCATTGAATCTAAGGCCAAACCTCGTTAAGGTTTATAAACTACTGGCACTCGTTAACATGTATAAATACTGCATATACACTGAATCAGACCGACATGATGCAGGTCACCACTCACACACACACCTCAGTGAAAACATAACTCACATACTGAATTTACATGATACACATGTTACTACACACAAATTATTTTGTTTTTTGTATTTTTTTATGAGAAGTCTGAAAATGAGCTTGAAATGTATTGTAAATATGTATAGTAAACCTTTTAAAGGGGCATAATTTGCTGAGTTAATACTTAAAAGAAATTATTTGTTGTAGATGTGCTCCTTTTTAATATAATAATGTAAATAATATCATAAATTTACAGTAGTATCCCCCAGAGCCCTTTCAAAACTTCCCTTGAGGAAATTTTCTAAGGAAAATTATTATTGGTTAAAAGGTTGATGGTGGAGAAAAGAGATCTGGGGTTGCTTTTATAGTCTGTAATAAGTTTTTAGAAACGGGATGTTCACCGTTCATTTCTTCTACACTGAAGTTGAGTCTTATTGTTCATCCGATTAGTCAAACGGCAACAAAATCATCCTGGGTTAACTTTTTTGTGTGTCCTCTCTTATTGGTGTTCATTGGCTTCAGAAGTGGCCAGTCTGTTACATACTGCCTTTAGGACACTGTGGAATGCATGAATATTAATTGAGAAAGAGAACAGATTTCTGTGAATTAAAGCAGGCAGGAATCCAAAAAGGAAACCCAGTAAAAAGAGGAGACCGGGCATGTAAGTAGGGAGAACAGAGGGCAGGGCATCATGAAATGCATCCAGACTCATGTGACTACGTCTGTCATTTTACGGAGCAACCAAGGTCACTTGTCAATCTGGCCACTTAATCAGTTCAAAAACTCCCCTCAGATGCACCGAAGTGATGCCGATTCTGTTAAACAAATGTCAACATGCGAGCTTGGTTGAAAAGCAGTAGGCAAAAAGATATTTATAGATAAATATCCAGATATTTCAATATGTACTTTGTCCTTGTCTCAGTGCCAGCACATACAGCTGAGAATCTATGTGCTGTTGTCTTTGGAATGAAGCCTGCATGCCTCCAGTATATGGCCCCTCGCAAATTGAAAGACTCACTTACTTACATCATTAGCTTTTAGCAGGCAAATCAATGGATCAATGAATCAATGGGAAGGTATGAATAGACTTCACCTCAGAGGAAATGGAGTCTGCGCACACACATGCATACACACGCCAAATCTTTACTATTGACATGTGAGTAACGCTGTCAATCACGCTAGCGATGGCAAGAGAGTGCGGCGAGAGAAACGACTTTGTGTCAGAGAAAATATGTTGTCGGATTCAACTGTGGTTCGTGGTTAGAGATCTGGATAGCTTCTGTTCATTAGTGGAGGGCCGAGCCATTAACCTGAGATTGACTTCTCATTGATCAAGAAAACTACACGAAGCGGCTTTCATTAAGCCGAACAGATTTGGAGATGCCTTTTTTAGAAGACCCTTTTTTCCCCTTTGTTTTCAACGTTCTAGTCATCTGCAATTCATGTTTCCCTGCTTGTTTTCTCCCTCTCAGGCTCCAGACACTGCTTTGCCTGAAGGGGTGAGGTGGGTGGGCTGTCAGGGATCACAACCCCACCTCAGACGTTACCCTTGTGGAGTGTGGACTCTCTTCCATGTTCTTACTGTTCAGGCCAAGAAATCTGAGAGCTCAGGTACATACACACACACACACACAGTTTGTTTTATTGTGAATGAAAAGGGCCATTGAACATTCACAGAGACAGGGGTGGACCGAGGATGAGGGCTTTGTGAAGCTTTTCTAAACAAATTAGCCCAGGAATGTTTGGTGGACCTCCTTTCACACTGACCTGATTCAAAACACAGTGAAAAGACAAGACGCACACACATAAACTCAAATACATTTAAACGTATATCTTGACTACATCTTTAACCAGGTTTTGTATTGTTTTGGCTAAAATTGAGCCTAATTGTGACTGTGTGAAAAGGGATTATGTTAGATTAGTGGAATGTGAGTGGTTAATAAAACAGGCAGATGACCGGAGGCTGCACTCCTGGCGGGGATGTTAATCTCTCTTCAACACAGACACATCCACATAGACAAACGTGCGCACACACACACACACACACAAACCCACACACGTAGGTTAATCCCGGGGTTTACAGACCATCATGTGACCTGCAGATGGACTGACCAAAAGGGGCGTCCATCTGGCCCACCACAGGCCACCAGCTTAATGGATGGATGCACATACAGTATAGTATTGACCACAACGTAAAACAGAACTCATTCATACACACACATGTTGCAGACAATATCAGAGGTGTGAATTCAGCCCAATATAATCCTATCTTCATATACACACAGCAGACATACAAAAAACACCAAATTGTACTCTGACGGGCTGCACGGCACATCTAAGCATTCATCTGAAGGTTCCGTTAAGCCGAGAACAAAAGCAAATAAATATGTTTGTGGACTGTTGAGGTCCTGAGACAACAGCCTGGCCACCATTCACACAGAGGGTTAACTGTGTTTAATCTCCAGATTGGGTTATCCCATACGTATATGGTGTTAACCCAGCTGGCTGTGACTCCTGGCCCACATAACCGTGGGAATCCAGGAGGCTGTGGAGCTGTGCTGCTGTTAGAAAGCTCTCAAGCTGCAATACAGGTTTACAGTACATTTTAATGTGCAGTGAAAGCCAGCTTTACAAGGACAGGTGATTGTGCACTACATAGAAGATAATGACTGATTTCTGCTTGTTGATTTTTGCACTCACATTTGCTCTGCTTTATGGATTTTTTTTTAAATGAATGTATTGTAGTACTGTACTGTTGGACATAATAATCATCATATCGCATCCTACCAAAGACGTTGGTACAAAAGTAAAAAACAGAGCTCATGTGTTTATTTGTCATTCCTCTCCAGATTCCCAGGAGGTGCTGCAAGCGATGAGGAGTTACGTCCACAACTTCTTTGGCTGCAGGCCGTGTGCCGAGCACTTTGAGAACATGGCACAGGAAAGCCTGGTGGAGGTGAACACGTTGTCTTCAGCGGCCTTGTGGCTGTGGTCCAGACACAATCGCGTTAACAACAGACTGGCAGGTAGGAGTCAGCAAGGTCTAGCTTCCAAAGAAGAGTCAAAGGTTCTTTTTGTCGCTTTAAGGCACATTTTTTGTTTGATTTTTCTAAAATGAAGGCCATATTTTCTATAAATCCTGCTACTTTGTGCTACACAGAGGACGTGACTACCTGTGTGTTTGTGTTGAAGACTAAAAATGGAGGACGTGAAAGGACCTTAGTAACCATAAATATATTGAAGATGTTTACATTAGACACCATACTGGATGCACTGAATATACAAACAAAGATCAAAGTTTTGAAGCTGAGTTCATATGACACACCATAACATGTTATGACAGCAGTGTGCCCTGTCGCTTCCACTTTTTCCATCACATCCTTTCTTCTTTCCAAACCTCTCTCCTCCGTCTTTACATATCCCCACCAATGGGATAATAAGCATGAAGTCTTCCTCCATATGGGGAAAGATTTTGAGTTCCAGTTTCCTCTCATGGTCAGTTAGTCTTTGTAATGCGACTAAAGAGGGTGAGGGGAGGAGGAAGGATGGATCCTCAGATCAGACACCAGCTGACACTCAGTCTTAGTCCCCCCAAGTATCATCTGTTTCTGCCTCACCCATTTTCTCCTGACCCCCCCTCCGCCATCTCTCATCCTTCTCACGCCCTTTTTGTGATTCTCTCCCACTATCGCTTCTTCCATCACTAGACATCTCATTTTTTATCTTCTTAACTTTTTTCCCCAGATCCTTTCTTGCATTACTAGTCTTCCCATCCTCAGGTCCAGACAAGTCTGTCTTTTCTCACGCTGTCTAAACATTAACAAAGTTTTGAGTTGTTCTGTACTATATCATTTCTGCATGTTAATTTTAAAAGTGCTAGACCAGCATCCCTCCTCGTATTCCTCTGATTCTATTAGGCGCAGGGCGGTCATTAACAGCCCACTTTGTTAAATCGCTATCTTTTGTTTGCGTTGACTGCCCCTTCTAGGGACAGCTTGTGTCCTGAACAGCAGGGGCCAGAAGGACACCCGTCCCTGCGTGTGTCTGCTCCCCAGACACTTAAACACTATTCAGCTCCCCCTCTCCCTCCTCCCTCCCCGCCATCCATCTTCTCTCTATTCCTCTATTTCTGGTTCTGTCTTTCTCTCTTTCCACTCGGCATCCCCTGGGACTCATATCCTCCGCTTGACAAGTAATAGCACCGCATCCTCGCAGGATGGGTCCCCTAGGAGCCAGCCCTCTTCGCCCACACACACACACACACATGCACACACACACACACAATTCCCATGGTATTGCATGACAGCAGGTGGCAAACACCATGACACAAGCCCCAAGCCACAAAATCCACCCCTCCCTTCTGCCTCATCACCCTCCTCTCCTAAACACGCACACACAGACACACACGCAGGCTGTCCATGCATGGGTCAAGTCGTGGCGTGTGGCAGGGGGAGTTAGTCATGGAGGAGGGTGAGTAGTCGTGTGAATCAGAAGAAGAGATAGAGGGAGGAGCTGAGGGTTTGCCGGTGTTTGTAGCAATGAGTGGCAGCGTCTCCCTGAGGAGAGCACACTCCATCCCTCTCTCCATCTACTCAACCCCTCCTCTCCCTTTTTGCCTAAAGTGGAGCTCTTTAGCAGGACTCCCCGCCCCTCCTTTCAAGAGCAGCCATGCATGAAAGAGCAGCTATTTGTAAAGCGGCTGAACAATTAATTTAGCTGGCAACAAAGAGGCCCCAGGGCCCTCAGCCTCCTCGCACCGGCAGAATTAAGAGCGGTGGCAGCTCCGTCCTGTTGCTGCTTGTCAACAGGCTGATTCACATTTCTACAGACAGAACAGCACCGCTGCAGTAGGCCTGGCCGCCTTCAGCACTGCTTCTGTGTGTGTGTGTTTTGTTTGTTTTTGTAATACAGAATAGGAACCATATTAATTTAAATAATGGCTACATATAGCCTGAAAATGTTCTGCACAGGTGCCCATACAGTAGCTTAATTTTTATACCAATAGCAAAACAATACATTTCTCAATACGTTTCTTTTAGAAATACAAATGTGTTTTTCATTTAACCAGAAGTTAAAGTTCACAAATATTAAATGTCTAAACACAAGCAGTGTTTTAAGACTTGAATTAACAATTATTTTCATTATCAAGTAATAAAGATTATTTTCTGTCTTGTAAATGTCTGATAAATAGTGAGAGGAAAAAATACCCATTAAAATTTCCCAGATTAAAAGAAGCCTCTAATTTGATTTGTCCTACAGTTTGCTGAATATTTAGCTTGTTGTCATATTTGACAAAGAAAGTATTCTCTGTTCAAAGCAATTTCATTTTCTGTCCATCAATAAATATGTCCAAATAAAACAGCCAAAAATATAAAAACATTTGTATTAAAAGCAGCAGAAATGAACAACAATGGGTCAAGTGATCAAATGTAATGTGCTAGAAGTGAAAAACCCTCAGAATTATAAACCAAACTGCCCCATTCGTAGCTCATTGTTTTGGTTTTAGAGCTCACGACTTTATTGTTTCGATCGCTCCCATCTGCAGCGTTCCCAGCCGCAGCAGACAGCTGTTTTACGAAACCAATAAAGGCACCATACACTACAGGCCCAGCACCAAAGGGCAGGAACAAAAAGGTGGAGGCCGGAGTGAATATTGGACTTAAATTCATCGTGTGGCCAGAAACACAACTCTAAATCAATGTTACATCACTTATTTAATTAGGAACTTTCTAATCAATGAAGAAATTATGAGTTTCTGAGTCTGACCAGCTATTAAATGCCTCCTTGCAGTACTTAACCACTTCAGACACTGTGTTAAAAAAAACACAATTAAGTCTGCACCAAAAAAAGCACCGAGGTTTGCACCAGTAAATCCATTAAATCTGTCATACACTGAACAGTCGTAATTCCTATGTTAGTTTTAGCCTCGGTTATTTAAATGAGCGTAAAAATCCCCGACATCAACTGCACTCCACGGCAGCCATGATGGCTCGGGATGCCGTGCGGGGTAGGTGATCCTCACTTACAGAATTAGTGCTGAGGAAGCTAGTTTGACGTGCTGAACAATACATATTTATTATACCTGATGAATATGTATGCCCGCTGGTGATGACATCTCCCCGACAGGCCATTGTGGCAATCTCAATATGGCTGGTATGGCTAAAGTCACCCTGGCTCCAAACATGGCAAGCTGATTAGAATAAGGATAGAGATCTGAGGCGTTGTGTGTGTGTTTGTGCACGTGTGCGTGTGCACCCACCTGCTGAAATGTATAAAAGCTCCCACACACCCATAGGCTGTAGCCCATCCAGGACACAGTAAAATTGATGTATCCTTTATGTAAAGTACTGTATGCAGAGTACATACACACATGCATATGACTGAGATTAATCTTGAGCTGTGGAGAGAAAGAGGGAGAGGGGATGGAGGATGTAAATTGACAGTGCTGTAAAGTGACAGACCTGCTGCTGCTCTGCTTTTTCACACACACACACACACACACACACACACACACACACACACACACACACACACACACACACACACACACACACACACACACACACACACACACACACACACACACACACACAATGGCCTGTTGGTGACAACAAGCAATTTATTACTAGATGGCATTTGTGTGGTGCAGTGTGTCCGTCTAAGCTTGTGTTTGGGCCTGCATGTATGTTTTTGTGTGTTACATTTTATTTTCTCTGCCAGTATGTTTGCAGGGTTGCAGCATATGTGACGGGAGGCGGCCACATAAAAGAAAACACGTTAAAAGAGAAAGTTCCTAATTCATTAGAGGGGCAGCTCCCCTCCGAGGGTGTCTGTTGCTCTCATGTTCAATTTGAAGATTGGACTTTTGCTTTCAAAGGGATGTGAAGGGACGAGACAGGTGGTCCTGAGCACTGGGGTCTACTGCCTGAGTGTGTGTGTGTGTGTGTGTGTGTGTGCGTACGTACATGTACAAGTGGGGAAGCTGTCCACTTTGGCCACATCTATTATCTCACCACCCCTCCCACTGGGACATCCCTGAAGCCCATTGATCATTGTTAGACCCTGTCATACAAACACACACACACACACAAATATCAATCCCCAGATTACATGCACACAAACACAGACAGATGATTTACATATACACTTTTAAACACATACATACACATATGCATATAGGCACTTAGTTTTTACGAGCACTGTGACAAGATCAAATGGGTTCAACACAGATTGCATCCAGTCCTCAGAGCACTTACATCTTCAAGTCAATGCACCAACAAGGAGATACAAGAAACAACAATAGAGCAGCTGACTAGAAGCCTCAGAGCTGTGTGGTTACTGCGTGTGACACTGAATCTCGGTCCATACAACATTTTCTTCTGCATCTACTGCAAGCTGGTATTTTCTTACAGTAAGAAACACTTTGACAAAGCTGGAGCGAGGCAGCAGTATTTAGATCTTTCAACACCACTATATAAAATACTCGCTTTACAAGTAAAAGTCCTGCATTAAAAACGTCGGAAGGTCAAAGTATCAGCAGGAAGATTCACAAGTAAAAGTACTTATTATGCAGAGTAGCCCCTTTCGGGGTGTTATAAATTATTGACACACTACCCTGTAAGCAGCATTTTAATGTTGTAGCTGGTCCAGGTGCAGCTATGTCAAGTACTACTACAAACGACTAGTTTATGACGAATATTTTTCGGTAGTTTATTGTACAGCAATGCATTATATTATCTGAGTTTATGATATTTATCGCATGTAAAAGCTCAATCTGTACAATATATGCAGTATTATTTTTTTTTCAGAGAATGTAGAGGAATAAAATAGAGATAATCAAGTGATGTTTTTATTTCTACTTTGGAAGAAGGTGGAATCCAACCAAAATGTATATAGGTTGATGGTTTCCAAAGCTGTATTACATTTTTTTTAAAGGCATAACATAAAAAAAAACACTTGGAAAGTGTTTTGGAAGCAGTGGCATTCCTGTGGTTTAAGCACTATTGGGGATTTATATGAGGACGTTGTGTTCCTGTCATACAATAATCTATTGGAGCGATTTAACCGGATAGGAAAAGGAAATTTTTGGAGGTACTTACAGATAAGAAGTTGTATTACATCTAAGTCTCTTTCTTGAGTAATGAGACTTTTAATGTGAAAATAATTTGGCAGAGGGACCTTGGAGAAGAAATTGAAGGCAATAAATGGTCTAAAATTGTGACCAGTTTTGGCAAATACGTGAAAGAAGTGAGGGAAACTGTCAGGTTTATGCCACCTAAAACATCAAATACACAGGACAGAGATACGCTCAGGTGCACTCTACAAACCGCTCTGAGTTCCTTCTGCCGCCACCTTACTATTTATTTAGGTCTCCCTAGTTACATGAGGCATGAGACGTCTCTGCTTACACACCCTGTAGAAAGTATGACTATCACACTAAGAACAAAAGTTAATAACACACAAACAGTATTACAGCAAATAAGAGACAACTTTATATACATTATTCTAACAGAAACACTCACAATATAAGGTACTGCAGATACATCATCACGACTCAACAATAATTTGTGTTGGAAAAGTAAAACTGAAATAGGAACTTTCCTACACATACCATAGACATTCCCTGTATATGAGAATGTAGTGTGGTCAGATCACTTCAGATCAGAAATTTTAATGCCAAAGTAATGTTTACCAAGGGACTGGTCCCAAATACCAAACTTATTTATTTTTATTGGATTTATGGACTGGAGTCTGCCTCCATAATATAATACAAACAATAATATATGAACCCAAGCCTTTTAAAAGCTACTATACATTTAACTTCCAAAACACCAACTGAAGACATATATTTGCTATTAATAATATGTTGTATCTGACATCTTTTTTGATATATTTAATTACCTAGTTAAAATTTAAAATTAAAATTACATATACTCCTTATCCATCATTGAAAATCTAGAACCTATGTAGTAGTTTAACTGCTGGAAACAAGATGTCTTCTTCTTTACAGAAAAGCTAATTCTCATTGATTCAACAATTGGCTCCAGTCTAGTCCTGATATCAAAAATCATATGTATGTACACCATAAACTTATCACAGATTAATATTACACTGTCAGCAGATGATTATGAAAACACTGAACACAGTGTATCTCCATCATCCAAGCAGAAAGAAAAACGTGTATTTGAGTGGCATGGACTTCAAACTGCATCTCCAGTTTAAAGTCCTACTGTACAATATAGTAACCATGTTTCTGCATTTTCCGCTCCCAGGTGCTCTAAGTGAAGACACAAACTTCCCAAAGATCCAGTGGCCATCACCAGAAATGTGTTCGTCGTGTCATTCAGTGACGGCGAATGGGGAGCACAAGTGGAACCATGAGCAGGTTCTCTCCTTCCTCCTGTCCTACTACTCCTCTGACGACATCCTCACAGGTGTGTGATGATAACACTAAGTTTTTGGTTTTTTTAGGGTTTTACCACATAGCAGAAATGTGTTTTTTTCTTCTCCCTTCCTGATTGATCATTTAAATCCACCTGTGTCTGTGTTTCCCGTCCCTCCCAGACTACCTCGAGGATGAAAGCCAGATCCTGGCCAACCAGACGACAAAACACGCTCGTCATCAGCGAGCTTTAGAAGCTCGGAGACGAGTTGAAAGGAAAGCCAGGGAGGCCTTGGACTCTATGACTTTCCCTCCTCAATCACAACCCACCGTGCCAGAAGAGGAGGAGGAGGAGGGGGAGGAGGAGGAGGGGCCGCAGGACGAAACGGATGAGGAGGAGGAAGGTGCGGAGGGAGCAGCGGCAGCAGACGAGATGGAAGGTAAAGCATCCGAGCCGACTCCCTGGGCCAAACATGAAATGGAGGTGGGCCGAGGCCGACAGCAGGCCCACAGGAAGCCCAGTATCGTGGGGATGAGGATGCGAGACGTGCCCGAGGACATCGTGGACCTGGACTCCTTCGTGAACCAGCACTACAAGGCCAAAGCGCTGCGGGTGGCCGCCGCCAGCCGGGTCAAGCAGCGCTCCCTGCAGAGGAAGGAGGAGCCAGAGCCCGGGTTTGAGCTGGAGGGGATGGTGGGCCTGCAGCCCATGGAGCCAGACTTCGAACTGGACGTAGGGGGGCCGAGGAAGCGGCTGCAGAAGCGAGAACTGACAGGCCGGTACTTCAGCGAGGAGGATGAGCTGAGACACAGAGGACGCTGGATGGCCGTGCTGAACATCGGATTCTCTAAAGTGGACATCAGCCTGTGCGTCATTCTTTATTTCCTGTCCTCCATGTGTCTTCTCGCCATGTACCTTTTCTTCAAAAACCGCCTCAGGGTACGGCGGGTCAAAGTAGCCCTGCCCTGAACCAAAGTGTATCCACATTTGACCCCAGCGATGATTAACATTAATTAGGTTCACGTAGGCTAAGATTGGGGTTAGAGTACAGGGATATGACAAGATTAGCCCCATCTTAGGTGGCCCACTTAATCGTTACCTACAGCCAAAGAAAGTAGGCAGTTTTTTACCTTGTGGTCACCCGATGTTTGGACAGGTCTATGAACTGGAGAGGAGGAGAAGGGAAAATTGGCTGATTACCTTTAAAATCAGTGCAGTTATGTAAACGTACACTTAATCCAGCCTCCAGAGCTTTTCAGGCAGCACCTCAACTGTGGAAATTCCTTATGTATATGTCCATTAATGGCTTTCTGTTTGGGGTTTGTGTTTGAGTTAGGGAGAATCAATCTGATTGATTCTGTTTGACCACTTACCGTTACTGATGAAATTAAACCCAGTATAAAATGAATAGATTTTTTTGCATTTGTATGAAGTGAATGGGACTAAGGTTTTGAGGGTTTTATACCAAGTGATTTATTTTTTTCACTTTTCTTAAGTAATTTTTTAAAGAGATTTTCTTTCTAGTTCTTGTTTTTGTTTCACAGTAGGCTACACTACTATGATCAAAATAAGTTCCAGTAGATTTTTAAATATATATAAATATATATTTACACATGACAAACTTAAAATCATTTGAATTTAAATACATAAGTGATCGTTTTGCTATTAAAAAAAAAGTAATGGAGCGCCTTAAATTACAGATGGAGTGTTTCCCACTTCATTCAGTCACTTGTGGATTTTTTTTTTGTTTATTAAAATTCTTTAGGTTAAATTTAATAAGACAGTAAAAGAAAAGGAAGTCCGAGCCCTGTCCCTGGATTATTTTGTGGGTTTGTTGTTGTAACGCATTAAATACTGTAACTGGGACCAGCAGGTCCACGGGAACTTTCACCAGAACAGCAAGAGAAGAGCAGATCAGGCGTTTTCGGGAGATTTACATTACACTGAGCATTATATCACATCTTTGACTATTACATCACACTGCTGAGTCTACATCACAGCTGCTCATTACAACCGCAGTCGTTTGTGAAGTGTTGTGGAGCGACGCATATGTTCACACTGGACGAGGTTTTAGAATAAGCGGGATTTGTTTTTTGGCTGGTGTCCATGATGTGAAGCTTCTGCTGGTCATCTCAAAAACACTGTTTTTCTGTTTGCTTCTTTGCTTCCATCAATAAAATTATTTTTGATAAGGACTTTGTTGTTGTTGCTGTTTTTTTTTTTTTTTACTAAACTCAGATCTCTTTATTCTCTCTTTATTTTAGTTAAGATGACCACAATGAAAGATGTTTCTGAACAGCTGGTTTATTTTTTAGGGTTGAATCTCAACGCCGTCAACATCAAAATATGTTTACTGAAACTTGCAGATGTTATTAATTTCCAGTTTATGAATAATAAGCTTTTTGCTTGTTTTTTTGTTTTGACCAAGACTATCAGGATCTGAGGCATGGAGGCACAGGGCTAAAACATCCAAGGTTGAAGGAAAAAGCCTGTTGCCATCTGCTATGCAGCGCAAGCTAAATCCTAACAATTTCATTGGGATTATAGCAAGTGAGTAATCCAGCTTTCCTTTAGGACTAGAGGGGAGAGATTACTCTTGAGGATTAGCTCCCTGCAGATAATAAACTTTATTAAAACGCAATCGGCTTTTGTGGGGCTTCTTCCCTCACACACTTGGAGGTGGGCTCTGTTGGGGGGGCGGGCGGCGGCAGGAGCCCCTCAGGGACCATAACACGGGAGAGCAGGTTTGGGCGAGGTGGATGAAAAGAGGGAGCGGCGCGTGAGGGATAAATGGAAAGACGGATGAGGGTTTGATGTCGCCCAGATTACAACAAACCCATCTGAAGGACAAGCGATGCTTGATCTTGTGCTTTGTGTTTCCTGGAACATGGGTTTGGATTCCCTTGACTCCTGACCCCACCTCCACACACACACAAACAGCATTTAGAGTATATACACACACTTTATCCCAAACCCCACCTCATAGCTTTATCCAAACCAATATCATCAGTATGACAGGTTTTGTTCAAAGGGTAAAATTAAGGCCGTCGATTCCTCTAAAAACACACACACACACACACAGTAGGCTGATTAATAGCCCTACATTAAAGGAGCGGAGCATCAAGGCTGAGCAGAGTTCTGTGACTTAATCAAACTCTCCGATACTTTGAATTAGACCTTCAATGACACATTATTATTGCCCGAATGGATTGAGGGAAACCCTGTTTGGCACAGAGAAAGCCACTACATGTTATTTATTCCCCCTTTTCAAACGCTATCTGATGTATTATCTGACACGTTTTAATATCTGTCGATGGTTTTGTTGCTTCGAACCAAAGGGTGAAATATGTCTCCTCAAAACTGTGTGTTTTATATGATTTGTCTGTATACAGGAATGCACTTCTCTTTGTTTTGTTTGCCTTTTCTGATTTTCACTACTCCGACTCTTGCCTTTTGGTTGAAGTGTGCTTCTCCCACCCGACCGATGTGTTAATCTATGTAAATGTTTACCTGCATTTGTTACGGGACTGGAGTCAGCTGCGCTTTGTGTCTCTTACACCACACAAGCCCTTTATCAGGCGCCTTGAGCCTCAGCGGGCTGCAAACTAATGATGACTAATGACAGTTAATGAGGAAGTTGGCAGCTATGTAATATCAGTCTGAAGCTTCGCCAAGGCGGAGGGGTGTGGTTCACACTGAGGACAGAGGCTTCAGATCCAAATCAGCGCACATTCAGAGGTGTTTCACTCTTTCTCCATCTGAATCCAGGAGAGGAAGCAGAATTACTCATCGAGTCTACGTGCACATGGAAATTAATTTGATTGATCTGATGAAAACATATAACTACAGATAATTATAGACAGGATGGTGATAAATTAAATGGAAAAAAACATCAAGTGTCATAGTAAAGCTATGTTTAATACATATTTATTGGAGTATTTTATGCCTTAATTAGACAGGAGGAGGAGGGGGGGGGCAGAAAAACATGGGGAAAAATGGCAACGGCTCTACCTGGTGTCCATATTAAGATACGTATGCACCATAATAAATATAATCCAAGTATTAAATAGGCTAGGACAAACACATAAAGACTAAGAGCTCTGTCTCTGTGTTTATTTTTCTAATTTATTCCGTTATTTCTTTATTTTGTCTTCTGTCTACAAAGAGGATTTGTCTTTATCTTATTTGCCTACATTGTTGGAGTTGCAGATTACAGCTTTAAAGAGAGTCTGGTGCCATTATGAAGGCTTTTAATGTAAGTGATGGGGGACAAAATCCTCGGGGTGTTTTTTTTTTTGTTTTGTTTTGCGAATTGCATCAAAAAGTTGACCTGAAGCTTAAGGGTTTCAGTCTTCTTAGCATCAAATTCCCTTTTTTATGCTTCCCCAGATAAACTGCAGTGGAAGTATAATAACAAAAATAAGAGAGTTTGCTACGAAAAGGGCTGTAGCACTGAAAAACGTGCAGTTGGTCTGATTAGTTTGGACGCTGAAGCTTCATATTAGCCTCAGTTACACTTTAAATACATTTTTTTTGCACAGGACGTGTTTGTGCCTTTGGCCCACATCACTTCTGAAAGGACTATTGATTATGAACCTCTCCTTTTAATAAAAAATGCTTAATTACAGCTCTTGTTTCTGTCACCTGCTATTTACAAAGTCAAGAATGAACTTTGAAGCTGAAATTTAAGGCCAACGTACATGGGGAGTCTAAAGTCTTCAGGGAAAAGAAATGAAAATGAAGATTTTTTTTTTATCAGACTGTACCATGAAGTGAGACTCTTCTGTCGTCAGGCAAAGCCACGTTTGCCAAAAGAAAAGCCTTTAACCCCTACTTTGCTTCACTCATCCGCCTTTCGCGAAACAGACACAAAACTGCCTCGTCCATCATCGCTCCTCCAGGTACAACTTTGAGCCCTTCTATTACTTCCTCCCAAAACTTTTTTTTTGTTTTTTTTTTTTCCTGGTGCATGTTTGCTTGTTGTCAGTCAGAATCGCTGTGCACCGAGACGCCGTCGCGTTATGAAAGCAACCGACTGAAGGGTAAAAACCTCACCTTGCTGCCCTGTTGTTGTCTTCCATAAATTAGACAATGTAGGGTTTTATAGTCACTCCTCTCCTGTATGCTCTCTGCCTCGATGTTTATTACCCCTCCGGTATTGATATTAAAATGCAGGAGGGGCCTGATGCATTTTTCTGTCATCTCTCTTTCTGACTTTAATAATACTATAAAGCTTCCTGCTGTGGACAGAGGGAGAAAGGGGGGGGGGGTGTAGAGAGGGGGGGGGGGGGGTGTGAATAAATTATGAAAAAGAGGTTAATATATAGTATTGGTATATATCACATCCAAACTAAGCCAGATCCCCTTTCAGTCTCAACATTCAGCCTTTTAAAGGCAGGAGTCAAGTAGGGTCAGATCCATCTCATTTTACTGCTGCATTCGTTTCCTCCTCCTCCTCCTCCTCCTCC
The DNA here is from genome assembly GCA_030544235.1 of Lepturacanthus savala. Lineage (NCBI taxonomy): Eukaryota > Metazoa > Chordata > Actinopteri > Scombriformes > Trichiuridae > Lepturacanthus > Lepturacanthus savala. The sequence goes on from CM060481.1 coordinate 19,073,380, forward strand.
TCCTCCTCCTCCTCTTCCTCCTCCCCCCCCACATGTGTGGACACTCATCTGCTGCTCACCACCAAACATCTAATCCCACCATTAGCATGTTGGGCTGCTGCTGGTGCCGGTAGGAGCCTGTCACTTTTACTGCTCACTACTTTTACTTTCACTGGGAGATTCACTCAGACCCGGAGCAGTGGACTCCTCGTTTGGTTCCCGTCCGGCCTTTAGCAACTTTCCCGCCCTCCCTCGTTGGTTTTCCTGCACGCCCCCGTTTGATGCCTTAAGCTCCGCGTGACATAAAAGAGAATCTTTTGATTTCAGCCCGACTGGAAGTCTTCCGCAGTTCATCTGCGCGGCGGAGTGAGGAGGCGAGGACAGGGAGGGAGGGGAGGGAATCAATAACCTTCTTCTATCAACTGAATTTAAGCCTTGATAATACGCTCCGCTGCCACTGTTTTAATTCCTGCACAAAACCTGACCCCTTTCCCTGCCCCGCTCTGTTATATTCGATATTCTAGTGTATTCTGGGCCTTCATTTCCCACCCCCACCCCCCCCACCCGCCTACCCACCCACACTCCAGAGTTTGCTTACAGGAAGTGCTCGGGTAATGAAGTTGGACGAGATCCAACGCTTGTCATTCACATTGTTTTAATTCACTCAGCTGACACTGCTCCTGTCATTGCACTGACAAGATGCACTCTCCTCCCTCCTGTGGAAATCCAAAGTTCACGGAGCCGGCTTTGGAATTGATCGTCGGCGACGGAAAGGGTCCTCGGGTCATCTGATTTTTCAGTCTTTTTCTCACCTTTTAAATGGTGAAATATGGACACGATTTCAGATGTTTGAACAAAACTCAGGGTGGTTAAGTTTGAACTGAGAATTTCACTGAAGTTCCCCAGTAAGAATTTTGTGACAAAGCCTAAACTAGTATTTTACATATCTCTAACCTTCCGTTCCTTTTTGCCACAAGCACAGAAGCGTTGGAGGCGTCTCTCTCTTTCTCTTTCCTCTCTCTCTCTCTCCTCCTCCTGTCCTCTCCTGTCTCTCAGGTGTCCACCGCTCTGCTTCGGCGCCAACATCCAGAAGGTTTTGGATCCGGTTCCCCACGTCCTGCCTCCGCACGTCTCCGTTTGACCGATGCCTTTTCATCCCTCTCCCCTTATCCCGGTGAATGATGCCTCTCCTCCTGCAGGAGGCCGGTGTGATGTGTGTCTCCCCCGTGTGTCGTCCGTCCTCCTGCCTCGGGTCCTGTTCTGTTCCGGTGGCACCTGGACGCCACCCGCCGTCCTCTGCATCCCCTTCGTACACATTATAAATCCATTCGAATTTTGTTATCCTGCTCGGCACTGTATTTCTATAATTTGTGCTCTAATCTGGAACACACATCAATTGCAGGTCTGTCCGTCCCGGGAGAGAGAGAGAGATTAGTTCCTCTGTTGCTCTTCCTGATCTTTCTTGCATGATTTCTCACTGTTAATTTTGCTTTTTTTAGGGATTTTTTTTTTCAAATGGAAGGTGGAAGAATAGAGGATGTTGCTGTTCAGGCTGTAAAGACTGTGCCTTGTGGTACTGGGTTATGCTAATTTATTAAAATGCATTAATTGATTAAATTATGTGCATTGTTTCCGGTGTGTTTTAGTACTTTTTTACGTTTTCACCATATAACCATTAAACGGACGCTTCACTCTTTATTCTCAGTTTCTTTCATAGCGAGCTTTGTAGCTTTTGGGGGTTTCACTCATTTTGCTGATTTTAAGCTTTTTCAAGGTCATGGAGGTCGACGCACTGGGCAGCGAGCAGGGCCACATCCTCATTCACTCATATCTATGAATATTATTAATAGAAAACATCTTAATAATTATAATAACACTCGTATCTGTCATTATTATAAGTGTAATATTTTTTTAAGGTTTAATTACACAGTAGACTGTTAGTGACACGTATAACTTGTGTTAGCCTCTCCCGTCCTGTTTAAAATAAATAGGTAAAACACCTCCAGCGGATTATTAGTAAAATCCCAATCCCATCTTTTATCAGGCAGTCTTGGCTGAACTGTGGCAGCAGTTATTTGAGTCAAATGAGCCTATTACCGCCTCGTCTTAACAGGACAGGGTCAGGTTCAATCAGGGGAATTGGAAAATATCATTTCTGACGGGAATAGATTTCGTTTGTTCAACCAATCTCTTCTACTAATTACCCAAATGGACAGGAGCTGTCAGGAGACAATAACTATTCCCTAATAGAATTTGCCCCCCAAGTGCAATTTAATTTTCTCCGAGCTCTCTCCGAAGGTTTCCCCCTTGCTTTTTCTGCCTCTCTCCCTCTCTCCGCTCCTCTCCCTGCTTTCGGACCAAATGGTTTGGGACGCGGTGCCATTCATGTCGTTTTGTCTGCGGATGACGGGACAGAGCGTGGAGCTTCCCCGCGAGCTTCAGCTCCATCCCCCGCAGGAGCAAAAAGCCCTGGGGCGCCATGGCGATGGAGAAGAAGAGGAGGAGGAGGAAGAGGAGGAGGAGGAGGAAGAGTCTGACACAACCTCGGCGACGAGCTGCGGTGATTAGGTAGGTCTGCACAACCTATATTCATCTTTACAAAAGAAAAGAAGGATTTTCTAAAATATCACTGCAGTGAAACTACAGCGACATATAATGCATTTAGTTTGTATTCATCACACCTTTTACTTTATTGGGGATTTTAACTTCTGTTTGGCAAATAATTACATACATAATAAAAAAAAAGATGATTTTTGCTGTTTGTCAGGTGCTTTTGATGCTGTGCTCATTTGATGCTTCATTCAATCTGCGCGTGTCTGTCACTCTCTGCTGCAAAAATGGAAAATAATGTGCAGAATGTGACGTTTTTGGCCTGTAAAATACCGCATCCGACCTATTTAATGTATGATGTTTAGAAACCAGGCCTGTTGCTTGAGAATAAACTGTACAGGATCACACACACACACACACACACACACACAACCATGTATTATGGTCCATATCCAGTGATCCTGCTCACCCTGCAGGATGGATGTGTTTCTTATATTTGTGACTCCCGGCTCTATAAGATGGATCAGTGAATCGCACATGTCAATGAAGTCGTCCACTGAAATATTAGATCTAATTAGAGGTGGCTGGGTCACCGCCGTGGCAAAGGAGTCGCCCTCGCTGTGAATTATTGCCCCGGGCTGCTTCCTCCACAGCTTCCTTTCCCCCTTTTAAAGGTGACACCAACGCTCATATCAGTCATCTGCACCTCTCTCAGGTGAAAAAATATATTTAGATTTTATTGTTGTTTTTAAAGGATGGAAACAGGGATTTAATTAATACACCTGATCTGGTTTTAATTCCTGTGTGCAGGACTGTTGGTTTTGCAGTAAACAATTATATATATATATATATATATATAAAAAAAAAAGGTTCAAGTATATATAATAGATACTAGTTTCTATGTGAGGAGGCTTGTGTTGTCATTTTATTCTTAATATTTGCTGTTATAAATATTGTTGGATATTGAATAGATCCAGGTGTGGATTTGTTTCTTTTCTCCATTTTTTTTCTTTTAAAGACCTGTCCTGCAAAAAAAAACAAAAAAACAAACATGATGTGTGTGCTCACATCTTTTTTTTTTTTTTTTTTTTTTCTTTCTGCATTTTGTATCTGTCAATTATTCTAATTGTGTTGCCCTTTGCTGACAGGTTAAGAGCTTTCTTATCTGCATTGTTTTCCAGGGCAGCTAAAGGGGGTCTGGATACCAACAATCAGAGTAATTGAATAGTTGAATAAATTGAATGATCTTGAGGGGAAAAGTGTATAATGAAAATAAAGTAAGACGAGATGATTCCCCTGACACACACACACACATACGCGCGCGCGCGCAGCCCAGGGTGGAGGGTGGAGGGCGCACCTGACCTCACTGAGACTGGCTTTGAATCGGTTGGATAAAATTCCTGTAATATCCCAGCCTCTTTTTTTTTTAATCAGCTTGATGTGCGTTTTCATTTTCCTAAATTACACTTGAAACATTAACCACACACACACAGACGAACGCGGCTTATGGGATTGTGGTTCCCTAAAGAAGCCTCTTTAAGCGCTGTGTGAACAATAGGCTGCGATAAATAGTCCAGACTTTCAAGTCCACTATACGTAAAAAAAAAAAAAAAAAATCTGCATTCCGCACATAACGTGTTGCGTTTGTTTGATTTTGGAAAAAAAAAACGCAAAATGGAATGTGAATGCTGCACAGCTGTTATTGCTAATTAAATTACACATTTGTCTTTGATTTTTTATTATTATTGTATTTTATCAGGATTTTGGTGACATATTTTAACCAACATGAACAAAATCTTTAAAATATTCTAACATTTCCCAGAAAAAATAATCCGTTTATTATTATTATTATTATTATTATTATTATATAAATATAATATTTAACTGATGACATTTTTTTTAAATTAGAATAAATTCTAATGGATTTTAACACAATTAATTAAAGTGCAGGCAAAAAATATGTGACTATTTGGCTATGTGCGTGTGTGTGTTATATGCGTGTGTGTTTGTGTTATATGCATGTGTGTGTGTGTGCGCGTGCGCTTGCAGACGTTCACCTGGGGGGGGACTGTTGGTGGAAGCCAACCTGCACTGTTGGTTCGGAGGCTGCGCCGCCGCTGCTGCTGCTTTTCCTTTTCACGCTTGAAGTAAATTGGAAGCGAAGATTGAGTTCATCTAGCTTGAACTAGCAGCCTCCGGGGGGAATATCTTATCCGGCGGAGCAGGTCTCAGACGATGGGGTTGAAATGAACAGTGTCAGGAGGACTGCGCCCAGACTCCTAATCCTACCTGTCACTGAGATCCAGCTGCTGCTGCTGCTGCGTGGCGTGGCGTGCACGGAGGAGGAGGAAGGAGGAGGAGGAGGAGGAGGAGAAAGAGGAGGAGGGGGCGGGGGGCAGCTCGCACAGGTGAATCTGACTTACACGTGATTGTGTCCGATGATACAATCACCTCTGCGTGCGCTCAGACACCTGATGCTAGTGTCAGCTATATATATATATATATATATATATATATATATATATATATATATATATATATATATATATATATATATATATATATATATATATATATATACTATTTCTGATATAACCGTTTTGCCTTCATATATATATGAACCTCATATATTTCATCTATCTAAAAAAAAGGGGGAGATAACTCATAACTGCCAAGAATCTGATGTTTGTGGTGAATAGGGTTCTGTTTAAATTGGTGAATGTGCACGCGCGCACTGTCTGGACTCATTTTCCTCCATAAAGTGCCATAAGAAGGGAAATAAAAGTGAAATGAAAGTGTTCCTCTTGTTCCTGGCTGGGACCCTCCTCCTCCTCCTCCTTTCTCCTCCTCTCCTCTCCTGCCCTGCTGGCCCGGGGTCCCTCCGGCAGCCACTGCAGTGAGCTATTTATGGTCTCCACAGGACCAAGGTCCCGCCTCTCCGGAGACATTCTCATATAGGACCGTGTAAAGACGCGTCTCCTCCTCCTCCTTTTCCTCCTCCTCCTCCTTTTTCCTCCTCCTCTCCTTTCTTCTCCTCGCTCCCTACACCTATGGAGGCAGCTTTCCGCCCTCCGGGGGCCTCCTCTTCCTGCGCTCCTATTGGCCCCCGCTGAGCCTCTGCCGCGGTGACGTCACACCCCGCCGCCCCTGCAGCGCTGAATGGACCGAGCAGCCTGTCCGATCCACTCCAAAACAGCTCGGCACGGCGCGGCGCAGAGCGGCACGGACAGCAGCGGGAATAGAGAATAACGGGAGGAGGAGAACGGAGGCTTCGGAGCGGACGGAGACGCAGAGAGGAGCAGGGCCGCGGTGAAGCCTCAGCATCACCGATATCACACTTTTTTGTGTGTGTGTGCGTCCTTCTTTTTTTTTCCCCTCCTCCGGTTGTTTTTTTTTTTGTTCCCTCTCCAGAAGACAGGACGGGGGAGTGCGTGCGCCCACCGTGTTGCGGGTGTATGTGCGTGCGTTTGTCTCCCGGTTTTGGATCACGATGATGCAAAGTGCGGCGGTCCTACCGACAGAGAGTCCTGTGAAGAGTTTACCGGAGATTCTCGGAGTGCCACTGCAACGTAAGATACCCGCATCCTCCTCCTAATCCTCCTCCTCCTCCTCCTCCTTCTTCTTCTTCTTCTTCTTCTTCTTTCTGTCCCTGATCAGCCTGGAAACCGCAGCTGGCGACTGAAACCTGCTGCTGCTGCTGCTGCAGGGTCTTTTTTTTTTACTCTGTAAGGATAAGTAGAGGAGACTCGTTGATAGAGGGGCTCGTGCAGGCCGGTGATGTGTCATTGCTTGTGTTTCGATGTGCAAAAAAAAAAGAAAGGAACAAAAAAAAAGAGAATAAATCCGCGTTTAGATGATGTTTCGCGGCCTCAGAGGAGCGAGCAGCCCGCAAGTCCAATTAATCTTCCTCAGCCTCCCTGGCTGCTGCTGCTGCTGCTGCTGCCTGCAGATGCAACAATTTATTGCAAACTATGGATTCTGCTTATTTATCCTGTCTTTTTTTTTGTTGTTTAGATAAAACAACAACAAAACAACTATTTCTATAATAAAATCTCTACTCGTGTCTGCAACTTTATGAGCTGCTGTGCGTCCTGTGGCAGCTTTGCAGCGAGGCTGCAGGCAGCTGTTAATTTGTAAACGAGCCTATGGACAAGAGATCAGACGCAGTTGTCATCACCCATCAGACAAATACGTGCTGACTCTGACTGACACTCATTACTGGATCCCAAAAGAAATAACGCCTCTAAGATACTGGTTTTATTTTAAATCTCTGAATTAAATGAGGAAAGTGTGTGATTTTTTTTAAAATATATTTTACAAATAGGGAGGATTTAAAGCAGAATCAGTAGGGTCATTCTGCAAAGAGGATAATAACAGGGTTTTTTTATCTTAATCTCATTTCGTATTTATATTTATCTTATTTTTTTTTGTACCTTCCAGCATCAAAGGCGACAGAGAATTACCTTACATCTGTTCGCCCCGGCGTGTTAATCTGTGCCAGGCCCTTTATAATCTGACCGTGCCATCGCGATAGAAGTGGAACTGGACACATTCCTGCTCTGACCTAATTATTTACAGCTTGTCAAATGTACAGATGGAGCCATTATAGGCTGCACCTCTGCAAATATAATCCATAACAGGACAATGGGATCATTGCTGCCATACTATCATATCTGTGCCTTTAAAAAAAGTAGCATTTAATTTGCTTTAAATTGCATTCATTGGAGTTTATTATCAGAAAAGTATTGTGCAGAGGCAGATTAAAAGATAAGGATCCCGCCACCCGCTCCTCTGCAGCGCCTTCATTGCTGGATTATAAACCTGAATTTTCTTCTTCTTCTTTTCGCTAAAAGCAACAGAGAATTTATCTGGACTATTTTATACCAGTGATTTGCTGACTCGGGCAGTTACACCCGAAAATCTTAACCTGCAGACTATTAGTCCTGGATATTAAAGTGTTTATACTTCACGTTTTAATTAGCGCAAATCATTTGATAATTGAAAGTAGGAGACGGTGCCAGACTGCACCTCTTCTAAAAAAAAAATGAATAATTAAGAAAAAGAAAGAAAGAAAAAAAACCTGCTTGGATCAGTTCTGCTGCTGCTGAACCACGTGTTTCACTTCCTGTGTGAAACGAAGGAGGCGATGAGAGGAGAGTGGCAGCAAATACAAGATATGAGGAAGACTCCTCCATACACGAGGAGGCTACTCTCTCTCTCTCTTTCTCTCTCTCTCACGCACGCACGCGCGCACGCACGCTCCGTTCTTGCCAAGATCGTGCTGCTTTCCTTTCAGCACCACTTCTCCTCTCCTGCAACACCGCTCAGCTCCAGCCTCCACTTTTAAAACATTTGTGATTTGTCCTTTAAAAAACAAAAAAAAAGTCAAAGGCACTTATGCAGATTTAGTCTAAATAATAACTTTAATTTCCTCTATTGTTCAGTAAAAGACAGCTCAACCCTACACTCTTCCAGCCTGTTTGTGCCTATATAATATATATGAAATATATAATATGCATTATACATATTTAATGATCCAAGCTGCAAGTTACCTTTTTTTTTTGCCTTATTCAGAAATGCTAATCTGTTATTTTTTATAATCTCTAATCTCCCTTTATTATTATAATCTCTTATTCCCACTCAATTAAATGGCCATCTCTTATCATATGGAAGAATTATTGTTGGAAATCAAGACAATCGCAAAATAATATAATACCACCAGAACATTCTATAGAATTTATATATATATATGTGTGTGTGTGTGTGTGTGTGTGTAATCCGCGTGCTGCATGTTCACATTGTTCATGCTGTTTGACCTGCAGAGCTTTAGGTCTATGTGCTGCGATCAGATTAAACATAAGGCATCTTAATCTTTAGACGAATATTATAAGACGGTGTGTCTGTGCGTGCGTGCGTGCGTGTGTGTGTGTGTGTGTGTGTGTGTGTGTGTGTGTGTGTGTGCTAGTCCACTCTTCTTCTGACGTTTCGCTCCGCTTGGCCACTTTTCCTCGACATTGATTTTTCATTATCGAAGATCATGTGGATCATGTGTTTGACTAAGACGAAACGGAGAGTTGCTTTTTTTTTTTTAAAAAAAAAAACAAAAGAATAATGCCACGAGATTGAATTAATTGTTGGTTTCACGTGATCGGACGAGGCCTGTTTTCACGACGTCAATTTACGCATCAAATACATTTAACTCAACGCCGTCTATTCTATTGTGTTCTATATTATGTGTCAATAAAACCAACACAATCCTGTAGGCGGCAGAAACTGTGGATTATTATATAAATTAAGGAATACGCATGTTTAATAATGGGAAACGCGCGTTGGAATTAAACGTTTAATGAATAAATTAATTCGTTCATTTAATTGGACTTTTAATGGAATCTGAGCATCGACGCCGCTGCAGAATTTGGAAAATCGGAATGTTTTATTAGAACCAGACCGGTGTTTTGTTGCTCTGTGACTGCACGTGGTCTGTTGCTGTTGAATACACAAATCACGGTTGCGTGTTTGTGTGTGTGTGTGTGTGTGTGTTTTCCACAATGACAGAAATTAAATTTAATCTCGTCTTGACCCCGATTTGCATCGAGCAGCCGCCTCGTCTATTAACACTGACTTTGCCAGCAGCCAAAGCCGATACAGCAGCAGAAACCAGCCACACAAACAGGCTTCAAAAGAACATAACTGTGTTGTTGTTTTCTTTTGTTTTAAAAAAAAAAAAAACTAATATGTGTTAAAAAAAAAAAAAAAAGTGTGTGAGTCCTGCTGGAAAACAGCTCTGAGATCAGCACCTTGGACAGATCCGATCCAACGAATAACGAAGGCACCCGATGCTTTTACTGTTAAACGACGAGAATTTAATATCATGCATCACGTTTTATTTTAAGAAGGAATAAAAATTAAAAATATAAAAAATAAACACAATTTATATGTGATAAGATATAAGTGTATAGCAGTGTTAGACACAATAAAAGCCTTTAAAAGTCTAAAGCTTCTGCATTATTTTGAATTATCATTAAGGATGCATGGAATATATATATATATATATATATTAAAGTAGAAGTTTAAAAAGTTAAAAAAAAACAATAAAGTTATGTGACATTTGAACCTTGACTGGTTTAAATTCAGCACAAGTGACGCGTAATGATTTTTTCTCATCTGTTTTTACGCTTTACCTGAAAATGTCTATTTCTATGAATATCTGGAGTTGTTTCAGATTTTTATTTTATTTTATTTTATTCTACTGATGTCGGCCTCGCGTCAACCTGACTTTCCCTGTGTGTGTGTGTGTGTGTGTTTTCCTCCTCTCAGAGATCCCTCAGTGTGCAGGCTGCAGCCAGCACATCCTGGACAAGTTCATCCTCAAGGTGCTGGACAGACACTGGCACTCCAAGTGCCTCAAGTGCGCGGACTGTCAGACTCCGCTGGCGGACAAATGTTTCTCCCGAGCAGGAAGCGTCTACTGCAAAGAGGATTTCTTCAAGTGAGTCAGAACAGGCTGGTTATCACCTCCTTTAATACGGTTTTATGAGAACATTTTTGTTTTCTCGCGTGAACTCACGAGAAAAAAAAAAACGCGGACTAATTTGCATGATTCAGGGACATTAATAACTAGTTCGTCCTTATTTAATATTAAACAAAATATAAGATTTTTTTATAGTTGTTTTTTATTATTTTTTTGCAAGTCAATCAACTCAACGTAATAATAATAATAATAATATACATTATTACATTACATTATATACATTAGTATTATTTATTTAGTCGATATCTGTTATTAACAACAAAATGGAAAGAGGCTATCATAGGGAGAACTGGTTATATTTTGGTAAATAATATTCTATAGGTCTATTGTCTGCTGAGATGATTTAATTATTATTATTTACAGTTATAAATAATATTCTATAGGTCTATTGTCTGCTGAGATGAATTAATTATTATTATTTACAGTTATAAATAATATTCTATAGGTCTAGTATCTGCTGAGATTAATTAATTATTACTATAATGTTCAGTTATAAATAATATTCTATAGCCATATTGTCTGCTGAGATGAATTCATTATTATTATATTACATTATTATTATATTATAAATTATATTATTATTATTATATTTTCAGTTATAAATTGGTATATTTATTTGGCTCAAAGCACCATGTTGGATTATGTTTAGTAATTAATCTCAGATTGTGTTATGTTAATATTTATAATTCACATACTTAACGTTTTTAGTGGCTGGCTTGTCCTGTTGATGTCATTAGAGAAAGCAAAAATAATTTCACAATAAGAGCATTTCCTCTTTCTTTTTCTTTCTTTCTTTCTTTCTTTCTTTCTTTCTTTCTTTCTTTCTTTCTTTCTTTCTTTCTTTCTTTCTTTCCCCTTCAACGATTGGATTTCTGAGGCATTACAGAGGAAAATTGAGTTTGACTTTTATCCAAAACAGGATCAGCAGATCCAGGCTTTTTACTAAATCATGTTTGAAAGGTTTTAATGCTCAAAGCTTGAATGAGACCTAAAGAGCTCTGGAGTTGCACTGGAAGCTAACTGTGTTAGCTGACCCAGGGGACAGCAGGGGGGCGTTTACATGTTCACACACACACACATGAACATGAACATAGAAACGCACGCGTACTCGCTGGCGTGTGCTTCCCAGCAGTGATTTGGAGGCTTCACTTTGCTCTTTTTATTTCGGTGGGCTGCTTGTGTGATTTAAAGCCTCTCCTGAGTCAGTGGTTTATTGGTTCTCCTCGGGGTGTGTTTACTGTGAGCACTCCTCCTTCTCTTCCTCCTCTCTTTTTCCTCTTTTTTTCCCCTCTTCCTCCTCCTCCTTCTCCTCTTTCGCGCTCAGTACTTCATCTGCAAACACATAAACATGCAAACGCGCACGCGCACGCACACGCGGTGCACGCACTGCATTGATCCCCTCCATCCATCAACCTGCGGACAGGTCTATCGTTAACAGAAATGCATTCCAGTGCTGATTTTTTCCCCTCTACAACAGCTGGAGCTTCTATTAATACAGATAGTGTGCCATCATTCTTGGCCGCAGTTGGAGGAATACGTGGCTGTCTAGCACATTTTAATCTCGGTTGGTCTCACTTTCTCCATCAGCCTGCAAAGTGGATATAAATAGTCTACCCTGTTGCTGTTTTTGCATTGAATATATCTCACTTGCAGCGCTCCCCTTACTTTGTTTTTAATCTTTCCTTGCAGGCGTTTTGGAACAAAATGCGCGTCGTGCCAACAGGGGATCCCGCCGACGCAGGTGGTGCGGAAGGCGCAGGACTTCGTGTATCACCTGCACTGCTTCGCCTGCATCATGTGCAGCAGACAGCTGGCCACCGGGGATGAGTTCTACCTCATGGAGGACGGGAGGCTGGTGTGCAAGGTGGATTACGAGACGGCGAAACAGAACGGTGGGTCCCCTCTGCTGAGATTGAGCCTGAAATCCAGTCGGTTTGAAATGCGTTCGGAAGGCATTTAGTTGGAGTTCATTACGCATCAGCAGCAAAAAAAAGAGGGGTGATTAAGTGTAGAGCATGAGAAGAAGGCACGACACTTCAAACTAAATGCACCGTGCAATGCAGTGCAATCACTACCCACCGTGGATATATATGTTGTTTGTCGTCTGGGTGTGCGCGCTGTCCCTCTCCCTCCCTCTCTTCTGAGATTTCCATGCATCTCTGATTGATTATGTAAAGTGAGGCAATGCTCTTATATGGCGCGGCCCCGATAACTCCGTTCCTCTGGCACTCCGAGCCCGGCTAGATTTATGTCCCCTGCTGTAGGAGGGGGACAGACGCACAAGGACAATAATGCACTTCCATACATGACCATTCACTCCATTTTACGCACGTATACTCCGACGCACAAGGCGCGCCTGTTAACACGACGTGACGGATGTAAGAGGAAGTCACTCACACTTGTAATGGTGGTGTTTGTTTTTTTTAGATGATTCAGAGGCGGGGACCAAGCGACCGAGGACCACCATCACGGCCAAGCAGCTGGAGACCCTCAAAAGTGCCTACAAAAACTCGCCGAAGCCGGCGCGCCACGTCAGAGAGCAGCTGTCCTCTGAGACGGGGCTGGACATGAGGGTGGTGCAGGTAGAGGACCAGTCTCTTCTCCTTCACATCACTGCATGTCGGAAAGAAAATAATATATCTTTATTATCTGGAGTTTGGACAATAAGCAGCAGATCAGTTTACATTCACTGATTCGAGCATCGTTAGTCTGGCTGTGTGTTCCACAATTAACTTTCATCATAAATAATACAAAACAGGCCTTTGGAGCAACAGACCATAGGAGTTCAGCTGGATCAACTGGGCCTCTGATTATTTCTAGTAACAAACCTGCAATAACCTTATTCAATTGGGTTTGATTTTCCATTCATGAATCTTTAATATATTTTTGTGATAATTTACTAATGTATACAACAAATATATACTCATTATTGTGTTTTTTAAGTGTGTTTTGATTAGATCACTGATGTTATTATTATTAAAAGGCCTATTTCATAACAGACATTCTTTTGACTTTTCATAGTATAAAGAATCACATGAATAAATGATGGATCATTTCCATCCATGTGCATTGAGTTACTGTGATATTTGAACATTTGAACTGAGCCAATCCTTAATGATATTAGTAACTTTAATTGTAGTGCTGTTTTACAACACATAAAAAAATACAGTAAGAAAAATGAGAAATTAAAAAAAAACGATGACAATCCAAATGTATTGTGCGCAAATGTCTATTATTAGAAATTATTCGCTATTACTGTGGCAAATGAATGATAAACGTGATCTTGTTCAGGTGTGGTTCCAGAACCGGCGAGCGAAAGAAAAGCGTCTGAAGAAGGACGCGGGTCGGCACCGCTGGACCCAGTTTTATAAAAGTGTTAAACGCAGCCGAGGAGGCGCCAAGGTGGAGAAGGAGAGTTCGGCTGACGACGCGGGGCTGAGCGACAGCGAGCTGAGTTTCAGAGGTACACACCGACTCCTGTTTGATTCCGGTCCGGAAAACGCGCTCCGTTTCCGGGAAAAGCGTCAGCCGAGCTGCGGCTCTAACGCGCGCGTCTTTGGTGGCGATTCGTTTGTTTCCTCGCGTTGGTCAACGCGTGGTGTCGATCTCATTCAAATCCAAAATGGCATTTTCATTCCTCACACCTCCTCCTCCTCCTCCTCCGCTTCCTCCTCCCTCGGTTTCCCACCAGGACGGATCTTATTGGAGAAGAGGGAGGCTCCTTTAGAGGGATGCAAACGACATTTTAGACTTTCCAATGGTATTTAATATTCGCGAAGCCCGTTTTAGCGAGAGCCATAAAAGTCTTCAAGCCACTTCTTACAAAAAAAAGGAGAAAAAAAAGAAAAAAGAAGGGACTTTTTTATGAGAAATGAAAACATGGTGACAGAAACTCTATAAAGCGTGTGAGGCTTTTAGTCAATTAGAGAGAGAGGGAGAGAGAGAGAGAGAGAGAGAGAGAGAGAGAGAGAGAGAGAGAGAGAGCTCTGGGGCATTGTTGTTATTGAACTCACCCAGGGGAGAGATTGAGATGGAAACAAATATTTTTGCAGAGCTGCAGCAGCAGCAGCTATAATTACACACAGCTACACAGCTACAGTCCTTTCTTAGAGACTGAGTTTTTTTTTTTTACTCTAACAAACCTGAAATGCTCATTCCCCTGCTCCTCCAGTCTCTGGTGGCTGCTGCTGCTTGTCCACTTATACCTCCATGAAATCCTCATAACGCCGCGACAGTAAATCTCACTCATAAAAAGCACTTACCTGTATTGAAATATAACAGCCACATAATGTGCACACCGCGCTGTTCGTGCGTCAGATCAATCACAGGTGTACGTTTCATATGTTTCATTCACCTGCCGAAAAACAAAGAAACAAGAAAGAAGCAGAGGGCTTTTATTTTGAAAAAAAAAAAGTAAATCAAGCATATGTGTGTGTGTGTGTGTCGACTCAGCAGGATCATACAAAATGAGAAAATCTGATCTAAATATTCAAATGCAATTTTATTACATTATAATCCGAAAAAAAGAAAGAAAATAGGATTGAAATTCGAAAAGAAAATTATAAAAAAGTATAAAAAGCCTTTAATATGGCAAGTATATGTGTAGAATGCATAAGAAGCACGTGGGCCTACGTTACCATAGACACAGGGAGTGGGACAAAGGTTTAAATGGACACCCATAGGTGCTCCAGTGGGTGGAGTCTTCCCGTTATGTCACACACCACGTGACGGACAACTATTAAGTAACACAAAAAAAGATCATCATTAATTAAGAAGACGACACATTTCAAAAGGAATCACGTATCCCCTTATTTTAAAAGAAAAGCAGTTTTTTTCAATAACAGATAATATTAAACTAATTAAGCTAATGTGGTAAATGACTATTCTAGCTGCAAAAGTCTGTTTTTTGGTGTAATATCTACATAAGTGTATAGAGGCCCATTTCCAGCAACTATCACTCCAGTGTTTTAATGGTACAATACGTAAAAACGCACGTAATGTGAAACTAACCGTGTTGCGTGTACCCGGATGTAAACACCTGTACCTGTATCGTACTGACCGGTGCCGTCTCCCCCCCTCCCCCACAGACGACCAGGTGCTGTCGGACCTCGGCCACAACAACGGGCTTTACGGCAGCGTGGGTGACGTCACCGGCGGCGCGGTGCTGAACGGCGGCTTCTCGGTGGACGCGGCGGGGCAGCAGTACCACGACATCCGGGCGGGGAGCCCCTACGGCCTCCCGCAGTCGCCCTCCTCCATCGCGTCGCTGCCCGGCCACACCCCCCTCCTCAACAACCTGGGCTTCAGCATGGACAGTCTGGTGGCGCAGGGCGGGCCCGGCGGGGTGGGGCAGGCCCTGAGGGCCATGGCGGGGGGGCCCACCTCAGACCTGTCCACGGGGAGCAGTACGGGATACCCCGACTTCCCCACCAGCCCCGCCTCCTGGCTGGACGAGATGGACCATTCCCAGTTCTGAGTCTCCTCCTCCTCCTCCTCCTCGGACACGTGTGGGGACACGTGTGGGGACATCAGAGACAGACTCACAAGGCTTTTTACATTTTCTTTCTATCACCCTGCAAGAACTGGTACGTTTTGTGATGTCGGGTGAAGAGGGGAAGGAACAGAAGAGGAGTCCCAGTCCCTCAGCAGTGGCAGTGACCTCCACACACACACACACACACATGTTCAAAAGTTTGGGGTCACTTAGAAATCTCCTTATTTTTGAAAGAAAAACACTGTTTTTTCCTCAGTGAATATAAATTTAAACTAATCAGAAATACACTCTATACATTGCTAATGTGATAAATGACTATTCTAGCAGCAAATGTCTGGTTTTTGTTGCAGCATCTACATAGGTGTATAGAGGCCCATTCCCAGCAACAATAACTCCAGTGTTCTAATGGTACAATGTGTTTGCTCATTGCATCAGAAGGCTGATGGATGATTAGAAAACGCTTGTGTAACCATGATAGCACAGCTGAAAACAGTTTAGCTGCTTAGAGAAGCTAGAAAACTGACCTTCCTTTGACGAAAGCAAAGTTTGGAAAAAATGTTTAAAAAGGAAAAAAAATAATATTTCAAATACAAATCATCATTTCTAACCTTGTCAACGTCTTGACTATATTTTCTATTTATTGTACAACTCATGGTGGTAAATAAAAGTGTGACCTTTCATGGAAAACACTAAGTTGTCTGGGCGACCCCAAACTTTTGAACGCTTTCGTTCCCACACACACACACACACACACACACACACACACACACACACACACCTCTGAATGTTCAATCTCAACAGTGTATCATACCATTTTTTTTTTGTTATCAACTGACTTTACTTTGTTCTTTCACTCTCTGAAAGATGACACGCGGAACGATGTCGGTGGATTATTACGCTCACGCGGGGAGCTAATATTGTCTCGTCCCTTCGAATTAAACCCATCTCCGTTTTTTAACAGCCACGACACTAGGGCTACACGATGTAGATCAGAGTCCCCCGTGAGACCCAGGAGGCACCTTGCATGCTTCTGATTCATAATGACTGCAGCTGTCTGGCCATATCACAGCCTTCACATTGGCGATGCACTTTACTCTCCTCTTCTTTTTCTACACACACGGACAGGAAATGCAGAGAGAAAGAGAGGAGAGACATATGCACAAGGCAAAAAGAAAAAAAAAAAAACAGTGTTTCATTGGGAGAGAAACTTACAAGAACAGTGGCACAAGTGTGAATTTTGAACCATGCTGACGTTTTTGTTTTTTAATGTATCGCTGAAGCTTAAACCACTAAGTTGTTAGGGAGCAGGAGGCCGTTGTCTGAACGAGGGCCAACAGCGGTTGCTACACAGCAGGTCTCTCTCTTCTGTATTTATCGGTGCTTGACTTGTTCTTGTCCGTGTGAATCCGTCAGTGTTAAAACGATCCGTTTCCAGACTCACCAGGATTTTTCAAAGCTTTGCGTTTTTTTTTTTTTATTATTATTATTATTATTATTATTCGCCGAGGAGACAGTCAAGACTCGGGAGAGAAATTCAGCTCCGAAAAATCAGAATCTAAGGTTTTATCCTTTTCCAAACGCACATGACTGGAAGGAGACGTCCCCTTTGTAAGACATATGGATTACTTTTGCAAACGATACTGAATTAGGATAGAAATTCTTAAAAAAAAAACAAAAAAAAAAAACAAGCCGCCAAGTATTAGCAGGAACGCTGACAACATCTCCCTTTGTGGTTTATTTCTCTCCTGTTTTCCTTGGGCCTGATCCGGGCTGCTCTTGGTAATCTACTCAGTCCAGTTGAGCTCTAGCTTTGCTTGCTGTCAACCTACTTACTAACCCCCAGATGTGTTGTCAGCCTGTTCTCCAACTGCCTGGCCTCCATGTCAGAGGGATTATCGGAGCCCCCCCCCACCCCCCATTTATCAGGGCTGATACCGTAGCATCAGAGCTGCTGCTGTGACTGCCGGGCTGCATCAGCTGCATCTTAAAGCCCCGTTAAGAACTGAACCAGGACAGCGGAGGCCCCGCTTCCCAAATCCTTTTTTTCCCAGCCGTAAGAGGAACCGGAACCAGTAGATTTGACCTGTTGAGCATGTCAAAACCGTCATCGCTTATTTTAACCAGAGGGGAGGTTTGCTTTTAAAAATTAAACAAAAATAATAATAAAAATTTAAAAAAAAAGGATATTTTCTCCTATTTTCTGTTCAAGAAAACAATTCATATCTATGTAGTCACCTTTTTTTTTAGGGGGAAAAAAAATTGCCAAGTCCTATTTTATTTTTTTTTTCGTTTTCTTTTTCAGAGCATCCTATTCAAGAGCCAAACCAACAAACAGAAAGTGACACCGATAAGAAAATCATGTAAAAAAAAAAACTAAACAAAACAAACAAACAAAAAAACACCACCACTACAGTTTTGTTAAGTGTGTTGCCTCAGACGTTTGCATCTTAATTGTTGTAAATTTTGTACAGTTTGAAAAACGTGTTGACCGTCTTGTTTCATGAGCGCTATTTATTATTATTGCCATGTGTCTTTGAAAAAGATGTAAAAGAGAGCACTGAATTTATTCATTTATGCCTTCTGTGTAATGGTATGAACTGTGTACAGTCAAATCTATATGAGGAAAATAAAGCTGAATTGTCTTTGGGTTACCATCGGGTGCTTTTCTTCGCAAATGCGCCGCCCCTGCCAGTGATGAATGCCACAGTTAGGATTTTCAGATGAACTTTGTTTTCAATAGATCAAAAGAAAAATATCTACTGTAAGGTGTTTTTTATTATTTTTGTCTTATCTAAACGCTCTTTAGAGAGAGTTAACCCGCAAATTCATTTACCCATTGAGAGCATTTACCACACACTTAGGCCTCTATTCAATTGTGGAGATCCATTTAGTACCACCAACAGACAGTGGTCAGTCAGTTAACAGTGATTGATGCTGCTTTCCTCTCTCGCCCGCTCGGGTGGGGGTGTGTGTGTGTGTGTGTGTGTGTGAGGGGTGACAAGAAAGATGCATGA
The DNA here is from genome assembly GCA_030544235.1 of Lepturacanthus savala. Classification (NCBI taxonomy): domain Eukaryota; kingdom Metazoa; phylum Chordata; class Actinopteri; order Scombriformes; family Trichiuridae; genus Lepturacanthus; species Lepturacanthus savala. Next base: position 19,091,948 of record CM060481.1, read on the forward strand.
AGAGAAAGAAGAGCGAGAGAAAGAAAGAGGAGGAGGGAGGGGGGAAAAATAATAAAACAAGTGGAGAAACAGCTGCCTCGCTGGATTCACTGATCCTCTCAGTGCTAAAGAGACACAGCAGCAGATTGCAGCGCTGCACAGTCAAATCTTTCCTTAATCCCTGTGCTCTTAACTAATTGTGTAGTGCTTTGTGGAATATGGGCGAATATGCTTCACGGTCAGGCAGAGAGGGGGAATATACAGCTCATATGCAGGCTGTTATCTTGTTTGTCAATATGTCAAGCTGCTACATGCTACATGCTACATGCTCGGCTGTCCTGAAGATTATAGAACCGCTCAAGTCACGAGTCCAGTTTTTCCGATTGCAACTGCTTCACCCAGTTAATGATTTAGTGGTCGTGGAAAACTTTTTCTCTCTTCACATTACATTTAGAAAAAGTATGTATCACTTTTCAGTCAAAATTAGATTATATTAAAAGATAAAGTGTGTGAGATCTAGCACCATTTAGCAGTATCTAGTAGGACAGACTTGGCAGATATGGAAAAGAGTTGTGTTGTTTATTACCTTAGATTGATGATTGGTCATCTACATGGGGAGTGGGTCCACCTAAAGGAGTCCGCCATCTTGCACTGCCATGTTTCTTTGCCACCAGTTTTTTCTTTTTTTTTTTCCCACAGGGGCCACCATAGCTTCTCCTACTTAAGTGGGTACTTGCTTGGTTGCAATTTGCAAATTCACCACCAGGTGCTGCCACAAAGCACACGCTGTAGCTTTAAGCTTAGAAGTCCCCTACCACGCTAGCTGCTCTTTGATGCCCCGTGGTGCTTTAAGCTAAAGGCTAATTTCTCACAACCGCGATGCTAGCATGATGTTTAGCAGGTAGGTTTCAATGTTTATCATGTTCATTGTCTTAGTTTTATGCTAGGTAGCATGCTAAAATGAGCAAATTGAATTTGTTTTGAAGGTATTTGGTAAAAAAAAAAAAGTTTGACAAAAGGGCCCTTCAACTCAAATATGTGTTTAGCTTATTACAACTTCAGTTTGGATGTTTGAGCTTCACCGTGCAGGCTGATCTATGTGCTCATGATCCGTGACCTCACAACTAGTTTGGAGCCAATCATGGTCAAATATGAATATGAAACTTGAAGCCTCCAGTGCACAAACACAGGGAATGAACTTTTCAGCAAAACAGATGACATCTTGTATCTAATGAAAGCTATTTGCATATTCATAGCTAGATTTTCAATAAGGGAGTAGGAGTAGATGTAATTTTAAGAATTTCTAACTAGATAATTAATTTTTTTGTGGAAAAGCCACATTAGACACATCTAATTATTCAACGTTTTAAAATATGACTGGAGGGGATCTTTAAGGGATTACTGAAGTTATTGCAGTCCATGCTGTAGTGAACACTGGTTGTGAACATGCATCGCAATCCAGCCAGTTGTTGAGATATTCAAGCCTATAAATAAATACTTAACCCTTTGAGGTGTGCTACTAGCCTGTCAAAATAAAAACAAAACAAAACATGGATTTATAATAATGATATTGGGTCTAAAAAAGACCAAAATAAGCCTTAAAAACACCATGTGGATTCATCCTTCCTGTCTTTAAAACACTCAAATTCCCAGGAGTAGCTATAGCCCTGACTGTACTGTGTGTGTGTGTGTGTGTGTGTGTGTGTGTGTGTTTACATTTTGCTATTGCTCTTAGTATGAGTTTCTGCATCACTAAACCTCTCAGGTTACAGTGGATTTATTCCCTGTAACTATGGTGTTGGCTAACTATGTATAGAATTATAATGAAATTACACCACAGTGTACATCTGTACGAAACTAATTTGTATGCAGCAACGTGCAGCATTTGTCTGAGAGCAGGCCAACCTAACCGAAAACCTAAGTGTTATCGATTCCTTTGTGTTTTAGCTATTCCTGTTACATTATAAAAACAAAAGGCAAAGAGTCACCCTGGTTGAAGTTTGCACGTTTGCATAAAACGCCACAAATTGAGCTGATTTTTATTTAAGCATTGATTGGCTGGGCTATGGGCATTAATGGATAGGCTCTAATAGTGGTGCCTTACAAAGATAAAGAGCCACACAGACAGTTAGGATAATTTACACGCCACTTACAGCCCTAGTATACAAATAAATCTGGGGAAACTCCACCACTGTTGCTTTTGCGAAGATGACAAACACAAGCACAAATGCCATTATCATCGATCGCAAGGCTTTTATTACAAACTTCCTGAAGGAAACAGTTTTCCCCCCCGTCTTGAGCAAAAGGGAATAAATTAACATGCAAAATAGATAGGATTTGTTTTGGCCCGAAAGTCAATCTAGTGGCATCAAGACAGGACATTTTTCACCCCAAACGACTCCTTCCTTCCTGCAGTGAACAATGATCCGCGGGATGATGGAGTGAGTCTTAAAGAGGAGCTGGAGTCAAACAGAGGCCTCTCTCAATGACACCCTCAAGGTTGCGAGCTCAATGCTGTTTTAATGTGAAACCGGGCCTTTTCCGCGCAATAATCATCCCGATGCACATGTCAGACGGATGACAGGTAACCAAAGGAGGAGGGTTCATGACTGCAAGGGAACCATGACAAATACTTCAGTGATGGTAATATGTTTGCTGTATAAAAGGTCTCCAGTGTAGTTCACATGTGACATAAATACAGTATGTAAGGCTGCAAACCAGACTTCTGACTGTTTGCTGGCGAATCTACAGCCTGAAAGCTCAACTTGCTGCAAATGTCAGTAACATGGATTACGATGTGTTTTAAAGCTGGATTGAAGGGGTTGTTTTTTTTTGGTTTTCTTCATACAAATTCCCTAAAAACACCATAAGATCAGCAGCAGTGAAACGTCCGCCCCGAAATGTTTCCCGTCCTTTTCCTTTTGGCTCATCAGACATAAGATCGAGATGATTGAGCCTGCGAAAACGTCAGATAGCACATTCTCCAGACGGTAAAATGCACCTAAAGAACTGTCCTCTTACTGAAACAGCACGGGCGATTTAACATTTACAGAGGTGCCATAGTAACATGAAGTTAGCAAGGAAACAAGCGGAGCATGAGAGCGGAGATAAAACCCCAAAACAGACAAAATCAGCAGCTTTTCCAAAACTTGTTAGCAAGATCCCTGTTATGACTAGCAGCAATAAGGACAAGGTGAGCTATATTTAGGTCGCCAAATCCATATTTCCAGTTATTTTGGTGAGAGTAACTTAAATGTAATGGAAAAGTTGTGTAATGCCTTACGTTTCAAATACTTTAATACTGTAATGAAGTGAATTACTTTGAAATGACAGTAACAAGTAGTAAATAACGCATTGCAGGTTTGAAGTAACATGCCCTACACTGATCACAATAAATGATACATACAGCTTTAGAGTGTGCATACGCACCAGTGAATAAGTCTGTCTCATATTGGTAGCAAGTGTTTCAGCAGCAGAGAGATTTTTGCTTACTGTTGGGTTCCCAGCCACACCACTCAGGGTGCAGGGTCTGCAGCATGAAGAGAATGGGGGTGGGGGTGGGGTTGCATTAAGAGCCGACCAAAGCAACATGGTATTGCTTTTCCAGAAGGGAAGGAAGGAGAGGAGTGGTAAAAGAAGAGAGCACCCGGCGCGGAGAACGACGGCGAGAGAAAGATGAAAACAGGAGTGATGAAAGTGGTAAAGCAGAGAGATGGAAGAGTCTTCTGGAGGAATTGTTTCCAAGAGGCCGCGCGCACACATCCACAAATACCTCTCAGGTGCTGGACGACCAACAAGCACAACACAAACGGGGGGCAAAGTAAAACGTGATTGCTATAATCACCCAGCATTTGATCAATTTCTGTTTTTCGCTTAGAACCGTTTTAAATGCGTTATGGACTATACCTGTGCTTTTTTTTTTCCTGTCGTTTGATTGTGATGTTTTGTCCCAGATCCCATCTGTTCTGCCTCCATACAAACACAAAGAAAGTATTGGAACAAAAACAAAAAAAACTTGGAAAAATACTCTTACATTGCCTTTTCACTCCCTGGACATGATTGATAATGTGAAAACACGGATTTCAAGATAATTAGTGATGAAAAATATCATGTCATTGTTTCCTTATTGTATAATAAATTAAATACAGGACATGGAAGTAGAGAAGTTGAATCCAGCCACAGCAATGCAATGCAAGTGTTGGGGATTTAAAATGTAATCTAATAAATGTACTAAATTATCACAAGGCACTGTTATATGGTTGGCATTCAATAGTCCCCTTTGCTCATTGAATGCCTAGTTAGTCTTAAACTGTTTTCTTTATTTGTCAGATCAATAGTAGAAGAAACAAGAAGCAGATTTTTAATATTTCGTATGTTAAGTGTTGATTTTAAACACTGTATGCAGTGGCCAGAGAATTATGAAACTATATGAAACTACATGAACTAATAAGGATGATAAAGGTGCAACAAAGCTGAGAGAGTGTGTATCCACAGAAAAGGACTAATCAGGCATAAGTGAAAACACCGGTGCAGGGCTACCATGGGGGTATAAGGCCTTTTAACTAATTATCTTATTGGGAGTGACGTAATTTAAATGTTGACGTGTCACACTAGGAAAATAGCAGGTGTCAATAATACACTAAAGTGAGGGCTGAATTCCATTTAGCTGCTTTAGTTTCAGGATCCTTTTGTTATTCGTGCTGGTTCACTGTCACCTGACACCTGTGCTCTTCCTACGATGTCTGTTGTGTGGTCCACAGGTTGAAGTGAGGAAGACACAGAAGCCCTGAGTTGGTTCCTGATATGAGGTATTTTGAAAAGAAGCCTAATTAATGAAAGTGGTGGATCATAGGAAGTATGTATTCCTATAGAAAAGTGGAAGCTTAAGTAGATTTTTCATGTCTGGCCAAATGATGGTGTGTTAGACTGGTTTATTAGGTAAGACATGGACATACATTGAGAGACAAATCTACATATCAGTTTTGAAAATGTGTTGATAGACCAAGTAAAACCAGACTTTTGATTAAATAAATACTTTGTATTTGTATTTTACTGTTATATCTGTTTATAAATAAATGGGTTTAGGGTCAGATTCTGTTCTGTTAGATGATAGAGCTGGGATTTCCTGAGGGTCGGAGGGGTGGAGTAAGATGGCTATGGCTCACAGTAATAATAACGTGAGGAATAAAGTAGCAGCTAAACCAGCTAATGTCTTAAAACATGTTTTTTGTTACAATAGTTTGGCAACGTTGGCTGCATGATTGGCACAGAAAGAAACTGGACAACGGAGCTTTGAATTGTAACGAAAGCGCTGGGAAGCAATACGAGGATGATCGGTGATGCAAAACTTTACACTAATACTTAAGTCTATGGGATTTTAACTTTTAATGATGATGTTTTAAATATCAAATAAAAAAAAAAAATCCACAAGAAAGGATGTACACCAGTGTGCCATGCAGAAGATACACTACTGTTCAAAAGTTTAGGGTCACCCAGACAATTTAGTGTTTTCCATGAAAAGTCACGCTTTAATTTACCACCATGAGTAAAATGAATAGAACATATAGTCAAGACATTGACATGGTTAGAAATAATTATATATATTTGAAATATATACTTTTTATATAAAGTTGAATAGCTTCTCTAACGAGCTAAACTGTTTTCAACTGTGCTAATGATTACACAAGGGTTTTCTAATCATCCTCGTCTTCTGATGCAATGAGGAAACACATTGTACCATTAGAACAATGGAGTGATAGTTGCTGGAAACGGGCCTCTATGCACCTATATAGAAATTGCACAAATGAATAGTCATTTACCACATTAGCAATGTATAGAGTGTGTTTCTGGTTAGTTATATTCATTGAAAAAAACAGCGCTTTTCTTTCAAAATTTCCAAGTGACCCCAAACTTTTGAACGGTAGTGTATATCCAAAAGCTGAGGTTGATCTGACAGACGCTTCTTGCTTTTATAGATGTTAAATAAAAAGCTCATAAAAATTGTTCACAAATCATTGTGTCTTGCTTCTTTGCACGTTAGTGAACGTAAGCAGCAAAAAGTCCCGCTGACTTTCCCTCTAAAACAAAATGCAGCCTAAGTATGAAGTTGCACAAAACAGAAATACTTGAGGAAAAATACCAGTACCTTGAAGTACCAGTACCTTAAGTAAATGTAATGGTCTACTTTTAACTCCATTACAATGCATAAACGTTAGGAACGGCTGAACAACGTCGGGCCTGGGGTGTGTGAGTCTGCGGTTTGGAGAGGGAGGGAGCTGCGGTGTCAAAAGTGAAAAGCTCAGAAGAAAATTGAAGCCCCATAATGGAAGCATAATGGGCTTAGTGTCAGAGTCTCGCAGACGAGCCGGGGGGGACGCACCGCTGCCGTCACCCTCTCTTACCTCAAGCCAGTATAACGGAGTTTGGGAAGCAACGAGGAGACAACACTCGGCCCCAAACAGGCTTTAGAGATACACCAACAGCCTAATGGCTGCATGTGGATGGAATCTATAACAACGTGATGGTCACCGGTTGTCTCTTTGTGGGATTGTAGCGCATCATGTCTCAGACTCAGGTTGAATACTCAAAAGGTTTTCTCCTTCCACGGTTTCTTCTCAAAATTCATAAGAGGAGACGAAGACAATTTCATTGTGGACGGCTCCATGGCTGGAGTTTCCAAAAGTGAATGAGGATACTTTGCAGAAAAAAAATAATCTCCCTCTGTGATGTGTAAAGGAGGGAAGGACAGGACATGTAGATCATGTAGAGATTCAAATGTCCCTCATGTATAGTAGAGCTGCGCTTGCATTTCAATTCACTGCAGGCGCGACAGCTGTCAAGACAAAAATTGAATTTGAAGTCGTGCCTCAGATGATGACTACCAATGCCGGGCAGAACATCTTCTCCTGTCATAGATCTGTGAGTGACTGACAGACGCCAACCAGACATGCTGAGATAGTTATCTAACGCTTTGTGTCAAAGCAGATTTCCAGTTTTTAAGTGAAATGAGGTGGTGGACGATGTGTGTGTGTGTGTGTGAGAGAGAGAGGGTTGGTGGGTGGTAGAATGAGTGCAGGGGTGTTAGAGAGAAGGATTAAGCTTTGTTCCCACTGCTGTGTACAAAATGTGCATTTGCATCTTCGTGAAGCTGTAGTTAAGAACTAGAATCCAGATTTAGTGTATCCTCATCTGCTGGAGTGTGTGTGCTGTGGCAGAGTGAATGTGCTGATCAGAGGGGCTTGACGACAAGTAAAGCAGATTTGGACTCAGACCATGTGCTGGCTATTTTTGGAGAACATCCAGATCTTTCCTATGTGACATAATAGTGAGGAGGCAGGTTGTACAGACATACTGTTTTGTGTACAGTACGACGTGTGGACTTTGACGATGGGCCAGTAAAGTGGGACGTGGACGTGTGTTTATATACTGCATGTTTCTAAGGAAGGTCTGCATGTATTATGATCAATGTGTTGCATAGTTAGATAGCAGCATTATTTTCAGGCTAAATAAATTGCATCTTGGGGGACTTACTGTATGTATAAATGAGTTTAATGTATTGTTTAATGTAGGTCAGGGGTCATGTGTCATGTGACCAGTGTCAGTTACATAATTAACAGAACAGAATCATGGAAAAGATCCGTTAAAGACTTTAATAATGATAAATGACAAATGTTTCAAGCATTCCTTGGAACATAACACAACTGAATCATGAAGAAACCTGCTTTAATGGAAACAATCAGAGGGAAGACCCAGACTGAAAGGTCTGGCTGGTCGTCAGATCCGGGCAGTAGAAGTGGGCAATATGTATTTGATCTTGAATTACAGTATGTGATGCTAACTCGCAATACCAATATATATCATAAAGTTTCTGGTAATGTACACTGTTCAAAGATAAAGTAAGCACATGGGAATGTCTGTTTTTGGCTCCTCCTGTGAATGAAATACCTGACAAATCCAGATACTTTATCACATTGATGCAACAATCCAATATTGCCATGAAGCAGTCCTGCTCATTGATTTGCAACAGTGCCTGCAAAATGGTGGAATATGATGAAAGGGGAACTAACTCTGTATGCAAACATCTCACCAGCTGACAAATCTATATTATCTTAATCATCATATCATCCGACCCTACTGGGCAGATAAAGTCAATATCCAATATTTAGATGAACGTAAACACACGTGGTGCGCTTCATTTCATGCGTCTTATCGAAAGGCCGGGCTTCCGTTTCCACCCTTAGCCCATGAAATCAAACTCACCTCAAGTATTTAGAAACAAATTCAGATAAAACCAAGACCGTCCTGGGCCATTTAACTGTTGGTTGGGGTTGGACACAGTCTCTTCAGGGATGAATGAGGGATGGTGGGAAGTCTGGGGATGATGAGTCGAGCAGGGATGAGACTAGGACCGGGGGGTGGGGGGCAGGCCAGTGATCTAGCCTTTTGGAGCGGTGTACTGACGCAGGAGGGAGGAAATGGCACTGGATTCAGTGACCTCCTCAGGGAGAGAGCCCTCCATGTCTTTGATGGACGGGTCGGCCCCGGCGTTCAGAAGGAGCTCCACGATGTCGGCAAACTCGCACGCCGACGCTACCGGGGAGAAGAGAGACAAATAAAGGACGAGTTGAACACAGCAAACAGGAGAAAGAATAGACAGAAGAATCGCTGGACATTTTTCTGGAAACTTTCTGCGAGGCATTCAGAGAACTGTAAATAAAACAACCGAGGCACAATCAGCAGTGGAGTAAAGCTATTCTGTCTAATTGTCATAACTGGGATTGGTGAATTGTTTCAGTTCGCATCAGGTTTCAGGAAAGTTCCCTTATTCCTTGTTTCTAAGTATTGCAGTTTAATACAGTATGTACAGTCCTGCAGTTAATGAAAAGCCCATCTGCAGGACCCAGCTCTGACACTGGCCTGGACCTGTGGTTGCCTCAAACACTTCATTTCTGCCCCATTGGCAATTTGTGCCCCACTAAAAGGGTCCTCTTTCTTTCTTTCAGTCTACAGAGTAGGAGGAGGAGGAGGGGTTTGCACTTTCTTAACCTAGTTAGTGGGTCCCTGCGTTCCTGATGCACCTCTCGCCCCTCTGGCACCTCACCCCCCCTCCTCCTCATCTCCTCTCTCTTCCTCCCACTCGCTGTGAGTGCTCTTCTCTGTCCGTGTCAATCGCTCGCTCCTTTTAAGGAGCAGACTCTGTGCTCCGCCATGATCGCTGATGTCAGCAGCCGCAGTGATTGACAGCCGGGCCTTTTAACCTCCAGCCCAGGGGCGGGTGGGTGGGTGGCTGGCGGGAGTGTGTGTGTGTGTGTGTGCATGAGATATGATGATACATTGGAATGCGTGTGAATGTGTGCACACATGTGAGCTCGTGGTGCGTCTTTGAGCTTGAAACACCGCAAGAATCTCTAATGTTTCACCTGCGTCATACCAAAAGTAGAAGATTGGCTTATTTTTCCAGTGATGCTTGCAGTTCTCCTCTTGTTACTCTAAACAGTGTTTTATTTAGCCGGCGGTGTGTATGCGCGTGGCGGGTGTCTCGCCTGGGCCTTGAGCTGTAAAAAAGTGGCTGGCCCTCAGGGGAGCCGTAGAGGAGGAGAACAATTTATGGTGAGCAGTAAACCCTCAATTAATCACTTGCCAGCCACTGTGGCCCTGTGCAAAGAGAGGTGGAAATGAATTTTCATTCTCTGCTATTTGTCTCTTGGAGTTCATCGCTTATGTTTATTAGTCATCTTTTTATGCCCCATCCTCAGGGCTTCCTCTGGTGAGTGTGTGCGTGCGTTTGTGTGTGCAGACTTTCAGCAGGTGATGCAACATGCCCGCTCCAATGCCACCGAGCAGCAGGACAGATGGTGCAGCCACACACACCCACACACAACCCACACACACACACCCACCCACACACACACACACACAGAGGACAGAGGAACCGCCCCTCAGGGACATGTGTGTTGGGGCATGAGAGGGTCAGGGGAGTCTGAGGACCACTGCTGATTTCCTCTGGGAGGCCTGGTGATTATTACACACAGACACACACACCAAAGGACACACGCTCACACATTCGCGCACATGCATGCACTGTGAAACAGAGAGAAATGAGGAAAAATTCGAATGGATGAAAAACAATTGTTGAAAGTTGAGATGAGAAGTTCATTCAAATGTGGGAAAGAACAGGTATGTAACTGAAAACAAGCTTATGTGTATAAAGAGAATGTAGCATACATGTAAATGAAAGTAAATGATGCTTCTTGTGTGAGTGTGTGAGTGTAGAGATTAATATGAGGCCTCCTTACCATAATGTAGTGCTGTTTGTCCTTCATTATCCTGTAAAAGACAAAAGAAGACAAGTCGTTACTTCAAGAGGCTCGTGACCGCAGGAAAAATAACGAACGACGGATTGAGAGGGTGCAGATTGTGGGAATGAAAAGAATTTGTGAGCAAGCTTCCAAATTACTTCCCCAAAGAGTCAAAAGGAAAACTTTCAGCTGCACCAATTACCTTCTATGTGTTGGCTGTGGCCAGAGTACGCCTTGCTTTTCTGTAACAAGGCATAGGGGGATTATGAGAAGATGAGGTATTGATTTGAGACCCACGTGATGCGCGAGTCAAACCCGTCAACTTCCAGCTCTGAACAATTTGATCCAAGAAACAACGGAAAAATCAACAGAATTTGGTGAAGCTACACCACACCAGAACAGTGTTAGCACCAAGTTTACATCTCAAGCCGTGTCACTGATTGTATATACCGTGAAAGTTATGTAACAATGGACACGGGAGAGAAGACTCGGTGGTGATCCCATTACTTGCATGTGTCTTTTGAAGAGTAAAAACGATACTTGGGGTCAAGAGGTCAGCGGTAGAGATATAATTCTTGTTAGGACTGTGGATTGGGGAGAGCGTGTGTGCAGGTATAATAAGACACAATATGTGACAGGCATCATCAACAGGAGATTCAGTTCTTAATCACTGCTCCGGCCTGCCTTTGCACCTCATAATGATGATAAATGGTCAAACTGTTGCCTCCTGTCCCAGAACAAGAGCAGTCGTAGAGCCAAGTACAATGGCTTCAAACGCTCGGAGACAGATTAAAAGCCAGCGGGCTCTGTGACATTTCCCTCCTTGCCGTAAAATGTCATTGCAGTGGAAATACTTCCAAATTACTGAAACTGTTATGGTGAAATTATTCATTAGTCTTTCCACCTTTGCCCCGCTAACAGCAGATTCTCCCTGTGCACCTGTTCTTGGTTACTTGCATGTCCTCCCCCCCCCCCGCTCTCTTCCAATCCTTCCTCTTCTGTGTCTTTCCGAGCTCTCTCCCTCCAAACCACACCTCCCTCATTTCTTTTTCCATTCGCCCCTCTCCTTCCCCCCTTTTCTCTGCTTTCATTACCACATCCACCTTTCTCCCTCTTTTCCGTTCAGTCACCTCTTCAATCTTAATCCCTTTCCTTTCAATCCCCGATCTCCCATCTTTCCTTCCTTCCTTTTTTCCTTCCTCTTCCCTTCCAGGCCCAGTGCAGTGTAGTCATTCTATTGTTGTGTTTCTCTCTCTCTCTTCCTCTCTCTCTCTCTCGGTCTGTCCGTCTGTCTCAGGGGCAGCACTTCAGGGACCTGCTGATTGGATTAGAGCTTTCTATTCCCTCTGGGTGGATCACAGAACACAGATGCAAATCGCCACCAGTGGAAAGAGTGCTATAGTTAGCCCTGGACAACAATGTTGTCTGTCTGCGAGTCAAAACCCCAAACCTGCCGACATCGAGTCTGTCTTTCACAATGAGCGGTGGGCAAATTTGTAATAAAGTTGACAAATTCAGATACAATTGCCTGGAGAGGGAAAAAAAAAATCACGTTAGCCTATAAGCAGGCGTTATTTAATAGCATCAAGGATGTTCCCACTTGTACACGCATACAAAGACTCTTTACAATGTGACAGATGTTTACAGCTGGGGCCCAGCGAAAGACCTCGAAGAGCATAAATACATACACTTATAATTAAAGTGTAAGGGGTTTAAGCTCTAATCTCCAGCAAACACTAATCTGCGGTTAGTTGTCCAACAAGCGCACGTATACGACGGGAAGAATGAGCGGATGACGATTCACAAAAAAATAAGTGCAGAACTGTGTTTTTAAAGTGCAGAGAGACCGAAAGCGAAAATAAAACGGATACAGAGTGTGTTGGTGCCTGCGTTTTGTGTGGAGTGTGTTGAGCATACAAGCATCCTGCATGTTCATGTGAGGGGGGTCAGCGGCCTGTCCTCTCAGCGTTCCCTAATGCCCCTGGATCCAGGATGGAGGCTTGATGGAATCACAGGAAATTGGATTGTCTTCCATTTGCTTTGGAAGAAGCCTGGAAGAGACACTCGTTTCCCTCCCCTCCGATCCCGACCCCCCACCACCACCACCACCGCCGCCACCCCCCCCACCCCCAGTACCTGCAGTTAGCTACTGTGGCGTTCCCCCTCGCCCCATCTCTGATGCACCACTGTTCCCATCCCATTACGGAGCCATGTCGCACCGAAACCCCTCCGCTTTTACATGTCATCCAAAGTTTCCCCTAGCGGTGCAGAAATGCTGGGCTGGATGTCAGCAGAGTGCTCAATAAAGCAGCTGCTTGCACAATATCAGCAGCAGAGATCCAGCACTGTGTAGTGTATCACCCTAATGGGGCGGACCAATATGCTTAGGAGCAGCATGGATACGGATTGATCTATTAGTACAATTGCAGTTTTGCTGAATTTGAGTCACACCGATTTATCATTTCTACAAACAATGTGAAGCGAGACCAACTTGAAAGAGAAGTAGAGCGATTCAAGGATGTAGAAAGTAATGCAAATATGGAAGTGATACCACTGTCACTGGTACGAAAACAGAGGATCGAGACCAAATGCTTGCACACACAAGTCTATCAAAAAAGCAGCACGACTCAAAGTCAGATTGAGGCCAACCAGGAACAAATACAAACCTTTCTGCACTGCAGCTCTGCAGAAGAAAACACAATGGGGCTGTCGCAGTTGTCATGGTCATTTCTGGAAAGTGGTTGACCTTGTGTTCTTCATCGGTCTGCTTTGAAACAAATCTCAGAACGGACAAGAACACTCCTCACGTTCAATCCCAAACTGTTAACACCAGCATTAAACAGAGGAATGAGTCGCGTATCAGAGACGGGAAACTCTACCAAGTCTGAGGTACAAGTAAGACACAGAGGTCCTGTGAGTCAACGACTGCTTCAAACAAGGATTCAGTCTGTCTGCGCTTCATTCTGTTCGTCTGTGCCAAAGCCAGATAAGACGTCGTGGGTGGAGGTTAAAGGTCTGTCAAAATCATCCAACCACCAGCTGTGGAGTCGGCTGCAGAATACAAGACTGAAGAGAGCCCAGTGTGTGTGTGTGGTGTCTCCACAGAGAGTGATACCAATACCATTATCATACCATCATAGTCATAGTCATACCATGACATTCTGTCAAATACGTGTTTGATAGGTGAATCATTTTCTTTCTTTTGCTTGATTTGTGCTCAAATTAAGCCTTTTCTTTTTCCTAAAAGAATTATTTATTATTATTTTATTTAGTTGTGTGTCATCATGTTTGCACCACATTATTTTTAATCTTTCTGATGTTTCTATCAATAAGAATAGTGTCATTCTCAACAGTAAGAGGAATTTAAGTAGTATTTATTGTTAGGTGGACAAAACATTATTGGCTCACAGTGACACAGTGGTGCCATGTGGAGGAATTTATCATCAATAAATCATTACTACATTTTGAGACATTAGCATAATTACTCTAAACAAACAGGACCATGGCCAAGATGATTGGCACTCATTTTGGCTAAGAAGGTTTAATTCTTCCCAAGTATGCAGAGCTTTGGCTTTCCTTGCGATAGAAAACAGTGGATTGCTGAAAAATGCAATTCCTCTAATGGCCACTAGAAAAACGACTGCGTTCTCAGCGCCGTGTTTTGCTCATTCTCTATTTCCTTAACTTAAAACGTCTTTATTACTCTGTTGTAAGTTGTATTCGTAACCACTACAACATATTATCAATGAACGCAGTAAACTATATGGTGTTATATCTTAGTATGCAGGATGAAACTGTTAAATCTATTTAATTTGCAGTGTACTACGCCAGGTATTGCTGGTTTCCGGGTTTTGACGGCTGAAATCCACTGACGCGGGGGCGTTGTTGTCAGCCATTTAAACAAATGACTGGTTGTTGTGACCTTTCTCCAATTGTGAACCCAATGCTATTCTAGCACTTAGTGGAAACGTCCCACAATGCAAAGACCTGGAAAGGCATAGTGCAAATTTTTCCCAAATCAGTATATTTAGCTATTTTTGTTATATTGCAGTTTTTTTTAAATTGATTTACATAGTGCATAATACATGCTATCTTTTGTCAGTAAGTACTGCTAATAAAGTACTGGAGGTGGCCTGAAATGCAGTCTCAGTAAACTTTCTTAGGTCTCTTCTTCTCCCCGCCTCCTCTTTTTCTCCCCCATACTGCCCCTGACAGCAACATTAAACAAGTGGGGAAAAATGGACAAGCAATTATGATTTATGATCAATGCATGCAGCAGCTGCTGACTTTTATAATGACAGCAGCTGGGGGAGGGGAAGAGAGAGAGTGTGTGTGTGTGTGTTGTAAGATGAGGGGTGAATCGATAGGCGACTGGGATCATTGGTATGCAGATTCTAGCCGATAGCATTATGATGGGCAGGTGCCATTAATCAGAGAGCCGGACACAGATCTGAGCAAGATGGAGGAGAGAAAGACGCTCGCTCGCTTCGCCCGGTCACATCTGTAACCAGAGCAGCTTCTGTGGCACCAACAGCACTAACCACACAGAATCAACTTAAAGCACCACACTGGCGGTCATGTACTTTTTAGATCATTTATAATGAATCACGTTTACTTCTTTTTTTTTGGTGAGGTTTGCAGAAAAAAAATCCATCAGAAAGTTGCCTTATTTCAATTTCCAATACCAAATATACAAATGGGCCAAATATCATGGTATTGCAGTTTGAACATTCTCATCCAATTTTTTCAAAGTGTATCTTGACAATGTCATGCTTGTTTGCATATTTACAGTGAAACAGGTTTATCTTGCTGTGATCATTCCTCCTATTCACACTGGCCATTAAAACATTAGATTATAACATGCTTCCAATGTCCATAGTCCTTGATTTTCTATATTTAGAAATTAATTTGAAGATCATATGAAACTTCAACTACTCAAATTTGTCAAATTAAGTGGATATCTTCCAAAAAGTAAAGCCTTTTTAATGCAAAATTTTGCTGTATTGCTCTGTGTTGCATATGTCATGTGCCATGTGTGTTTTCCCGTGCGTGTGCATTGGGAAGGCCCCTGTGTTAAAAGGATCTGCAGACCGGAGGCCAGCCTTAATTAAATCTGGGTCTCCTCTCTGAGCAGGGAGAGGTAACCTTGCCACTCAGTGTGTGAGCATTGCCACCCACGGTCAAATTAGCCGTGATGCCAAACTCGCCGCCCTTCACACCTCCAGGGAGTGTCCTTCAGGCGCCCGGGTGATCCCCCCTTCTTCCTCACACCCATAGCTGCTATCAGCATCATCAGTATGGGGGGAAACCCTGAAGGATCCAGGGATCCAGAGCTAAACGGGGGCCCTGGAAGATGCCAGGGATTATAAATATTTATTGTCGCTCTTGCAGCTCAGGAATTGCAAAAGTGAAGCCAATCTTTATGCTCCAAGCGCAGGTTAAAACAGCTCCTGTGGGTCAAGGACAAAGGGAAACAAGAGTGCCTGAAGACAACCTCAATCGGAGTGAAAGCTCCTTTAAAAGGTTGAACACATCCCTTTACTCAAAATAGTCAGATTTTCTTTCCTTTCTCTGTCAGATTATACAAAAGAAGCCTCTTGTTTTGTTTTTTTTCTCCTCCAAGCCTCCCCTTTTCTGTAAACCCGTAGCCTGTTCTCTTCATGCACGTCCTCTTCCCTCCGCACCTCCCTCCCTTTCCCTAATGTCGCCAAGCTTGCTTGTTCCCGTGGGACACCTTAGCCTCCATTAAAGCCATCACAGAAGAGGATAAGGTTGAAGCCGAGAATTAACATCGCTAGAGGCCCCCCGTCTGTCCTCCTGCGGCTCATCGATGATGTTTAAAAAGAAATATATGAAATAAATAAATGCATAAAAGAGTGTAATATGAAAATCAATGGCCAGGCAGCGGGGGCTGCGGCTGAGGCATTTGGAGTGAGGACTCATAAAGCTGAGTACTGCGGGAGACTGATGGAAGGCAAAACACTTACTTTGTTTATTCTCTCTCCTCACCCCCATCCCCTCCCCTCGCTGTCTGTATCCAACTCTCACTCTCTCTCACCCCCCACCTCACCCCACCCCCACCCCCCCCCCCTCTGTCTGAAACGGTCGAGGACAGCTTTAATGCTCCTGACAATTTATGTGGACGGTTAAGAACGATGGAAATCAAATAGTTGAGTGTAGGCAAGGCCCAGTGAGTGGCCAATAAGAAAGAAACAACAGCTGATGATGGCAAAGAGGACTGTTACCTGCTGGAATGGCTCTTTAGACTGCGTTATTACTGTCAAGTCGCTGGCTCTTTTCTGAGTGCTCATATTATATATTCATAACTGTATCTGTGTCCGATAGGCCCTTTTAACACAGCACTGCAACAGCTTTCATTTCGTCAAGTCGAGCTAATGTGCGGGTGCGAGTACGAAGTATGAATCCTACAAGACCAGCTTGTAGTGTATTTTAGAATATGGGAAACGCTGTGTGCGGTGTCTACTGAGGTGTCCTCCGATTCCTATTTACTTGAATTTTTATGTCATTTTTTTGGTACACTTTTAAAAGACCTGTCTGACGGATTCTCCTCTATCCATTTAGCAAGTCTTAATCTGGCAAAAGAAAGAAATGAATATCGTAAAATGTCAAAATAACATTGCCTTCCTCTGCATTACCGGACGCATCAATAGTTATAATGGCAAACGCTGGCAGGTCGGCGGACACAAACATACACACACTTGAAAATGCAAGAGCGATATGTTACAGTTGTGCTGTCATTGGGCCTATTATAAAGAGGAAGGGGCAGGGGGAGCTTTCTTAAATGTGTTTATTAATGTGTGGAGGAAGCTGTGAGAGTGTGTCAGAGTCCAGTGTTCATCTGTGGCGAGATGCCAAGTGTGTGTGGCGGTGCTCGCTGTATTCAGGACCATATAGGTACTGTGCTGTTCTTATGCTGCAAGATGAGGACACATGCATAGAAATACACATGTGGAGCATCCTGGTATCTTTGTTGCATGTCCTGCCCTTCTCGATCTCCTTTCTAAAGAAAAGAAAGACATATCTACATGTTCGTACTCACAAGTGTTTAATGAATAATGTATATAAAGTTATCTCTTATTTGCTGTAATACTGTTTGTGTGTTATTAACTTTTGTTCTTAGTGTTATAGTGATACATTCTGCAGGGTGTGTGAGCAGAGACGTCTACGTGGGAAGCAGCCTGAAGATGTGAAATGCCTTTGTTCCTTTTATCTATGAATTTAGCCAGCTGCAGCCAATAGGTCAATGTGACCCGTAATATTCTGTACTGTACTGTTGAATTATTATCAGGCTGCAGCGTGTGTGTGTGTGTTGCCCCCTCCCTTGAGATGCTGCAGCCTCCTGTAACTAGGGAGTCCTAAATAAATAGTAAGGTGGCGGCAGAAGGAACTCAGAGCGGGTTGTAGAGTCTTGCAAGTAAAACTTTAACTCTGTTGTCTTCTCCTTTTTGTGTCTGTGTATTTGATGTTTTAGGTGGCATAAACCTGACAACAAGCACACAGTTCTGCTACATACTACATTTTGTGGTCAGTAATGCTGCATTCTGCAATGTCCATCTTTTTTTTACTTTATTTCTCTATCTATCTAATTTCATTCTCTGTTTTTAGTCTTTAAATCACAGATATATTCCTTTTTCTTTACTTTCCTAGCTCACTTCCTTTTCTTTCTCAAAGATCCTATATATTCTGGAGGAGAGGTTGTACATTTACACACGTGCACACAAACACACATGCGCACACACAATTATGACAAATCTTGCTGGATATTTGTTATGACTGGGCTGACTGAGCCATTAGTTATAGGAGGCAGTGCTGGGAAAGGGGAGGGATACAAACGTGTAATAATGCCTCCACCATAGAATTTCAATCAGCTACCGTGGAGTGTGTGTGTGTGCGTGCGCATGTGTGTGTCGACCCGTGTGTGTGTGTGTGTGTGTTTACCACTTTGATCACACAAGTAGTTGCCACCACAGTAGAGGACACAGATATGAGGGTTCAGTCTTCTTTGTGTGCTACAACAGCAGGCTGAGCTTCACTTGAAAAAGAAGAAACGCCCACATCACAGCTGCATGATTTAATTTTTGCTGAATATTGCGCCTTCACTGTGAAATGTAGTAAATACTGACGGAGGTTTTACTGCGCTTTTTTATGAAAAATGGGCATGAACAGATGCTCATGCTCATTTGTTTAGTTTGATCAAAATGAAATGCGTTTCCTCACATGCAACACAACCGAAGAATATTTATTTAAGGAGCTGTCCCAAACCAAACTGCAGCCTTGTGCTATTTGGTAATTATGATATTCCATAATTTGGAATTAGTCCAAAGAATTGAATAAAACAACTGACAATTATCTCTTCATTATAACCCAAGTCTTCTAATCTAACATTGTGGGGTTGAATTGGGACCGAGTTGGTATATCAGCTTCAGCTTAATGTTAATGCACAGCATCAGAAATATATGCAGTACAGTAGGTTTTACACAAGCTAACAATATACTTTTAAAGAAAAAGGATTATTGTGTCAAAAACACTTTACAATAAAGCCAATAACAGATATTGCTCACCAATAAATCAGTAAAGTGAAGGTGTCGCATGCTGCCATGAATTCACTGTTTTGCTCCATTAGGTATATAAACAGTCCATCCCTCACATCAATATGAAATCAATGGATCCATAATCTAAGAGGGAACGTACCATCACAATTATCTGCAGTCTGTGTTTTCAGAGCTGTAGCATCTTGTACATTTAATAAGATATGACCGCTAGCGTCTCGAAGGCTCATCTCAGCACACAAACACACCCAGATCCAGTACCGACTGCCCTGCAGGTTTCACATGCCGACTGTGTTGCATGGGACTTGTTGTGTGCTCTCTAGCCACCAATTGTAGGCCGCCCAGTCAGATATTTATTACTATTGATCTAGCTGGTCCTGGCTGGAGACTTTTGTTCTGCCGGCTCGAGGCTCTGACCTCAATTAAGTTATGAATTTCTATCTGATAGACTGGGAGCGCCTGGGGCCTGCCGTGGTCGTGCTACCACGCTGGATTAATTAGAATTAGCGGTGCTGCGAGTCGCCCTCCCCGCCTCATGGATCATGTTGTTTTAATACAAAGTAGAGGCGGAGGCAGCGAGGGATGGAATGAAACGGGAACGGGAGCCGGGGAGGGGGGTGGAGAGAGTGATGAGGAGAGGATGTAAGAGAAGAAGAGTGGGAGAGAGACAGCTGAGGAGGCGTGAGTCTCACATGAGCATGTGTGTGTGTGTGTGTGTGAAACCTGCGCTGCCTCTGCTTCCACTCGCCTCCTCTTACTACAACAATGTTTCCTTCCTGGCATTGTGTTTGTGTTGTGTTAACCTGCAGCTCACCTGTCCTTTCTCTTTCTCTCTTTTGGCCAAACCTAATCCCGACTCCCCCGTCACTCACTCTCAGTAATCACGCTCTAAGTCTGACATTGTGTAAATCTACTCTGGGCCGTTCTTGTCCTTTGTTGTAGTCCGTAGCCCCTCTGAACCGAAGCTCTGCCTTTTTGACTCTAGTTCTCACAAACGTGCATATCCGCTCTGTGTTTCCATGGCAACGCCATCGGGAGGGTTGAAGGAGGGTTTTGGGATTTCCACCTGAAAACAAAAGTTGTGTGTGTGGGATGAGGCTTAGCTCTGAGCATGAGATTACAGCGTCTGGACAGAGAATGACCACAGGGAGAGAGTACACACGCGCGCGCGCACACACACACACACACGCCCCTACAGTCATGTGAGGACACAACTTTTCATATATATAAAAAAAAAAGAAAAAGAAAAATGCGATCACCCAAAATCACCCCTTAGCAAATCCCCAATTCTCATTCATTTTAGCAATTGCATTGATTATGATTTCATTTTTAAAAAAGGACAAGGCTGGCATTATTCGATAGTTTTTTATTATTGTCATCAAATCCAACGAAAAGATCAACACCACAAACTGCTGAGTCCGTCTCGCACTACTTTCTGGCTTCTGTACCCTGTCAGTGGCTCTCAGCCCCAAGCCCAGTCACTCCTATTGACAGGTCACCAATACACAGTTTCATTTTTTAAAAAGGGTAAATAATTTCCCCCGAACAGCTGGGCACTGTCATTTTAGCAAACGTTTCTCATACTGGAGTAATTTTCCGACACGGATTTGGGGAGGTAGTGAGTATTTACTGGAGCAGGACGTGTATATGGATCCGGTCTAATTAAGCTGCAGTACCCATGTTAATCATAACAGAAAGTGTAGCTACATCAGAATATGGCTGCACAGAAAACACTTGTTAGTTGTATTGATTCATCGTTGCTTTATGTCTTTTCATGGAATTGAACGCATATAAAACATGTTTTGTCTTTTGGACCCCATGTGTTCTTGAGGTGGTTCCAGAGGGTCCCCAGCAAAAAGAATAATAATTTATTTTAATTACAAAGTTTATCCCTAAGTAATGACATTTTTGTCATGGGTTTCATATACTTTCTTTAATATGTAAAGCAAGTTTTGCTTTAGATATTAAAGAAAGTGTAGGAAACACAGATGGGGACCCTGGAAAGTTTAGGTGTCCTTGACTGTCCTTGAAAAATACTGAGAACTACTGGTCTAAAAAGGCTAATCTGTTATTTAAAGGAAATATCAAAGCACAGAAGAAGCAAACTCTGTTACTGGTATCCCTGTCCAGATAATTTTGAAGTCTGACACCAAATCATGTTAACTTAGTAACATGGGCTAATAAAAAAAAAGACGTTTTTATTGTGTGATCCATTTTCACTCCGCTCGTGATATGATGGATTGTCTAAAATCTAAGCTCACGCCTCGTTAATGCTCTTGGTTACATTCTAGCGCACAGAACGGACAGAGTTTAAGTCTTAATTTCGATTATTACATGAAGTGAGGGTTTAACGGCATCTTTCCCACAGTTGCTGCTGTCTGCCCCACTTTATGCTGGGTGTATTAGCTGAGGGAGCATGTGATAGTGTGAGGGCGGGGAGGGGAGAGCTTAATGTACAGTACCAACACTGGGCCCTGATCTACAGTTGGCAGGTGGCGGAGCTGTGATTTGTGTATTCAAACACACCAGCTACCTATTGTAGTGCCTGGCCGCCTTGATCCAGGATTAACTATCAAACAAGCCCTTAATGCAGGTTACCAGGGTTTGGGAACAATTCACTGAAACCATCAGTTGATTAATTTTAAACGATTTCCCTCCACTGCCAGGCAAATAATAATACTTTTTTTGTTTTAACTCTCAAGTCCCCCTCCCCTTTTAATCAACAAATTAAACATAAATCATGTTTGATCTTTATTTACTGGTTGCTCAGCAGTTGGTAGAGGTCAAGGGAGATTACTGGTCACTCCTAATAGCTGCAAACAACCCAAACATTCCACCATTTTTCTCGTGAACACACACAACCTCCCATACATCCGTTAGCTTTGGCCAAAAAAAAATAAATAAATAAAAAATGGAGGCACATGAAACTCCCCCATCAAATTTGATGTTTTCTCCAATAGTGTGAAAACTTTCTTAATTTTTTCCTCTTTTCCTCATTAACTCGGGTTTAAAAAACAAAACAAAAGGATGTTCAAGCAAGTTCTAATGAGAAGCATATCGTTCTCTAAGCTTTACATAGTGAGATAATTTGGCAATGCGACAGACTGGTATGATTTAACGGACTATATTTTTCTCTCAGCCACCTCTTTGCCACCTCATAAATCTTCTACCAGTAACTCTGCTGCAGAGGTCCAGTTTCTTTAATATTCACACTTCTCCACAGCTGGCTTACTCTGACACCTGAGAGACGGGTGAGGAGGAAAAAGACTGAGAAAAGCGTGACCTCGGCTTAGATTTGGGCTTCGATTGTCCTAATAAGTCTCCCTCTGATGCTTCATTTTAGGTTTTCTTTCCTTAACCTACATATATTTAAGCAAAACCCCCCAAACACAAAATCGAAAGCGGAATTGAATAAAAACAGAATTAAAAAAAAAAAAATTGAATAAAAAAAAAATGTGAAAAAGAGTCTCTTGATTACTGTCACCCTTTCTCTGTTTGCGCTCTTAGAAATTCAGAAGTACAGGGGGATTACTTCCTTCTTTGTGTTTTGTCAGAGGAAGGAGGGGAAGCAGAGTGAGTGTGTGGGAAATAAATGAAAAGTCTGTTTAAATTCAGCCATCCAATATTGCTACCTGGGCAAAGATTTATGTTGCCTACTTAGACTGCTGAAAAATCTTGGCACACGGGGGTATCAATTTATATTTTAATGATAGATACATGACTGTAAATATGCTACATCTTACAAAAGGACAAAAGCCTCTCTCTATACATCAATCCTCCTCTACTGTCATTATCTTGATATGGCTCTAAATCATCAGTGAAGTGTTTCGTAGTTATCCCGCTGTTAAGTCTTTTATGAACCATTCGCCACAAATCCCCCCCCTCCCTGCGGCGTTCGAAAAACAAAAAAAAAAAGGGGCCACGCATGACCACAAAAGAGAAAGTCATTTGTGAAATGTCCTGATTATGTGGGTTGTGCAACGTAGAACAATTTGCCTGATTACTTCCAATTGATTCGGCCTTACAGTTAAAGCCTCAATACGCAGCCCGGCGGACTGCGCGGTGTCGTGCTGCCGGGGCGCTCGGAGGAGTAATTTCTCCGATGTGCAGCTGAGCCAGCTTACAGTCAAAGCTAAAGCCTCCTGGATGCGGCTAAAGCTCGCGGAGGCTAAACACTGGGCTAGCTACCGGCTAACTCCGTCGACTAAAGCCCCCCCCCCGGAGGATTTGTCTGTGACACAAAGTGAATTAAAGGTGACCTTCTGCAGGGGATGGAGAGAGAAAAGAGAAGGGCAATGGGGATGCGGGACATGTCAAAAATTGCCTTGGGGTTTGCATGTGAGCACGGCAGCGTTACAAGGAATTAAAAACGCTCCTGCCACTTCCCTGTCCCATCTATTACATTCACACTCACACACACACTGAAACGCAAATTATAGTGAAATAAAACAAAGGGCGGTAACTGGACTTATTTCCTGGTGCAGGAAAACCTTTAACACATTGTATTATCTCTTAACCTAAAGCAATCAGACAAACGTTATAGTTCTCTTGCGAATTATTTCTATTATGAAGATGCACATGAATGGAAGTCAAAACTCTTCCACCACCTACAAAACAGTCCTGAGTCCAGTTCTCAGGCCTCGTAATTTATGCGATTATTGGGGTGGAGTCTAATGACGTAATTAGCCGGTTCTGGGCGGGGCGCTGTTCGGTAAGCCTCCGATCCACGATGTTTTCCCCATGAAAGGTTTCTTTCAGCGTCCTTCTGGAAACGCTGAAACATTACACTGGTGTTTTTTTAGCGTAAGTCAGAAACTCCTGGGAACCGGAGAGTAGCCATGGACTTAACCTGTTAAAATCCTGAACCCCCTTATACAGAGGCAGCATTGAGTTTTATGCCGATATCGCGAAAACCCTCAGTAACCCTCAATAAAGTATTTTTTATCTGTAGTAAAATACAAGTATCAATATACAGCATCAATATCCACATCATTGATAGAATAAGAAAATTGTTTAGCATAATATTAGTAGTAGGGCTGCAACTAATGACCTTTTTGATATTAAATTTAGATTCGAGTCATTTAATAATAATCCCCTTTTGTCTGATTTCTATGATTTTATGGACAAATTGATCTTCATTGAACTTTGCATTGCAGATAATTTAGTTTAACAAGTTTTAAAGTATTGTATCTGTGGTAAAACACAATGTTAGGTTTTATTGTAATATTCTAGCTGAATTTGCTCTGTAACAGCAACATAAATTGATTCTGAAACTTGTGTCTCCCCCTCACATGTTGTAGATTTCTTTTGATACCAGGTTAAATACATAACCTTTGTGGTTGTAGAGATATTCCATATTTATTATCATTTATATCAGGAAAACTGAAAAATAGGACTGTAGCTTAAGTGGTTCTTTTTTGTGAAATGGAGGAAACGGAAAAAAGAAAAGTGAGTAGAAACTAGAAGATAAAATAGCCAGAAGTTGGACCCATCAATTATCACACCAGTGACTATTTAAAATTCTGAAGATTAGGCTGTATCTTACTGGCAAAACTAACATTTCGCCATAAATCAACTGCTAAAAATCTGCTTTAATGCTCCTTTAGACTGAACAACAACAAACATCTTCGGTGTCCATGTCTCACAGTGTGATTTAGGGCCACCATTCTGTTGTTAACTTGTCAAATGGGCCTTTAGAAGGGCACTTTTCTTGGAAGTGCAGTGGAAACCCGGAGAACGAGAGGCGAAGCGGGGACAGAAATGCTGCTCACCTGACTGTTGATGTCTGCTTTGTGCTGCAGTAATACAGACACCAGCTCCTTGTGTCCTCTGTCACAGGCCCAATGCAGGAGAGCCCGGCCCTGGAAACATACGCAGGAGGTCATGAGAAACCCACATGAACGGCACTTGGAGAAGTTTCAAAAAGTTGTGGTTCAAATTAGCTGCCACAAGCTAATTTAAACAGAGGTTGTCAATCCAGACGGACACAGAGGACCTCCTCCTCTTCACCTTATTCTCCTTCACCTCAAAGTTAACTTGACTTCAATCAGTTTCTTTGCTTCCAGACAAAATAAATTATGCATTACCATTCAGAAACTCAGAGCCTTTGGACCTCAGCTCCATAATGACCTGCGGACAGAGTGACAAGATGTGTAGTGTGTGTGTTTGTGTGTGTGTGTGTGTGTGTGTGTTTGTGTGTGTGTGTGTGTGTGTATGGAAGAGGAGTAGGTGGTTCAAGTGGAAACCGAGGGCTCCAGAACAAATTGCAGAAACCTGTACAGTCTGTAAAGCTTGATTGATGGGAGGCTGCACACAAAACAAGAGCCGCCCTGAACTGCTGTCCCCCACTCTATATCACATAGACACACACACACATACACACACACACAGTCACACACCATCCTTTTCTTAAGTCCAAGATCCTTGGTCTAATAAAACCAAGCGAGCTCATTTTTCAGTGAGGCCAATTAGGTAAAGCAAACTCTCCAAGTCCAATTCTGCTGCTTAAATCATATTGATCACCATGGCTGCATCATGTTAGAATGGATACTTATGAGCCAGGCCGGAATACCAATAAGTTGGTGTCTCACTCTCTTTCCTGCTCCTCCAGGTGTGTTGCAGTTGACTACTGGAAAACCAGAACTTTCCACTAGATACTGAACATGTTGAGTATTAAGTGAGCTCTGGGGAGCTGCAGGGATTCATAATGGACTGAATCGCTGCAGTATTTAAAGTTGAGAGCGAACCATGTTAAGAAAAAATGTTTGGGCCAGGCTTGGTAATAGCGCATTAATAACTGCTGCTTTAGATCATGCTAGGATATCTAGGAAGGTTAAGCTCAACATTCTCTTCTCAAATCGGTTATAAAGTATATAAATTCTTTGCGCCCTGGTCAGTTTATGCATGCAAATTGCATGTGGAATCCTCTTCTTTCCCCTTGTCTAACTACTCCATCTCCTTAGCCTTGTAGTGGTGCATGTCTGAGTTAGCGTGGAAGTATGCAGTGTGGCCAAAGAACACAAGTATATTTGCAAAGTTCCCTCTTGGGATCAATAAAGTCGCATCTTATCTTATTCCACATCTGAAAAAAATAAAATTCCAATAATACATTTCATTCATTGGTATGGCACTGAACCGTTCCTACGTAAGATGCGGTCTATAGTAATTAGAATATTGAAGAAGATTAAAAGGATGAGTCTGAGCTGTTGGATAATAATTGAGATATGATTCATACAATTTTGGTCAATAAAAAGAGAAGCCTGCCTCTCCAGACTTTCTTGTCTTGATTGATGGAACACTTTACCAACACTTGATGTGCACTTCTCTACATGTGGCTTCAGAAGTGTTTCTTTGGAGATAAACTTGTTTCCTTCTTTATCTAAATAAATAAAGATACTAATTATATGTTCTCAGGGATGTGAAGTCTTAAAAAGTTTTAATTCAGGGTTTGCATCACCTGAGAGTTGTTTTTAGAACGAAAGAGACGGTTTAATGCCTGTTTTCTGTTTTACTGGTGAATATAAAAAAAAACGCACATTATCCCCCAGTTATAAGTAGTGATTAAAAAACCTTATTAGAAAATAACCTTTTCAGAAAGGATTTAACGAGCAATAGAATTAATTCCTCAACCGAGCATGTCCTACTAAAAAAAAAAATCCTCCACTTTCAATCTAAAACAGAACTTTGGCACTTCTGGTAAATACTGAAAAGATGTTAACGCAGGTATACATTTGGCTAAGTGTAGATTCCGGACAGAGCCTTTTCTCTCTGCTTCTGTCTCTCCAGAAGCAGAGGAAGCCGGTGCGAAACTTCACCACTGCCCTCTGCTGCCGAGCGGCCCGCACTGCGGGCTGAGCGGACCACAACAATGACGGCAGACGGACAAAGCTTTCTCTGCAGCTGGCCCGCAACCATCTGGCCTTTGAGTGGGGGAACGCAGCAGCCAACTGCCTGCTTATCTGAAGAACGGCTGTGATGAAAGAGAGGCAGGGTGCGAGCCATTTGGCCCGGCCGATAATGATTCAAGGGCAGAAGAATGGTGGGGTCAATGCGGGAAAAGAAAAAAAACAAACAAACAGGCAATTTATACATCTTGCGGTGTGAGGAGTGGTTCTTATGCGTTTCTGACTTAAGATCATCGAAGCAATATGTAACGATTGCAAAAAGAGCTGCATAAACCGTTCTCCAGTGACGTGTATTTTTCATGATACTCTTGTTTTTTTCTCTTTACAAAACACTTGACTTCCTTCTAATATAAGGGTCCCCTGGTGATGGCAGATTTTCCTTACGCTAGTCTAGCCCCCCGCTATCATTACCAACATTATGTATACACATTACTATTCATTTACAGCAACGCTATAAAAAAAATACCTTTACAACTCTGCATATTTCTCTGCACTTTTTTTTTTGTAGTTACCTCTTCATCTTTAGTATCGACATCCACTTTCTGGGTGCTGATGGCCTTGCTGATGTGGTCGATGTTATTTTCTCTGCAGTAATCAAAGATGTTCTTATCCTCTTCCCTGAGAGTGATACAGGAACGGAAAACAGAGAGTTGGAGAGAAAGAGAGAGAGAGAGAAAGGTCCGGAATCAGTCAAATTCACTTCTCGGAGACATCACTTGTAATTCCAGGGTCAGAGGACTTCCCTTTGCTTTCTTTGGCTGTCTGGATTTTGAGATTTATGTCTAAGATTCTACAGAAATTCCCCTGGTGTTGCTCACAGCGACACGTTTAAAAAAAATCAATAGTTTTTCCAAACATTTAGCACATTTGTTACTCTGAATAATCAACATGCTGCACTGTGAAGTTTTCATTGAAACTACTTTCTATTGAGGACATTTTCCCTATGGAAAGTGTCAATAACACTTACTGTTGATTTTCATTGAATCGTTCAAGGTTGGGAGCATCGGTAAAATGAATTAAATTAATTTCTTTCGCACTGGATGACAGCAGGAATCCAATGGATTTCTCAAAATCTTGTGCAATTTGGGTGGACCGACCCTTTAACTGGCCAGCTGTTCCGGTCCAGTGCTGTATATATAAAAAGCGTGAGGACACATGCACGCGCATACACGGGAAAAGCAAACAGCATGTTACTACAGTATTTAGTCATCAAACACACAGACAGATAATACAAACACAAAGTAGTCTCTCTGTGTCATACACAAGCGGCAGCTGCACGTGCCACATCCCTTGGGAGCACTGACACACACACACACACACACAATCCCACCTCTGATTATATCTCTCTAATCACCTCCTGGCATTGGGGACAGGAGTGAGTGCTGGGGGGGAGGCAGGGTGCAGCGGTGGGGCTGTTGGGTGAGTGGGAGAGAAGGGGCGAAATCTCATTTAGAGCTTTACGCCTTACCCTCCCTCTTACCCATGCCGGCCATTCAGATTAATTGAATTTAGTGCTCTATTGTCTGACAGAAAAACCCCACGTACCCGCCGCTGTACCACTCCCACGCAGTAAGTCAGTCCTCCCTCTCCACCCCCCCCAAGGCCAACTCCCCCGGTTGCTGTCTCTGACGCCTGCTCACACGTCCCACAGCCCCTGGCTCCACTGCTAACACAGAGGGCGTTGTTTAGCTTGGTGGGGAGAGGGCGGCCTTACCGCCGTACAATTACCTCACACTGCCAGTGGCCTGTTCGCATGGTGACAGAACAGAGGTACCTATGTAAATAAATTCGTAACATTTTGATTGAAATGCAATCATCGCCACCTTACTATATTTATCACAAACAGGGACGTGCCAGGTTCTGGGTCGCTCACCACCTCCGCTACATGATTTCCTGAGGGAAACCCTCAACTTGTTTTCTGCCCATGAACCCACCGCATGGCACCTTTAGACAGCGGTTTGTTTTTAAACTTGCAGCCAATCACATGTCTCTCTCCGGATTTCTAAAAAAAAAAAAAAATCTCTTTATCTCATGACCGGATTTTCATTTTTCCCCCCGGTGATTTAATCTCGGCGGAGGCATTGAGGTCACGTAGTTTTTTACTCTTGTGACGGCCGCAGAGACGTCGGACGTTCTTTTGGATGAGAGTCCGGTTGCTCTAGACTCGAGACTATTTGATGCCATCTGTCACAGTTGTAGGAGTTTAAATAGCGATGCTAACAGGAATAAAGAGTGGTTTGCGGCATTACTAGTAAGTTTTCTGTGATGTGCACTGCAAAAACTGGAATCTTAACAGGTGAGAATATATTGTTTTTGGTACAATTAGTCCAATATTGAGTAGAATTATCTTATTCCACTGGCATATAATTTTTAGAATTTTTTTCTGACTTTAAAAAATAAATTGAGTAAAAAAATTATCTGCCAGTCTACTCAATATTGGACTAATTGTACTAAAAACAACATATTTTCACTTGTTAAGATTTCAGTTTTTGCAGTGCACATCACAGAAAGCTTACTAGTAATGCTGCAATCCTGTTAGTATTGCTATTTTAACTAATACAAGATAAGAATTATTTTATTCCACTGCCAGATAATTTATGTTATATAAGTTTTCCTCTTGATTTTAGTCTTTTTTTTAAAGAAAATGTTAGTCTTCTTTTCTTAAACAAGACGAAAAAAAAAACTTCAAATAAGACAAATTATCTGCCAGTGGAAGATAATTCTACTCAATATTGGACTAATATTTTAGATTATTGGACTGCCAAAAACAAGAGATTTTCACCCGTTAAGATTTTAGTGCTTGGATTGGCCGATCGTTTATGTTCACACAATGACTTGTCAAGTTCAATTCCAAGAACATCAGAAAGATTTGAAAAATCACAGTGCAGATATTCGGTCAGAGATTCGCTATTCACAAGCGAAGCATTTGACTGTTTAAAGTGAGAGCGCAATTTCCGAAATCAACGCCAACAGCAGACATAAACAAAGTTAGTCTGCTGTTTGTTCTTTAATGAACCACTGTACTCCCCATTCTTCGGCTTTCCATCGTCACGCTCCCTCTCGTTCCTGCCCTCCCTCTCACCGCCGTCTCTTCATCAGCCCGTGATGAATTATGAATAACTCATTACACTTTTATCACTTCTAGGTTATGTATGAGCACATTCATTTACATACTCCTGATTACCGCCGCTATGTTTATTCATGAGTCTCCACGCGCTGGGCCACGCCCACTTCCTTGTCTGATGGCCACGGTGACCTCGAGTGTCCCTGATGTGTGGCCGCCATCCGTCTCCCCCGGCAACTAATCAATAGGCCAGCTCATCAGTCTTTCATCGATGGTTGGACAGGGCCGGCCTGACGGGCGCATGACACATGTTCACGTATATAAAGGCACATGCGCACACACTCACTAACACACACACTCACTAACACACACACTCACTAACACACACACTCACTCACCTATGTATGTAATGTACAGATTAATAATATTAACAAGTGTTAAAATGAAACGTATAAATAAATGCATATATCCAACCAACACCTGTATATAGTGCATGAGTCCACACACACGCACACACACGGACATACAGAGGCTATAAACAAACAAATGATTAATGTGGCTCCTATAAACGACGTGACATCAACAGTGCCGCAAAGCATGCTGGGAAGGTCACAGGCTACTCTGTCATCACAACAGCTGGGGTACCGAGGGTTATGTGTGTGCGTGTGTGTGCAAGTGTTATGCGCTCACATGTGTGTGTCCAGTCTGGTGTACTGGCAGATATGTCCTTCATCCATCAGACTAAACTGGCCTCAGTAGTGAAGAACACTCATCTACCTGGCCTGAGCCTCACTGATCAACAACACAGCCACATTATCCATCACACACGCACACGCATGCACGTGCACTGAGCTCCATGGAAGTATAAGACTATAATGAGAACTTGACGAACTCGCCGTTGCCTCCAGTGTTTATCAGAATATTTTCAAGGTGTTTGAGAGAATTCTATTTGTAGCATTCAGAGCCTCTTCAATCACACAATGATCAGCTCAGTAACCTGGGGATATTGCTAATCGATCCTGCTTTTATCAATACACACGTGCACGTGCGCACACGCGGTTTTAAGAGTGAGATGCACAGCATGCAATGCAATTAACACTCTGCCTGGTTAACAGGTGCTTAGCTGTTCAATATGGAGTGGGTCTGAGTGAGCGAGTGTGTGTGTGTTTGTGTGCAGAAAAGAGGAAATTGGAATGCAGCAGAGCAGTGAGTGTGACAGTTCTGGCAGGTTATGCATGGATTCGAATGCAATCGCGGCGACGTATAGTGGCAAGTGTATGTTTGTGTGCACACACGTGCATAGGTGTGTGTACAGGACATGTTAATGACTTCCTTCTTGCTGGTTTCCCCCTGGGACAGCTTTGCTACTAGGATATCACCGAGGGGAGCCTTGTTCTGGGAACCTGCTGTACTTGCTCCCCCCCCCACTGTACCCGGCGTGTCTTCATCACCCCCTCCATCCACCCCTCCCCTCCCCCCCACCTAACCCGTGAATCGTAACGTAATTAAAAAAGGGAGACTCTGGCCACCGCTTCCCAAAGACTGTGCATACTAATCACATGCAGCCATTTAGGAGGAAAACCTGCAGGATTCACACATCTCATTTTCATCTCCAAAAGAGCTCTTCTTTCATTGAAATGAAGATGAGGTTTTTAAGCTTGAGTAAGTCTGCCAGGCAAGAGTAAATGGAGAATATAATCCATTAACATAAATCAGAACTGTATGACGTCTCTGGGATCTAACTGCAGTTACGGTCTGTTGAATGTAATCAAATACAGCGTCAAGACTTCTGGTTAACAATGCCAGACTCCGACCGAGTTGACCTAAGCTTTAAATAAGTGGTGATTCACAACCGGAGGAAAAACACCAGTCTATTCCAACACCCTTGCGAATTGGAGGAAATGCTTTTAGATGCTTCAGCATCTGAAAACACAACCAAAGAACGCAGAGCTGAGTTTGTGAGATGTGCACAGTCAATAACGCACAACACGTAGACAACAGTGTTCATTTTGTCAGACCGGATTAGAAGAAATCTATTCCTCAATGATGCTTTTTTTTAATGATGAAAATTAAATGAAATCAATGCCCCTAATTACGAAATTAACACGCATTTTTAGCTGATGAAAAAAGCAGAGACGAAATCTACTTTATTAAATAAAAACTTAAGATTTCTTTTTTTCGTCACAGACTTTTCAAATTACAATCAAAAAAGGGCCTTTACTGGATGAGCGTCACTTATATTTCTCATCCAGTGCTGCTGCCAGGGGTGCAGATGAATGCGTGTAGCATCCACCAGTGTTGTTGGCACTAAATGCGGCGATTTCTGCTACTTTCTGCTACTGTATTAACCTGCTGGGTTACAAACTACACTTTTATTAAACATTTAATCAATCTTTAACAACAAAAAAAATGGTTAAAGTTGGCTAAATATGATTAAAACTAAAACAAGACTAAGACTTACATTGAAAAATAGCTGGAAAAATTAACATCAGTAGACAATACACTAAAAATAAATCTGCTGTGTGGTTATCTGTGTTTGCATGTGTGTGTATCTACTTCTACTTCGATCTACTTCTGATCTAAATACCTGATCATCTCCTCTTGGTATAAAGAGCTGACTGCTGCTCCTCCGAAGCCTGTTCTCCTTTCTGCTCCTCTTCTTTCCTGTCCGAATAAAAGCAGCCACAAGTTAGAAAGGACATTATCCACCACGATCACAGTTAGAATTACATATGTCACATTTACGGTACCGACGCAGGTGACTTAACAAAAAGCTTGTAAAAGTGTACGACTTTACCAGAGTTTAAACACGATCCTAATCTAGTTTGGCTTAGTTCCGCAGTCCGAGTTGCTCTCCCACATATGGACAGAGGCAACGACCTCGCTGTTTTGTGTGCACAACACACACACATACAAAAGAGCTGTATTCATCTATTCACCCTGAATAGCTATAGTTTTTCACCTATAGCCTTTGTCGAGTTAATGCATGACAGAGATGAACTGCAAAATGTGAAAATGTGAGACAAGCCTCCGAGGCTTTAGACATGACCTCATTGGTAATAAATGGCCAACAACAAGCACAAGAACAATATAAAATATACAGCGCCTTAATTTGTGACCGTTATAAATCTTCTCTTAGTTTCATGAAATTTCTTATTACATTCACTTCGGCCTGAGACTTTATTACCGAGCCTATTCTTCACTGACCAACCTTGACTCACAAAAGGAACCCACACAAATCTGATTTTCGGAAAATGGGAAGAGTGTGTGGGGGGGGGAACATGACAAGCGGAGCAAAACAACTGCGCGTGCACTTTTGGGACAACCTAATTCACTTCTGAAACTCAGAATATTCGCTGATGCACTGGCCCTGCTCCTGTGCAGAATAATGTAATATAAAGCCAGTGTCTGCTCAACAATTGAGGCAGGAACAGAGGTCAAATTCTGGCTATTATTCTCTTCCCTGCTTCACTGTCTATGCACTGCTACTTACACCGTTTTAACTCTGCTTCCACAAGAATGGCCACTGCCATGCTATGGCGGCTTTGTTAACAGTAATACAATCAGCTTCTTTTCAGGGGGGGCATTTGTGCATTTGCTGGCCTGTATGGCGGGCTCCCTCCGGGCATTGTGTGACTGTGGCGCAGAGTCAGCGAGTATGCCCCCGCGGCGTGCCCGAAAGAGAAAAGAACGCGTCAGAAACGGACACGTGGCTGACAGTGACGCTATTAAAGAGCCATAAATGAGGAAGGGGAGCGAAGAAAGAGGAGGGACGGGGGTAATAAAAGAGAGGAGGGGTTAAAGACGACAGTGGGGGGCAAAATTAATAGAGGAAGAGCAGGTAGCAAAGAGATGGACAACAAAGAGGGAGGAGGGCAAGGAGCAGCAATGAGAAGATGAGGGGGGAAAAAACAGAGGGGAAGTAGACAATGGAGAGAAAAACCACATGGCAGCAATGAGAAACTACAGTAGGTCACAGAGGACATGCGACAGGCTTGTTAAGCAACATATAAATGCATTCTGTTGCCATTCAATTCCAGTAAAAAAAAACAAAAAAACATGCACAAAACCTAATACAATTCCTCTGGAGCTCTGTTTGTAGACTGTTAGGTGACTGCCAATCTGTTTTAAAAAGCACACTGCACATCTAGAGGGAATCCGGCCAATTAGACGTCTGCCTCCTGTGGACACGACAGGCATGTTCAAGATGTCAAAGTTCTTCATTTTCACTTAATCACAAGCTATAACAGCCTTTAGCCCCAACACCAGGGGGATGCTGCATAATTGTATTTTCATGCTACTACTGTATATGAAGGTTCTCCTTTTCTCATTATTTCAAATATATTCTCAAATATGTTCACCATTAAAAGTCTCCTTCCTTCCTTATACCTTCTGAGCACATTATTGACTGTTATTATATTGCTAGAGGGGGCAGGAAAAAAAAAAATCCAATAATCTTTTAAATCCCTCAATCCCTCAACTGAAAAGAAATCGTTCGACTTTGACTAAAATAGCATCACGGTCTATTGTCTTTATAATAACAAATTTAAATGTAAATTCTAGCTTATTCTTGTTATATTAATTAATAAAAATGCACCAAGAAATTCGGTCCTATCTAAGAAAATGTAGACTTAAACTCCAAGCACTATTTTCTCACTAATGACACTACAGCAACAATGTTCATTTTATGAACTTACTTTATTTTCAAAACAAAAAGCTAACATCTGATTGAATTGTATCAGATTTGTATCTAACAATGAATTCTGATGAAATGGTCAAAGTTAACATCATCTTTTTACTCATTACACGACAAAATTGCAAGATTGGAGTCCAGTCACTGTATTGCTGCTGCTGTCTCCTCTTTGTTTTGTTTGTTGTCTTTGGAAACTGTCGCTTTAAGAAATATTAATAAAAAAATATGTCTAAGAACCATGCAGAGCGAGTATATATTTGGAAACACACATTTGATTGTTAATATGCTGAGTTTGTTCCTTCACTGATCCGATAATAATGCCCTTCCAAACTAAGCAGACAGTAGAGAGTTGTTGTTGTAACTGAATGCCCCAAATGACAGCTTGTCCATGGCAACGCTGCTCTCCTGACACAGTCATATGACATAACATGGGAGTGTGGTGAGACATAAACAGCGTCTCTGATGTCACATCTCAGCAGCCATACTGTAACAGCTTCGTGAATTATTCATTCAGCCTAAGATATCGACTATTGATGGAGATAACATAATCTTCTAATGTATCTTTCATGCTACATGTACAGAATAAAGAGGCACAGAAGGTCCTGGAACAAAATGACACAGTGACACTGACCTCTGCTGGATGATACCCTGCACTGCATTCCAAAATGGGCATCAATGACTGATATGGTAGTGTCATTACTTCTCATCTTTAAGCCGACATGAGTCAAATCCCTGTTTATTTTTACTCTGATGACTTGTTTTAGACAACCTGAGGTGCGACGTGGGTGTGGTTTGATATTTAGCATCATTATTCCAAAACAATATTTTTAGGGAGCTTCAAAACATCATTCTCTGATCGCACCGAATTGATCTACAGCTCAGTGTCACCTTCCTCACCCTCTAAGCAGGATATAGCGAGCGCTGCAAACAACACAAATCCACAAATACATAATTAACCAAGTGTTTAGCAAAGTCTGTGGTTTACCATTTGTGTAGCATTCACTTTTTATAGAGCCTCCCTAAAAAAAGGTGCGTCTATATTTTTTAAACTATCACTTATTTTGGAATCCACTATATTAGAAGCAGTAAAAGTTGTCCTCACCCTCTGGCTGCCTTCAGGGTCTAACATATTAACACAGGAAATATACTCCTGCATCGCCTGCTCCGTCTCCATGTCTCCAAGCTGCTTCCAGGCTTGCCTGTAACGGTATTAAAATTCTCATCATTATCATTATCATCATCAATCTGTTGTTGTAGGCAAACAGGTATTCTGATGTATTACAAAGTATTAAAAGTAGAAAAGGCAGCAAAATAAAAACACAAGCTCTAATATAAACTGAAAGTAGAATAAAAAGAACCTGGTTGTTTGATACAGAATTCTGGAAATGTATATATATATATATTTTTATTCATTGATTTCCGATCACCAAATTTTGTCTACATACCATTTTCTCTGTCCTTCAAAGTCGAAGAAGCCAGGCTTTGTTGTATTGCACTTTCCCACTTTGACCTGCAAACACAACAACTGCAAATTAGCATGTGTCATAGTACTAATACGTTTCTGGTTAAGGTCTAAGAGTGACTGAAGTTTTGCTGCTCTGGCAGCACCAGAGCTTTTTAACAGTCTTCAAGTTAGTATTCGGTCTGACGTTGTTTCTGCTTTTAAACCTTGTATTAACACACATTTTTACAGACTTGTTTTTTCACCCAACAGCTAGTCTTATCTGCTTACATAATACAGTTCTATCATGGAACCAGCTGGTTTTAAGTTTCACTTGTTTATTACTTTGGATGATTTACGTGTACGTTTCTTGTATACTCTTGCAGTAGAGCCTCTGCTTTACGGTTTACATTAACCGTTTGCACTACTGTCCCATGTTATAAGCTATATTAGTTTCGCAATACAGGCTTCATCTCCTGCATGACTATGTTACGTACAGTTTACAGTTTCCTCATGTTATATGTTGAGCATGTTATGTGATGTTACGTCTTGATGTGTCTACTTGTTTAACCGACTCTGGGAAACAGTAATTTATCCCAAATAAGATTATATGAAGGGCAACACAGTGGCACAGGGGTTGGAGCTGTTGCCTCACAGTAAGAAGGTCACAGGTTCAAGACCTCCTTGGGTCCTGGGTCTGGGACCTTTCTGTGTGAAGTTTGCATGTTCTCCCCGTGTCCCCGGCTTCCTCCCACAGTCCAAAAACATGCTGAGGTTAATTGGCGACTCTAAATTGCCCATAGGTGTGAGTGAATGGTGCGTGTACCCCACGATTGGCTCAGCGCCGTAACGCGCTGGGATTGGCTCCAGCAGACCCCTGCGACCCTAATGAGGAATAAGCAGGTATAGAAAATGACTGACTGAAGTTATTATATGAATGGGTTGAAAATAAAGAGTCTGAGTCTTTATACAGTCTTGTGCTTAGTTTTAGTTAGTTTTTAGCACTTTATGCTCCTAACTTGCAAAGTGCTATACAAATACATTTTACTGTTATTATGACTTACAGGTTTCTGGAGCTTTCTCACCAGTAATGATCCATAAATGTTGAGGCTTCACTCTATAAGCTTCTCATCTAAGCCCACCTGACAAAAGGGGTCCTACGTGCCCCAGTGACGTTCCACCCGACACTCACCTGTTTGTACCGGGCATACAGGTAGAGCAGCTGGTCCCTGCTGGCCGTCTGAACCAGGTCTCCTACGCGGTCGGCTGCGGACTCGAACTCCCGCTCCAGCTCCTCTCCCTCCAGCCGGTCCCCCATCTCCATCCCGCTGCAGTCAAATTTATCCAAACCCAGGTCCGAGTCCGAGTCCGAGCCCGCCCCGCCGAGGGGCTCTCCTGTGTCGGGCCGGGCTGGGTCGGTACCGGAGCCCGTCGCAGTGTCTGGAGAGGACGACGGCGACCTAGAAGCCATCGTTATTGTTGTTTACAGCGGATCCGTCCGACACGACGACGAAAAAACGGTAAAGCGTCACACCGTGTAGCCGCCCGACAGATACGGGTGAAGTGTGTCAGTCGCGATTTCCTTTTTTAATCCGTTATCGTTAAGAAATCCGTGACAGTTGGATTTGTTTCCACCATTGGTCCGTCTTTGGTACGGTCGGCAAATAGCTCCGGCTCGGTTTCCCAACCAACCAGAGGTTCCGGTTTTATTTCCGTCTTTGCTGCTCCTCCGCAGTTTGGTAAGGAACGTAGAAACAAGAACATAGCCGTATTTATTAAATAACAGTAGATTAATTAAAATGTGTTTTATAGCGTTTTATAGGTGTGCATGACAACCACTTTATTCACCGTTAACGACCTGACGTCACAACAGTTAACGTTACCGTTGATTTTAACGTTAGCTTAACGTTGCGAGCTAAAGTAACCTGTAACAGGCTTAATGATGCGTTTTTATTAGAAAAGATTAGAAAAGGTCCTGCACTATCACACACAGCTATGTTAAATGTATCGTGACCTTTAATCTGGCTTTTTATGTGAATACCGTTAACGGTTACACGGTTGCCAGGTAACGTTAATT
The DNA here is from genome assembly GCA_030544235.1 of Lepturacanthus savala. Taxonomy (NCBI): domain Eukaryota; kingdom Metazoa; phylum Chordata; class Actinopteri; order Scombriformes; family Trichiuridae; genus Lepturacanthus; species Lepturacanthus savala. The sequence goes on from CM060481.1 coordinate 19,129,974, forward strand.
ACCCCACAGCCATGAAACGCAGGTGCATTTCATCAATTAAAGCCGCTTTACGACCAACTAACTTTTACATTTACTCTCAATCAACCACAAAGTTGAATGTTCTGGTCCAGTTTTAATCTCCAGGCCTCAAACGTTCTCTGAACTCAAACTCATTTCGTAATAATGCGAGTGTGGAAGTTTTTGCTGACGCCTGTAAAATGCAATAGCGCCGTATGTCCAGCAGATGCTGCTATTGGCATGAAGATGATGATAATGGTGGCGATGATTGCGATCACTTGTACAACTCAATAAAGGACGAGTTCACAACTGTTCAAGTCTTAAAGCTGATCAAATGAACATCAAAGTGTTTTACTTGTTGTAATCATATCCCCAATTCATACCAGCCATTGGAAGATCCCCTCAAAATGCGCTTATAATTGAGTTGATGGAAGTAATGCAATCCACAAAATCCATTTTTTAAGACAAAATGAGGCTTCAGTCATTCAAATTAGTCAAACTAATTATATATATTTTACTTCTACAGTCGTTTTAGTGACAAAATCACTTTTTTTGCTATACTTTCACCTTAGCTCAACAGGAAAATACAAAGAGGGAATTTGATACTAAAAAACACTGTTAATGTGGCTGATATAAACTTTATTTGTATAAGTTTCAGATACTTTAAATGCAAAATTTAGCCCCTGTTGTTTACATTGCAAGCAGGATCTTGAATTGTTATGAAAACAGCATTTTCTGTCATCCAAACACTCTCCTCTCTTGTTACTCTTATTGTATTGCATTTGCCATACATTCCAGGAACTGTGGACTATGAGTAACATAATGAGATTCCTTTGAAATGCACTGATACTAGATTGGCTGTTATCATGTTGTTTTGAAAAACTCTGCTTTGGCAAAGCAAATGCCACAAACAATGCTTCTATATAAGCATCCCAATTTATATGAGTCACAGTCCCATTTTCAGACAAATCAGAAAACTCTCATTATCCATAACTTGGTTTTTCCCCAAAAAAACTCAGAAATGCATGCAGGAGAGTGGGGAACTAGAACAAATGAGCATTAAAGAAACACATTAATCCATTATGATCGTTAACCTGTTAAAATCCAAACCCCCCTGATACAGGGGCAGCATTGAGTTTTATTCATATATTGCATGAGAAAACCCCTGTAGTAAAACACAATGCTACCATTGCACTCTCAATATATATATTCAATATCCACTTCATCAATACAATGAGAAAATAGTTTTATATCAGTAGTAGGGCTGCAAATAACCACTATTTTGATATTAAATTTAGATTTTAGCCGTTTGTATGATTATTTAATTGGGTCCCTTTTAAACAACTTACAGAATCTATTCTTCATGTTCTGTAATGATCCTCAATGTGATTTCTATAATTTTGTGAACAAATAATTGCTCTTTGAACTCTTATTAATCATTGAACTTTGCATTGCAAATAATTTAGCTCATTTCAAGTTTGTGATTTGGGTCAGTTTGGTCTTAGGTATTAAAATTAAGCTTTTTTTTTATCTGTAAAACACAATTTTAGATTTGTTTTGCAGTATTTTAACTATATTTGCCCTGTCACATTGACATAAATTGATTCTGACACTTCTGTAGTCACCTCACATGGTGTAGATTTCTTTTAACCGTGTGATATTCCACATTTATTACCATATATAGCAGAAAAACTGAAAAAATAGACCTGGGGCTCACGTGGTTAAACGACGTTTGCACTATTAACTGGGTTTAAACATTAAATGTAAACTTTAAAGTATCAGATGGCGTCTGTGAGGATTAACTGCAGCGTGTTCATGTTACATTACAGGCGCACGACAAGAAGCTTCTCAGAAAGTGGCACCGGAAACTGAATGAAAGTGTGATCTGGATCGTGTGTGCGCGCGCGCGTGTGTGTGAGTGTGTGTGTGTGCGGAGAAGTGAGGGAGATCCCTGCTGGCTGCACTGCCAACACTTTTCACAGGAGGTCCCAGCAGCGCCCGGTGCCACTGCGCGCTCTGCTGACGCAACCACGTCGCTGTGGCTCAATGCGATGGCGGACCGCAATGTCCCCAGACCTGCCCAGGGAGGGACGGAGCAAAGTCACTGAGCCGCGCTCACCGGCTCCGACAGACCGCCGCCCGACCACCTGTTAAAAAAAAAAATAAGAAGAATAAAACAGCAACAACAACAGCGGGCCGTTGCCGTCGCCGTCCCTCCTCCCCGTGAAGAAGTAAGTCGCGTGCGGGACGGGATCCGCTCGGAGCGCACCGACCGGGGACGAGCCAGAAGCGGAGCGGAGAGGAGCTGACGCGCCGCATGTTGAGCCCGCAACTTGACTTGAAATAACAAAAGTCGCGGCGACCGGGAAAGCTGCAGCCGCTCTCGGATTTAACGGAGGCTCGAAGGGGACAGCGGTTCCGGCAAAAATGAAATTCGCGGAGCATCTTTCGTCCCACATCACTCCGGAGTGGAGGAAACAGTACCTTCAGTATGAGGTAAAGTGACGTTTGTTTGGTTTTTTTTGTGCATTAAATGCTTTATTGTTAACGTGGACATGGGCGAAACTCCGCAAAAGACACGCTCGCCTGCCCTGTCTAGTTCAGGAAGGAAGATAAGAGTTATCAACTATGAGGAAAAAAAACATTACAGGCTGTTTAAATATTTAGTTTCGTTTACAGTTTGAACGCAGCCTACTGCTGAGAGCTATAAACGACGGGGATGATAAGGGATGTCCTATTGTTTATGGAGGGGAAATTGACTGCAGGGGTTATAGGCACATGCAGATAAAACATACAGTTTGATGAACAATTGGATGCCTTCCTTACTGAAAGAATAAACAAAATAACGTTCTTTATTTGAATGATTAATAGTTATATTTATTATATATTCATAATTAATTTCTTTATCTTTTTTGTGGATTTTTTTTTTGTATTTTCTTTGCTTATTACTATCATGGATTTTGATAGAATCTTTGTTCCCTGTCTCATTTCTGTGAGTTTGTTCATCATATAATTAATAGGGTCTATCTAACAAATAGTAAAAATGAAAAGAATGTGTTCACTGTCCAATTGACACGATTCCATCAAAGAAATTTGACAGTTTTTTTTTTCAGATTCTGCTATGAAAACTGAACACAAAGGGATATAATTAATAATGCATTGTTGTAAAATTGCACACATTCTCCTCAAGTCTTTTGATCCCAGTTTTAGTGATATGGATAAATAATATTTATTTTAAATTTGGCACCATTCTTAAAAAAAAAGAAAAAAGAAAAATAGGAGTTACTTGAAGTCAACCTGTAAATCCTCATCTTAACAGGACAGTCTGGTTTCTGGTTATAGATATTTGTGGATTTAGGGAGATGATTGTGTGCACACACAGTCTTTGTTGGATGGAGTATTATTTTTTCACACCACACATCTTACTGGCTCCACATTAAGGGCTTTGGTGCAGATGTGCAGTGACAGGACTCGCTGCTCGGTTCCATTTAGCTCTATGAATTATAGACAAAGACCCTGTTATCTTTAACCTCTGTAGCCTACATCCCAGGCTCAACAGAAGCTCACTGCACTAGTTTTATTTTGGAAACATGACCTATAATTTAGTTGGATTATTGCTATAACAGACATTGAGATCTGTTCATCTTGACACGATTTATACTGTGTCATCATTGTGTGATTTTTAAAAATATCCTCAAGTAACAATTCAAGTAGAAAACAGATAGAAAAGATGTCAGATATGGTAAAGAGAACTGTTCTTTTTGAGTATTTTATTTGAATTGGTCATCTATGAATGCGCAGCCTATGTGCAGGCTTTGTATGTACAGACTAACACACAGTGAGGTGGCCATACCAGCCATTTTACACCTCCAGTCTTCATCTCGGCAGTCACTGACCTGAGATGGATGATGGATTTTCTCTGTCATTTGCATTTTGTATAACAGTTTCGTTAGATATGGACATTTTTTTGACCTTATAAGTCATGATATAATAGTTTTTTTTTTTCCAATATAGAGAGAGTTATACTCAATAATGTCTTTTTTGATACATAATAATCCTTCAAAATACAAGAATGTGTGATTTCAGGGAGATTAGAGATGATTGGTGTGCTTCATCAAATGCTGCATTTAATCTTTGACAATTGAAAGTTCTGATAAATTCAGCACAAACACAACTGCGATCAATCATTGCGATGCAATTATGTGCCGCAGTGATTCATCCGGAGCCGTGCCTTCTGTTTTCATATTTCTTTTTTGCATCTTAAAAATTCAGCAGAAATATACTGTTGTTGCACTGAAGATGAGCTTTTTATGTAGAGAATAAGACTCTCCCCTTTTCTTACACTTTCGATTCTTTCTAAAATCAAAATTCCATTCCTATAGGTTGTGTCGCAGGGGTGGGTTGTTGTGTTCACCATCACGTCCTGAGCGGGTGGGGCAAGCGGTCTCACACCTGCAGCAGACGGACGTTTTATTTAAGGCTTTGATCTCCTTTATGTTCCTGTGGTGCAACATAAGCAGCTCCAGTCCACTGGCTCCTATGTAGCGAAGAGACCAGGGCAGATACCTTTGGAAATGCATAAAAACATGTAGTCATTACCTATAGTGGTAGTCATCACATATGCTGCCCTCCAGAATCTAATCTTCAGAATGTGTTGCGGGGGCCACTAAAGCCCTCTATTGTCATTCAGTTATTTGTCTATAAAATGCCAACTGACGCATTATTCCTGCAGCACAAATGCGTTTTACTGTGGCCCAAACAGTAAAAAAACAGCAATTCCACAGTGGCTGCGTCTGTGGTGTGAATTTATTATGGCTGGCCACATTCAAATTGACTGTGGTTTGAAGGAAAATTCTTGCCTTCATGTGTCAGTTGGGTTAATTGACCCGCTGCCCTCGTTTTCACACGTTCTTTTTAGAACTTACGGCGACCGCACACTTTCTGTTCAGATTGGTCAGCTTGTTTCTATGCAGATGAGAAGGTTGCAGCAAAATAGACGCTTCAGTAAGCCTTCACTTCATTTGAATGTAAAGGCATTGACAAGGCTATTGAATGATAGGGTAATTAGGTGTGTGCCTTATCCTGTTGGGATTATTGTTATTAACCTGTATGCTAAATAGCTGTTTGGTATGGAGGATACAACCGGTTCTACTGACTCCAGAGGCATCTGCCAAATAAGAGAAACAGGTGAGATGCAGATACACAGATATGCTTTTAAAAGTAACTTATAAGGTACAAAAAAAAGCTATTTATGAACTCTGACTTATGACATATGAAATTAAATATCTGCCTCTCAGTTCAGTTCTCTTACATGCCCAGCAGTTTTTCATACAAAAGCCTGCTAGATATAAATGCAGGTGTATGTGTGTGTATGTGTGTGTGTGGGCGACAGAACAAGGCCACTTATACATTCACCTCTGCAGACTAATCACTCATGTAAGCTTGGAGGAGGAGGAGGAGGAGGAGGAGAGTGGATGGAGCGATTTGCATCTACAATTCAAACATACAAATGACATTATTCAAACAAAAAGCAGGTGTCTGCCAGATTTTAGTGAGTGATTGGTGTTCGTTCAAAGGTGAACTTGTGTCTTTCATTAATTAATCTGAGTGATGCTTTAAACATCTTAACCGGCAGAATAAGCTTTGCATTGTGGCAGATTTGATGGAAAACGCGCATAAAATGTAAAGCATGGCTCACATTATCTATAGTCTTTGCGATGGAAGTGTGATTTATCAAAATGTTCTACAATATGAACATTATGTATACAACGGGCAACTGCTGAGAAGCGCCTCTTCTCTTCAATACCTCCCTCCTTCCTTCCATCCACACCTCATCGTTCCTCCCCCACTGGGAGGACATCTGGTCCCCGACCAGACCTGCCCTCTGGTCCCCTCCTCCTCCTCCCTCCATCCTTTCCTCCTCCCATCCTCTCCACTCCTCTTTCTACAACACAGGGATCCACTCAAACACAGAGCCAGGGACACAAGTGATCCACCATTAGCTTTCTGTTTGGGCCAGATATCTCTTCAGACTAATAATACCTACTGGGCGATCCTCTTAAGCACAGGGATAACAATCTAGAGCGTCTTGGAGTAATTATTATTACTCAAATATTTTGGCTAGTGTGCAGTCAACATGTCACAGCTATTAAAGGATTGCATTCTATTGACACCATTCATTTGACTGGACACTTGAGTGTAAGCTTCAGGCCATTATAGCAATACTGGGACTTCTAGCACATGTATGTTTGGTCCAGTGAGTATTCGCTAAGATTACGTTAATGTATATCCATTCAAACTGATAGCCCCATTAGGCTGGGTTTAGTTATTGTCTACAGGTTTCACTTCAGATTACTGGCAGGCCCGCACGTTTATCCCAATCCCCCAAAGAGGCCCCCCCCTTTTCCTGTCATTGCCATCGCCATGGCAATGCCTTCATCTTAATGAACGCCTCCCCGCCTGAATCTGAATGTCTATTTCCCACCTAAGAGTTGGAAGGAGGGAGGGGGAGACACACACACACCAGAGATTAGCCAGGACCGGGCCCTGCTCCAGAGCGCTGCGTGCACAGTTGGTCTCCCGTGATCTTTATCAGACAAAGGTAGAGACGATGCCACAGAAGGATGAAACGTTGTTGGATTAGACTTCAGTGCCGGGGTCTCATTGTGCGTGTTTTTCCACAAAGGAATGTAAGCAGCAACAATCCAGGCTGCTACTAATGCACAGCAGTTTCTGAGCGGTTTCCACCCACACACTGGATTACTCACACTGTTCCCTCGCTGACATGTTACAAAAGCAGCAGGTTCTATAACAACCTGGACATAGAGTAGTTTGATATGATCAGAGGGAATGTCATGGAAACTTAATGCAGGTTATCATTCCTACTGGAGAATACTGTAGAGTTTTATTATACATATATAAAACTTTATGAAGTGGAAAAGGCTGTTTTTTTTTCTAATTAGTTAATTTTTTCTAACTAATTAATTTAGATACAAAGATATCTCTGCAAAAATCACGCTTGTCTTTTCACTGATTACCAGTTAGTTTCCATTATCTGCAAATTCAATCTCTCTCTCTCTCTCTCTCTCTCTCTCTCTCTCTCTCTCTCTCTCTCTCTCTCTCTCTCTCTGTCTTTCCTCAATCTGCTCTTTTAATTGGAAAGATTTGATACACATTCTAATTAATAGAAAACTCTACATCTGTGAAAGGACAAGCAACCCAACCTGTAATTGTGAATTTTAAACATGCGGCATCTGTTGTATTCAATTTGTCATCTCAGCGATTATAAAAGCTGTTTAATCTTAGTCCATTGTCTGTCTCATTGAGTCATTTTCTGCTTATCAATGAATGTGTTTTTAATGTTGTTGGCTTGATTAAATAGTGAAACAACCAAGAAATGAAATAGCTTACCCGCACAATTTACAAAGATCATAACAAGCATAACTTGTAAGAACCTGCACCAAGCAGGAGCCATTATTGATGACGAATATATGCAATAGGAGTCTATAATGAACGCCATATTGAATTTCAGCCGTACATTGGTTCTTCTCAAGTTGTGCTACAGTATTTACATCACATTTTGTCATTTGGCAGATGCTTCTGTCCAAATCTCTGCCAGCAACCAACTATCAAACTTAACAGAATTGCAGTACAAGATCTCAAGTAGCTCACTAGGTACTTTTGAAAATTAAAGCCGGAAATTACTGGAAGCAGATATGTGCATAAGAAATACCACTTAAAAACAAACAAGAAAGTAATGCAGCAATCAACAAAGTGCTGACTTAATGGGGCTCAAGTGTTCTGGTGTTTTTCAGATTTAGAAACCAAACTAGTTGAGTTGAGCCCTTATAATCTCAGTTCTTTAAATATTATTTTTCATTCATTTACATGCTCTGGATGTCTCTAGTATGACTTGAAGTGAATAGGAGGGTTAAAATTGTGCGTTGTTCATTATTTTAACAGCTGTGTGGCCGTTGCTATAATCTTCCCATATGGAGAACGAGTGTTAATGGCTCTCAAATGACTTTAGATGGTTTAAACACTACTGTGAAAGCAGATGGTGCCGACAATAGAGTAATGGCTCACTGTCTTCTCTAATCACCTCTCACTTATATTAATTTATATTGTAAATACACCATTTTACAACATTTTACTGTCTGTCAGACCATTTAATTCATCCCACATTTACAGCGCTAGGGCAGCGCTCGTTCAAAATGTGCCTGTTCAGAACAGGCACATTGCTTGGTTGAATGAGTATGTAAGAAACTAACGTCCTATTATACACAGATTATATAAATAATAAATACTTTATAGTAAATAAATGTTCTGTTTTCGTCTCAGGTGTAACACGGGTTGTTTTCAAAATAAAATGTATTACAGAGCTTTTTAAATAAAAAGAAATAAAAAAATAATGGTATATTTTCACTGGCCCAGCCTACAGACCTGTCCACTACAGACACCTGTTAAGAAACAAGATCTGCAATGATTTGTTTATTAATCGACTATTTGCCAAGTTTTACAGATAATTGCCAGCTATTTTGATAACTTATTCATCGTTTTGGGTCATTTTTTAAGAAGGAAATGTCCAAATTCTCTTGTTTCAGCTTCTCAAATCTGATTATTTTCTGTTTTTTTTTAAGTCTTCTATGACAGTAAACCGATGATCTTTAGGATGTGGACTGTTGGTCTGGAAAAAAAATACATTTTAGGTTGCATCTTTGGCTTTAAACAGTGATTAATGTTTCACACCATTTTATGAACCAAACAATGAATCAATTAATCAATTAACCTGTCCATTACAGACACTTGTGAACTACAGACACATGCCTATTAAAGATATTTGCACATAAAATGCAGAAGAAACTGAAACTAAGAGATGATAGTTATTCATTTCTGCTTTAGAATATAGATGTAATAAAAGATAATATTTTATTTCACTTTTTTTTCTCTCTACTGCTGCTCTCTCTTCTCGCTCAACCACCGCCACTCTCTCTCTCTTTTTCTCTCGTCTTTCTAAAAACAGGTTGGGAATCCAACAACAAAAGCGAATGTGTTCAGACAGCAACACATTAATAATATCTGTAAATGTTAAATAATTTAAAACTGGGTACCTACTGCAAAACAAACAGGAATGTCCTCCCCTCTTCTTAAAATTTATACCAGCCATCAACTTGCCATCCATAAAATTTTACTAGCCAGCAGTGATTGGACCGTGCTTTAGTTTGGATTTGAGTGGGTGAAATTGCTCAAAAGGTTTGTACTTTACTGAGGGATACTTGTTTTGAACTGCCCATGGGAAGAATGGAAATGTACGATTTTGTCCATTCGTGAATTAAAAGCTCTGCTTTTATATATTCGAGAATTTCTTCCACTATAGTATTTATTTTATCCCTCCGCTGTCTCTGACTGGAGTTTCAAGATAAATTTGATTGGCTGAGTAGTATCGCATGGGATAATTTTACAATGCTGTGAGATTCCTGGACCACTAACCAATGCCGTAAAGTCTGGACAAGCTGCGCCAGTTAAAATGGAAACAGTATCAAAATTTAGTCATTCTCAGTAATTCATTATTTATATTGAGCTCACACTTGACACTCAACATTGCATTTCCTTGGCTCTCCAGCAATACACCTGCTCAGTGAAGTTCAGATATATGAAGGACAGACAGACAGACAGGGATTCCTTGCTTTATTTAGACAGATACACCATGTATAAGCAGTAATCTGCTGTGTTTATGAATTCTTTGGACTCTACTGACTTGATATTCAATATAAACTATGGGCAAAAGAACAACCATCTTCCATCATGAACCTGTTTCTTGTGTTTCTTGGGTTGAAGTTTGTGAAAAGGTGAAGATCCGCTCAGTGACTTTTTTTCTGTTGTTGTCTTCATCAGGCATTCAAGGATATGCTGTATGCTGCCCAGGACCAAGCCCCATCTATAGAAGGTAAGGAGGCTACCTGACTGGTCCAAACAAACACACACTTCTGTACTCAGTGCCCTCTGCTCTGGGCCTGTTTGGGCATCCGCAGAATAACAACTCATCTGCTAAAAATAGGTAGCAATCGTTGGTAATATGCTGCCATCGCTCCACAGGATCTGGCTCAACCAGACCGGGGCCAATTACCAATTCATTACCTTATACCTTGTTATAGTCGCTTTTTTTTTTTTGCATGATGTATACTTTCTGTGGTTACTATCTACACCGTCCATGAGCAGTGAACTATTAGAGAGTTAAAACGACATCCAGAGATTTTTAAGTGGTGTCCTGGTAATCAGACCAGAGCTGCACTTCAATAGCCGACCGTGCTGAGTGTTGCTACTCAACACAGCAAAGATAAGGCTATAATTAATCTTTGGCATTAGCCTGCAAGCGAGTTGAGGGGAAGCATGTAAGCCATTTGTTTTTATTTTAGATGCCCGTTTGTTGGAGTAAACAACTTTCTTTAGTTGCAGACTGGAGACTTCACTTTGATGCGCAGCTCTGCGTATTTGTGCGATGGAATATAAAAAGATGGGCTTGTCCATAAATACGGCTGCAGAAAATCCTCTACCATGCATGCACGCCTGTCTTGTGATGGGTTTGTTAGATTTTGCCCAAACATGTGGATTTGAGATAGATTTTCAGCATTGTTCAACATGCCCCTTACAGAGCTGCGTATCCTCACGCTCAGTCCCAGCTCAGTGAGTTGGATGTGGAAAAGAGTAGGATGTGATTCTATCCATGACTGACAAATAAGTAATATATAGTCACTCAGTGTGTGGGTGACACAGCCCTGTCTGGATGTGAGTACAAACTCCAGGCATGATGATTGCTTTCAGGAATTTGTTGCCTTTATTTTTGAGGGTGGTCGGCAATGAAGGGTGTAAAATATCCCAACAGATTTGTTTTTTTTTGGGGGGCGGTTTGAGCGATCTATCTTTTACATCGAAAACTGCGATTAAGATCGTCAAAGCAGTGTTTTTTTTTGGTTTTTTTTGCTTTTTTCCTAACCCAGGTTTTTGTCAGCTGTTTTACATGTATGCCGCCTACTTGCCCTTAGACTAGAAGTTAAAAAAGACCTTTTTGCTCTACTTTAAGTTAAGACATAGACGTCTCTTTTAGTTCTTGAGTTGTAATAACTGCTGTTGCTCAAGCATTCGATGTAGCCAATGTACAGCATGTTTGAATTCAATTCTTGACTTTATTTCTCATCCTTGCATTAGCGATATGACATTTATTGTTTTAATGGTATGATGTAAGTGTCTGATGCTTGTAAATGTGCGCTGAAACTTGATAAAGAAAATTGTGAATGAAATCACACTTCAGTTTTTTCTTAAAATCGTTCATATGAACGCTTGCTGACTGCATGTATGGAAGCATTATACCCACCTACCACTGGTTCCTCGATAGTGAATATACATTAATACTTCCACAGAACATGTCTTGTTCTGTGATAACATATGAGCTGTTTTGAAAGCCATCTCCAGAGGCTGTTAGCCATGCTGAGCGAGCTCGACATGGATGATAAATCATTTCCTGTCTCAGGTCTGAGCTGCGCTCATGGGTCACTGCTCCACGTCTGCCACCCTGTCGCGAAATACGTGAGGGAGCCTTATAAACAGAGACGGGCTCAATCAATCAGTGGAATATTGTGTCAATCAAATTGATTTGTGTGCTTTTCACACAATTTATATAGAACAGAGCACCCTGAGGCAAGTGCAAAGAAAGGAGGTTTTGCAAAACTATATATGCATCAGACAGGTGTCAAAATAGAGAGAAGCTGTGATGAAAGTAGCAACAGAAGCAGACAAATAGTATCACCGAGCCCCGGCAACTACATTCTCTTGTGGCAGAAATTTTGTTGATTTTTCATATGAGAAACAAGATTAGCAGATGCTATAAAATAAAAGCTTACTGCAGCATTTTTCTTCACAAGCACTAGACTCAATCTATCAGATTAGATTTATAAGTAAAAATAGACTTTTTTCACACAGTGTAACAGCTTTAGAATAATGAAACCATCAGCATTTAGATTGGTTTCCCATTAGGCTCACTTTCACTATGCAATCCTGTCGGCCACCGGGCAGGATCTCCCGGGAAAATGAGCATTAGATTAGACATTAGGCTAAATTAATAAACAAACTCACAGTTTTTTTTCCCGATGTTTTCTTCTAACCTTACTCCTCCTTTCACCCTGCTGTAGTTGCTTGTTTGTGAATGATGTGCACTGCATAGTAATAACTATGTTATTACAACACAGTGCACATTATTACAATAGCTTTCGCCTATTCCCAAATTCAATCCCAACGATTTTAATTTACTAGACTCTGACAAAACCTGAAAGTGATCAGGTTTTGTGTTAAGTTTGTTCCCCTCTCAAATAAAGTTCTCCTCATGTTAAGATTGTGTTTTCCATAGCACCACCTCTGTGGTGGTGCTAAGTAAGTGTGTAATGGTAATGGTTATAGTTAGACCTACTAGGGATAACTGGTTGCACTTAAGGTGAGGTTGGGAGCAGGTTAAGTTAAGGGCAAACACATATTGGCAGGGAAACAGATTTCAACACAACACATGTTCCAGTTCTCTTTGTTACAGCAGCACAAACACCATTTTATAGCAGTGGGGAGGGAGTTTAAAGGTTATGTGCTACTACTTTAGGGATGAACAGAACAAAAGATTTGTATCACAATATATTTTTTCTAAAAGAAGAAAGGTTATCTGTTGCCTATTATTATTAGTAGTAGTCAGATGAAATAGAAAAATCATTAAAATTAGCCATGAAAATTGATTTTGTCCATTATCTATCAAGCAATAAAGCTGTGCATATACTGCACTATGTTGGGTCTAATTTGTCTCTTTACACAGCAGCTATTGCATAATTACTATGCACATGAACGTATTGCTATTTTGAGGCTGAAATAGTATATTTTTTACAGGCATAATTTGTTCATTTAATTAATTCTGTTCCTTCAGTTAAAGACTAATGAAGGGGATTCGATTCAAGGGTGCGTTCCTCTCTCTCCCATCACACTCTGTCTCTGCCTCAGTCTTCACAAAAAGCAACATTTTTGGTATTCAGAAGATGTTTCCCTCGCCTGAGGGAGATCATTTTAAGTTAAAACTGCTAGCTCACCCACTCTGCTGTCTCACTGGACACCCTGTGGTACCTGATAGAGCTGTATATTAGACACTGCGATGAACAGGCACCACTTCAAAGCCTCTGTAGCGGCCTTTGCACGCGTATAGTTGTCAGATTGTGAAATTGTCTCTATAGCAATCTGCCCGGTGAAACTATTAAGATAAATCATCAAAGGAAGTTGACAGTGTCAGATAACTTTGCTTTGGGGATTTAATCATGACAAGTGGACTGTAAAATAAATCGATTATGTGTGTAGCACGTGGCCCACAATAGTACAAATAACATTTTCACAGTTTATGGTTCGATTTTGATCTGGTGCATAATTGTCTTTTATGCTGTGTTGCAGTTTGAACACGTATTACCAAGACAGCACCTCCACTGCAAAGAGCCTCTGAAAAAGACACTTTCTTCAGCACCACTTGTGGTCAAATAAAACAAGATGGAAATGTACAGTAATTAAGAGAGATTCACGCCAACACATGCACATTAAAGTGGCTCTGGTGTAGCGTATGACCCTTCACCCTCTCATTAAGATCCTTTGTTCTCATTACCTCCCTCCCTCCATCAGTCCTGTGTAATTGTAATTAAAACAGGCCTGTCCCTGTCCAGTGGAAGACAACAGGGAGAACAGCTGGTTGGATCTCTGGTCCCCCCCGTTCCAACCATTAGAATGAGTTATGCCACAATGTAATTCAATTAGCCCGCTGATTATCTGAGAACAATAGCCTCGGATAATAAACACACAGCGTGTGTGTCATACTATTTTCCAGCCATGTTCACATGCAAGCTACACATGCCATAAATGCCGATATTTCTATTGGGCAGCTTTAATGTAATATTTCTGGCGGTTTCACGTTGCACATCATTTGCTGTCTCATTCATTCATTGTTGTCTCTCATTCTACTACTTTGTACATGACCAGTCTGTTACTATGATGCTATCTGTGCAGGGCTGTGGGAAGAAGGCACTGTTGGATTAAGGAGTAAGGGTGGGGTTCCTGTGTACCATGAATGCACACACACACACAAACACACACACACACACACACACACACACATACACATACTGATGCGCACACACACTGTCCAGAAGGGGAATGGGGTGTCACATTATTGACTTATAGCTCAGGGGACCACGGAATGGATTGGCTCTGAATGAAAAGGTCTAGATGTCAGAGATGAATGAATCAGTCCAAAAAAAAAATCAACTAAAATGAGAGTAAGATTTTTATAGCAAAGCCCCCTACTCAGTAAATGTCCGCCTTATTTCCACTCCTGTCCTGTGGCTTGGCTGCCAGACGTATTCCTTTAGGGCTTTTCATGTTTTATGCAGCCAAATCAATAACGCTAGTATAGCAGTAGTGTAAATATAGAACGCTTCCATTGCTTTGTGTGGTGATAAATTGCTCTACTATTTTTATCAAAAAGAAATGTAACAGTATGGGTCTGGTCTGGCCATATTCTTTTCAAATGTCATCTCTTATTGTGTTTTATTATGACTAAGTGTCCCCCTTTGCCATTCATAAGAAATCCCAGCCTGTCCCATGAAAGAGCCAACTAAGGAAGTGAGCGAACACACACAGTTTTGATGATAATCTAATTTATGCAGAACCTTTTAAAACATTGTTATAGGTGTGTTTTACACCACAATCAAATGAAAACCAACAATTAATGGTAGCCTATAGAAAATGAAATTGAATAAATACCCAAATATAAAAGAAAATAAGATATTTTTTTTACATTGTATGAACCCGGGAATGTGTGTAACTGTGTGAATGTGTTCACAGTGTTCCTGAAGAGCCTGGCTCTCTATGAAGTGTTTGCCAGGCAATTTAAAATCGCTCAACCTTTACATCATTGTTTTGTGATAGATTGAAGTTGACAGAATACAATAAACTGTAAGAATACTTTTCCATAAATACAGAGGGATGGAATGAATATTTGAGGCAGTTTCTCGTCCACCATAAACAAGGCACTGACAAATCCAAGTTTCCATCCTTCCATCGTCAGCATGTGTTCAGCACCACCGCAGCCGCCTGCTCTACCATGGTAGGCTTTTATTCTCATGCGGCCCCTCATTCAGCTCTTTATGCTTTTGATAGCTTGACAATAAACAGAACAGTAACCCTGAACACCTTCCCAGCTCTGCCAGCACCCCTTTTAGCTTCAACAATCCTCTAATGAATATTTTTGTGTTCGTGCATGCGCCATTGTACCTAATCTGCCTAATGAAAGTCGCAACATGAATCACAGCCGCAAATCACCTCAACTACACCTTTCAGCCAACTGTTATTCAGCTATTCTCTCCCTATTGTTGCCCATGCCGCTGGCTTGACCGCCATTTTGTCTGCTGCCGTTGACGAACATGATGAGAGGTTAGTTGGAGTCTGCTAGTAATGCAGCGCTGATTGTTATTCTGCTGGCGTACATGATGGAACAGCAGCTGTTATTACTGTTGTTGGTCCCGTTTGGAGTCTGTCCTTGCCCTCTGTGTGGAATAGCACCCTGATTTCTGTCATTTTCTCCTAATAGCTTGTTGATTAAAGTGTTTTATTCTTGCAATCTTCCAAAAATATTCAGATTTTGTTTTCTTTCCTTTTTTATTGTAAGTGATGCTGTTTATGTTGATGTGTTGCAGGCCTTTGGATCCCTGTGTTCCCTTTATATGAATCATTTCTATGTGCTATGTGCTTAAAGGGTTTAATATACCATATATATTAAAAATCCAATATTATGTCCGTACAAATATATACTTTATTAATTATGAACAACCTTACATACATCTCTACAGCAGATAAATAAATAAATACATAGACACACACACTGAGTCTCTCCAGGCACAGCAGCTCGAGGAGATATAGCAGATACCAAGGCTCCAAGGCTGAGAAATATACAATTACAACTGTGTGCGGGAAGATGGACAGTGAAATGTGAGGCAGGGACTGGGTTGAAAGAAGCAAAGGGAAGGAAGAGAGACAGATGGACAAGCATACTGACAGGCTGACAGGTAGACAGGTAGGAGGGTTCAGCAGGACAGTAGCATAGCAGCCAGGGTCACCCACCAGCCTGCATTATTGATGTGCTCTTTGACAACTGCTGCTCCTGCTTGGTTCCCTAATTGTTGGGTTTTTGCGGGGGTTGGTCTTTTCTTCTTAATCTCAGTGCCACCAGAAAAGTAGATGTTTAGGAGCCACATTAAAATATCACAACTATAAGTCATAAGGAAGAATCTGATGGTCTACACCAAGTGAGAGGTTTTAGAGCTTTAAGTCCAACACATTCTACTGCTGCTTATATAAAACCTCATTTATTGAGTATATGGTTCTTTAAGACTTTATTTTAGTGGCTGTCTCTGTGCTCCTGTAAGGGTTTCTGGCGTTTGCTGTCAACCTGGTATATAATAAGCATTATGTAACATGTTGTGGAAACCTTCTGCTTCTGGTGAAGAGTGAAATAGAGACTGCTGCCGGCCGACAAGGTTTTATTTTCCAAAGAAGTCAGTCAGCAACCGGATGTCCTGAATGAAGGAAGACCTTGGAACATTTTGAAAAGGGAAACATTCATAATTCCAGTCCTGCATTACTTTGTATATAACACTAGCCAAACCATTGTATTGGTCAGATGTGCGTGCAGTGTACAGGTCATAGTGTTTCATGCCCAGACCTGCACGTACAGGGGAATCTGCATCCTTTAATGACAGAATAATACAAGGCTATCTTTCCTAACAGATTTCCTGTTAAAATGAAACATGGGCTGTTCTGGTCACACACAGGTCATGTACCGATAATGTACTGTGCCAAACCGAAAATAAACAATACACAAACAGAGAAATTCTACTTCATACTTGGATTAAATAAGGTTGATATTGTATATATTCAAGAATCTCACATCATGTGTCTTCCTCACTCTTCATATTTCCATGAAAAATACAAAATTGACTGACGTTTATACCATTAAAGTGGTAAAATGTACTATATACTATGTACATACTGTAACACACACACACATTGTCAGTGCTATAAAAACCACACCTCATCCATTGTGGCTTTGGAGAATCTTCATGTTTGTCCTCAGACTGTCAGCCTTCAATAAATCAAGCATTTCCTCCCTCCCTTATTCTCCCCTACACTCCAAACAATCAGTATTTCCTGAGTGAAAAATGGTTGATGACCTTTATCCAGTGGAGATTATTAGCCCACAGTACACTATTATGACTTCAATTATAAGCCTAATTACCCCTCAAACTGAAAATCTCTTGAGCTCAAGCAAGAAAATCAAGTTACATCAATATCAAACTAGTCACCTCAGCAGGTTTTGCTTCCATAGTGGATTTAAACCGGTCGAGATGCAATAAAGCCGTATAGTAGGGCTGTTGTGTGGATTCAGAGATTGGTTCTTTCATGGGACTTCTAAAGGTATTAGAGGGGAGTGGAGCAGGGGTGTGAGATTCAACACAAGACTAGAATCGCCATCCCAAGGTCAGGGATTAATCGATCTGTAGTAATGAAGGTTGAAAAGGCGATGGGTAATTGGTCCAATCGAAGGATAAAGAGATGGCCGGCACTCTCCGTTTTTATGCTTGATGTGATGATTATGAACAAAATGTAGCAGGGAAAGAGAAAAGAGGTCGGAAAACATGAATAAATGGAGTAATGAGATTGTCACTGACCAGTCTGGAGCAGAGAGAGATAGCCCAAAGGAGACAGGGAAAGATAGAGGAATCCTTCAGGCAGCAGACAGACAAACAGACTGAGTGGGAGGTCCCTGGGCTCATCTCCAATGCATGTTGCCCCTGCATTAGCGCTACAGCCATCCTGCAAGAGAAAGACAGAGAGAGAAAGAGAACCTTGATAGATGAAAGTCTTCTGTCTATCCATCCATTATTCATCGGTGAATTAGATCTCGCCTGAATGAAGTAGAGAAGAGGAGGAGGTTGAGGGGAAGGGAGAGAAAGGCATAGGTTGGTTTAGATGGGGGTGGGTGATAGCAACTGTTGTGGTGTTAGGAAAGGGTGAGGAGTTCACTTGAGGATGTTACTCCAGCAGGGGTGGTATTTTTAGATTTTAGGGCATTTGACATGAGTCTGGGAGGGTTAAGCACTAGATGTTTTAATTTGAAGAGAAAAGAGAGAGCAGGGATGTATGTAGGAGAAGTGATGTTGGTGTGTTTGTGTGTTTTAGGGGGGGAAGCAGGGAGAAGGGGTGAAGGAAAGGTTAACAGGACTCAGAAGAGTCAAGGTCGTATTGAAGCCCTCAAAGGTCTTAAATGTAGTTATGAGGGCTTCTAAAGATTATGAATCCACTTGTCATTAATGTGCCTTTCTACCCATGTGTGTGTGTGCACGAGTGTGTTTGCGTGCACATCTGCTCTGGCCTTGGCCCTGATATCAGTGCCTTATGAACCTGCTTTGACTTGCATTAGGTTGACAGGACTGAGCTGTGATCCCTAAAACCAGATGGACAGAAGCTAAACACTAAGCCTTAGATGAAAATTAGCTAGTTTTCTCTGACACAGAGCTGTTTTCTCAAATGATATAATACAATCCTGGAAAAGTTGAATAGAGAGCATAAATCATCCAACCTGGCTGTTTGCCAGGTGCACAACTGCACTTTATATAGATAGATCAGCAGCGGTCTCTGCTATCTCAAGCATGGCAGGCATGTGAAGTAATGAGATCTGACTCACTTGATTAGGTATCAGCTGTCGAGGTCTCGGGGGTTTTGCTATATTTGTTTAGCTTTAGTATGGCTTTCAAACCATAATCTTAACCTCTGTTTTGAGGTGAGTTATTGTTTTTAATTGGAGATGAAAAGCATAATCCACAGTTTAGCAGATCTGCCAGACTCCGCTGAGCGTAGCCAATCAGTTAGAGCTAACCGCGTGGCATTTATCTGGCAAGGCTAGGATTAATTACAATCACTTTCTGTATTGATTACTGCTCGGGTGAAACAGGAGGAAAAAAACATAGAAGTGAATTGCAATTAGCAGATTTGAATGACATGCGCATACATATGGCATTTGCTCTGTATTTTTAGATTAAGACCAGCAGTCTGCGTGGGGGGAAAAAATGAACACATTGCAATGCAGGGAGGGAATGATGGATGAATGGAGGAAATAAAAAAGACATATGACCTTGTCTCTGCTTTGTGTGTTTTTATGTTTTTATCTTCTCACACTGCTGTTCTCACACGGTACAATGCTGCACACACACAGGCGCATAAGGAGCTGCATGCTACAGGGGGTGTGGGTGTGATTGTGAGCTATAGGTGATGAGAGCAGTGCCATATGCTGATGTATTTTTTTTTTTTTTGGCACTGCATTTTGAGTTCAACCGGTGAAATCATTATTCGTTGGCCACTCTAATCTCTGTTTTAAACACTCCGTTTTTTAATATTGCGGGAAAATGAGAAAACCTTTATTGGTGTGTAAAATCATTTATCCATCACTCCTTGATCCTGTCTTATTTAAATTAATTCCCTGCACTGGGATCGACAAGCTGTTATGTATTACTCTTTTTTTTTTTTTTTTTACAAATCAAATGATGTTTGTATAATGGATGCCTGTGCGGTTTTCGAGGGATTTGCATGGTTGTGTTTGTGCTTGGTCGATGCCTGTGGGTGGATTTTCACCGTATGTGCTAGTGGGTGAGCGGGGCATTGCAACACACACACACACTGTCCTTCACTGTGCCGCTCTGCTGCGTCGTCACTCCAGAGAGGCAGCCAGGACCTGGCCCAGATTGGCTCAGAGGCATTAAAACGTACCGATCCTATGAAACTCATATCTCTGTGTCCTCTCATCTCTATATTGCTTCATTGACTCTCAGCTGTTTGCCAACACAATTACAAACTTCAGCACTACGCCTGGCAGCAAAAGGATCTATATCAGAATTGATATTTGATGAAAACATTTCTATAGCAGCAGCAAGTTTGACTTTAAATTGAGTTCGGTCTCACGGGGATTAATGCCAGCATTTGTGATTGCACATGTGTGAAGTGTGGTTTACAGAAGAGGCGTGTATTTGTTTGGAGCGGTCGTCTTATATTTCCTTGCTATCTCTCTCTCGAAATAAGAGGAAGACAAAGACATGACAGCAGAAAGCGAGAGGCAGTGAAACGGCTAAGAAGGAGAGTGAAAGCTTGAAAGAAAAAAAAAGAGAGGTGACATTGGTGGTAATTGGTAGACTGGAAGCTGAAAACCTCAGGGAGCCTTCTACCCGACCGTTACTATAAGTCATAGTCAGTAAAATATGTGAAAATAAAAAGAACTGGAGGTAAAACAGACAATGAGAGCCTGGCTGAAGCTCTGCCATTTGCCATTTCAGTGAATTTGGATTCACTGCACACTTAGCCACTTCTCACAGATGGCAACAATAAATTCTCATACTGCGAATTTAATGCAGTTGGTCCAGATAGGATTTTTCTTCCTTATTTACACTATATTACCTTCTTCTAATCCAAAAACAAGAGGAGAGAGCCGTATAAATAATTCACAGCTATTGTTCCCTCCCGGACAGCCTGTCTGTTTTTATATTAAATGTTGAATTATTAACCATGTATGAGATTGGAAATGTGGTGAATCTTCCTCCTGATGCCCAACGAGTCTTCAAGAACTGTCCTCTCAGCACCAAAACATAGACGTTAAGTAGCAGGTGATTAAAAGCCCCATTAAAGTATTTTATGGTTTTATGGTATAATAGAAGCAAGCGGAGGCATCACTCCACTGAAAGGCTGTTTGGCTGTGTGTTGGCTCCTATACATTACCACGCAAACTTTTTAATTGTCTTAAGCTTTACTTCACTGAGTTTAAAGTAACCATAGGACAACTACTTTGTCATTCTTAACAATTCCTCTTAAATATGTATATTCCTTGGAGAATATGCATATTTCATATCCAACCTCAACATGTGACTAATGTATTCATCATCTGTGTTAATAATAACCAATGACTTCAGTGCTGGTCGGGTTGAGGCATGTGTACATTATTCCCACCACATGTGTGCGTCTGACTGTAAATCCACTGACTTCCTGTCATGGTTTTAATCTAAAGAAGTGGCCTCCTGACTTTTAACCAGCCTTATTATAGAGAACCATAGACTCGTGAGGGGCTTTTCAGCAGAAACAACAGTTTGTCTCTGTTTTGCATTTCGTCCTCGGGGCAAACTGCGCGGCTTCTTCTTGACAAGTGCCATCTGATAATTAGGGCTCATAATCACCCTATTAGTATGCAGCTCAATCGAGCAGAGAACAGCTTATTGTTCCCCTGGCATGAGCGGCCGCCATTTGTAAGAGGATTATTGTTAAAATTCTTGTTAGCGATTTTATGAGAATGAACCATATGTGTAATGACTTAAATTACACATTAATCTCAGAAGAATTTGCTTTTAATGTAGCCAGCAAGTTGCGCTGTAAAACGAAAGCAGCATAAATCCTCCCTTTGGATTTGTTTGGTAATATTTTGGAAAGCTTAAAATCACGAGTGGTGGGGGAGTGGCTCTGTGTTTTAGAGTTGAGTTCACTGGTAGGAGTCTAACCTTATTTTCTGCACCTTTTAGAGAGCCACACAAAGCTGAGTTGAACTTTTTCCATCATGTAACCATGGCACCAAAGAAAGAACCCAGAATCACTTGAGCCTTGTTTTGTAACTGTGACATTCAGTACACAAACACAATGACCACAGAACATGTAGAACTAAGGGCTGGGGTGTTAGGGGGAATTTTAATTGTGTGTTGTGAAAGCAGGCTGATACCTCTTGAGAACACAACAAATATGACAAATGAACTCAATTTATTACTGGCAGTGTGACTTCAAATTCATAGATACGATACAGAATGTATTTTACAGGTCTTCTAGCTCATCAGCTGTGTGTAGGAGGAAAATGACAGACACTATATACTGTATATATATATATATATATATATATATATATATATATATATATATATATATATATATATATATATATATATAATTGCCCTATTAAAATAATGTCCTATGTCATTTTTTTGACAAACTGAGTTTTTGGCCTAAATCAGCTCTTGATAATGCTGCCACATCTGGTGATGAAACTCTTTATGCCCTATAGGACAATAGCCTAAGTGAAGAGGGTGATTTATGCAATTTTATTTTTTGCCTAATTCAATGTTTTTTGCCCAAGTTGGAATAAAATTAGCAATTTAACAAGCTTTATAATAAATCATTGATTATGTAATATGGCCGACTTTGATATATTTTGTTGTTATTGAAGGCGTATATTTTCCTGCTTATTAGCCACACGTTGTGAAGCACAGTATCTTAGAGAACTATCATGCCCTATACAAGGAGAATCTACTGTTGTTATCAGACCATTGTTACTTTTAGTAGCAAAACCCTCTGTACCAAGTCCCCGTTTTGATTCCACATTTGTTGAATGAAACCCCAAGACTTCACTTTTGTTGGTTTTCATTCAGGTGAATTGTTTCCTCGACAGGTTGTGCAAAAAATCCTTCCTAATTCCGTGTGTATAGACTGTCTTCCAAACAGGACTGGATGATCTCATCCACTGGTGTGTATATACTATACAGTGTGTGCATGTATTATGTACTACCCAGGTTAACAAGAAGCAGGTCAGATTGGTTTGTCTCCCTGGAAAAAGTACCAGCCAGATTGGATTTGCTGCAGGGCTTTAGAAGGCTCAGTCTGTCTGCTTCATCCACTGACACACACACGTATTCTCAGACACACAGAGAAAGGCATACATAGACACGTATGCACACACTCCTCCATCTTTCAGAAACCACAGAAGTCTCCAGCTCTGATTTGTTGTCTATTTGTACTGAGGCTAGATAAAGGGGATGAATGGGAATTTGGAGCCACGGTTCTTGCTGGTGGCTGACAGACAGAAGCTGCCTCTTCTCTTCATGCTGCTCTTTAAACTCTGCCATTGTCTACCCCATGCTGCTGAGTGACAAACGCTCTCTCACACACACACACACACACACACACACACACACACACACACACACACACACACACACACACACACACACACACACACACACCTCACTCATGACGCATTCAGTTTGTATGCCACACGCAGCACAGCCCACAAACAAACCACATATGTTATCCTCAAAACACAAACACACATGCATGTCTATATTTGTGAAGATCTTCACTGACATAATGTTACCTATTCCCTAACTCTAACCTGTATCGGGATGGAATGGATGGACATTTCTGCTAAATGGACGTGAAGGATTCTAGAATCAAATGCCTTTATTTACTAATATTAGTAGTCAAATCATGAAATACTTGTTAGCCTGAACACTTTATAAGTATTGATAATTATGACCAGTTATATCCGATGAAATCCCAACCGATAAAAAGCAAACCCAAAATTCCCAGAGATCATTAAAGATTGTTAGATAAATTCTAATAAAACAGTCTTGACATATAAAACACACAAACACTGATGGATTTGAAGATTTTATTATTATTGATCAATACCAGGAGACATAAAACATACAGAAGCCAACGATTCAACATTAGTCTCTTTAAGAACAAAATTAACCTTTTATAGAGTCCAGAGGACACACTTTCATTGGTTAACATCATCATATGTTTAATTACACATTATACATAATGACATCATTGTGGACATAACATAACAGGACTATTGTGTATCCAGTCAGCTCTTCATCTCCTGATTCCTCACATGGCTAAATATGAGAGTTGATCTTGGGTTTATAAGGCAACTTAACTAAATAGTGCTAACAAATTTTTGAATAACATGGTTTTATTATCAAGTTATCAAAGTAGATCTTTTCCCCATTTCTAATCCACCCTTTCTGGTCCCCTACAAAATGCTCTACTTTGAAAAATAATGATTTGCCGAATATGAACTTTCCACAAAAGGGGAAAACGGTTCTAATAGAAGTCTACTTCTTCTCCCCCAGTAAAAAGAGATATAAATAAGATAATATATTTTATTTCAGAAATTTACATTCTACTCAATTGTAAAGTTCTCAGTGGAGAGTTCAAGTTTTCACATCACACTTGTGTGAGGTTAATCAGACTATGATTGCCTTCAAACTATGGTGCTCATAGGCCTGCCTCCTAAAATCTGATTTTCAGTAGTTTAGAAAAATCAAGATCAATGTTAAAACAGCTTTCAAGTGATAAACTCATATACATCATTCTGCACAGTGAAGCTCAAGCATCCAACTGTAGGAACAAGACATGTTTTAGTTTGTGACTTAAAGATTTATATTAGAACCCCCAAAATGTACCCCCTTCTTTTTTCAGGGCTCGTGATTGGCGTCTAAAAGATACTATATTGTGAATGATACCTGTGTGTTTTGTAAAAACCTGGGTACTTCCTGCTCATGTAAATCAAGTTAATGATATGACTCTGAAGCACTGCAAGGTCAGTCATGTTCCTAATCAGATTCAGTCAGGAAATTGCTCCTAATCTAATAACATCAAGTATTGGATTCCTTCCCCCCCTACTGACTGAACACCAAAGGTAGAATGGGTATTATAATGACTCATTCATAAGTAGAGTTACAGTATTACAATTATGGAATGGAAAGAGGAAGTTCCGATGGGAAAGTGGTCCTGCAATTGTATTCCCTGAATTAACTTCACCTAAAACAATTTAATAATGTTAATATTTACAGCCCACCTGTGGTACTGAATTCTGTATCCTTTGAGATTATTGCCAAAGCAGAAATCTCCTGTCTAGTTTCCTGTGATTGCCACAATAATGTGAAAGTTACAGCAAGAACATAATAACAGCCTTGGTTAGGTTCGGGGTTGACATAGGGTTGTATAGTCTTTGTAGGCTGAAACACAAGTGAACAAGTGCTAATATGTCAAATACATGTGTGAAACTAATTAATTCATCAATAGTAATTTTACATTTCAGTGACAAATAATGGTTGGCAAGATGAGGTTGGTTTCATGTCATTTGAAAGTCCATTTGTACCACATGTCAAATGCTGTAACCAAAATAGAAATAGAACCAAAATAGAAAACCAAAATGAATTTTAAATATTGAATTCACCTAGAATATAAAACTAGTTTATAGCCTGTTTTTTTATTATTATTTTTTAAAACCTTTTTAAGAGGGATTATCTATCTGGTACCAAGTCTTTAAGGTTACACCACATGACATTTTTGAAATGATCCCATATATTGAAATCTCCAATAATACTTTTTAGTTATTGTGTGATGCCACTTTCCCTCCTAATTTCCTTCCTCATTGTGATTTGGTGCGACACTCACTCTCCACCTTTTATATCTCCCATTTTCTTTTTTTTCTTTTTTTTTTTATTCCGTGCTGCCGTCTCATCTTTCATTCCCTCTGTCACCCCACTGATCGTTCACTTCATTAGTACCATTCCTCTTTTATTCCCTCCTCTCTGTCCACATAGAATAAAATGTTATAGAATGTTATTACACTCAGAATTATATTGAATTACTGCGACTACCGACTGAGGCTGGCCTGTTTTAATATGATGCATTCAAGATGTTCCCGCTTATAATGTCAACTGAGAAGTTTCCAGACACTGCAGAATTTGCTCTCGCTCTCTGAGGAAAATGCCTTGTTTCATGTCTGCTAATCTGGTAGCTTATAATATCTGCCACGTTACAGGAATTTGTGTGTTTGTGTGTGTGTCGGTGTGTTTTTATGAATGTTTTCTCCTTACATTTCAGTTCATTTTGTCTTCAAAGTGAAGCTGTTCAGCGCGAGTCTTATCGAGAGGCTGCAGCTGCTGCTGTGAGAATATCACAGCGGCCTGGAGGGAAGCCTTCACACACACACACACACACACACACACACACACAAACACCTTGCTTTACCCACACCAAACTGACTAAGGCATTCCAGTCCTAAACAAGCATGCATAATAGCATGTTTACCTCCAGGGTGATAGAGCTGAGGGAGTCTCTCAGGAATTAAAGAGCATCTCAATTCGTTTTATGCTAATTAAGTTAAGGACTGGATGATAAGATGATATTTTGTGAGAACATGCTATAGATAAAGTTTTTAAATGAAGTGTATGTATATGTTTTATTTGTGTATCTAGAAAGCAATATGCACTTTTACCAAGCAGACCAAGCAACCATTGATCATACAGAGTTTTGACTGTGTGCCACTAACATCCTGATTTGACATCTTAAATGCCAGGTGATGCCTCTAAATTTGAGAAGAGTGTGCTGTGTATAAATAGCATGCAAAATAGCGATATTGCGCAAGTCCTCCTGTGATATATGACGGCGTTTCTCAGACAACATACTCCGTCTCATGAGTGATGATGTATTTCTAGCTATGGCAACATTCATGCTTTCGGAGCACCGGCTATAACGTTACCTCTCTGACCCCCTCTGTTAATGGCATGGCCACCCTGTAGGTTAATGGATACTGAATTTCCTCCACCTCCACAGTGCAACCCTGCGCTGCGTCTGCCATGGTTACAGTAGTGGAGCCGGGGCTCTTATTCTGCTCAGATTAATGGCCCCAGCTTGGACTATTGACACAACACTTATCTTTTTTTTATGAGTCCAGTGGCTTCTATCTATAAACCTTAGAGGCACACATGTGCACAGTCGAACACATGGAAGCATGCACACGGACGCGCCTCGCTGAGGCTCCTACAGTTCAATTAGTTACATATGCCGTTTACTGTTTGTAACTCGATTGACCTGATCCTAATGGCTCTGAGCTCAAGATAAAGTGAAGAGTCGAGCTGGGCCTTTCCCACAGCGCCGCCGCCTCACAATATGACGAGCAGACCGCAGCGGGAGAGATGATGATATTTGATGCTCTGGAAATGGAAGTGGCTGTTAGACAGCGAGCTACAGTATAGTAGCAGCATAGGGATGGGATGGCAATGTCGGCCTATTAATTGGGTCAAACGCCACATTGCCTTTCACTACACATACGGTATTCCTTGTGTATGTAATAAATAAATCTTTGAGTCTGTGAGTCAGCGTATTAACATTGCAGTTGTGAGCATGCAGACATTAGCAATTCCTTCAAAAACGCAACTTAGGATACCGTAAATTCTCAAATATCTGCCATTCTCCATTAGCAACCAGGTCTCTAACATTGGCCAGTCTTGCTATTGGTGGGTAAATAAAGGCTAATCTCTAATACAGACCAGGGCTATAATTACATTTATAAATGTCTAATTGAATGCATTCAAGTTATACAGATTTACAGCTCATTAGAAAGACACCAAAGCACTTAAAATATCAAGCCATCAGCGTGTAGGGTACTTTCAGTCCAATGGTGTTATTTTAAACATGTCCGTGTGTCACACTGAACTAAACAAAGGTTCCTAATAGGCTAATGTTGTTTAGCATGGCAGCTACATTAGCCTATTAGGAACCAAAGAGAAACGAAAATTTTCAAATAGACGAAATCTCCTTTTTCTTCTTTCTACTGGTAGTCCATTTTGCTCAAATAAAAATAGAGGCTTTGATTTTCCAATAAAGGCCTGGGCGTGTTTGAGTAAATAAAGGCCTCGGCCTATATTGTAGAATTTGCAGTAGTTTTATAGCGTGGCTGTAAACTATAAACTACCACTGATATTCCAACCCTTTCTATACATGCAGGTTTAAGCTTTGGCATCTTTTTTTCTTTTAAAAATAAAATAGAAATATTTGACTTTTTTTTTACTTCAAGTAACTCTAGAAATATAAGTTACAACTTACTCTAACAATCATTCTAAACTATATTTATAATCTGATGACATTTTCTATGTGTTATGAGTGAATGGATGGATTATTTGACTTCTGTCAAACATAAAAATAAAATAAAAAAAAAATATACAAACAAACAGCAGTTTATGTACAGGTTAAACAAAACAGATATCTGTTAATAAGTGGATTGCATTGATGGGTAGATTTATTTTTAACAAAGTTGTTCCTCCCTCCTGCTTTCAGTCTTCATACTAAGATTAGCTAATGTCGTCCTGGTACCAGCTCTGCTCTTTAGTTACCGACATTAGATTGGTATTTATAATAATGTTTTCTGATGTCTTTTAATGTAGAACGATTCTATAAAAGAATTTTTTCAAATCCTAAAGCTGATTTTAAAGACATATTACAGGCATCTGTCGCCATCATCAAGTTGTCTGCAGACTCTTAGTGTGGTTTAGAATTAGTAAACCTGGATCATAAAATCCATTTGAGCACCATAAAGTAACAAAGGCAGACACCTGCTTGTTGAATACAGAGAAGGCACGCTAAGGTCTGAGTATCTGCAATGTTTGTATTATTACGCAAGGAGATCACAGCGAGAGAGAATCAGAATGAGCAGATGAGATGTCCCTGTAGGCTTCGCTTCCGCTGCATCTGGAGGATCAAACACACAGAGTGAACTAAACATCACAGGAACTGTCAGCCACAGTTAGGCTAACAGATTGCCTTGCCTAAACTTATGTCTGTCAACGTGTGTGTGAGAGAGAGAGAGACTAGAGAAGAGGAATTGATGTGATTCAAACTATACCGTATTGCACCTGCAACACATGAAACCTTCTCTGCACTTGCTGAGGTGCCTCTGTTAGCAGGAGTATTCTGACTGACACACCAGACCAAATCAAAAATATTCATCTTCTAACATTTTTTTAGAATTGAAAATGTTCTTTGTCATGCTCTTAAAGACTTAAACACAAAACTGCTTTTTAGTTTAAATGATGTTTGCCTCAGTTTGGTGTAGAAATATGGAAAGATAAATACAAACAGCACAAATAATAATTATAGTAATCTCTCTGTATACGTTATAAGAAGTAATTGAATTTAGGAGAATCTGACTGCTTCATAATATGCCTATTTGAAGAAAAGAAAGCACATAAAGTTAATGTGTAGATTAGCTGCTGAAATATGTGGCTCAGGGCTGGTATTCATACAGTCGCTGTGAAGAAACCTATTTGCTGTTTTCTCCCTGAGCTAACGTAAATACACTGTAATGTTGACTATCAGGTGAGCTTTAACCTCACATCCACAGATGGTGCCCAGACAACCAGGTGTGCACTGAACTAGTTTGCCGTGATAATAGCTGCATAGCAGCGGCTGACATCAGCCATGATTGGCTATGGTGGGAGTTGATGCTCGTGATTGGTCGATGGTGGCTAGATACAGACTGCTGATGCTAGCCGCCCGGTTGCCTGGATACAGCCATCCCTCACTGTGTTAGTGGCCTTGGCAAAGTGACGGACAGCATAAGTGCTCTGCAGAGGAATTTGCCAATCTGTTGATTCTGCTGAGAATCCTTTTATATGTCTATGTAATGGATCCGTATCGTTTTGTGCGCCAGTATATCTTCATTTCTCTTGTTCCCGATGCTTTATCTCATGCAGGATTGCAACTGCAAGCATTTGCCTTTGTAAGCAGGCAAATACACAAGCAAATGTCAGCAACTTAATCTGCCTTTTGTCTGCGTCAGCCTCTGGTATTTCAAGTTGTTTGCATGCTTAAGGTTTTATGTTATTTTGCCTGATTTAAAACAGGTCTCAAGTAGACTAATAATTAAAGGATTACTAAAATTAAGCTCTTCACCTGGATGCACCCTACTGGTTGTGGTTAGGGTTACTAATGAACTCTTTGAGCATCTTGGTAGAGTTTTCAAAGAGGTCTTTCTTCTTCTGGGCTTCCTCTAGTGTGTTTATAGCCTGGTTTTTCACATTCTGTGTAACCCTGACCTTAACCCTAACCCTGCCTGAGTGACTACATCAGTGTTTCTCAACCATTTTCATATCAGTAACACTAAATTTCAACCACATTAGGTCCACAAACCCCGTTTGGGTGAGATTGTGTCTCTTGATTTCAAATCTGAGAAGGTTTCTATTGCTAGATATAATTTTTCCCAGAATTCCATGAAAAGCTTCACTGTAGGTAGAGGCATACCTGTGAAAGTATGATCAAAACAGTCTAAAATGGCAGTCAATTAATCATTTTAGCCAAGGACCCCTTTGAATCCCCTCAAGAAATCCTGGTGGTCCTTGAGGGGATTCTTAAGGGAGTGGTCCTCAAGGACCACCAGGAGTCCTTGAGGGGATTCGAAGGGCCTACATCATCAAACAGACCTGAGCAGTCGTGGCTGCACCCATGACCTGATGCACCATGAATAAATATAGGACAAATAAGACATATCAGCTAACAGTTTGGTGAACTATCAGGGGGCAGCACTAGTAGCTACAGTTGCTTCCTTGGGCCCGTGGCCACATTCTGCACCCTGTGGTGTGGTGCTTCGGTGCTGCATGCTCTGGCTGCACTCCAGACTCTTAGTCCAGCAGGCTGCCTGCTAATTTGTTTTTCTTGGTAGGCAGACAGAGGACCCCCGGTCTGCACATTCTCCTGGACACTTTGGTCTGTCTGTTAGTGTGTGTCTGATAGAAGTCTAGACGAGCAGTCACAAGTTGCTTGTATTTGTCTCTGGTCACTGGGCCACAGTTTGGTGCCGTAACGTAAGCAATGTCTGACACTTTATTTCAGGTATGGCGTTAATGGTACACGTGCAAGCACCCACAGATGCACAGAAATACACACCTTATTTTACTTTGAGAAATTTAAAAGACAAGGTTGTACACACCTAGGCAGATGGCAGTTGTGTAGGAGAGGCACTGGAACAAGAAAAAATAACTCTTGCCACTGTCAATCACTAGCAAAAGAATTAATTTAATTTTACCACGTTTCTGTACTCAGACCTTCATCAGGTAGTTACTTTGAGAAACTTAAAATAGGGTTTTAACCTTTACAGCCACATCTATTACTAGTAGAAAAGTTGAGAGGCAAGAGGAGAATGCAAAAGCGAGGTAGACAGAGGTAGACATTTGAGAATATGAGCAGGAAACCGACAGAGAGATGTTTATGTCAGAGCTTCGGAGTCATTTATCTGTGGACGTACAAAGTAGATTAACTCATTAAATTTAATGTGCTCAGTGGTCAGTTGAGTGGGCAGCAGAGCATAAACAAACCTACAGATAGTTCTCCACAGCTAGACTGTAGTTAAAAAGCATCATTACAATGTCCGGTAACATGCTTTTCACTTGGCTGCAAATTGGGCTTGAGGATATTTGTGCGTTTCCTTCTGTGAGATGATTTGAACTGACCTCGAATACCTGCACTGCACTGAACTTTTTTCACAGAGCAAACTAAGTGGCGTCCCGTCAGCGCGTCCTTCCCTACTTGATTGCCTCTCAAGGCCAGTGGCACGCTCCCGTTGAACCCTCGCTTCGGTTGCCTTGACAACTATTCTCCCGCCGGGCGGGGTGGTGCTCACTTTCTCAGTGATAGTATGATAAGTGCTACAATTATGCAAATTGAGTCCAACTAAAGTGTTTTTTGCAGATTAAACACCGCTAGCTGAACAGCTCTTGGCCCAATGCTTTCAGCTCTTACATTCTGTAGCTAACAATTCATCCTGCCTCGTTGCATTACTGCATGACTAGGTTCATATCCTTTATTCATTCTTTCACTCTTTAACACAAGCTTCTTGTAGCCAATAGATGGATGGAAACAGGCCAAATAATCATCTAAGTAGATAAATGGATAGCTACAGTAAAAGACTGATGAGCCCTTTTATATATCTAAGATATGTACAGGAAGGAAGGATCAAATTCTTCAACTGATGTTATTACCAGTTCATCCATGATTCAAATGCTACGGCCTGATATTCATGATAAAACTTATCAAACTATTAGTGTCAAAATTAAACTTGTAGCTTTCAAAACACAACCAATACAAATACTGTCTTTTCAGCACCCCCATTTCAGTCTTATTTGCAAAAATGGTATGCCCAATTTGTAGGTAGCACAGTTCCCACATATCATGTGTCATTCAAAAGCCCTGGCTATTGGCTATCCGATTTGGATGGTCATGTTATGAGATATTTCCATTGGGTCACACTGCTGTCCATCAAATCAAAGGTGGTCAAACTTTTGTAGTCTGTCCTCATTGGGTTTCAAGCTGGCTATCTCCCGACTCCATGCTTTGATTGGCTCGTGCATGGTGTCAATCAATGTGAAACAGCTTCAAGACCATAATTGTTGGCACATACAAACCAAGAACTGAAGTGTAGTTTTGCCTTAATACCCCCCTGCCGCTCCCCCTTACCACTCACGGTACAGTGTGTATTAAGAGGTTAAAAACGATGCAAGCATGGGCCTAATTTTAGTTCACTGGTTGGAATAAAGATACAGACCACTATCAGAAATGTATTTTACTGTAATGTATTTTACTTTTTGTCAAAAGACCAACTCAAAAAAAAAATGATGCAATCTTTATTTGTGTTTATTTGAGTCATTTTACCTCAAGGATGTGTGGCATTTCTTCAATCTCTCTCTCTGTGTTGCCCAAAACTTGTAGGTGTTGCCTAAGCCTTGTTGGAGCAACACACTCCTTGAATTTACTTATGCACGTTCCTTACTCTGTCACCCCTGCTCTTGTGTATCATCGGTAACAACCAAACTGTGATGAGTGTTTACACAATCCTGTTAGCGCTGCTTTAGTTCTGCCCGTGTGTGCATGTGCTTGTGTGTATTTTGAGAGAATTCTCTCTTCCAATAACAACCATGTCCCTAAGAGACGGAGTCGTAGGGGATGACACAGTTACGAGAGCGATGTTGCAGCAGTGTTTGGTTTTGCCACGCTCTCTGTTGCCTTTACAAGGCTTAAAGTGTGTATGATCCCTGGAGAGCTGAGGCTTGGCTGTGGACTGTCAATGTGTCGTCTTTCTTCTCGCCGTTGTCTTTGTTGCTTCACCACATTCTGATTCCAAATCTGAAATATAAGTGTCTCTACCTTACAAGCCAAGTTTATTTGTATAGCATGTTTCAACAACAAGGTAATTTAAAGTGCTTTACAAAAAAACATTTATAACAGTTGATTAAAAAAGGAAAAATCTAAAATTTAGAATTAAAAAAATAAGCAGAAATTAAAATTAAATAAGATTAAAATTAAAAAAATGAAATTAAAACATAAACAAGCAAGTTATAATTTAAAAAGCAGTTAAATGGAGAAAAATTTAAAATCTTATATATATATATATATATATATACATTGTAGTTTTATGTGTGTGTGTGCGTGGGTGCGGTTGCAGAAGCAGATGTTGCTTGTGCAGATGAAATGGGCTGAGAGATGTTCAATAGAGATGATTGTTCTCTGCAGGGAGTGATGCTGCACTCCGACCACAAAGCCGATGCCACCTGTGGAGCTCAGCCACTTCAGCCATAGTGTTCTATAAAGAGATTCGATGCTTTTATATTGTAATGCAGGGATTCCTTCTCTCAGCAAACCACAGCCTGAAGGTCATTTTAATTCTTATTTGTTGGTCACTTCCTTGTTTTTCTCTCATACAGCTTCTGATTATTAATGAATGGATAGATAAATGATTACAATACAGTACACACATGTATGTAAGTGTAACAATGGGATTCTATGTAATACATAACATAACCCACAAACCGTGTGTGAAAATACAGGTCTGCTTCGTGGACCGAAGCTGATTCCGTGAGACCATGTTTGTCGGTGTATGCATGAGCGTGTGTTTGTGCAAGTGCGTGTGCACGTTGGGTAGATGTTTGGTTGAAAGGGCTCTTTTGAACTTTGGGGCCGCGCTGGTCTTTTGTTGTCTGTCTGTCAGTCGCCTACTCTCTTCACCCTGTCTCACCCAGCATCCGCCCACCCTCCCCTCCCATCCCCTCCCTCCTCCTCCTTCATCTCCCATCCTCCAACCACAGCTACAGGCTCTTTCATCAACTCTCTGTTGGATGAGGGTTATGGCTCTCTGTGTGTGGGTGTGTGTGTGTGTGTGTGGATTCCCACAGTGGATGTACAATGACAGAAATACGAACATATCATCAGTAGCAATTTGACTTTTCACCTTGTATGATGTTGTCATTCATTGTGTGACTGTCTCATCATTTTAACATTAGTAGTCTGAACACAGGCAATATCTGCTGCTGCTGCTTGTGAACGGTAGTTACAAACACATACACACACACACAAATGGTGTGACATACTCTGGAGAAGAAGATCAATTGTGCCCCTGAGGTCGTTCTTACTGGCATTAGAATGACTAGAATGAATTAGAATACTAACAACCACAACATCAGTTGCAGGGGAGCCAGTTGATAAAGGTCAGTATAGACAGGATGTCGTGTGTGGCAGAGTTGTTGTTCTGCTGGAATCGTTGGCTGCATAAGATAGATTTCGCAAAGTGTGATTTGTAGTTTATGCTTAGCACCAACTTCTCCGTACAGTGCCAGGATCTTTCAAACAGGAGTGCCAGGGTGTCACCTTTCAAACACAAAGGAAATACACAGCCCCCTACTGAAAAGAACACCCGCTTACTCTGAACAATAAATTTATCTTCAACAGGCAGGTATCGGAATCAGGTAACATCTATCTATAAATGCAAGGAGCTTCTGTGTGTCTGTGCCTCGTGTATCTCACTGTTTGTCAGATCAACCTCAGCTTTTGGAACAATGGTGTGCGTTTTTTTTTTGTGGATTTTTTTTTTTGATGGATATTCAAAACATTTTTATCATCATTGAAAGTTAAAATCCCATAGATTTACATGTTGCAGCACTTTTTATTACAGTGTAAAGCTCTGTATCACGGCTCCTCCTCAAGTTGCTTCCCAGCGCTTAAACTACAATTCAAGCTCTATTGTCCCGTTTATTTCTGCACCGATCATGCAGCCAACATAATCAAAGTATACAGAAAAAGTATGAAGTAAGAGAAGCTTCTACTTTTCTCGATAACATACTTCCTATGGGTGCTACACTAGTTACACTACACTGAACCGTATGTTTTATTCAAACATTTTTTTCTAGATATTTTGGGCCCAGACAAATCTATCTCTATATAAAACATTGAACTTACTGAAATATAGCAGCAATAGTCCAACTCACCAGGAAGCAAACTGTCATTTCACAGCTATTACAGTATAAATCTCAAACCTTACTAACTGTTGCTCTTACGAGAACTTACTTCCAAAATGACCATCAGCACACTTATTAGCAGGCCTGGATTTAGTGACTGAGAATAACGTACAAATATATATTATATTAATACATAATCATCATATTAATCAATAATGAAAAGATTCACTAATAGCAATCCAGAAAATTTATAAATTACTAAATTGAATGAAAAAGACCTGCTCTTTTTTCACTGTGTGTTTAGGTGTGTAATTAGATGTGAAATCAGCCGAAGGATTTCCTTGTTAAGGATTTTCCAGAGTGACAAACGGGACATAATGGAATTGTCTAGATTGAAATCCAGCTGTATCCATGGTAATACAATGAGGCAGCTGCTCCCTTTACTGACCCAATGCATTTCAGTAATGTACACACATACCTACGACACACACAAAACACAAAAGGACACACACAAGCAAAGGCTCATTAGGAATTGTTAAGGAGAGGCTCCTCCTTCATGAGCCGAACAAGGAAAAATGAGACGAGAGGTGGATGGAGACAAGAGAACATGTCACTTCAAAAACAAAAGACTGCAGTGATTTGCTGTGATTCTCAGGGAAGGAATCCATTTAGAGGTGAAAACATATTGAAGGAGTTTGTGTAGATGGTTATTTTCATAGCTAGTCACTTATTATTTTTATTGAAGGATGGCAGAGATCACTCAAGGGAAAAATCTTCTTTTTCATCTTCTCTG
Source organism: Lepturacanthus savala (assembly GCA_030544235.1). NCBI lineage: Eukaryota > Metazoa > Chordata > Actinopteri > Scombriformes > Trichiuridae > Lepturacanthus > Lepturacanthus savala. Next base: position 19,165,758 of record CM060481.1, read on the forward strand.
TTGGTGGAGGAAAAGACTTGACTCTGTTTTGTTTTGTTTTTTTCCCAGCCCGGCACTGAATATTTTTTTTCCTCTGCAGACGCCTTGTTTGTCACTTGCTCTGTGTTCTGGCTGGTATCCTTCTCCTGCTAGCCCCGAGGCCGAAGTCCACTCAGCTGTTATCATTCATCTTTAGCCTCCCAGCCCACGCAGGACCTTTGCACTGTCACTGCTACTGTTGATACTGACAAAAGGCTGCAGCGGTTTGACCTCCTTTGCAGGATAGTACTGTGACTGACAGCAGGGGAAATGCAGGCGATTTAAATGTACTGGTGTGGAGACCAATTATCCTACTGTAAAGAATGGATTCTCTGTCTGTCTGTGTGTGTGTGTCTGTCTGTCTGTCGCATATCTCGAGAACCGTTGGTCTGATCAAGTTCTCACTTGGCAGGTGTATTGCTGGGGACCCAAGTAAGTGCTGTGCCAGACTTTTCATGTCTCTTTTTCAGTGTTTTCATTACTATTTCTACAAAACAGCTCTGTATGAAACCAAGGACCCAGCAGTGTAATGATGTTTTCAAGAATGCTGTAGGCAGCCATACCGAGGTTCTCCAAAACGCAACAAGCCACATTTTTGAGATCCAAGCAATCTCCCTGCTCCGACCTGGCACACGTTCCTAAAGGGCATATGTTCATATGTTCCGAGCGGGCACACCCCCCCCAACAACACTGCAAGCAGCAATACAGCCAAGCCAAGCAACTGGGGTTATAGAGTTATAGTTGTTGTGGCATGTATGTGAGTGTCTGTGTTTCAACGGCATACGCATAAGGATTATTTTGTTCAAATGTCCAATGCAAACAGTACTATATATATATATATATATATATATATATATATATATATATATATATATATATATATATATATATATATATATATATATATATATATATATATATTATGTTTTAAATAATATTGTTTGTTATATTTATTCACTGATTGGCACGTTGTGGGTGGAACACACACACACACACCTGAGAACGGACCAGCAGTGACGCTACGACCTCACTTTAGCCTTTCTCTATAAAATATTAACAGACATGAACCCTGAAGCCGGCGATAATTACCTTATCAGATCAGTGATTATCAGATTTTATTTGAATAATTGTAGGACTGTTGCTGCCAACATGTTGTGACTGAAAACTGAAATAATTTATGGTCCGCAATAGGTTTCTCAGCAAATCTAAAAAAAGTATGTAAAAATAATGTATGTATAAAAAAGAGACGTATATAACTGTAAATGCCTCATCAAGCATTGAATGTACGTATACCGCCTCACAACACCATCTCATGGCCAAGGCTGTAGTCACCAGACAGTGAATCTGTCTATGTGAGAGAATTGGAAGCATCTCAGTGTATTTCATGTGTAGGTAAGGTGCGATACCTGTAGATCCAGCCGGGCCGGTGTTGCTCCATCCATCACAATAAAGACGTTCGTGTAGAGCACAGCTCTGCTCAGCGGCATTTAAGGGTCCTTAAAGGACATTCGAAATCTGCTGTAATGAATAACCCATCAGCATAGTTGGGGCAACCAGCTGCCGCAAGGGCCCTTCCTGTCACATCCATCATCTGCCCGGAGGGGCGCTCAGCCAAAGGACTGAGTGCGTATGAGTGTGTGTGTCCATTTGTTTGGTCCTGCTATAACGCTCCCAGGCACCAATGAGCTGTAGTGATTAAACCGTATCTGACCTCTCGTTTTGGTTACTTCTTAATCTTAAGAATAATACCTGAATGACAGGGAAGGAGGAGGGAAATATGGGGACAGGAATGACATTGGGGGTGGTGGGAGGATGGTGATGTGGGGTAAGGGGGTGTAGAGAGAGGTAGTCCTGGTCCAGAGGGATTTGAGAGCTGCAGCTCCCAGAGGACTCTTCTCCATCAGCCCATCCTGCTTTCATTACTGGCCTGATTAAACTCACCCACCAGTCAGCACTGTAGCTATAATATATGATCTCTCTGTCTCTCTCTGTCTCACAGCCTCGTGTTAACCACCAAGACTTATTAGCATACATGGTAGATGCTGTTTGCTGTCTGTGTATAATTACCTCCTCTGAATAAACGCACTTTATAATTTCGACAGCCTCGGAGGAGTCGCTCTATATTTGTGAACGTCAGCTACTCACCTTCAAAAAACCGAATCCCTCGAGGCTTTTGCGCGGAGCTTCCCTTGTGGGCAAAGTATTTGTTCGACCTTTAACGTCTTAATTAGCTTGATTGGATAAAAGCGCTACAAAGGCATGGCAACATTTACATGATGTCAAGTAACACAAAATCTGAAGTTGTTTTTCTTTCTTGCCATCTTTTATATTTCACAGCCAGAAATACAAGGCCAGACAGGAAGGAGGAAGGGATTTTATATATATATATATATATATTACACACGCGCCCCGCGGGGCCTTCAGTATGAAAGGGTTTTTATGTTACTGTGCCAATAAGTGCCTAGGTGTTGATACGTCTATGTAAAGTGTCAGTGTCAACTCAAAGGTTAGAATATCGCCAAATCAAGAAAGGGAGAAGAGAGTCCTGTCAGATGTTTCTGAGGTGCTTTTTTAGCAAGGTGATTTTTTTTTTCCTTCAACTGTGTAATGCGTGTGCTCAGACCAATACATTATGTAACTTCATTATAAAGAGATGGAAGTCAAGATAAAGCCCCATCCACATTAAAACCGTCCAATGCATTTTAGTGATATGCATTTAGCTTAATTTGTGTTCTGGGAAACTCCGCCTGCAGTAGTATTTTATATGTCCATCTGTCATGGACCGGAGCTTTTTCAGTCTCATTTCACTTGCTGCGTGCTGCTCTTTTCCGCTGCTCAGTGAGATGTGCAGACCGGCCTAATCAGAGATCCCACTATTGATTTCCGGGCGCATTGCAAAAAAAAGGCTGTTGCTTGCTTTGCAATACAAAGGTACTGAGTAGGACTAATCAACACTTATTGATTATTTCACACTGGCCGCTTCTTTCTAGTGTGCAGTTTTCTGTTCAGCATCCTTTTCTATGACATGTGTGTTTTTATTATGTAGTGTCCTGTTACTGTGGAGATATAACGCTGCCTGGAACATTTGGGAATAAATTGGAAATAAATGGGTAACTGTGAACTTGCATTTGATAAAATAATCAACATAAATGCATTCAATCATGTCGCCATCATAGATCCATACACACAGACGCGCACAAAAAAAGGGAACACCTGCTCATTCGCATGCATGCACACAGTCACACGGTAATGTGAGAGCAATTGGCTGCAGCAGTGGAGAGGCCAACTCCTGTAGTTGGTTGCTAATGGCTACAGGATCCAGGGGAGCGGGAGAGATGTCGATAATGACAATGTCACTCCCAGCCAACCAGCGCTCAAAAATGGGACAGAGCACGCACATTTACTCACACACATGCAAGTCTTTTGGTGCATATATAGTGCACGCACACACACACACAACTGCCTAGTTGCTGAAATGGAAGTGTAATTTTCTTTCACCCAGGTGGCTATGTTATTATAGCCGTCAAAAAGCGATTTTTCTCCCGGTGTCGTTTTGTCTTCACATTCAGTGTTTGAATAAAAGATTTTCTTTACTATTGTACGCCGCATGTACTGTGATCCATATATGATTTCCCTAAATATATATATTTTAATTTCAAGGTCAACTAGCAATTACCTATTTTTAACTTTCTTGTTTTCTGTTAATATACAAATTGTCTCCTTTTTTGTCATGCATCGCTTTCGGCTTTTTCTTTTTTTTTTTCTTTTTTCAAAGCTTTTATCACATTTACAGCATCTTTAACAGGTTATGTTGCATTAGAGGGAGAGTCTGACCTTTTCATTAAGTCTCCTCTGGTACTCCAGTGTATGATGGAAGCTTTAGCTGTGAGACAGTTAATTTCCTCGCTCCATCCATCAGCAACGACGACTATTTTAAAGGTTCACAACAGATGAAGTGGTCGCACTCATCGGTCCGCTTACCATGACACAATTTTCACACTCCATATTGTGCATTTTAAATGCAAGTGCCTCATTCCGTCGTATGATTCTTCACACATGATTTAATATTTTAAGTTCATCCTATTCATATTTTAAGTTTTATCATAATCTATCATTCAGATTGACCAGAGAATTCTTCTTTCTTACGACATGCTGTATGATTCTAGTGTAACAGCAGGCCAACCATATTACAATACAGCTAATGTAGATGATGTAAGTTCATGTAAAACCTACAGGACAGCTGCTATTCTGAAGTTCTAATGCTTATTCACTCACTTTAATAGAAGTGTAGAACTAAATCATTGTGAAATGATTGTAAGCCTGCACACCTGCAATAAAACAAACATCTGGAGCATTTCTGTAAGAACTGTGTCAGGTTTTTTTTTGACATTTTTGAAAACTGCAATTAAATTCATAAGACTACGACTTCTGATGACACTTTACTGCTGCATGTAGTGCAGCGCAAGGGAACAGGAGGCTGAAGTCTTCATCCGTGGTCTTCCAGTACACGGCCCTGTTATTTTCCGTATGAATGCGGTGAGTGTAAGATGCCGCCCTTATCATTTCCACTTGGCTGCGTATGGATCGAATGAACAAGCTCAGTGAGGAGAAAAGACAGGCAGAGGAGGAATTGCGATGGAGAGAGAGGGAAGCAGACAGATTCTGCCTCTAGGAGAGATCAGAGATGAGAGACAACCAAGGTGGCAAAAAAACAACAACAAAAAAACGAATCACTTAAGCTTAGAGTCCTGCCTCCCTCTCCAACTGAGCGGCAAAATGAGACATCAGCAGGACAGTCAAGCATTTCACATGCTCTCTTTTCTCCACAGAGTAGATGATGATTAATATCAATCATGTTTGTGTAATGCTGAAAGCAGAACATAAACCTTATTGTAATCTTAATGAGGCGTGTCCATGTAGACCAGCCCTGACTAATGGAGTTAAGCTGCTAGGTGCCGATCCCGAGAACAGATTGGAGACTGTATCTGTTGGCTGGATTCGCACCACATCATTATTTATTCCTGCTTTTATCCTCTAGAGGATGATAGGACAACAAAAGAAGGTTGATTCAATAGGGTTCAAATCCTCCTTGAAGTCTTGAAATCTTAGAAAAATACATCAAAGTTGAGTGGAAAAACCTTTGCAATTGCCCCTGAGTGCAAGATGAGCCATCAAACATTTGGAACTGTCTTACAGGAAGAGAACAAACAGGGATTTTAATGTAAAAAATAATCAAAAAATTCTTTTTTTAACTTATATTTTGCATATGCCAAGAGATCCATGACCAATTAATACAGAGACACAGGATTAAAACCGAGATAATGTATTTACATTTTATGGGGCTTTTTAACTATCCACATATTTAATGGTTATTACACTAATAATCATTTAGATAATGTCTTTTACTCCATCCTTACTCAAGATGAAGTTAAAGAGCCAATGCAATATAAGAAAGAGCAAAAATACGATACGATATAGTGTAAATTATGTGCATATGGAAACCGTCTCTCCCAAATTGACATATCCCCTCAGGCTCTGGGGCTGTGCTGGGAGTTCCCACAATGCTGATTAGACCTGATGCCCTCTGCAACTCCCTCCCATCTCCCACACTCTCCCCACTCCTCTTCTCATCCCCTTCCCTTGCTGTTGTTCCTCTTATAAACCTCCCTTAATTCTTTTTAATTAGGATTTACTTCATACGGTATGAATTTCATTTTTCCGGCTCAGTGGATCGGTGAATAATTTTACATGTTACCTCCCCGAGCTCTGCCCTGCTGCCATATTGTCCGGTCACAGTCATCACAGGCTCATGTATATGCAAACATACATTATTAAGCTCTGTGGTTTAGAGAAACTGTACCAGCAATGCAAACCTAATGTCAGACAGACCTTTAGGCTTAAGCGCTTAGATTATGTGAACAACCTGCAAAAACCTACAGTTGTGTTCCCCAGGCTTTGTAAGAGCATAAGAAAACATTATGATATCAGACCTGGGGTTTTTGACCAAGTGAACCTTTGTTTGGCCTTTATTCTAAAGCAGATTTGTCATCCACCTTCTGTACCTAAACATATGTCACATTTGTCCTTTGAACTATATCCATTTGTGTTCAAAATACTAGCAGTGTTTGTGTTTGTGAACTGATGAAAGTATGATTGTTCTTTTTGAGTCAAACGACCACCAAACACTGAATTGACTGAAAAAGACAGTGAAGCTTAGTGCTGCGAGCATCATGACATAGGGATGTTTCTTTTACTATGCTTTTGGGCCTATTTATTGAATACAAGGGATCATGGATCAGTTTGCCTATATGAAAATAATTGACAAAGGTCATGTTCCCTTATGCTGAAGAGGAAATGACCATGAAATGTGTGTTTTAGCATCTTGGTTCCAGACCAACAAAATTAAATTTCTGGACCGGCCAAACCAATCCCCGGACCTTAATCCCATTTCAAATTTATGTAGTGACATCAAAAACACTGTTTCTGAGGAAAAAAAACAAGAATTGCAGAGGAATTGCAAGGCTGAAATATATATGTTCATAGGTGCCAGAAGTTGGTCGACTCCATGCAACACAGACTTTACAGACTTTACTTATTATTTTGAACACAACTGTACCTGAAAGCTCAGGTTATATAACCAAACCACACACACTCACTGTAAAGGACTTCCACTTCTCTTTGTGGACAGAGGGTATTTACGCAACTGCTTTGCAGGCTGATCCTTCATGTTGCTACAGCTTGTTGACAGGAATTCTAACATGTAGAGGAGATTGCTATCAAAGCGATGCTATCTTCTAATCCATAAACACATAGATGTCCTTAATGTATAGTGGCTCCCTTGCAAGATAGTGGTTCCCTAATGGTGCATAATGGAGGAAAATCAAGCAAAACACATGCATGTACACACACACACACACATTTTTGAGGTTGAATGTTATGGTGGGAAATGTCGATATTTCCTGTTGTTTTCAGCTTTGTGTCTTTTTTTCCATCGTTCCATCATCATCATGTTCTCTCTTTTCAATTCCAGGATATCTAGACTCACACACCTCATTATAACCTCATAGATCTGCTGCCTGGGATTCAGATTTTGTGCAAAGTTGTTTTTTAACAGGACTTTAAGGAACAAAAACTAGCTAGTCAGTGTTCCGTCAAATGATGAGTTTTATATCTGCAGTGGTGTAAATGGCAGCAAAGACACTACATCAGATAGTTGATAGATAAAAATTCAACTTCAGAGGGAAAAAATTCAAAAAAAATATGGCTGGTGTTTGTTTGAGATTAGAAGTAGACATAATGTTATCTTCTCCAACAAGGGGAAACGATGGTGCCCACAAAACAAATTAGATCATATTGCTTATTAGTAATTTTTTATTTAAGAGCATAACTATTCTGCAGTTCTGCAATCATCTTACAGGCTGACTCCATTAGACCATATCTCCTAGATTAGATTTTCTTCAATTAATGTTGTATAAGGGATCAGAGCAGTGTGTGAGTTTGCATACTGAGTCACTGATACTTATCCACATCCTTTATTGCTCCGCTGGAGTAAGGTCTACATTACCCGAGCTGTCAGAGCCTGTGTATGGAAACGTGATATTGGCAATAAATATCACATTAAATAGTTAGCATTAAAGTGCCTTGGAATAAGAAATATAACACATGCCGATCAAAACATTGTTCAGACCGGACGGTGCGGTCTTCAATGAACTTTTCAGTACAAACATCTCAGAGTTTCCTGGTAGACTTTTTACTTTTTCCTAATACTGTGAATCTCATAGGATGTAAGATGTCTGTACAAAGTCTGAAAGACATGATTGAAGGCAGACATTTCACCCAATGAGATGGATCTGGCAGCTTTTAATTCGCGCTGTTATCAGTTTGCCTTTTTACTCGGCCTCTATCTACCTACGGAGAGAAGCAGTGAGACTGACAGAGAGTCTCCCGGTCTTCAAGATAGATAGAGAGCCAGTGGGGGGGGGGGGTCTGGGCTAAACTTTCCTTTCCTCTGACCGACAGAGATAACACTTCATAGCAGCAGCTTAGTAAAATAAGTAGAGGCTGGAATCTGAAATGAAGGGATGGAGATAAAGACAGACCGAAGGAAAGAAAGACACTGCTTTTTCTTTTTTTTTTTTTTTTGTACTGCTTCCTAATGAATATAGAGCGGGAGTGATTAACTTTCTCATCAGCCTCCTGGTCAATAACGCTGCTTTTTGTGGACTTCCTGTTTGTGCGATCGGAAGAATCTGTGGCCTACTTCTCCTCTCTGTCCAATTCCACCTCATCTAACTTCCTCCCTCGTCTCCCTGAGTCACATTTAACCTCCTCTGTGCTTTGGACCGTGCCCATTTAGCCCTCCACTGAGCTCCAAATGAAGTCACTGCAGCTCGTCCAGTCTCGGCGGGTTTGCTGTCTCAAATGCGTGGGTCTCTGTTCTATGGTCAACTGCGGCATGTACATCTGGGCTTATAATTATAGGCACTGTTAGATAGAAAACAGTATCACGCTCTCTATTTTCTTTTTTTCTGGTTTACAGGAAATGTTATTGAACAGAAACAAATCCTGAAACATGACCCACTTCATCTAATAGTTTACTTCCAGCAGCCTGCACGGCTCAGCATCTATTTCTTGTTTAAGGATCTGCTCCAATAATTATTCTACAAGCTGCACACATTTTCAGTTTCTTTTATGCCTACTTTGCCAAATAGTCGTTTTCTGTCTATAGAAAAGCTGATTCTCCAAATCTATGTATATCTATATAGAATGTAGTCTATGGACTGAAATGTTCCACATATATTATCCGACCTACTGACTCCATGTTTACTTCTATTGGTCTGCCCATTGTTCTTCTAAGAAACCACAAATGACCATGCACTCACACACATCACCACCATCTGCGCTCTTTGGATATTGCTGTTTCCCATCTATCACTGTCAGAACAGCTGTATTTGATGAATAAAAGGGAATGATTTCAGTACCTTGGACAGCAACCCACTATTCAAAGCACAGCAACCGTGCTTTTGTTTTAGCCCATTGGAAAAGTACACTGCAAAAACTGAAATCTCAACAGGTGAAGATATCATGTTGTTTAGTACAATTAGTCTAATATGATTGGATCTTATTCCACTAGCAAATAATTTAGCTTATTTCAAGGTTTTTTCCCTGATTTGGGTCAATTTGTTTTATTAATACAGGACTACAACAAGATTAAATTGACTAAAATCAGGACAAAAATTGAAATAAACTTAATTATCTGCCATTGGGATGAGATAATTCTATTCAATACTGGACTAATTTTACCAAAAACAAGACATTTTCACCTGTTAAGATTTTGGTTTTTGCAAAGTATACTGTAAAAAGCGATTCACCGTTAAAACAAGCTACAGTGTTTTCTTCCAGGCAGACATTTTCCACATGAAACATCACTTCAATAATATAACATATTATTATATTATCATATTATGACACATTATCTCTCTTTGTCTCTCTCTCTCCCACACACATACACACACAGTATTCATGTACCCAAGTGTCTTGGATATGGAAAAAAGCTAGAACACTAAACATCCTCAAACATATAGTTGATTCCTCCTTTAACCGTTATCCCATAAACAATCATGTTTTTCTAGTCATATCAGTTGCTCACTTGCTCACATAGGATTGATATCTCTTATTAATCGCTTTCTTTGTATTATATAATCCATTTTTCAAGCAAGTCTGGTGATTTTAACAAACAATCTTTGTTGTTTTGCTTCTTCTCTTCTCAGTTACTCAGACACCACCTGGTCTCCAACATTGTGCCGTATACAGTAGTGTTTACAGTTGTGTGATTTGAATGTGTTAAAACCTTTAAACCGTTTAAGGATATTGTAAAGAATTAGGTCCAATGTCTTGTTTTGTGGCCATTAATCCATAAACCAATTTCCACAATCCAGAAATTGATATACAGTACATTGCAGTATTTCAGTCATATAGTTGTCCCACCCTACAAAGTAGCAGCTGAACTGTATTGTTCACACAGTTTTAAAAAGCTAATTCTTGCTTTCTGTCACTCTCTTACTCTCTCCATATTTCTCCCTCTGGTCCCCAGGATCATCTCACACCCCATCTGGCCTTTTGCTTTCGCTCTTTCCCGCTTATCATGTATTCACTTGGCTGCTGGTAATATACCCGTCACATGTGCCTCCCTCTCTCTCTATCTCTTTCTCTCTCTCTCTCACACACGAACATGCACATAAACTTGAGAAATATCACCACTCTTCAGAAAGTGTTGAATGTGCGATTCTCTCTTCGTATGATTTCACTTCCCCACGCTGGTGTAGTTTATATTTCGACGTGCTTATCTTGCAGTGTGGTAGTATAAATAGTACACAACGGATCGGGAGCCACAGAAGTTCCTCCTCATCCTCATCCTGCCCCCGGTCGTCCCCGGCTGGCTGTCTAGCCCAGTGAGTGTGCATTCTTAATGCTCCCCTGGCCTCGATGAGAGAGATGATTGGTAGATTTAATTGTGGCTGGAGGGCCGAATGGGAATAAGTGCGAGGGGGGGGCGAGATAAAGGAAGGGAGGGGGGGAGGTTGTCTGGCTGGTTTTGTGTTGTGTTTCTTTCCTTAAAGCCTGACACCGGAGGATGTTGAAGTTGTTTATGCACACTCCCTCTTTTTGTCTCTCTAAATTTATGTTTGTCCGGGGTTAACTCAATCCCATTCTCCGTTAGAGCCCGGTTTGTCTTTCTCTTCGTTGGTGATTTACACCTGTCTGTGTGTGCTTGGAGGACAGAGATAAGCGAAGCTAATACAATGACAATCATAATGTAATGGCCTCCTCAGTTCCCCTGACAGTAATGCTATCAGAACGAATTTTATATCCTGCAGAGAGGTGTCATTAAATGGGGTAAATGGAGCTTAAAAAGAGTGACATTCAATTTGTGTGTGTGTCTGTGTGTTTGTTTTAGGGGACTGAAGAGATAGATGCTGTGTCCTGTGTCCTCTTCCCTCTCTCCAGGCTCCAGTATAATAATAGACGATATCTGAGCTGCCAACATGGAGGAAGTATTGTTCCTTGCACCTTGTTTGCGTCTTCTTGCTTAACAGCAATAGGTTTCCTGCAGGAAACGAGGATCACGAGAAAAGAAGCGAATCAAAACAAGCAAAAGAAAATCCACAATCTTGTTAAGATTTTGACTTTGCTGGCAAAAAGCGACGAGATGAGTTAATTGAATGATGAATATGTGATTCAGAATGACAGGTATTTATTTGTGTTGGTGCTTGTTCTCTCTAAATCCCTCCCTCTGACAGCAACTTAGAGATATTTATGTGCTGGTTTTATGGGGTCACATCTGAGGATGCCTGTATGGGAATATAAGAAGTTGGGGGTGGGGTGTGTGAGTGTATGTGAGAAGGGTTCTGGGGAAGCTGTCTCATCATTTATTTATACAATCTACAGAAGAAGGGGTTAGTGGAAAGGGGGGGCGCTGCCTTCTACAACCTGCCCTGGGAATACTGTAGGTCAAGAGTTGTTTTTCTAGCTACCAGCACAATTCTTTGTCTGGAAAAGTGAAGCCGATGAATGAAAGCATCTGAACCTCCTGCTTGCCGAGACAAGCCAGTGATTTAGCTGCTGGTGCTGAAACAAAGAAAAAGGTTGACTAATGGACAAATTTACATAAAATAGGGTGTGCAAGGCTTTACATTTTATGGTGTTTTTTTCATGACACAATGACTTGTATTAAACAGGATTGAATACACATTGATGACATATATTGTTAAACCTGCAACCACCAAATATCTGGTATTTATATTTGTTAAATAACTGATCAAATATTTTATGTATTCAATATTGTAATTTACAGCAGTTAAATGGTCCTAAAGCTAATCAAACCACGTATTGATTTTTCTATAGATTAATTAGATCCTTTAAATTGAAGTTATGGTGCCTTAAGCAAAATGGGAGCCTTTTGGCTGCTATAAATTCAGGTATTCATATAGGCATTACTGAAAAGCTGTCAGCATAAATACTGTAAATACAGGTTAGTTTAGTTCTCTCAAGACAAAGGGGAAACGTGTTTATTGTTGACACTTGGAGTGTTAGAGCTGGAGTACTGACACTTGGTTTAAATACACACATAGGGTGGGCAGAGGCTTATAGTATATCACCATAAAGCCTCTGAGAGACAGAACCATTATTGTTCCCCACTGAGGTGCTCTGTCATCATCTCTGGCTTTACACACACACACACACACACAATGAAGCAAATGAAATGCCAGGGCGTCCAGGACTACAGGGAACTGTTAAACATTGGTTTGAGAAACAGTTGAAGGAGGCCTCGAGTGCTTTTGGTGTCATAAAATACAGACATAAACGCATAAGACAGAAATAAAAAATGTATATTCCGTAAGTCTATTTAAAGGGACACTGCACATTTTATGTGTGTGTGTGTGTGTGTGTGTGTGTATATATATATATATATATATATATATATATATAGTGAGTGCTATACATAGCTGTACATCGTGGTGACGATGAAATTGTTTAGTGTTAAAAGTTGCTAATTTTTTCAAATAAACACACAGTCTAAATGACGTAGAACACTTTCTCTGCTGTGATGTTGGATCCACAGTTTTCAAAAGTCGTTTCTGTTTCGTCATGGTCTTGCTGCACCCTCCAGAGAGTTTTCAATCTTATTTCTATCTATTTCAATCAGGGAAATCAAATAAACAATAAACACTCTGCCTATCACAGAAGAGAGATTCAATAATTGTTTCCCAAAAAAGGTTGAAATGAAGATGACAGACTCTACCCAGCACCTTTTTATTGTCGCAGTATTCCCAGCAGTACTGGATAATGTATCTACAGCCATTTTCACAGTTTTCTCTATTCATAGGGCACCAATTTCTCATGCACATTTGTACCACATAGTTTTAAATACTCATCATATACTATTAAAAGCAGTTCATTTTTTCCTTTAAGCTCTCTTTCCCATGACGTCCAAACTTGTATCTACCTTCTTCCTTGTGGACGCTGTTGGACTCTATCCAGACAAGTAATAATGAGAACCCATACTGTGCAGCTGAAAGAGAAGCTGTCAGATATACATGAATGCTGGCACCATTGATCAAATTAAAGATATACCATATGCCATAATCACTGCATGAATTCAGAATGGTTTTTGTAATTAAGTTTCAAAAACGTTAGGAGACAGAAAAAGAGTTGTCACAATGTAATTATAAGACACTAATGATGCTCATGTGTGCTAAAGTCGCAGGCAGCAGCCGAGATGTTAGCAGAGCGACTGTCTGTGAAGCTTCAGATTCCACATCTGTGGAGAGAGATCCAAAGATGACTGTGGCCTTTGTTCTTACACATCACACACCTCACAAACATAAATGCACGAACAAAGGGAGACGTGTTTCTACCTGCGAGTTGGCCTCACATCTGCTCTTTCATCCTCCACTCTGACCACGACATTCGCTCTTAGTCAGAATCCAAGTGGGTAAAATAAGGCATTTTCACTGAATAGATTTATAACAGAACAGAATAAATTTGAAACCGATCAGATGCCTCTGCGATGGTATTAATAATAAGAATATGAACGTATAAAGTTCTTAAAATGTTTCCACTAACTTCCCCTGAATAAGATGTTGTTTTTAGATAATTCCAAAAGTGTTACTCATAACAAATGTGAAGCTTTTTTCAACAAGATATTTCTTATTAAAGTAAAGGTTTTGAATTTGTAACCCGACTGACAATAAATTCTCAATATATCAGATTTATATTTTATGAGTTCGAGAGGTTTGACAATAAATTCTCAATATATCAGATTTCTATTTATGAGTTGGAGAGGACATGAGAAAACTCCCTACACCTGAGTAGTTTAGGCTTCAGTATATTTAAGTGTCTCTTCTCTCGCCCTCCACCCGCTTCTCTTATCGCTAATGCATTTATTACTGACCTGGGTGACTAACATTATTATTTTATTGTAGCTTAAGTCGACTATAAAAATGTGTTTGTGATACCCTGCGTTTCTGTCCTTCAATACTCGTTCATACAAAGTGTTCATTAGCAGCGTAACCTTTTACTTTAAATTACAATGCGTATCAGTCTGATGCCTGCGAGCATGTCGGACCATTAGTCATTCTGTCACGGCACACTGACTAGCAGGTAGGCAGCAATTCAGCTGACCTGTTATCCAGCTGACAGGTCAGCTATTCAAGCGTGGATGCGACCATCCAGATAGCCAGTCATCCAGGCCTCTGCAGCAGCAGCCTGTCAGCCTGTCAGCCTGCCGAGGTGGCTGAGCGTTGCTGCAGGGCTAAAGGAGATGTGACTGCAGCCTGAACTGTGCAATTGAGCAGAAGTGTGAGGCAGATTGGAGGCCATCTGCTTCTTTTTCTGTCTCTCTCCTCTTCATGTGTCGGTATAGCTTCATCATCTCCTCGTGCCCATTTCTCTTGTTTTCTGTGGGTATATCCGGTTCTGTGACATACAAGGACCATATAAACCAGTGGTTCTTAAACTTTTAAACGACGCTTAATCTCACAAAAGCGAGACCATAGACCCCATCTGATAAGTTTTGTGCTTTTAGATGTTTTATAATAGAAAGTGTAGGAAACCCAAGGCTAAAATATGGAGGTCTGGAACTGCCATAATGAAAAATAAATATGTCCATATTTACTTAATTTTCTGTTCAGTTAATAAATAAAATCTATGTATTTTTATTTTATTTTCCCATTTGTTTGATTTTCCATTTTTTTTCATTTATATTTTTTATATATATTTATGTATTTGTTCCCCCCATTGATTTTCACATCAATAAAATAATAGGGAATAAATACTACTAAATTAAATAATGTAAGTTATTTATTTTAAATTATGGCAGTCCTTCGTATAAATGGTTCTATATATATATATATATATATATATATATATAGTAATTTTGTTGCTTATGGATGGAAGTCTGCAGTTAATATGTGCTACAACATCTCCTTTCTCTCAATCTCTCTAAAGTCACTATAAATTGAAGTGGAACTTCATTCTTGTTTGCAAAGTACACTTTTAAAGTTGACCCTACTTTATGAATAAAGTGAGGTTAGCTTCATGTATGCAGCTCTAAGTTTGTCCTATTTTTCCACTGTTGTCATTACTGTAATGATCTTGTTTCAGGTATTTAACGAGCACTGCTTTAATACACAGAACGAGCTCGGCATGCAGCGAAGGGTATTTTGCAGAAGTTCTGATACAGTCGCTATAGGAAGGTTCCTTTTTTATGCTCTGCTGGCTTTGTCCTTCTGCATTATACTTCAGGTTGTTCACTGTTTTCACCAGCAAAATGTGGTTTAATTAACTTTAAATTGATTAACGGCTGCAGAGGCAGATTTTCATTTATTTTTCCTGTTCTGTTGAACATTTCATCACAGGCTTAGACTGTATACCCTGGTGCATGTCTGTGTGTGTGTGTGTGTGTGTGTGTGTGTGTGTGTGTGTGTGTGTGTGTGTGTGTGTGTGTGTGTGTGTGTGTGTGTGTGTGTGTGTGTGTGTGTAGCAGTGATATTGGCAGTCTGCAGCCTAGGGGCTTCTCTTTCTTATAAAGCCTTTCTGGTCAACAGATGCTGTCTGGGCTTACTTTATACAATAATAATGTTTCAGAAAAACGGTTTATTCTGTGATGAGAATGTTAAATTGTTGTTGAAATAACATGTACGGCCTATTGTTGACTGTTCACTGAGAGGCAACCAGGTTTAGTGAATATAGGCGCGAACATGGTATAAATTCACCATGTGTGTCCTTGTCTGTGTGTGGCCAGTAGCTCCCATTTTAAGCTCAGTCAGGTGTAAAGTATCCCGCTGTGAATGAGGCAGGATTATTTGAGACAGAGCATCATTGCTGATTGAATTGGCTGGTCCCGAAAAACACATGCAGAGGTTTTGTCTGACTGATGAAAGACAGAAGGAAGCTGTTGATCTAATTGTGACTCCGGATGGTGGCCTGTTTTCCTCAGTGTTGAGGAACCTTAAACCAAAACATCAAAACATCTGGAGGCGGGTGATGAAAACATGGATACCAAAAGTAGTTAGAATAATTGAACTAATTGAACACTAGGTTACTTTAAATCTGCACAAATGCATGTTTCTTTGTGTATTTATTAGTTTAAATTGCAAATATAATGATAGAGGTTTCAAAACTCTAAATAAAACACAGAAAATGCATGATATGGAATATGTGACCTCTACTCTAATACTCTAATTCTTATACTTGGACAAAACTCATATCCAAAACTGAAAGAACAGGAGATATAACATGAGAAGATGTGAGATTATTACCTATTTATCTTTATGCTACCACGTTACCAAGTTCTCACCTTCTCTGTTCTGAGGTGTTACTTATTATCACTCAACTTAGTGTATGACATGTGTTAGCTTGTAAAACTGCATATGATACAGTGACACTTTTCTATAATGTCAACATGTTGCTTTTCTGCTCTCCAGTGTGTATATTGATGTTTATTTCCTTGCCAGTAATTGTTCCTTCAGTGCTACTCGCCACAATTTAATGTGTGCATTGCTGTCATGTATCAGCTCCCAGGTGTGCATGAAAACATGGAACTCTATATATAAGAATCAAGGAAAACAGCAACTTTCCCGTCCTTGGGCAGATAACTATTATAAATAAGCCACGCTGCTTTGTAGACACTCATACTGTATTTGAGTCTTACACATCTAATCACCATTTTTGCTGTGTTTGCTGTTTTCTTTTTCCTCCAGTCACAGATGAAGACACCGTGAAGAGATACTACGCAAAGTTTGAGGAGAGTTTTTTCCAGACCTGTGAGAAGGAGCTACTGAAAATCAACACATTCTATTCAGGTATTTGTTCATGTGGCGATTGATCCAAAATACATCAAATCAAATGAGAAAAGCAGTTTAAGGTCAAATAACAAACCCTCGTGGTGTGATTACAGGCATGATACTCAAGAAGAACGGTTGTATTGACTGTGTTAATCAATTATCTGCATTGATCAGCGTTTGCGTTATGCTAATGCTAGATATAAACAGAAAATAATTTATTATCTTATGGCAATTTTGCATAATGTAGATAAACCAGTGAGTTAAATACAGTGATAGCTATATCACTCCATTATTTTAAATACACTATTGCTCAAAAGTTTGGGGTCACTTAGAAATCCCCTTATTTTTCAAAGTGCATGACATTAGTTATTGCACAATCTTTTGTACACGTGTTATTTCCTCTACTGATTCTCCTGGCATGCACAACCTTTTTCAGTACTGACTCACATTGCGTCTCGGCCGTTAGACTGAAGCAGCCAGTGGTCGTCATATTTAGGCGAGCAGAGGCCTGCACTGCTGTGTGTATTTCAGGGGGTGAGGGAGTATGCGTGTGCTGTGAAACACGAGATGGGAAGCCATAATATATTTGGGTATTCTGGTACCAGACGTTTGCCTTCTGGTCTTTGAACTTCAGTTCGTGGGGGAAGTGAGAGGTATCTAAAGACAGACAGTGTTTCCTCTAGAGGCCGTTTGTTAAACTACAGCCTCTCTGGGTCAACAGAGGGCCAAGGTTGACTGGCAAAAATGGTTCCAGTTTATAATAATGAGAGATTTATGATAGATGAACGGTAAGTGCAGCAAACAAACAGGGTATGAATCATTGCGGACCTTGTTAGCTGGAGGATTATTTACCTAAGCACTGAGGAAACTTTGATCCTCAGGACTTTTTTCCTCTGTGTCTTTTGAGGACGGCCATATATCAGAAAGTTACTGCTAGCTGCTGCTGAAGAGGCCATGTCTTGTTAGTGTCCTTCATTATCCTGTAGATAATGCATCAGACATACTCCCTTTGCTTAGGGGAGAGCAGTTTGTGCAGATGGAAATCTAACAAGACTAAATGGCACTTTTAGGAAAATTAAAATGACCCTAATGGTTTAGAGGCCTTTCATCATTGGATCCCCCCTCATTAAATATGTTATTGTCTGTTTATACGAATGAAGTATACGGACAACAATGGAGGAGAATACAATAAAACAATGACTTTGCTGTCATTTCTGATGCCAAATGTCTGTTTGAGTGTGAGTGAGTCACTATCTCGGAGGTGTGAGGTTGGTTAAATGTTATGTATGAAAATAGCAGCGTCTCCTTTTTTTTCCTCTTTTTCCTCTCATGGTTCTACTTTATCTTCTGTACACACGGGGGTGAAGCAAGGAATTGCGTGTTTGTTGGACAGGCAGCTTTATCTGGTGCCAGTTTGTGTATGTGTGCGTGTGTGTGTGTGTGTGTTAGAGAGCACTGTAGAGATAAATTGTGTGGAGACTTTACATTAGACACTTGCCTCCACACATTTCAGCATTGCGCTGAAATCCAGCCTGTTGGACAACACTTTCATCATCAAGGGTTAAACGCATCCTGAAAAGAAAATGCTCTCTTCTGCAGACTACTCTTTTGAAAGAATTGCTGAGGAAGGACAACCAGTGGAAATCTAATCCCCCCCCCCACCCACACCTGTCTGTTTAAGGTTCAGTCAGATTAAAATGCTCCCAGCCATGTCCTCTGTTGCGAGGTGCCACTGCATTCCTCAGGTTTAGTGTAAACCCACAAGTGTCAGGCAGTCAGGGTCCCGACTTTCTCACGCCTCCTGCTGTTGTCATGTGTTCGTCCGAGTGTTTTGTGGTGACTGTACACACACACACTGTAGGAGGATTACTCTCCAAGAGGAGCTGCGGCGTTCCTGTAAGGCAGGAAGTGTGATATCTGGAGAATTTATGAGGGTGTTTGTCTTAAAGCAACAAAGTGTGAAAGTCTCCAGTGAAACCTCTCAATCACCAAAGCTGCTTTTCTCAGTTCTCAGACAAAAAGAGCAGCTACTGAAGTTACTGCGACTGTCAGTCCAAATCCAATTAGCTCTTTTATCAGACGTTTTAATCGGTGTAGATACTCTGACTCCGGATCTTTTAAGAGTTTCTACGTCGGCTGAAAGATTTTGCAAGTCACAGCAGACATGACTTGCACGTTTTTAGCAAAGGTTGAACGAGAGTTTCAGGCCAAGGTCCTTTATAATTCTATATAAGGCCAGAAGAAAGAGCACAATACGTAAGAGTTTATGGACAAGAAAATAAAAGCTTCGTTGTTCACTCATTGATTCTGGGTTGGATAAATACAAGAGGAAAATGAAGTCTAATCTCTCTCAGGAAACTAGGAGGCTATACAAGGAAAGTTAATGAAATGCAGGTTACTGGCTGGGCCCTGCCTAATCCCCTCCCCTTCACTCTCTCTTTCTCTCTGGGTGTATTAACCTATCACTGACCCAGATAATGGTTCCTTACTCAGCAGCATTTACATGTCAGATCAGCCTAATCGTCTTCATGCCTTAGCTTCCTGGAAGAGACAGAAGAGAGGAGAGGAGAGGGGGTGTAGCATTAACTCTGCTCATTAATAACATTTATTTTAATCCTATTCATTAGATGATTGGTGTTAATAAATAACTTTTGTTCTTTTATGAACTTTAAAATGTATGTGATTAAAAATCTCCTGAGTCATAAATATCAATTCATATTGAATAAAATAAATTTACAGTAGATATTGAAGTAGAACGCAGCTTAACCTTTGAGGGAGCCTCAAACTCCCTCAATCTCCCTCCAAGTTGTGGATATGTGCAGTTTGCAAAATGCTAAATCCCTAAAATCTCTCTTTTTAATTCCTTTCCTGTCTCTGCTCTGTAGAAAAGCTTGCTGAAGCCCAGCGACATTTCGCCACTCTGCAGAATGAGCTGCAGTCCTCACTCGATGCCCAGCGGGAGAGCAACGCTCCGCCCGGGCTGCGGAAACGCAAGACGATGTTTCACCTGTCGCAGGAGGAGCGCTGCAAACACCACAACATCAAGGACCTGAAACTAGCTTTCAGCGAGTTCTACCTCAGCCTCATCCTGCTCCAGAACTACCAGGTATCAACACACACACACTCCTACAGGCACACACATACAAACACATTTAAAAATGCATTCAAAAATGAACATTTTAATCAATGCAAAAACTCGAGCACGGGTATCAAACAGTTTAGATTTCTTAAGAAAAAAATGGACCAGTTTCTATTTCTTCACAGAAACATGAAACCTTGGTGCTTGTTGTATTCACAGCAGCTTTCAATGCTCAGAGAATCTATAAATATGTATAATATTTTTTTTTTAATTGCACTTATTTTCTGAAGATTCAAGACTGTTCATTACTGTTTTGCAAATAGATGGTTCATGTGACAGTTTTTAGATTGGAGAAAAGGAGAAATTTGCCAAGCGCCATTATTTATACAAGCAGTCATTAAGGATCAGTTTTATTGGTCCGGCCCACATGAAATCAAATTGGCCTGCGCTAGAGAATCGATCACATTTTAGCAGCAGTTTGTTTGGAATGAAAACATCGTCTGCCTGCCTGTCTGTTATATGTATGAAACAGTTTCTCCCTCTTTGTGCACAGAACCTGAACTTCACTGGATTCCGTAAGATCCTGAAGAAACATGACAAGATCCTGGATACTACCCGCGGGGCCGACTGGCGTGTGGCTCACGTGGAGGTGGCGCCTTTCTACACCTGCAAGAAGATCACGCAGCTCATCACTGAGACAGAGGTGCATGCTCATATGTATACACATGTACACAAACTACACACAATACAGTACACAGATATGTGATGTAAAATAAAACAATGTGTGTGTGTGTGTGTCCAGACACTGGTGACCACAGAGCTGGAGGGAGGAGATCGTCAGAAGGCGATGAAGAGGTTGAGAGTTCCTCCACTGGGGGCAGCTCAGGTCAGAAATGCAGCAGCTCACACTAGATGTCACTCGGTGATATGAACCTGATTTGTGCTTCTCATATCTTTTTATAGTGCAGCCTCAAAAAGGCTATTTGTTACCTGCCTAGACAAGCTGCAAGAGAGTGACAATTCAGTTCATATCAGCCTTTTCCTTGAACTTTATTTTGTTTTTTTTATTCTAAAACGAGGCAAGAAAGTTGACAACATTTATGGAGTGTTTTATTTAGATGAAACATAGATTAAAAACACAACACGAGCAGTTTATCCTGAGAGAGAGGGAGAAGGAGATGTGAGCCTTCACTATTGATTTTATAAGTGCCTGTCCATTGTTGAACAGACAAGACATCTTTCAGAAATAATCGAAGCATGTGGCATTTTACTCTCCTATTTTACATCTACTGTTAATACTGCATTAATTACTGTCATGTCTGACTTGAATTATGCACTGTGACTACTGTTCCTGCAGGCATTTGATTAATTAATATTGTATATTTATGCAGATATTAGAAGTCCGGGTGGTTTTATATGGAGACACATTCTACAAGTTGAGGCTATGTTTTATTTGTGTGTGCAAACTGAGTATAGACATAATTGGATTAGGAAAAATAGCATGAACTAATATATATATATATATATATATGCATGTTCCTCTGTATTTCTGCAGCCTGCATTGGCCTGGACAACCTTCCGTGTGGGCCTCTATTGTGGCGTCTTTATCAGTCTTGCCATCGCCTTTGTTCTCACCGGTATGTCAAACATTTGAATCCACCATTTTTTAAATTTCCCGTTGATTCATGCAGTACAATACAATTTGTAATGTATCACGGTAAGACAACTGGTAGTCTTGGTAGATTGTTTAAGATGAATATCAAACACACTTGGCAGGTTTTATTGTTTTTTTTTCAGTCAGATAGGCAAAGGTTTCATATTTTGTTGTCATTCTATCAGGTGCTGTATTCTTCCGCTATGACAACGTGTGGCCTCTGGTGCGGATCTATCGAGGCGGTTTCCTGTTGATCCAGTTCCTCTTCCTGTTGGGCATCAACACGTACGGTTGGAGACAGGCCGGAGTCAACCATGTCCTCATCTTTGAGATCAATCCTCGAAACAACCTTTCACACCAGCACCTGTTTGAGGTCAGAATGAGATGCATGCAAACACATTTCTGGATGGACTCTGGATGGATTCTGCTCTGAATTATGCAGATTACCTTAATTAATTGAGGTTGTGTATCAAAGGGGTTTTCTTTTAACGCTGGTCTCCTCTGTGCTGCAGATTGCTGGTTTCCTGGGTGTGCTGTGGTGTCTCAGCATCCTCTCCTGTCTCTACTCAGAGTACACCTACGTCCCCATGCAGATCAACCCGCTCATTCTTTACGGCTTCATGGTGCTCTTCCTCTTAAACCCCTTCAAGACCTGCTACTACAAGTCACGTTTCTGGCTCCTCAAGCTACTGGTCAGTCCACTCCTTTATATTAATAATTGGGAGCATTTCATCCAGACCTCTGCTGCATTAGTTTGCTTTGTTTGACAGAATAACGATGCCATTTAATCTTTAGTGCCTACTTGTCATTCAGAAGTTCTGAAAATGTGTCTTGACTGCAGTGTGTTTAGTT
Source organism: Lepturacanthus savala (assembly GCA_030544235.1). Lineage (NCBI taxonomy): Eukaryota > Metazoa > Chordata > Actinopteri > Scombriformes > Trichiuridae > Lepturacanthus > Lepturacanthus savala. Next base: position 19,188,208 of record CM060481.1, read on the forward strand.
GGAGTTAGGAAATAGAGTCAGGATTCAAGGTTCATGGTTATGCACAGACAAATGTTGACACTAATAACCAGCAGCGGATAATGATTCAGAGGACTGCCATGGTAAAATATAAAGATAAAATGCTTAAAGATGCAATGCTTTGTGAGGTACCTGCTCAGTGTGTGGGCTGATGAGTGAACTTAATGCTGTGAACACAGAGGTAACTTGCAGCGGAAAATGGAAAAGCCTGATTTAATTATAAAACGTGTAGTTATTTGTAAAATGTTGGTTATTCGTATAAGTAAATTAAATTCCAGAACATGTAAAATCAGCCAGCTGTTTTTTTTTTAAATGTATATAAATCAAAGTACGAGTAGAACCTTACCATAACTTACCAAAAAAAAATCTACCCTAATCTTAACCATAGTCATAAATCCCCAAAATACAGACTTAACAAATACAAGTACATAGCATCTTTTTATACTGCTGTAGATTTATATTTATTTCGGCATCTAAACTAACAAAAAGCTGCTGACACAATTTAAATACCTGCTGTGTTTGTGTGTGTGTGTGTGCGCGCGTGTGTGTCTGCCTCAAGAAGGAATGCATGCTTCAGATATAATTCAGATATGCATCTCACGTCTCATGTTTACAAAATCCTCCTATGTTACTCTGTTCTTTGTCTAAGCCGTGCTACAGGAGCTGTAGGAGGGAGGGTGGGCATGTGTGTGTGTGTGTGTGTGTGTATATAAGTGTGTGTACCGTGTAGTGAGGCAGAGGGCAGAGGGTTGCGGGATAATAGAATGCAGCCTTGTCCCAGGGGAGGTGGAGGCTGTGACTGTGCAATCATTACAGGCGTAGATCTATCAGTATGCTGATGCCCTGAGCTCCTCTGTCCCTCCTCCTCTCCTCACTCTTCATCCCTGTCCCTCCTCCTCCTCCTTTCTGCCTCTCCCTCAGCAGCAGACCCCCTCCTCATATTCTTGCCGTTTCCTTCACAGCTCCCACAGCAAAGTATTCAGCAGCACTCCCTCAGCTCCCCTCCACTGGTGCAGCTCCCTAATCAGTCTCAGTCTTGATTGGTCCTCTCTAATCATAGCAACCAACACAGAATTAGGCCAGATATGAGCTGATTATCATAACTGTCAGACCTGTAGCGTAGTGGCATAATCAATATTTAAGGATATTCCAGGAGTAAAGTGTTACCGGAGCAACCAATCAGTTTTACTCCTTATTTTAGATGCTATAAAATATATCGAAGGCAGGTGCTAATGTCTTCAGACAACAAACGTCAGGCTGAGGACAAAGGTTCCAGACCTGGCTCCTGGATTACTAGTGTTTGCTCGAGAAATGAAATCCTAACCTCATCACTGCCTGGACTTAGCCTTGAGACATCCTCACAAAGCGGATATGAGCGAGATGGCCAATCGATCAATACAGACTTTGATTGACAGGTTGAGAAAAATATGTAATGAGGCGGAACGTGTAAATGAAAGAATAAATAAGAAAAGATCAATGTTCTTTGACATTTTCAGCGGAGGCAGAGTGTGTGGGGTTTTTTTTCACGTATGTACATGTAGAGAGGCGTGCAGTCGCTCCTGAATGTCAGATGTGGCCTGCGGGGGTAAATGGAAAGAGTCAGGCAGGGTTGTATCATTTTACAAAGCATGGTCAATAAACAGAGCCCCTGCCAAAGTCATATCCCAAATAACATGCCCATAGAAGTCAATGCAGGCTACAAAACACGCACAGGTCGTTTTGTAAGTAAAGTAAACAGACACTTGCACACAGGAACTGAGCGTGACTTATTAAGGTGTCCTGTGGTGTGGTGATAAGACTCCAGGAATAATCCCTTTTGTGCTGCAGATCATTAATAGAGTTTGTTCCCGGCTTTGCACTTTACTTCAACGCTGTGACAATTTACACACTGCTTAATTGTTGACTAATGTTCCCTGAAATGCTCCAGGTATCCTTCTTCATTTAATGGAAAATGTGTGAATGGCTCATATGTTTTATAATAAAATAAAGGCTAAACTCGAATATTTTTTTTTTCACTCCTATGTTCCGTTTTATTTTATTTTTTTTACAGTTCCGTGTGTTCACGGCGCCGTTTCACCGGGTGGAGTTTGCAGACTTCTGGCTGGCTGATCAGCTCAACTCTCTGGTGGTGGTTTTAATGGACCTGGAGTATCTCATCTGCTTCTACATTTTCGAGCTGCAGTGGAGCAACAGCAAGGGCCTGTTGCCCACATTTAAAGGTGAGACATTAATCCCTGGTCTGAACGGCATTATCTTAAAATATATGTCCTCTGCACCTGTGCTGGGAGACGATATAGCCTTGAAGCAGCAGGAGAAGCTGTAACAGGGTTTTAAAAAAAACTTGTAAAAGAGCTAAGAGCAATAACACTTTGGATTTATGATCATGTACAAGGACAATATTATATAATGGCAGTAACACCTACATTTCTTGATCAAGAGAAGGGACTCAACTTCCTTCAAGTATAGGCAGAAGTGTGTGTGTGTGTGTGTGTGTGTGTGTGTGTGTGTGTGTGTGTGTGTGTGTGTGTGTGTGTGTGTGTGTGTGTGTGTGTGTGTGTGTGTGTGTGTGTGTGTGTGTGTGTGTGTGTGTGTGTGTGTGTGTGTGTGTGTGTAGTAATGCATTGCAGGCACACAGCATTTGTAGCCTTTAATTACTAGTTAAATGCCAACATTTTTAGCTTATATCTTACATTTACATGACAGGTGTCATGTCATGATTATGACAGTGTCTTATGAACTTGTTCCAGTTGGTTATTTATTATTTTTGTTTTGTATTTATTAGTAATCATATTCTACATATTCTTGACCTGTTCATAAAACATGACTTTTATACCAGTCGATAGAAACACAAATCTTTTTGGCTGGTCACACAAAGTTGACCGTGTGCCAGACAGTTGAGTTCTCCTGTCAGGAAAAGTGATGTGAATACGGTTTTAATTGCTGTCCTTCCACTCCACCAACATTGACACTTTAGCCTCGACGCAGCCAATTAACACGAAGCTAATGGAATGGAAATGTTTGGCCACGAGGAGGTCGCCATAATGACGAGCGTGTTCTGTGCGAAGGAGAATGTGCGGAGGGCACTAACGGTGGATAAAAGGGGGAGAGAGCAGTAAAACAGAGCCATGCACTAATCTACTTCATTCTTTTTTTTTAAATTATTATTTTATTATTTTGATTCTACTCCAGACTCCGGCAACTACGTCTGCCACAGCTACTCGTACGGTCTGCGCGCCATCATCCAGTGTCTGCCCGCCTGGTGCCGCTTCATCCAATGCCTGAGGCGTTACCGTGACACCAAGAGGGCCTTTCCTCACCTGGTGAATGCTGGGAAATATTCCACCACTTTCTTCGTCGTGACCTTCGCAGCACTGTACGCCACACACAGAGGTGAGGCACAGGACACGATATCTGTTTTCATGGCATGTTCCTCAGGTAGAAGGTTCAATCTGGGCTGAGTCAGCATGTTATGGTGAGAGTGCAGCTTCTGTCAGTTTTAACGAATCACAGAAGAGCCAGAACATGTCCGAATCTGCGATATGATGCAGTGGTATCGGTGCATTGGTGTTACAGCAGCATGTCGACACACAGGCTTCTGAGCCTTTATATTGAGCGTGAAAGCGGAGGTGACCTTGAGTGCAAATGGTAAAAGTCGGCCTTGGTTTCCTTTGGTCAGAGCTTACAGCTTAATAATGGAAATGGAAATGGTTTGTCTAGCAGAGATCTCTGATAAACAAGATTCTGCTCTCATAATATAACCTTCAGTCCGAGGGCGGTAGGTTAAGAAAGGGAGACTGGAGAAAAGCAGAAATAGAAAAACAGGGGGAAAAAAGCAGGAAAAGAAAAATACTCCCATTTGACGTCTGTGTAGCAGAAAGAGATTAGTAGAACAGAGGGAAGGAGCGAGCGCTTCCCATTAAAAGTCAAGTCACTCTCCTGCTGACAGCTTCACAATTAGCCTGCAATTATTGAGATTCAGGAGCCATATCACAAAGAAAACCATGTTCAAAGACACAACGCCCAGGCAATAAAAGCCTCCAGCCTTTGTGTTTTCGATTCTCCATCAGAGTCTCACAGATATTTGTCTGCAGGGCTCATTTCAAAGCAGTTTCTTTTTCTGCCAGTCACATGCTAAAAGTCCACTCAGATGTCAGTTTATATATTTATTAACCAGCAAATGCCAACCGTGAAACTACATCTTAACCTTTCAAACCGTTAAATGTTCTTTCCCAGCTTGACTTTATTATTTTCCAATATAAATTTAAATCAATACGCTTTTTTCCTGCGCTGACTTCCAGTGATCTGATATTAAAAGAACCAGGAAGAGAGAGAGAGCGAGAGACAGACGGATCTGTTTTTTTTTTTGTTTTTTTTTTAAATCCACAACTCTGTAGGAAAGGCGTCCATTAAACCATATCCTCCTTCCTCCTCTGGTCTGAAGTCTGTAGACCCTTTGACTAATGGCCTCTCTTCATGTGTTATTCTGTATGAAGCTGTCTTTCATCCCACACGATAATGGAGGCCCGGACTGCTTGCTGGTTAAGTGAAGGATGAGGATAGACACTTGCATGGGTGGTTGAGGAAATTGCCTGTTATGGAGTTATTTGAAGTGTCTCCTGGAGAAATATTTTTTTTTCCGGTAAACGTTGAGTCTCTGGTGGACGAATATCAATATATCCTCCAATCCCATATGGCAATGACAAGACAAATTTAGGAAGAATAGTCTAACAATAAAAGGGAGATGAAATAAACAGCCCTGGCAGCAGTGAAGGTATAAATTATGTCAGGCTACCTCTGATCCGCTGCTTTAGCCTCAGTGTGGACAGGACAGACGGCGCCTAGAGGAGAAATCAGCAGCTGGTTTTCTCAGCGCTGACTCAGCTGTAAAAGGCGGCTGAAGTGTCAGTCAGTATCTGGCGGAGCTTCCAGCATCTGTGTCACCTTCATCGCTAAGCTGATCACGGCCTGACGCTGCCTGTGTGACTCACAGACTCATTCCTGGAACTGGACACCTCTAGGTACGGGAAGGAAAGACCTGAAGCATAAGTGCAGCAAATAAATCACCAGCTTCTCCGGATCGGATAGTCTGTTCTCTGCCGTTCATGGGCAAACTGGGAAAGTATTTATTTATTTATTTTTGTAGGAATTGAGGCTAAATGAATCATTGCCATGAGTAACTGATCAGATTCTGTTATGAAAGTCTAATCTAAGCAAGATACTCAGATGTCTGTAACCAGAGAGAGATGAAGGAGGATTTTCTGGTTTAGGCAGAATTCCCAAAACCCCAAAATGTGAGAGGCCTGACAATGAAGCAGATGCTTTACACCGGATCAATACAGGCTCGGCTTTATGTAAAGTGGCTTGAGGACTTATTGCTGTTTAATAAGCAGAGGCAGAGGCGGAGTCCAGAGAACAGGACGATGCACGGCAAGGAAAGAATACAGCAAGCAGATAAATTGTTTATGCAGCAGCATCTGTGACATCATCAAAACAAACCAAAAAAAAACCACATCTGAAATTACGGAGCCCAAAGAGGAACATTAGTCCGGCTGCTCTCTGTGAGAGGTTGTCTTGGAGGTGAGGGACGGAAATGAATCGAGTTACGCTGCAGCAGAGGAGAAGTAAATTTAGAGCTGATGGAGCACAGAGGGAGGAGGTAATATAGGAAATAGACAGATGTACTGTGGAGAGAAAAGAAGAGAGCACCAGGGGAAGTTGAGGAAGGTAGACTTGAAATTCACGGATTTAACAGATATCAAAACACAGATGAGGGCAGTAAATGGAGATGGAGAGGAGAGCTGTGTAATTACCAGCCCGGGGGCTGAAACACGTGCCTGCTGGACGCCGCTAGAATGGAGATGAGCTCTGAGCTGACAGCTTTTATAACTTCATTTCATGTACTGACCCCATCATCCGTTACAAGGGGAGGAATTGAAACACACACAGAAACACACTCACACACACGTTAACCGCCAAAGATAAAAGACGCCGCTCCGAGTCAGATCCCCTCTCCCTCTGTCCGCCTGAACTCTGATTCACCTCTGCTCGGACCGAACACAGGCTGCTACAGAGAATATGTTCACATCAGGAGCCAGACACGAGCTGTCAAACATGGAGATTGGATGTGATTGGATGATGTGGGATATATGAATATACACAGCTCTGGAAAAAAATAAGAGACCACTGCATTTTTTTTCAGCCATTCCATTCCAGTGTCTGTTGAATTCCAACACATGAACACCTCATTCTGCTTAAAGAGGAACCAGGAGTGGAATAAAGTCACCAAGAACAATGGTAAAGCCTAGTGGAGAGCATGAAAGCTGTAATTAAAAATAAGGATTATTGCACCAAATATTGATTTCTGAACTCTTCTTAAGTGTAAACATTAGTATTATGTTGTTTTAAAGATGAATTTGATCTTGTTTCTTTGCATTGTTTGAGGTCTGAAAGCATTGGATCTTTTTTGTCATTTTCTGCAAATAAATGTTCTAAACAGTAATATTTTTATTTGTTGGAAATGTCAGTAGTTTATAGACTCAAATAAAAATGTTCCTTTTTCCCAAACACATACCTATAAATAGTAAAATCAGAAAAACTGATAATTAAAACTTTAATTTCTTATTTTTTTCCAGGGGGCTATATTTATATATTTGGTCGGGGTTGTCTGCAGGTGCAGGATGCTTAATTACCTTGTTGACGGATGACGGTTGCTGTGGCAACAGATACGAGAGACCGGTCTAATAGCAGGGACTGATTGCTCTTGCAGTGAACTTGCTACCATCAGAGGGAAGTGGGCCCGTTGTATAAAATGAGCCCGTTCCTGCTGAAGTGCTCAGTCTCTAATAGTCTCTAATAGACTCCGGTGTGCACAGAGGATATAGCAAGTGTGTGTGTGTGTGTGTTTGTGTGAGTGACAAGAGTCAGTGGCCATCGCTTGCCTCTACTAAGCATCCAATCAATGTCCATCTCCGTGTGTTTAACCTCCTCCTGGCACAGCGTCTAACCAGCGTGACGGAGGAGAACATCGGCCCCCGGACAGGAGGAGCTGAAGGGTTAAAACTGTTATACCCACCGGGGAGATCACGTCTGTGAAAAGAGTCTATTGTACGGGACTAAGTTGAATCTACGGCTGGGAATTCTCAGCGTGGCCGCGGGGACGACTCGCCTCCCATCGCTCAGCCAGAGAAGCAGCAGCAGCACAATGAAGCAGCCGTTAACAGAGCAGGACCGCGGGAGCACAGCAGTAATTCTCCATTAGAAACGTCCTCGTTGTGCTCCCTGGCGTCTCGTTGGCCGACCGTAGGAAGAAGCAGCGACTAAGACAGATGTGAGAGAGTCTGGCCGTCTGGTGGCTGAATCTGTGCGAGTCTACGCTGCTGATTTATATGTCAGCAGCTACCGAGGAACCAGCTCATCACATCCATGATCCCACACAGACTTCACACACTTGGACATAATGCATCAAAATGAGCTCAGCTGATAATAATCATAATTATTACCATCGTTCCTTATAATAATTGATTAGATCTGTAAATGCAGCAAACGGGATAAAGGAACCCAACTGGATTTGTTTGAAACTTTAAATGAATATTCATATGTTATTAATTAACAAAAATGATGATGATGATGAAAAATTATGATAAAAAAAGGATAACAAAAAGCTAGTAATAACGTCTTCTACAACACTTGGAAGCTGATATTAAGAGCATTAATCTTGGTGTGAAACTGATGGAAAGTGACTTAAACTCTTAACTATTGTAGGAATTGAGATTGGAATTGCCTTTTGATTATAAGATGGTCTAGATGTTAATATAAATATTGTCCCGTGTTACGAAACACTCAATCCACTGTGCCTTAAAAACGAGCTGTCAGGATTTTTGTGATGTCACAACTTATTATTGTAATATATATTTTATAATATTAATATTAATGAGACAATCTGTTGTTTTAAGAGCTTCAGACAGAAGCCAGAGAGAGTAATTGTAAAAAAAAAAAAGAAAAAAGTCAAAACTTGAAATAAATTCATGATAAGTGTGCAACATGAGACCTTTTAATAGACGTCCACAGGGCTGCTGTCAATCAGTGATCTTATTGTTGGTGTATTCCTGACAGCAGGGCTCCCTCTGCTGGTCAAAGTGTTGCAGCAGTAGTTGCTGCACACTGACTAGAGTATATTTAAGATGCATTTGTTTGTCTTTATTGCAGAACAAGGACACACGGACGCCGACATGTTCTTCTACCTGCTGATCGTGTTCTCCACCATCAGCTCCCTGTACACACTGATCTGGGACCTGCGTATGGACTGGGGCCTGTTTGACCGCGGAGCCGGAGAGAACACCTTCCTCAGAGAGGAAATAGTTTACCCACACAAGGTAGAGCCTGACAGAAGATAAAAGGTGTTTTACTGCCACTTACTGAAAATGTGTTTTTTTTAGTTATTTACCAAGAGGGGACTTGGAGCCTCATGCAATATCTAACCAACAAAGAGTGGACCTTCACATGGTCCAGTGGAGCTGTGTAGTGTTTGTCCACCACAGAAATTTTCTTTGGTGCTTTCAAAAACGTGCATTTTAGCTTAAATTTTAATAATATTTAAACACGTCTGAGTACGTTTGAGGATAAATGTTCTGCATACGATACACACAGATTGACCTTGTTGCTCTAAACGTGTCCCTGCTGTGTTCAGGCCTACTACTACTGTGCCATCATAGAAGATGTGATCCTGCGTTTTGCCTGGACGATCCAGATCTCCCTGACCACCATGACCAAGATCCACTCCGTGGGCGACATCATAGCCACGGTGCTGGCTCCCCTCGAGGTCTTCAGGTGGGTCTGAACAACAGAAAATAACTATTTCACACACATACCACACACACACAGATGATGCTCTAATCATCAGGGGTTTCTACATTTCTTCATCCATTTAAATCCTTTATATTAAAACCAGATCATACTTTTAAAATACTAAATGGAATGTGTTGGACTCCATCCACATCTCTTCTGCTGCTGCTCTACAATAGTTATCATAGAGGCTGCTTGGTGAGGTGGAGGAGTGTCAGTGTAAATGTAGATAAAACTGCTCATGTACGCTGAACAGAGAATGATGTTTCCAGCTCATGGAGATAACAGTTACATGGTTCCCACAGGCTCTTAAAAAGTCTTAAAAGCATTTAATTTATGAATTTGGAAATAATTACTTGGAAAAAAGTATTGAATTTTGATATCTGGGTCCTAAAAATTCATGCAGTATGTAACTTCTCCATATATTATTCTCCTCATGTGTCCTTACGCTGTTATTTTTATTAAACAATGTAACCTAAAAAAAAGTAAAAAGTGGCAGTACTGTCATAGATCAAAGGTTCTGGCTTGCCAGAAGTTGCGTTCTAGAATCTTAGTGTCGTTGGGAAATGACACAGATGAAGTATCTGTGCACTGCAAGTCAACATCCACATAAACAACGAGTGTAGTATATATCAGCATCATCATACTCTGATATACTAGAATACTACTGTCAACTTTTCAGTCTGTTCACTGTGGTCAAGTTAGGGACCGTCTGCAAGTTACGTGTTTCACTATGAATTGATTGATGAAAAATGTTTACCAAAAATTTAAAAAAAAGTTTTATCCCTACTCTGTTTGTTGTAGTTCATCATATTCACACAGCCCTAAATACTACATGTGAGGTTTTAGTGAACAAATATTTCATATGGACATAGTACACATTTAATACCTGTAAATATTCACTTAAAACTGAGGGTTCTTCTTCTTCTTTTTCGTCTTCTTCTTCTTCTTCTTTTTCTTCTTCTTCTTCTTCTTCAGGCGTTTCGTGTGGAACTTCTTCCGTCTGGAGAACGAGCACCTGAATAACTGTGGTGAGTTCCGTGCGGTGCGGGACATCTCTGTGGCGCCGCTCAACGCCGACGACCAGACGCTGCTGGAGCAGGTGATGGACCAGGAGGACGGAGTGAGGAACCGCTCGGGAAAGAAGACCTGGAAGAGATCCTACAGCCTGTCTCTGAGACGCCCCCTGCTGTCCTCCTCACAGTAAGACACCACACACACACAGTGGATTTCATACGTTTGGGGTCACTTAGAAATGTCTTTACTTTTCAAAGAAAAGCACTGCTCAGAAATACACTATCTCTACATCGCTAATGTGATAAATGACTATTCTACCTGCTAATGTCTGTTTTTTGGTGCAATATCTGCATAGGTGTACTCCAGTGTTCTAATGGTACAATGTGTGTACCAATGCTCATAGCAGCAGAAAGTTAATGGATGATTATAAAACCCTTGTGTAATCATGTTAGCACAGCTGGAAACAGTTTAGCTGCTTAGAGAAGCTAGAAACCCGACCTTCCTTTGATGAAGGAAAACAAGGAAATTATTATTTCACATACAAATCATTATTTCTAACCTTGTCAACATCTTCACTATATTTTCTATTCATTTTACAACTCATGATGGTAAATAAAAGTGTGACTTTTCATGGAAAACACTAAATTGTCTGGGTGACCCCAAACTTTTGAACAGTAGTGTATTTTTCATACTTGTTCTAGGCGTGCACTGTGTACTGTATATTTATATTTAATATACATGTCAGGGATAAACACCTGAACTTCTTTAGTTAAAGTTAAATATATGTTAGAAAACAGGAAGTAAAAGAACAAGAACTTGGAGACAGTTGATACTTTATTTTTTTCCAGGAAGTAGAGAAGGTCAAATATAATACAGACTATAAAAACTAATCACACAACAGTGTCACACATCTAAATGTACTGCAAAAATTAACAGGTGAATATCTTTTTTTGGTGCAATTTGTCCAAAATTGTGTAGAATTCTCTTCTTCCACTAGCAGATAATTGATTGATCCAAATCAGGACACAAAAACTTGAAATATGCTAAATGATCTGCCAGCAGAATAAGATAATTGTTCTCAGTATTAGACTAATTGTACCAAAAACATTTTCGACTGATAAGATGTCACTTTTTGCAGTGTGAATGAATGTACAACATAATACAAGTGTAAGAGACCTGTTGATATGAAATGAAAACTTGGGTTTGTCAGATAATAATAATGTTCTGATCCTCTTTTCTAGATCGAAAAAGGACACGAAGGTTCTGATTGAAGACACGGATGATGAGGCCTTCAGCTGATTCCACAGCAACACCACACACACACACACACACACACACACACACACACACACACACATACACTGCACTATACTTATAAGGACCTCATTCACTACTACCCAACCTCAGCCCTTCTCTCCTGTCAATGGAAGTGTAAATCTAACCCTCAGTCTTAACTTTTAAATCAGTGAGGACATCAGCCTTCACTTATGAGAATTTACCTCATCTTCATGTACTTGTGAGGTCTTTATAAGCGTAGAAACACACACTCTAATGCAGAAACGCACGAAGACAAACCTGCCGAAGCACAAGCGTAGTGTAATATCGAGAGAGCTAAAGCCACACACAGCCATACAGACGCCAAGACAAGACCACACTGCCCTGGGATTATCCTCTTCTTTTTTAAACTCTTTTCTTAGTAACGTGTCGTTTACTTTGAGCCGTTTCTTTAGGTCTTTCTTTACTTTTTTTTTCTGGATTCATTTAGAAAAAGCTGCATAATTAGGCTACACACGACTGTTTACCTTTGGACTACACTAGGATCAACAGGGAGAAGACAAGCCAATCAAAAGACTGAATACTAATCAATAAAAAACCTGAGGAAGGACTCGACACAGGTCACACCATATCAAAAACAAATCAACAGGTTTCAGCTCGTTGATTCTTTTTTATACTCAATCTTTTTTGGGTCGGTTTATTGAGTTTTAATAAAATCGGTGTACGATCACAACCCTGGAGGCACTTGCAGGAAAAGTGCATTTAATACACAAAACACGGAGGGAAAAAAAAAAATCGACTTGTACACAAAATGGATGTTTTGATTCAAACGTTTCTAGTCTGTGAAGTTTCTTTTGAATGTATATATTTTGATGTGCGTTATTACTCTATTGTAGCCGTTAAGTACTTCTACATGTGTTGTTTCTACTCGTGAGGCTAGTCCGAGCATCCACACGATGATTGTTGATGTATTTTCTAACGTTCGGAATGTCTTTTCTTAGTTAGACTTGTGCCACGTTTCTACTAAACTCGTAGTTTAGACCTCGATTTAGCCTAAATCTCAGATTAGTGCAAAAACGAAGCGTGATCCATTGTGTCATGTCATCTTAAAGTGCCCTGTTAGCTACAGTAGATCTAGTGCATTGCTATTCTTTGTATTAACTTGCCAAAGCTTTATTTTTATGAATGTGTCCGCGGCTAAAGTCACGTTGTCCATCCAAGCTGCCTGAGTCAGAGGCAAAAGGAAACGAAAACCTTTTTAAAATCTAAAAGATTATTATAATTGTATCTTATTTCATATTTTAATTTAAGAATTTGTGTTTTTTTTATTTTTATAAATGTGTTTTATTTGGCAGTTGTAACAGGCAGGTTCTGTCTTGTAGGAAATCTGAATAATATGACTAGTTACCAGTATTATCACCAACATTTGTGCAGAGCAGAGAGATGTGATGTTCTGCTTCAGATATAAAGTTGAATTGTTAATGAGTCAGAGTCGTGAGTGCGTATGTCAGTGGTTCTCAAACCGGGAGTGGGACCAGGAGGAGAAAAATGAATCAATCTGATTCTTAGTGCTCAGACTCTGGCTCAGTGAACAAGAGTCGGGTCAGGAAGATTTATTCAGACGTCAAAACGACGTGTTCATCACAACACGGACAGATCTGTGACTGGGGAAGAGAAGAAAAGCAAAAAAATAACTGTCAATAATTAATAACCTTATAACGGCGTTTTTAATTTGGGGAAATACTGGAAAAAGGGAAAAAAAGCAGTTAAAATCCCTTAATACTATGGCAATGATAACCAAAATGTTTGTTCACCTTCCAAAATGAGGCGCAACAGAAAAAGGTTTGAGAACCACTAGTACAGAACACGCAGGAGAAGAATCACTTTAGATTCAGAGACTTTTCAAACAGGAAATATCCACAGACTCTGATGTGTTTCACAGAGTCAGACAACATTCAGCAGATCCACGGTCGCTCATGTTTAGTTGCACCATTACTTCAAGAGAGAAATCCTGTAAGTCCTGTACATGTAGTACAGTTAGGACTGATAAACAGAAAGAATTGTGCTGTACTTCTGTCATCCGCTTTCAGAATTTAATTGCAACTTTAAAAAAAAGTATGTTCTCTGGCTTCCAGAGGAATGAAGCCATCTTCAGTGCTCGTGTGCTTATCTCTGCTCTCGTTCCTCCCCGTGGCGACGCCGTGTCACCACCTGGTCGTCATGAGACGAAGCCCAGAGAGCTGCAAGACAAATGTGTTTTCAGAAAAAAGAACTGCTTCTGCTACTCGTGTTTGTTGTTTTTCCCGTAGCGGCGAAAAAGACTGAGAGGCCTCTTGTGTGCAACCAGCTCGACGATGGAAATCGGGTGTTTATATCTGTTAATGTTTAGGAGATGGGTAGCTTCCCTGTCCACATGTGTTTTGTACAAGGTTTTTGTACAACATCACACTCACACACACACACACACACACACACACTCAGCCCACATTACCTCTCTCTACCACTGTCCTGTGTCGGAGAGCACACAGTTTTTGTAAAAAGGCTCCGTTGTCTTGCCTGCATGCTGCTTTTGTTTTTACATTGTAAATAGATCTTAATTTATTTTACATGATGTGTAAATTAACAATCATTGCAGCCGACCGTCACAATGATTGATTTCATACGTTGCCATTTCTTTTCTTTTTTTTGTTTTTTGCTCCGAGACAAGCAGTATTTTGTAGGCGATGAGGAGCTCTTTGATTGTTCACAATCCTGCACTCTTTTTTCATGTGTAAATCTGTTGAAAACGTGTTTCTATAAAAAAAAAAAATAGAAGAAGATAGAAAAAAAATGATTAGAAATGGAGAAACGTGATTGCTTGTATCTCGTCGGTGATTCCTTCTTGTTTCAGAGCTCCATCATCTCCTGGGGGGGCTTCAAGACAGATTCCTGTATCCTGAAGCTGTAATACTGTTTTTTTTTTTTTTTTTGTCTTTTCCAATTTGTACATTTTTGTGGATGTGCATGAAAATCTTGTAGATGTTGTTGCAGACAGAAGCACTTTGACACGCTGCAGGGCACAGGAACCCACCCCGGGCCAGAGGGGGACCCCGCATCTTAACGAGAAACTGATCCCAGATCTGCATGAATACCTCACAGACAGACCCGGGATCTTTTGTTTGCTCGCCGGAAGCAGTTTTGAGATCCTTCTCTGTGGGAAAAAAAAAACCCACATTGTTTTAGTGACCCAGTGCGTGCTCACCGATTTATAACCCGCCCACAAAACAAAACAAAACAAAAAAAAAAAACAGGGTTATTTTGTACAGTTTGTGTCCGATGAGCCGTTTTCACCGCTTGCTGAGATCCACCCCATGACGTTAAAGTGCTTAATACGTGTGCATCCTCGGCCCTCCCCTCTCTCGATGTTGTTCGTACCCTTTCTCTAATCTAGCTGAATGTGATAGTACTTGTAGTTTCGTAGATGGATGTTCTACTTTGATAAGACACACACACAAAAAAAAGACGATAGAATAAATACATTGTGGCTAAATGTGATTTTAAGAGACGTTAAGACTGAAGAAAGGAAAACGTCTTATAGTCTGAACCATCCTCCGCCCCCGAATTCCCCTTTACAGAGTAGTTTGTACATGTCGAGTGTATAACACTGTTCTATGATGGTTTTCCTGATGGTATTTGTATTTATGTAAACACTTTGGTGATCCTGTCATATCTGGGTTTTATAAACCACGATTATTTTTAAAACTCGCTCTGCCTCTCGCCTCTTTCTGTCGTTTGCTTGTGAAGATTTGACCTTTGTGACCCTTTACCTTCTTACACATGCACATATTTGCAGTTTCTTCTTCTGCCGTTATTAGTCGCTTCCTTTTTGTTCTTTTTTTTTTGGTTCTTAATGTCAGCGAGCTTGAAAAAGACAAGAACCACGTGAAACTAGAAACCACCTGCTGTTGCATCATTCACCTCCTTCACTTCACTGATCTCAAGTGGGTCTGACCAGTAAAAATAAATGTATAAATGACATCTACAAATTATATGTGTAGAAAAATGTAAAGAAATAGATATTTCCCCAATTAATTAAACTTCAATCAATAAAACAGGAAATGAACTAAGAAAAAAGTCCATATTAGTCCATATTGAAATTGACTATCTTGTTTTTGGTTCAATATTAAGTAGAATTACCTTGAAATATCAAATTCCATTGACAGATAATTTTGCTTAAAAGATTAAATTAAAACACACATACTTTATCTCAATTATGACTCTTTGTCTCATGTTTTGAAAAAAAAAAACTTGAAATAAGCAAAATTATCTGATAATTCTAGTCAATATTGATCCAATTGTATTGTTACACAATATTTTCCCCTGATATTTTATTTTTTTTAAGTGCACTGAACAGTTTTAGTTTAAGCAACAGGTGAATTCATCTGCTTTACAAACCACTTACAAATCAAAACTGAATTTTTTTATCTTGAGTTCTAAA
The DNA here is from genome assembly GCA_030544235.1 of Lepturacanthus savala. Classification (NCBI taxonomy): domain Eukaryota; kingdom Metazoa; phylum Chordata; class Actinopteri; order Scombriformes; family Trichiuridae; genus Lepturacanthus; species Lepturacanthus savala. Next base: position 19,203,836 of record CM060481.1, read on the forward strand.
AGATGCTCATTGAATTCACATTTCTGTGAAGAAACAGGAACTGGTGCATTTTGTGTGACACTTTATGTCAGTGGGCCGGATTGGACTATTTAGTGGGCTGATTCTGGACCTCGGGTCGTATGTTTGACAGATTTCGTCACGTTCAGAGCGACGGCCAGGTGGACTGAATCATCCTGAAATCTCGCTTCTCGGCAAAAAAGAACTATCAGTTAAATTTGTGACAGATCACAACAATTGCTCCCTTTTAAAAACGTGTCTATTGACCTTAGAAACATCATTTGGGTCCTTTAGCGGCTTTTCTTCAGGATTCAATCACATTACATGATCTTCCTCAGCAGGTGGCGTTTTCCTAAGGAATCTAAATCTCAGTTTTTAAGCAAACGTGGATGAAAAGTCCTGCAAAATGCTCAGAAAAACATTGCAGCGTAGAAGTTTATCTGATGAGGAAGATTGTGTCAGAACTGAAAGCTCCACCGCAGCAACTAAAGGACCTTGTGGTGAGATAAACCTGTCAACACGTATAGATAAAAATAAAATGAACTCTTTACTCGTTAATTTGAAGTGTTGCATCCGGGGCGTCTGCAGCACGTCTCTAAAGCCGAGAAACAGAAAACCTACCGATCAACGTCTAAGAAAGTCACAACTAGGTTGTTTATTTCATGATAACTGATACAGGATAAATGTTATACATTCTATTTTAACACTGATATTTTGCTTTTATTTTCAATGTCAGTATGCAAAAAAAAAAAAAAGAAGACAATGCAAAGTAAACAATTGGTTGAAATCATGAATATGATACATAATTTGAATGCTTCATCAATATTAAACCAATTAATTTTAAGGACTCCTTGTTGCCCTGGTGATAACTTGTTTAGCTACAACACAAAAAAGGGGAAAAAATACAAAAATAAAACAAAAAAAAAACAAAATGCAAACATCAAGAGTTGGCTGACAGCAAACACTGTAAATAACCACATGATCTTTAGATGAATCAAATCGACTCGTGTAAATGCATATATAAAAACACTGGATCCCTGTTGTATATATGCACATACAGTAATAATGTAATTACTAGAGTTGTGGAGCCTGTACTGGACATACAAACAGACAAACTGAAGAGAGCAGGATACACATACATACACACGTTTACCATTATCTCTGCATATAAACCAACCAACCAACAAGCAGAAGGCTCTCTGGCTTTGAAGCTAAAAACTACACGACCTTTTTTTTTTCCGTTTTGTTTTTTAAAAAGAGAAAGAAACAGACATTCACATTTCTGAAACAAATTTCCATGATCTCATAACTTCTTGCCTGAACAAACCGTCTCCGTCCATCAGTCTTAGAACTCTTAGTGTGACCCGGAGAAGCCAGAATGATGATGAGGATGATGAGGATGATGCGGAGGGCGAGATGAGCTCCGTTTTGTGCCGTCGTGTCCGACCCGTCCCCGAGTCGGACGCTCACTGATTACTTCACCGACCGCCTTGGTCCTTTTTTCTCTCCACGCCGCCGCTTCTCATCCACTGACTCGCTGTCCACAGCCCAGAGTCTGCGCCGTGTCTCTGCCAGTTTCTTCATCCACTGCTGAGAGTGAATGAGTGTTGTGGAGGAAGGTGGAGAGGTGGGACTGCAGCTGTGTGTCTGTTTAGTGTATGAATGTCCTGTACGTCCATGCATTTACCTGTATATGCGTGTATGTGTGTGTGTGTGACAGTCTCCGCGGGGCCTCCTTCTACGGCGAGGCCGGCGCTCTGCTGCCGCTGTAATGAACTTGGTATCTGTTGACCGCCTGACCTTTAACCTCCGTGGACAGGCAGGTGGTCTTGCAGGGGATCATGTCCTCCTCCTCCTCGCCCATCAGCCAGTTCTGCACCGAGCGTTCGGCCGAGGCCGTGACGTGGTTGGCCAGCCAGCCCTGGTGCCACTTGTCAAAGCGTTCGTGCTGGTTCGCTGCCACTCGGTGCTGCGACTGAAGGGAGAGACCAGATTTAACAAGCAGCACTAACATATACGCCACCACGAGGGAAAAAATCATTACCACAATTATTTTGGTCAATATTAAAATCTCAAATGATCATTTTTTATTCAGTTACACAATTCATTTATTCAGCATGAGTGACTGTGCTTTTGTTTGAATATGTTAAACAGATTTGTTGAGTTGCCACGTAGATATATTATAGAAATCTTAAATGTTGCACATTATGTACGCACACGCACGCGCACACACACGCGCACACGCACGCACACACACACACACACACAGTGTTAGTGTTGGTTAAAGTTAACTTCATTGAAAAAACAATGCTTTCCTTTCAAAAATAAGGGAAATACTAAGTGACCCCAAATGTTTGAACTGTTGTGTTGGTGCGTGTGTGTAACGGCTGAAATTAAACCCCGTACCTTCCTGGCCTTGACCAGCGCTCCTCTGCGGTACATGTAATCCTCAGAGTTCATGACAAACACCATCTTGTGGGTGTTGAGTTTGAAGCGGCAGTCCAGGCTGCTGGCGTTCTCCACGCCGAGCTGGCGGTGCCACTCCCTCCTGCAGCGCATCGCCTCCACCTGACGCACCTGCCAGCGGCGGAAACGTCGCAGGTTCCTGGAAGAAGACGAGACACGTTCATTGGTGGTTTATTCTCAGAAGAACAGGGGCCGGTCTACCTGGTAGCCAAGTGGTTAAGGCACACTGTACGGCGGGGTTCTCAAAGTGGGGTCCAGGGCCCCTAGTGGTCCCTGAGAGGGTGACAGGGGGTCCCCGGAATAATGGGACAATAATTTATGTCACTGAAAGTGACAGAATTAAAAGTAAATAAATGACTTCATTTAATTTCTATTAATATATTTCCTCTTATTGTTCCTTTGCACATAAATTTATATAATTTCAAATTTTATTTGCTGTTTTAAATATTGAGGTGAAAACCTAAAAGGAAACACAGATATACCTACATTTGTGGAAATAAATACATTAAAAAATGTATGTATTAATAAATAAAAAGGAAAATCAAATAATGGAGCATTTATGTGCAAAGGGAAAATAATACAGAAATAAATTTAATTTTGTTATTTAATTGTGAAATTGAATAAATAGAGCATTTACTAGGATGATCATTCATGTTCTGAGTCTGACATTATTTTGGATCATGGCAGTTTCAGTCCTCCATAATTTTATAAAAACATCTAAAAGCACAAATGTTATCAGATGGGGTCCGTGGTCTAGTTTTTGAGAGTTTAAGGCTCCTTGATGTGAAAAGGTTTGAGAATCACTGTCATATGAGCCAAATACGCCCTGAACGACGAGTCCACAGGTGGAATCGAATGGTTGGACTCTGAGTGTTATTCTCTCACTCTTCTCCACTTTCCTGTCTCACTACTTTCACAAACTGCCCAAAAAATATAAAAAAAAAAAGAAAGAAAAACATTATCCCCAGTTTATCATTATAAATAATAATAATAATGAAATAATAATAATAATATATATAATATATATATATATACAATAATAATGAATAAATGGCTTCTGTTTACAGCGGAGTCAAGCAGCAAAGATGTTTTACAGACCACGTCTGATCCGTCTAAAGCGATGTTCCGTCCTTGTGCCAACACAACTTTAAAACCTGCTAAATATACTGCATAAAACACAAGTTTCAAGTTTAACTTGCATTTAATTCAAGTTTAAATAAACTTTTTTGGGTTTTTTTTACGATAATGGTTCCATTAGACTTAAAGGTAAATATACTCAAGTTGTTTCAAATATCTCTTCCCCTGAAAAACAAGCAGGAAGGAAACAAGAAGGGAAAACTCTGCTGCCGGTGTGTGGATGTGTGGTCACAAATAAAACGACTTGGCTGAATTAGATCAACTAGACACGTGCCTTTAAATCACTGAGCTTTGAATGAAACATGGTCCGTTTAAACTTGAAACCTGGAATAACTGGTCTTGTGGCCACTTGGGGGCAGTAGAAACAAGTTGTGGACATAACGCTGACAAATTTAGGTTGATATGACGACCATGTTAGTAAACAGTAGCTTTTTTACATATCCAGCAGTAAAGGAGCAACATTACATTCATTGTGAATCCTGTTTCTGTCCATGTGTAAATCCAACATATCCTGTCCTCCAGCTCCTTTTTATTTCTATTAACTCCAGAGGGAAACAGCTGACTCTTACATGCTCCACTATGAGGCCTTTTGTATTCTGCAGTGTACATTCAATTAGTAAAAACAGCTGCCTGCTGCATCTGGATAAAACCATGAGCTCAGACTGAACCAAAACCTTAAATTTAACCTGTTAAAATCCTAAACCCCCAATACAGAGGGTTTTATTCATACATTTCATGAGAAAACCTCAGCTACAACACTATATAAACTATTTGTATCTGTAGTAAAACTAAATGTTACTGTTACAGAATCAATATAATAATAAACGTGTTCAATAATAATATTAATAATAGTAGTAGGGCTGCAACTAACCACTATTTTGATATTTAATTTAGATTTGAGCTGCGATCATATAATTGGCTCTTTTATAATCTCAGTTATTAAACATCTTACTGAATATATTCTTAATGTTGTGTAATGATCCTCTGATCCTTGATTTTTCTGATTTTATGGACAATTGATTTTTGAACTCTTATTCTATCAAATATTGAACTTTGCATTGCAGATAATTTAGCTTATTTTATGATTTTCCCCCTGATTTGGGTCAGTTTGGTCAATATTCTAACAATATTTGCTCTATGTAATATAAATTGAGTCTGATTTCTGTAGCCACCTCACATGTTAAAGATTTCTTTTGATACCAGGTTTAAGTCCATAACCTTTGTGATTGAAGAGATATTTTATATTTATTATCATTTACAGCAGGAAAACTGAAACTAGACCTGGGCCTTAAGCGGTTAACAATGAGCTGAAACTTGTGATAAAGTGCTGTAACACCAAGAAGAACTCAGTCAGGTGAGAATTCTCTGGAGCTTCAACAATAAGTGATGCCTCTTGATACGTTTGTATTATTTAAATATTGATCATAGCTGCTTTAAAGCCTGAGGCAGCGGGTGAAGATCTCTGGTACCTGGAGCAGCTTTAAAACGCTTTTCATCTTACCTGTCGAATAGAAGCTTCCCTGTGTCTGAACAACTGCTTTTAGTTTCTCCTGTTCCGCCTGCTGAGGGTCGGTTTTGGGACCGGTTTTATTTCCCTTATACATGCTTCCTCTTTGGGTTTGTTATTCACAGACATGTCTCTTTTCATTGTTATGCTGATAATATGCAGATGGTCCCGCCTGTTAGACCCTGGAACACCGAGTTCACTTAACGGTTGCCTTTGTGATGTCAAAACATTTTCCTCGGCCGAAATTAAACTAAACAGAGATCTCCGTCATCGGGTCCCAGCACATGGCAAAAGAAATTCTGCCATCTGCTGGTTCCCTGTTGGATGGGAATCGAGTCTGCTGGAGGAATCCTGGTGTCTGCTTTGATAGAAATTAAAGTTTTGAGGAGCACACCACAAAGCTTGTGCAATCGTGTTTCTATCATCTTAGACCACAGAGACGGTTTTACATGTCTTCATCTCATCATGCCCGGATTATTGCAACAGCTTGTTTACTTGCCTGAACCAAAAATCTATTGATCGACACCAGACTGAACAGGAATCAGCTGCCAGGCTTTTAACCAGAAACAAGAGACGTGATCGCACCGCGCCAGTTCCAGCCTCTTCATGCTGGCTCCCAGGATGTTTTCGATTTTAAGACCTTACGAATTATTTTCTTTTATGTCCTCACTTCCTGCTACATCTCTGACCACTTAACGCCGTACACGCCGGTGCGTTCTTTATCTGTTCCAGAGGCCCAGCTGAAGACTAAAGGGAACTCAGCATTTTACAGTCCCTGAGCCACTGAAGGCTTAAAAAAAAAAAGTACAATACGTACAATTTCAGCATAATTCAAGTTTAAAAGATGAATAAATAATGAAAATATACTAAAACATCACACATGTGTCCAGAGTGCTAGTTGTGTATCACTGCGTTTATAAATTGGACTCTACATTGTGTGAGTAGGACTCATTACTGAAGAGCAGAACTGAGGTTTGGTGTTACTGAGACCATTTCTCATTGTTCCAATAATCGTAAACAGAAACTTTCCTGACTCACATTAAGAGTGTAAAAAGTTTGAAACTTAAGAAGAACAGCTAAAGATGCATTTAATTTACGATCGGCAAGTAGCTCAGTCTGCAGGCTGATATTATGCATTAATAATGATTATTGATAGTCTGTAGCTTTTTGATTTTGCTCTCAAATCGCACCAGATTTCTGCAATTAAATTTACAATTTACACATTTTTCCAACCTTTCCTAATCCTGGGAGGGCGCGTTCCTTACCATACAACTATTAAACTCAAACTACGTCACTCATTATACACGTCTTAGGCCCCAACTATACAAATCTCTTTTTTTATCCACACACTTTTCTATCCTATTCAGGGTCTGAAACACACCAACACAGCACTCGTACAGAGATTTGTCAAACCTGATAAACAAGTGGAAAGAGACAAAAATATGATTGAGTTGAATAGTCTGTACTGTACTACTTTACTTATTCTTTTGGTATCATTTGCAGCTTTACAGCTAAATTTATGATTACTGCATGAAGTGCAAGTAGATCCACATCATATAATCTGTGTAGATCCTTTCAGCGCTGCGCATGCTCAAAATGTTCTTTCATGCAGGTATTTGAAATTCTTCTTATCGGCAATTACTGGCATGGTATTACAGGCTTTTAGGCACATTGTATTCGTGTAGAGGTCTCTGTATAGTCTGAGATATTTGTTGATCGGCATGTTTTCTCTGTCCTTGCTTTTTCCGGACTTTAAAAAAGAGAATTCTAAGTGTAGAAGCAGAAAATCCATTATACCTGGGCAGGAACACAGGTTTGAAGAAGTACCCTTCTGCTTGAGAACACAGACTGGATTCCGTTCCTACAAACTGTTCCATATAGCTGGACAAACACTGTGGGATGAAGACAGAAATAACATAAAGAAGAGCAGGGTGAATAGTTTGATCACATTATTGATTCTGATGTTTGAGGCTGCAGGAGATGTGAATATTCAAATGGTTCAGCGCGCGTTTACCTGAACGTCTAAGGGGTCGTCAGCCTGGGCCTCCTCCGTGTCCAGCAGCTCAATGGTCATCGTCACGTCACCTTTGTTTTGAATAAACATCACCTATTGATAAAAAAAAAAAATAAAAACAACAGAAATTAACCAAATAATCTATTTATTTCAGGAGATCATACGGGGAAGGTTACATTTTTTTGCAGTGTTTCTCCTTAATGCAAACCGCTGCTGTTATTTGAGGAGGAAAAGAGGAGCAGAGAGTAAAGAGAGGAGAGGCGGAGAGTGGAAGCTTCAGTTTTATCTGTAAAGAAACCAACGTTATGAATAATACGTTTTGAGGCATGGAGCGTGCTGGGGACGGCAGGTGCAGCCGTCCTCTCCTGTTTACGCCGGTCCCACACTGTCTTGTCCCCTGAGTCAGAAAACCAGAATACAGCACGTGTCTGTGCATTTATTACTCACATCGAGTTAATATGAAAGACTGACTGCGTGGTTACGTTCACTCTCTGAGAGTGAACGTTTCCTCCTCCGCTGCTACAACTTCCTCCTCTGGGAGGCACTAACCCCCGTTACAGAGATCCTGCAATAATGATGCAAAGAAGATCCCTCATAATTCCGCCTCCGCCACATTGTGTGCTTATTACACTGAACTAAACAAAGACGGTGCAGAGCCACTCGTGTGATTTTAGACGGCATGCTGAGGTTCCAGAATCAGAGACGTAGCCATATACTATTTATGTTGCTAAATCAGCAGATGTTTTTAACCCCTCCACCCCTCATTTACTTGTATAATCTTCCTTAATTTGCCTGATGAGCGTAAATCATCATCCATAGCACAGACAGCTATCAACATATTGGGTGTGACAAGTAGACATATACACCAATATGTAACCAATCAGAGCTAGAATGAGCCAACAAGTAGCTACGTAGAAACTAGGCCTGAACATTTCAGATTGAAAAACCATAATTTCAAGCAACACAATCTCGAGATCATACATTTTTTCTGTTTTCCTCCTAGTTTTGTTTTCGTCAGCTGTTTTACATGTTTATGCCGCCTTTTTGACCTTGCACTACTTTGAGTTAAGACTTTTTGTTCTACTTTATGTTAAGACACACATGGCTCTTAACAACCGCTGTTGCCCAAACACTCAATGTAGCCTATGTATAGCATGTTTATTGTTAATATATAGAACTACACTTGAAAGCAGTTCTTGGTTTTACCTTTTATTCTTGCATTAGAGTTATAGCATTTATTGTTGAATGGTATATTGTAAGTTTCTGTGATGCTTTAAATGTTGTCATGCACTGAAACTTGATTTGAAGAAAATTGTGAATGATAAAATTGTTCAGCCCTAGTGGAAACATACGTTAAGGTAGGTTGAGAGGACTTTAGCAGGCTACTGCTAAATGCTCTGATGTTAAACGTCTCTTTCTGAGTTAAATAAACTGTCGGTCAGTGGTTTATATAACAACATTTAGACAAAAGAATAATACGTAGAGATAGCGAGAACTGCTACACACTCAGTTTCAGTTTTTGGTTTGCAGGGTTTCACAGTCAGGCGGTGTTGACAGGTGTTTGTGTATTTGTGTACTAACAATATGTGTCTGCTGTGTGTATATATGGGAAAGATTTGATACATTGGAGGATAAATTGAAGAGTAGCAGGTCGTGAAAATGTCTCACTGCTATCCCGGCAGGCTGCAGCGCCCCAGCATAACACAGTCAATACACTTATATGACTACCTGCCTTCCTGGCCTATTGGAGGAACAACCCTGATCCCCCCATTCCGTATTTATACAGAATGACAAGAAGAAATAATGCTGCAACAGTCCCACCTTGAACAAACGGTGCAAAACGAGCTACTGCTGATTTGAAAGAAAGACACGGACAGCCGTGGAAGCTCATGAAATAATATGGAGCGCATTTATAGTGACCATCTTGCCGTTTTACAACTGGCTGTATATTAGTAATTAGTTTTACCGTTGTCTGAGATTGCTGCTAAAGAAGACGGGCGCTCACCTTGAAGCAATTCTCTTCAGCCATGACTCTCTCAGCTTTCCACTGGTAGCTGGTCTCCCAGGCTGCTCTGACGCACTGCGAGGAGAGGTTCCCCCCGGCCGCCCCCCGCTTTCTCTCAGCCAAGTACAGATCCACCACCTGCAGACACACCTCGTCGCTCACTAGGTGCTGCAGCTGAAAGGGAAACACATCCAGGAATTAGATGATAATATAACAACTTTTAACAAAACAAAAAAAAAAAGCATGCAACTGGTGTGCTGGATGAGGAAATTTCACTTTTCTTACCTGCCGAATGATGTTATGAATGACCTTGTCAATGGTGAAACCAATGTAGGCATGAATGGTGAACATCTCCCTCAACGTGTCTTCATACTGCGTTGAGTCCAGATTACCGTCCAGCAGGCTGCGGACCATGTCCAGGAAGGCTGGGTAGTATTCCTCCAGCTCCACCTCACCTGTGGAAAGCAAAGAGATTGCACCTGTTACAAAGCTCCGTTTTTTTCTGAGGCAATAGACGTAGTTTGAGAGAGCGGAGTCCTTGTGGATCTGTACAGGCAAAAGACAGCACTTCGTCTCTGGCATGAACAAAATACTTGAGGTCAGTGTGGATATAATTAGTTCAGCCTGCTGACTGACATTTGTTTGCGCTATTCTGCTGCTGGGGAAACTGAATAAAGACAAGATTAAAGTGTTTTAACAGAACCATAGGACCTGTAATGGAATCATTTTTTTTAAGACACCTGTAATAAAAAAGTTTATATTACATAAAAATCTCTGAATTGCCTCAATACTTCTCTTGCAAATACACTCAGGACACCAAAAATAAAAAATGTGCTATATCTCATAAACTTCATGTCATCACAAAAAAGCGCACTAAACTTAATAAAAACCCACCAGTATATCTATTACCAATTTTCAACACTATGCTGCGTTAAATAATAATAGTATGAGTTTGCATGCAAAATTTCAAAAAGGCTTCCATCTTTACCATGTAGGAATACCATGTAGCATCACTGTAACACCAAAAGGCTTTTTTAAAGTCCTCTTCGACTCAAAAGTGTGTTTTTCTTACAGTGGGATGTTTGATCTTCACTGTGCAGAAAGATGTAAGTGCAGACTTTGACACTAGAAGCCTGTTTCCACATTTCATCTGTTGAAAGTGGAAGGATTCTCAGAGCTTATTGAAAATCCAATTTGGATGGGTGGGGCTGCCAGCATGAAACATCAAAAATAGTTTGGAAGGCAACATAAATAACAAAAATGGACTTTAGAGTGAGATTGGGGATCTTGTCAAACTTCTTAAATGAAATAAATTTGCATATTCATGGATCCTGGATTTTTTTTTAATGAGAGGACGGAGGAGTTGGTGACATTTAAAGGTCCTATATTGCAGAAATTTAGATTTGAATTGCTTTTAGATTATAAGGAAGGTCTTGATGCTATATAACTACTATCCCATGTTTCAAAACTGAGCTGTAGTGTCACAAGTAAAATCACTGTCCACCCCCTTCACTCACAGCTAATCACAGGAGAGGATTTTTAATGTTAACAAGGCAGACACAAAACTGTCTGTTCCTTCTAGAGCTCCAGAAAGAAGAGATTGTTATATTGAGATGGTTCTTGGTCCTTAACACCACATATCTTCTTAGTAATATAAAAACTTCAAATAAAACCCAGGAAAAATGTCAAATACGGGACCTTTAAAAAGGACTTGCACAATAAAACTGAACTTATTTGTAGAAAAACAAACCTTAAACAAAATATTATTGAAAGTGGAGTATTTCATATAAAACACATGTCTGGAGGGATCTTTAAATGACTCAACTGGCTGAATAAAATGCACTTCATAAATCAATTTATAACAAAACCTGCTGAGATTGTGAGCATTTTACAGCTGATTATAACAAAAACTAAACTGAAAAAAAAATTAAAGCAAACAAACATTTGCCTAAACAGCAGGTAGCTGGCAAATGTTTAATGCCCAACTTACTGGGCTGTTTGAGGCGGAGCTCCATGGCGAGATCACACGCCTTTTCCCTCCTCCCCTCCGCCATCAGTAGCCGCTCTCGGCTCTGCTCGGCCCGGTGCTCCAGCAGCTGCCGCTCCGCCTGCCGGTAAACCCGCAGCAGCCGCGAGCACAGAGTCTGGTGCAGCCGCAGGAAGAAATACCAGTTGTTGTTGACGAAGAAAAGATTATAGACGCCATCCAGCTCCTTCTGGTGTTCCGCTTCAGGGTCGCGCAGGTCCACCTTCTCCCCGGCCACGCCTGAACTCGTCTCCATAGGCGTGGACCCAGGGGTGGACCCGCTGGTGGCTGCGGGCTGGTTCGTGCTACTGGAGGTGGTGGAGGCCTCGGTGTCGGTGGGTTGGGACGGGCTGCAGCGCCTTCGCCTGGACTCGCCGTTCAGCTGCTGCTGGGGTTGGGACTGGGTCTGGGCGGGTTGAGGTTGAGACTGACTCCCTGTGGCTGCTGCGGCGGCTCCTGATGCATTATTAGGATTACCGTTTCCTCCTCCCGGTGCTGCTGCCGGCGCTCCCCTCTCTCCTCTTTCTCCCCTCTCCGCTCCCTCTTCAGGCTCCGCCTCCTCGTCCGTCCAGTCTTCTGTGTCGCTGAGCTCGCCGCGGCGGGAGAAGAACAGGTCGGGGACAAAGTGCTGGATGATGCGCTTGATGTGGTCCTTGTCGTCTTTGTGGATGGTGGGCTGACGCTTGACGTGATAAATGATGAGCGACGCGGCGTCCTCTAGGATCTGTTTGTCCTCGTACGTGAAGACCATGTGAGGCTCACTGGATGAGGCCGAGCCAGAGCCGTTGCGACCCTGTTGACCAACACCGCCCTCTTCTGTGCTCTGCTCCTGACGCTGAGATAAATACAGGAAAAAAGATTAACGTGGGAGCACACCGTGACAAGCTGAGAGGACAAATATAGACCTCAGAAATAAAGAAACCTCCCAAAACAAACATTGAGGGGTGAAGATCATCATCTAGGCTACAATGAATGCAGGCAGAAAGAAAGGAAAATACTATACAAGGAAACTAACAAATATCTGGAATTGTTGGATTACTTTTCACACATTTATTTTCTTTAAAAACCTAAACCTGATTAATACTGTTCAAATTCTATTAATCATTAGACATCATGATAACATTTTATAATGGCAGCTTTATAGTTGATTAGAAAAGTGCAGCAGAAATGTCAAAGACTCAATAACACAATCTGTATTTCAGGCTTTGTTTTATGAACAGTTGTAAATAAACAGCATTTGTCACACACATCAACCGTGTTAGCATTCAGATAAAGCACTCGAATGTTTTAAGTTGTCAATAAATGTTCGTCAAAGTCTTCATTTACAAGTATAAGGTCACTGAGCCCTGCTTCCATATTTTAAAAAGCCAAGTCTGCTGTGTTGTGACAGAGCCTTGCTCTTTAGTTTACATAGCTCTTTGTCAAACCATAACAACTAATTGGTTTCTCTATGGGATTTGGTGTAATGACCATCAATAGCTATTATACTGTGTACTGATCAACTGCAACTTCCTATTGACCTTTTATCAAAACTTATCAGGGATTATTAGCACAAATAAGGCTCAGGTGGTTTACGGGGGGAAAAAAAACATGGTTCTTGGAAAATTTGTCTTAAAACATTAAATATCATCAAGGCAGTGTCTATAGTGGAAGCTAATGGAGATCCAATTAACAAACACGGGTATAATGCAATCTCTTACAATAATCTTACAACTGTCAGAAATAATTATTCAAGTCTGTGTTCTACTTTGAGGATGTAGTAGAGTGATGTTGTACTAATTATACAGTAAACTGTGCAACCTAACATTAACGGAATAATAAAGCATACAGTAATGTCCATCGACTCTCCAACTGCCTCTCCTGTTATGAAATCTTTAATATCGAGCTGGCGGACAGGAAGAAGGATTTTACCTCATCATACACGCTCTCAATCTCATTGAGAAGACTCTTTGACCGCAGGGCCTTCATGTCATTCTGTTTGAAGTTGACTCCTTGGTGGTCCAGGGACTTCAGGTAAGCCTTCTCGTACTGCTCCCTCCAGATCTTATTGAAGCCCTGCTGGGCCTCTCTCCACTCCTCTTCCTTGGCTTTCAACCTGTGGAGGACAGCACATCTTCGACGTAAATATCTCTGTCAATACGTCACAAAACATGACGCTGTTCATGAACAGCATCACTGGTCATTCCTGCAGTACATTAAATGGACAAAGTAAACCATTTTTTAGTCAAAGCCCTTGCCGGTATGGTTCACTTTTGTTGACAGGAAAACACAAAGATCATTGTATGCTTATACAAAGATCTTACACATACTGGCAGCACATCAACATTTCCATCAGACAGTCACATGCTTAAAACTCCCTGCTGGGAATGTAAATGAATAGTTTGAACTGTGGTGGCTAAGCAACAATTTCATTCGGAATCCTCCCAATGTTTATAAACAGAAGAACTCTTAGCATTCCATTAATGTGTCTATTTAACCATAACATGAATGCATGTACATAAACGGTAGCAAGTAAGTAATGATTGCCTATGAACTGGAATTATTCAGGCATTAAGGACATAAACGGGAAAGTTCAGCCTTTGAATTTCTTAACAGTTTAAGAAAAAGAGGTGATAACATGTCTTGACCTCTTGAGGACCACAGGCACAGCGGTAGCGGGACTCCTCTTCAGTCCCTCAATGATCTCGGGGGCCTTGTCACCATAAATGCGATAAACGGCGCGACGCTGGATGACCTCAGAGGTGCCGCCCAGGCAGTCGTCTAATCTGAAACGGTCTTGGTCCTCGGGTGAAAGGCGGGACAGCTTCTTCTGGACGCTCTCTAGCACCCTAATTGTGGCCAGATTTGTCTCCAGAACCACATCCAGCTAGTAAGGGTGGGGGGGGGGGGGGGTGGAGTGTTACAGGCACAGATTTTAGTAGCAGCAATTCATGTGCTGAAGGCAATTATCTCGTCTTTAACAAGAATAGAGTCACGATGAGATGAAATTATTTGTGATGTTCAGAAAAATACTCTGGAAGGAGTTGTAAAGAATAAAAGGAGAAAAAACACCATAAGTGTGTAGTGTGTACCTCAAATCTTTCATCCTCGCAGCGATGCAACTGCTCCTCATAAGGAGTCTTCTTCGAACTGACGAAGGTGGAGTCTTCTGACCAGGAGGGGAATGACACCCAGGTGTCGTTCAATACCTACACACACACATACAGACACAAACACATGCAGGAAACCATCAATGAGTAACATCTCTCTCTACAAGAAACTATTTAATAACGATGTGCTATTCCATCATTTGCTGAATTAAATCCTTCTCCTCGCTCTTTCAGTTCGGACGTTGAGCTTCACAGAGCAGAATCATATATGTGCAGAGTTTGATGCCGGAAGGCTGTTTTCAAAAGGATGTGCCGAAGGAGAAAAGTTTCTCTAAGATCATTAAAAACTGAGGGGTGGTGTGAAAACTTTGTGGTACACATCGACTGAAAATAAACTTTTCAGTGAAGCAGGAGAAATCTTGTGTTCAGCGATTAAACTTTGGGTGAAAATATATGCATATTCGTAGATTCTTTTCTTTAATAAGGGAATAGATTATTTCAAGAGGTTTTAACTCATTTTAAACTTGTTTAAAAAAAACTAACTATTATTCCGAGCAGTAGTGATGACGTTTCAAATGTAAATGGATGTACCTCCTTGCATAGGGCAGTGCGCCCGCTGCATTTAGGCTGCTGGTAGGTCTTGGGCAGTGCTCGGTAGCTGGACCCCAGGCGCTTGCAGGAGGCATAATCCACCTCCCTACCCCCTCCCCCCTCCATGTAGCGATCCGACAGCCCTGACACAGCATGAGAGAGCTCTTTGTCCCCCAGAAATGACTTGAACTGTGTGTACAGTTCAGGAAACTTCCTGCAAGGAGATGGATGATATCATGAGTGACCTGAAATCAGGAACAGCTGACCAAAAGCAAAGTGCTTCCCCTCAGAACACTCCCGGTAACCACAGTCACTGCATTCTTTCGTATGTGCATCCACGTTTCTCATTTCATCTCAACCATCTCTCCATCTACTCACCCCAGGAAAGGAGTGACGAGCTGGAGCAGCTCAGCTCCCGAAACTACTTCCTGGTTAAACAAGGCGATGCAGCGCAGAAAGTTCTCGTACACTTCCTGGCTTTTAAACAGGCGGCGGACCTGAATGTGCAAGTTGAAAACGGAACTTAGGCCAATCACATCATCAAGAAGTCATAAAAGAAACACATGAAAACAGCGATAGAGAAAATAGGGGAAAAAGAGAGAATGTAACAGCATGAATCAATGAAGGAGGAATGTCAACATTGCTGACATGGAAAATGATGCCTCACCTTATCAAAAAAGGAGAATTCCCGTAAGACTCCATGTTTTCCAACTGAAGCAAAGGACTGATCTTTGGTACACGAATACTTCATTTTTTTCTTAAGAAAAAGAAAAGAAAATGTCTTTAAATTCATTGTCAATTGTATATTTCCCACAATACGGTGCCAATCGGAGCAGATCAAGCACAGGTTGTACATTTGTTTTGGAACTTTATGCTTGTACTTTTGAGTTTAGTTATTAACACGTTACTACTATCCATATCACAGAAAAACAAGAGAAGTGCTACTGGGATGAGATCTGATAGTAACAAAACACTAAGCAGATGCAAGAATTTATGCAAAAATACTGCATCAAAAATGTGTTTCTTTTTGAGAGGCTACAATTAATCTGGTCAATTAATCAATTTGTTGATAGAGAGAAAATTAATTGTGATGAATTGAATGATCATTCAGTACAAAAGTGCAGTCAGGGCTTTATAACTGTTGCTTTAGAGACAATATTTTTTTTGAGATCCTACTTTCATTGGCCCATTGCCTGAGACAGTCAATCTTAACAAGAGAGTTCACTCTGCGGTACCTTGAGTAGTGGAGACATGTGCTGCAGTAGTATGGGTCTGGGCCTCTTTTTGTTCTGTTTGGTTATCGTGTCCTCTTCCTCCGGCCTTTTCAGCTGCTCTTTCCCTCCTGTCAGCGAGCTCCCTGTGAACTACAGGAGGGAAAAAACACACAGGATGTTTGATAAAGGTTGGATTACACTTCACAGGGCTCATCTGTGATGCTTTGTCACTGTACTTTCAATTACTCTTGTGTACAACCGTGACTATTTACCGATAATATTATCAGCTTGTCCTGGTCACTACACTCACAGAGAATTGTTTCTGTGGCAACACGTAACTTTTTTTTTTTTATCTCTGTCTATTGCTTGACTGACCAGTGATCTCTTGGCATCAGGCAAAAACTGCCCAAACTCAGCGAGCAGGTCCTCTTGTCCCTTGAAGAGACTGGCGACCTTAGAAAACACCTCATCCTCCGTCATCCCGCTGCTGCCTCGGCTGCCGCGGCTCTCCTTCACCTCCAGCTGCTCTTTCTGAGGGGTGACGAGGAGAGATTTGTGTTTGGAAAAACTGCTGAGGAATCAAACTCAATTAAAAAAACAACAGAGAAGAGACACAATTCTCTGGCCTGGCTGCACACGGCCAATACTCTTAAATCAGAGGACACAAACACAGACTGACCCGTAAAGAGCAGACCGATGATGAGATTTGATACCAGACAAAACCCCTCAACTGTTAAGATTCGATTTACTCCTTTAATTCTCATTTTAAAACGTTATAATACAATTTAGGAGGTATTCTTGCTAGAACACCAGTACTGTTACACGTCTGCTTTGCTAAAATCTCAGTAACAATAAGTCAAAACCTTTTAGATGAAAAAAAAATGACTACCAGTAACCAACATATCACGTAGCAGCAATTTGCAACTAGAAATCAGTACCTGATATGTGTGAAGAATCTCTAAGAAGGCTCTGTAGATCTCTGGGTGGTCCAGAAAACGGTTTTTGATCTTGTTTACGTAGCTGATGGCACTGTCGAACTCTACGGGGCTCGTCTCCGAGGCGGGCGGGGACACGGACGAGGTGGTGGCCTGATTCTGGCTCTCTCTGTTCGCCAGGGGGAGGGAAAGTCTGCTGGGAGGCTCTGGAGGTCCGACTGCAGCCGAGGAGGACAGGGACTCTGCTGAGGCCGCCTTGACTTCACTGGATTGGGCAGGTCCGCCTTCGACGCTGGCGGCAGAGGCACTACCTGAGGTGGTGGTCACTGCGGAGGTGGTGACACTCTTCCCCTGCTGGCTGGGGGAAACCTGGACAGATGACGAATATAAGCAGGTTTAAGCTTATTTAAAGCAAACCGTGCACACGTTTCTGTTGAGAATATTTGCCAGTGATCGGAAATAAGTCATTTTTAACAAACACTTGCTAGAGACATTTTAAATAAAGCTGCATTGCCTTGAACGCTTGTTAAATGACACCAGATGGCATTTTAATAGATGCGATGTTATGTCAATAAATCTGAAAAATGTCCACTGTGTTATTCATAGGTGTGTTCTGATTAACTGGTTCATATCAGAAAATAAACAGAAGAGTGAGAGACACTGCTGTTCAATTTAAGAACATAATCATCAGCAGAACATTCTTAAAGACTCATCCCATCCTGCTAATCATCTGTTTCATCCGTTACCCTCTGGATATCGTTACGGATCCTTCAGAACTCACAACACAAGATTCATGAACAGTTTCTATCCCAAAGCTAAAACCATACTCAACTCTCACCTGGTTTTAATGGCATAAAGTGGCACTGAATGGTGAATGACTGCATGAATTCGATGGGTTGGATGAGATTATAATATTTATATGTATTGTGATTTATTGTTTTAAGACTATTTTTTTTACTGAGCCCATCACATGAGTTCATTGAATTTCGTTGTATCTCCTGTGCAATGACAATAAAATCTATTCTATATCCAAAACACATTTATTCATGTGCATGTGTGTGTAGTTTATATATGACACACACTTTTGCTAAAGTACCTCATTCATATTCCTCTCTCAATCCATCACCTTCCTGAACACAAAATCTCTTCGTTGACATTTTGTTCTTGACTTGTGCTTGAAATAAGAAAATATGGATGGTTTTGACAGGCAATTTGGTTATTGCCTGTCAAAACTCTTAACACTTTGAATCACGAGTAAAAAGATCAAACCACAAGTGGCCTCCTCACCTGTGTGGAGAACGGAGACTGGAGGAAAGCCACTCCATTCTTGGGGACTTCTATCCGATATCCCGGTGGTAGGAAGGCGTTGAAGCCTAAGACTAGGTCCGGGTGTCCGTGGAAGAGTTGAGACACCCGGTTTATCACCCCTGGTGTGTCAATGCTATTAAAGAGATCAGGCAGACAGAGACATTGTGATTAGCTTCCCGTCCCCTGTGCAGTGAGAGGAAAAGCAACTCCTAATAGAAAAAGGCCTTCCAGCTTAATGAGGAACACAGTTGAATGATTAATAATAAATTCTGTCACTCCACATTTGAATTTCAAGATGATACCAAGTGTTTGATAATCAGATTAGGGTGTCATCCGCGGTTTCTTACTTAATGATATAAGCCATAAAATACATGGCTAATCCCTGAGTGGTGATGTTTTGCAAACTAATCAAATTCCACCGTCACCATCTCAAGAGTGTGTATGAGGAATCAGCTCATTAAAAATGTATTACGCGACCTCTAACCGTTTACTCTCGAGGTACACGGTGACGAGTATCACTCTTTTCTGCGCATTTCCCCATTACACTTTTGTGTAAAGTATTTGCATAAATTGTCATAGATACCTCTGTGATTTGAACTCCTTCATGATGTCGAGAAACTTGTTGTATATGCCAGGATCGTTTGCAAAACGGATTTTGACTTGGTCCAGATATGACAAGGCATCTTCGACCTTAACACAGGAGACAAAAAAATGGTTATAATGCAGCGCAGAGCACAATCAGTCCCAGGTGAACTGATGGAGATAGATTATCGACAAACATCCTGTTGTGTTGTTAACGAAGGCACATTTTACAATGGGTGCTAATAGTGAAGCTTCAACTTTTGCTTTTCAACACTTCAGTAGCTAAGTTGTCAGTTTTTAATGCTCCACATATCTGGAACACGCTCCCTGAAAACTCCAAGTCTGCCACAACTCTCAGTTCTTTTAAGTCCAGATTGAAACCTCCTCTTTTAGTGCTGCCTTTTATCGAGTCAAACTATTTATCCCTTGTAGTGCAATGTGACTTTTAAATGTCAATAAATTTGTCTTCTTTTCTATTTGTACTTACTTTTACTTTCTTAATTTCTAAAACACTGTTTCAAATCGTATCCGTGCCTGTTTATATGATCATTTTTTAATGTTTTTTTACGAGAAGCACATGGAGCTGAAATGTGCTACATAAATAAAGCTGCCTTGCCTTGACTGAATTGTGTCCCATTCATAATTAACTACACAGGCAAACACTGAAAATTACTAACCTATTGCAGCATTTACATGCGTGGATTGATTTTAACCTGCATTTACACACACACCACAGATCATATCTGATGTCTTCATTGTCCAAACTGAAGTGCTCTATCAACAAATGCACTAGTTAGCTGTACAGACTGTACAAGTAAATAAATAAATAAACGTCGAGTACAACAAAAAAACACACGGAGTAGCTTTTGTTCAGTGGAGCACAGCTCTCTTCGTTTACAACAAACCGAGCTAGCTTGAGTTTAACCACAGAAACATATGTGTTCACACAAAGCTTTGTCACAAATATCTGAACAGGGCTGTCGCAGCTAGCGTTAGCAGCAGATAATAAGTCCAGCAACACTTACAACACATCTAACCTTCCGCACACACACACACACACACATTTAGACAATAGTCACAGCTGGTTACTAGCCAGCAGTGTCGTGTTGGCACAAGCAGGACAGTGAAATCCAAACACTGCGATAACAAAGAAATATGTAATGAAGCCGCTAATAGAGAGAAATAGCCGCTCTTGGCTGGCCTGGCTGTCGTCCTCCACTTTGTTCAAGGGAGGAAAACAACGAACGAGGAACTTCCCACAAACCAGGTCTGAGTTCAGGTCGTCGCTTGTTATTGACACCGTGAATAAGGGGGAGAGAGAAAAAAACTACGGGGCTAACTGTGTCAGTCCTCCCGTGTTAATAAAGCGGCTGAAACGTCAATGTTCGGAGCTGTTGAGCAATGAATTACTTTTAATAGGCCAGCGAGCTAACTAAGGCTAGCCAGCCGAGCTCTCACTACTCCCCGACGGCTGAAGTGCAGAGACAGAAAAAAAACCCTCCAGATGCAACAAAATGGTTCTGACTCTGAGGGACTTTTCCCCCCTTTCTCTCTCTTTCTCTCTCTTTCTCTCTCTTCCCCCCTTCTCGGTTCGTCGTTGTTCTCCTTACCTTCAGCTTCTGGAAGTGCTGCTGCTGCACTTGCTTTTGGGTTATAACGTAAGGCTTGTCTTGGATTTGGTTTATTTGCTTCGCGGTGCTGTGAGCCTGAATCTTCGCCATTATTATTATTATTATGATGATCCCCCGGCGACGGGAGGCTCGAGAGCCGGCGCAACTCTTGCGGAGGGAGGAGAAGCTTCGGCGTGGACCTCCGGTTGTTGGCTAGCCGACAAACCTTCCTCTCGGTCGGGAAGCCAGCCTGCCAGCAAGCAACCCTACTTTGCCTGGCTGGACAGTCTCAGCACACACACACACACATACACACACACACATACACACACACACACAGCGCTAAAAAAAAAAAAAAAAAAAAAAAAAAAAAGGACGGAAAAGCCAGCGGAGTGGAAGGCTGGTGACAGACAAGCTGCTACTCGCCGCGACTTTGATTAAAACATCAGCATCGACACGAACGAACGAGACGAGGCGAGAAAAAAGAAGCGTCGGCGGAAAGAAGAAGCTAAACGGACAATGGTCGCCCCTTTATCGTATTTAAAATAACTATCGACTGTCTCTTTAAATTCGGCGGCAGCGGTCTTGTCTTGGCGTCCGGAAGCCAGAGTAGGAGTGAAAAATTGAAAAAAAGAAAAAAAAAAAAGAGAAGAGTGAAAAATTGTAGTGCGCAGCCGCAGCGAGGGGAGGAGCCGAGTTCATAAGAATCAGATGGCTCCACTCCCCCTTCACTGCTACAAAGGAACAATGTTACTCCATGCAAAGCGATAGCTGAACACTGCACAAGATCAGCGATGACAGCGAGGCGGATATACACATATGAACACCGCGCAGCGCCTTATTCTGAGTTGTTACCCTGTTAAAACGCTGCATTCTGTCATTTCTATTCTACTGTTACGTAGCATCTATTGCAAGTACTGCCCGGGATATGGGATTCCTCTTCTTGTTGCTCCTCTTCCATTTTTCCCCCTTTTCGATGGTTTAAGAAGGACAGACTAGAGGATATAAAAGCTCCCCCCTCAGTTAATTTAGGGCTCGACTTTTCATTGCGATTTTGAGTTCATATCAAAAGGAAAACAACAGATATTGCATTTACATATTTATTGGTTACAGACTTTTTCCCCCCCCCACACACATAGAAAGACATCAAAAAAGGAAAATTATTTAAAATAATGAAAGAGAACAGGCTGGTGTGATCATAATCTCTACATCTTTACAACATGTTTGTGAATTTCAGGGAGTTTTACCAACACACAATGCTAAAAGTGATCTCCTATAACACTATAAGTTAGGGATATTGTGTGAGACTCAGTGGATTTCATACATTTTTAGTATTAATCTAATGAAAATGGTGTTACTTCTCCTTCATTATTACTAATATCAAAGGAAACTTTTACTTTTTTCATTTAAATTCATACCAAATAGGAAAATCACTCATGTAAATAACATTAACTTATTGTGAGTAATGTAGTTTCTTTAATGTTAAGTTGTTCCTCAGGAGGCTTTGGCAGCTATTTTCCATCGTTGTAGCCACTCGTGAAAAGTGAGTCCTCCTTTACGCACGTCAGGCAGGACATGCTGCGCTGGCCGATCCCACCTACAAGTATGAAACCACACAAAACAGAAACCATTAACCTATAATACAGCCCTTGAACTGCTGACTGTTTCTAAACATGGACGACTTCTTTTTATATTTATAGCTTCAAATATGTATGGACTGAAAGCAGCAGAGATTTAAGACCGATGACTACATGGACACTAGAGGACAACTATCTGGGTGTTCTTTGAATGTGACTTCTGTCATTTAAGATAATATTCATTTAGCATAGAGTGACGTAAAATGTTTGATATCAATATCACAATATTAAGAGTGTTTACACTACCGTTCAAAAGTTTGGGGTCACTTAGAGATTTCCTTATTTCTGAAAGAAAAGCACTATTTTTTCAATGAAGATAACTTTAAACTAATCAGAAATACACTCTATACATTGCTAATGGGGTAAATTACTATTCTAGCTGCAAATGTCTGGTTTTTGGTGCAATATATGTGTATAGAGGCCCATTTCCAGCAACTATCATTCTAATGGTACAATGCGTTTACTCATTGCGTCAGAAGGATAATGGATTAGAAAACCCATGTGTAATCATGTTAGCACAGCTAAAAACAGTTTAGCTGCTTCGAGAAGCTAGAAAACCGACTTCCTTTGACAAAAGCAAAGTTTTACAACTCACGGTGGTAAATAAAAGTGTGACTTTTCATGGAAAGCACTAAATTGTCTGGGTGACCCCAAACTTGTAAATGGTAGTGTAGATCAAATAAATAATAAATAAATGATTGAACTGATGGTTCAGTGAAGTGCAGATTCACCCAACAACAGAATTTAGTATGTTCATATCAACACAATACGATTACATTAAAGAGAATCACATGTTAGAGGCATAGTGACACCATGAGGCATCTCTCATCACATTACAGCACAAAACAATGGATTTTCTTTATTAAAAAAACTAGATAGGTCCTTTTCTTTATAAACCTTTCTCACCAGTAAGAGATGGTAGTTTTGGCTTGGTCCGCATAGGAAAGGCCCTGTGCACAACGTTGGATGACGCCTCTGACTCTTGGTACGAGAGACTTAAAGAGCTTCTGATCCTCTTCGACGACTCTGGACAGCAGCGCTAAGAGGCACAACACGGTCAAAAATCGGTTGCAATCCACCGAACATTCCTGTATTTGCTCATGTAATGAAAATTCATCCTGTGCAGTAGATACATATAACAGCCTTGTACCGTTTGAACACCAGTCCTTGTTGCAGACAAAAGCTTCACTCGTGCCGATTACCTTTTTGATCAGATGCAGGCAGCAGCTCTGCTTCTTTCTGTGTTTTCTGCAGAGTCGCAGAGTGGAGCTGCAGTAACTGATGAAGAAAACGCAACTCAAGCTGTTGGTTTCGCGCCTGGCCACATAACTCCTCTGGAGCCTGGGGGGTTAAGAAGGAGAGAAATGTTTATTTTGTCAGATTCAAAGGGCAATGGAAAAGAAATTCTATGAAATAAAACAGCTTAATTTAGCAAAATTTACACAGTGAATGTTTGTGAAACTAGCAGATTAAACCGATATCACTAAAAAGGTCATTCATGGCTGTCTGTGTTGTGTCTCTGTGCAGTAAAATTGATTTTCATGGACATTATTTTTAATCGTCTCTGCTATTTAAAGTTCAAGCAACTGCAGTGACAGTCAGCTAGTTTAATCAACTTAAAAAAAGTTTATAAAGCCGAAAACTCTGGGGGCTTCCAGCAGAACATTTATCCTAATGCAGCAGTCTTTGTTCGAGAACACATGTGCACAGTGCTCCACAGTGAGGCTTAATGATGCATGGGAAATAAAATGCATAGTTGAAGCATTATTTGCAAAGCCATATTCTGAGATATAATAATAACACTGGAGCCAAAAGATACAAATTGCCAAGCTGCAAGTTCTTAAATGACAAGCTGATTCCAAAACTGGAAAAAGAAAAACTAAAAGAAACTGACAAGCGGTTTGTTTCTGTTGGTTTATTTGGTACTTGACAACTAACCGATGGACAAGCTGCTTGACTGACCAACGTCAGCATAACTGCACTTCATTTAAAAAGTCCAGACCATAGAAAACTAAGGTCTCTGAAGCAGTGTTGATGCATATAACAGAATAAATACGGACACTGACACAACTATTACTAAAGCAGATGCTTAAATTAGTAGTAAGAATTTGTATTTTGTTACCTTTGATTCATTTAGGTATTAAAGATATTCAAAAAGGAAAGAAATTCCAAACCTTTAAGATGCATTGTGTTTAAAATACATGACTGTAAAAGCAATAACTCTAAATTTAAATCATGAATAAGCTACACAGCCTACACAGTGTTGTGTTGGGTGAGAAGAAAGAAGGACCGATGGATGTATTTAGTGCAACACTCACCCTGTACAGTGGGAACGCCAGACTCTGACACATGCTGCTGAAGATCGGGGACTGCAAGCGATGGATGGACAACGACGACGCAGGGATTCTTTGCATTCTGAAACGACAGACATGCATGTTCTCTTTTAATTGAACATGATCATGAGTAGGATTAAACAATGCTGTTCTTGTGCTGTACTCTTGTTGAGAAGATTGAGTCCACAACAGTTAGAGCCACAGATTTACCACAGTTTAAGGGACGTTGCCCTGTTACCGTCTGTCTCCTTCCCTCAATAATTTGTAATTCATCATGAACTGTAATGTAATATATAATATATAATATATATAATGTAATGAACTGTAAAATTCAACATCTAAGAGGCAAAAAGCAGGCAGTGTTTGTGGTACAACTCTTTATGACATATCAAATACAAATTCTGCTGGCTGTGAAGTTTGTACTGTAATATGAAGTGTTCAGTTTGACTTAAATTATGATTTTTCCCATTCCATTGTTCACACTAATCTTCGTGGAGATTACTTCTTTAAGTGTTCTTACCCTTCAATAGTCCTGTGATCCAGAGCAAAAAGCGAAACCATTCCCAACTGTCTGGCCTCCTTTGAAATGGAGTTCCTTAGACTTTTGGCGGCAGTGGTGACATCTTCAAACTGTGGCATCAGCTTGTCCTGGAGGAACCCTTGTAACTGAAGAACAGATAAACAGATTGTTCATACATTTCCTTCTGTTTCTTTTTTTTATTAAAAAATAAATAATTCTTTGACTAAAGCATGAAGCAGACCATATAAATAGCTTCTCTACTTCAGCATCATAGATTGCACAGTCGCACCTCTCTATGCAGACGGATCAGTTCTGTCTTGGCTGTGGAGTTCCCCTTAATCAGGCCTCTGATCTGGTCCTGTCTGAGCACCTAGAGTCACAACCGCAACAAAAGAAAAAAAATATGTTGCTGAAATATTGACAGCTCTGATTGACGTTGATAAAGGGTAGGCAAATCAAGTTGTTTATCTCAAAACCTTTAACAAGACATGTAGTTACGTTTTCTAAATCACACTTTCTAAATATAATTATACAGATATGTTTACAATCACTAGAAAATGCATCATTTATTATTTCTTCCTTCTCACCACTAGTTGTCTGAAGTCCAGAATACTCTGCCATTGGCTGCGGAGATTTCGGAGTGCCTCCTGTCGGCTCCTGGCATGCTGGTCGAGCTGGATACACTGGTCACGAATATGATCCCTCGCTGCAGCCTGCATCACACACTGTAGTTCCAGCTCCAGAACTGACCTGTCAGCAATACAGAACATGCAAGTAATAAAACCAAAATAAAAAGCAGAAAAGTTCAGTCTTATTTTGTCTTTTGGCAATTTTTGTATTGATGATTTTAGTTATCCAAGAAAGGAAGACAGAGGGAATAAGATTAAATTGAGTATTAAATATACATTACACCACATACAAATTGATTACAAGTTTAAAAAATACCTCCTCTAAAATGAATTATTCAGGTTTTGATGACTTTTCATGTCAGTAATAGACAATTCTGTGACCAAAGCCTTTTCACTACTACTGCATCAAGATTTTAAAAGGGTTGATCCCATTCCTAAATATACTTATTTAATGTATTTCTGCCAGAAATCCTGTGATTGACTGAACCTCAACAATGAACTCTGCAGTGAGTGGACTTACAGTGCCATGCTATCACTGTGGAGCTCATCTGCAAAACCAGACACCTCATGATCAGCCTCCTTCCTGCGGGCCTGCAGCTGATTCCGGAGCTGCTGGACTCTGGATCGAGTTTGAGCTAAGTCAACTAAGCTCTGCTCCACCTCCTGCCACGCAGCCTGGAAACACACATACATACAGTTTCTTAGATAAAAATGTCACTAATACACGTTCAGGAGTTGTTTTCATCAATTATAAACCATGCAATTACACAAGAGTATAATTAAATTATGAATTGTCTGTCAGCATCTGTGTCTATGTGAGTCCATGGGCACATATTTATGAGTAGCACCTGTAATAGTGTCTTAACGGGTGGCAACTCGTTATTCTCTTCTCCAGACATGTCGAGGAGGTGATTGCTTTCATAGCGGAACCTGCAATGAGAACGGCAGATACAATACTGTAACACAACCAGAGAAAATAAAATGCTGTTACTTTTTTCAGTAACAGATAATCTAACAAATTACTTTTTCTATTGTTACAACGCTGTTACCGTTACTCAGCAGCAGTTACACGTTACTGGCCTGCCATCCAGTTAAAAAGGACTGAATCAAGCAGCTGGCAACAGATCTGAGAGTCAGAGATGTGTAAAGGAGCGACTTACCAGAGAAAACGTATGGTTAAGTTGTGAGCTTGCTAGTTTACCTGCTACTTTATTCCTCATGCTAACACAAGCTACTGTGGCCGTAGCCAATGTCAAAACAACAAATTTTGTAGGAAAACTTCACGAGTGATGCATCTTCTCTTCTTTCACTCCCTGCAGTGTCTTACTCCAAGATGTGTTCATTTTTAAACTTGAAAAAAGTTGATAACTCTGGTAACCTTTATAGTGGAGTAACTCATTTACTTTTTGGGAGAAGTAACTAGTAGCTATAATTATTTTTCCAAAGTAACGTGCCAAACACTGAACACAACAAAGTTGGGTTTTAATATTCTTTAAGAAGACAAAGTGTTTGCTTACTGCAGAGCTGTCACATCCTGTGCCACATCCAGAGACGAGACTTTCTCCTCCAGTTCTTTCTGTTCTCTGGAAGCTAAATATTGCAGTGCTGAGAGGACATGGTTTGGAGGATAATCACCCAACAGATTCTGATGACATGACAAGTAACAACATGTTCAGTCAAAGGGAAAACAAAAAGACATACAGTACAGACAGACAGTACATAGGCAAGTACCAAAATATTTAGTGAAATTTAATGAAATGGCACCAACCTCCACAGCACTCAACCAGTAATGATATAATACAGTCCTCTGTTCACGGGTCATACTGTGGTGGACAAAAAAATAAAAAAAAAGGGAAAGAATGTTGACAATATTCCAAAAAACACATTGAGAATTGTGGCTCTATAATAAAAGATATCCACTGTACCCTACCGTATGACTTGAGAGTCTGCTGCGCTCAGTTCACTCTCTTGTAAAGACTGATAGAACCGGACCCTGTCGCGACACAGCTCTCTCACTTCACGCTGATGAAAGATAAAAGAAATGGGATGATTGGATTCTGTCCGCAGCTGTTGATTTACCATTTATTGCAAGGATCACATAACTCAGATTTGTGTGCGATAGAAAAATCTAATTAGTAGGTGTTTTCTATCAGCTATAGTGCTATAAACCATTCCAGTTTTTTATTGCCACTTCTAATCCTAGAGTGTAACTCAGTGTATGTTATTTTTATGAACCAGTGTCTCCTCCGAACACGATGTGTAACATTTTGTCAGTTGCTTTATTCACTTCTGTATTTTTTGGGCATTCGTGCTGAGATATGTGATGGTGGATAATAGGGACACACCGACACTCTATCTGATGGATCAAGCACACTCTAGATTCTACTCTACCACATTTAGCAGCTCTTACCAGGACCTGTGCCTCTGCTGCAGCTTTGGAGCCGAGGTTGTCGCCATCGCTGCTGCCGGAAGGCTGATTTTCAAACAGCACTTCCATCTCTGCTTTCCTGCAACGCACAATATGGCACTTTCAATTCTGAACGGTCATATTATTAGCATGTAAATGATCTCGCTCCATTTCCACCTTCCATTTTCTGCCTCACCTGGCCATCTGCTCCAGTGCCTGGCAGTGGCCACTGATCTCCTGTGTGTCATCAGAGAGCACCTTGCGATCCAAGATGCAGCGCTGCCTGAAGGCCTGAAGGAGCAGCTTTCTGTGCTGACTGCCCTCCACCGTGGCCCAGCTGCTGCTGATGGACTGCTCTGTTGGTTTAAAAAAAACAAACAAAGGAAACACTGATGTGGGAGGTGACTTAAATTATCGTCAATAATGGTAAACCCTGTGCGCTTTCATTTGCACTTCACATCAAAAACATCACAGACTGCGTTCTTCTAACCACACGACATCTCCAGACTCCGCCCCTCTCAAAAACTCATCAGCAGCTACAAATCATCCAGAACTCTGCTGCCCAGACCATCACCTGACCACACCATCCATGTTCTTATTCAACTCCCTGTCCTCACTTTCAAAGCCTCTTACCTCTCTGACCTCCTCCAGGAGGAGTACATCCCCTCTTTCCCCCTCTGCTGGACATCACCACCACCACGGGGGCTCTAGCTTTCAGCTGCTCAGCAGCCAATCTCTGGAACCCCCACCCCCCAACCCACACTGTTCAAACCAGCATACTCACTTTAATTGGACACTACTCACCGCACTTCCTGTTTGTGGTTTTGCTTAAGGGTAATTTTATTCTGTTTTTAAGGGTGATAATATCTTAATCTTGATATATTGTTTTAGTTGATGACATGCTTGGTAAACTGCCCATGGTCATTCTGAAAGCCTACAATTAAAATGTATTTATATT
The DNA here is from genome assembly GCA_030544235.1 of Lepturacanthus savala. NCBI lineage: Eukaryota > Metazoa > Chordata > Actinopteri > Scombriformes > Trichiuridae > Lepturacanthus > Lepturacanthus savala. The sequence goes on from CM060481.1 coordinate 19,232,801, forward strand.
ATTATGAATTCATTATTTTCATTAATTTATTTATATGCACCACAAAGAAAATCATTAAATCCCCACATTTTAAAAGGTGAAACTAACAAACATTTGGCTTCTTTTACTTGAGAAACCAGACATGATTATTCAGTTCAAAAAATAGTTGCCAATTATTCTGTCTATCCACTATCAATCTTTGCTGCAGCTCTTAAATGGACTCTAAAACGGACTGAATTTATATAACACTTTGATACAGAGTGCTTTAAGTTTACCTGTCATTCATACAGTCATCCATTCACACACAACACAAACTGCAATTTGCTGGCTTGACCATCTGGAGCAACTTGGGGTTAAGTGATTTGTGAAGGACACTTCAATACGTTGACAAGAAGCCAATGATCGAACTGCCAACTCTGCAATTAGGTAACAACCCCTGCTACCGACTGAGCCACAGCAGACCCAAGCACTGGCTCCTACACAATAGAAGGACTTTCCGCCTGCTGACCTCAGTGACAGTTAAAGGTCACCTATCGTAGAAAGAGAGAATTGAATTGCTTTCTGGATATACAGAGAAGATCTGTGTTACATAAATATAGTTCCATGTTTCGAAAAAAGATCAATCCCCACAGATCATATTCAGAAACTGTACCTTAAAACAAATCATCAGGACTTCTGTGAAGTTGTGAAGTCACAACATCACAGTTGTACACTTTCTTGAGTTCCAGAAAGAAGTTTAACCTTATAACCATAATATGCCTCAGTGGAATCTCCTTGCTACACAAATATAGTATAATATATATACCTTTAAAGGAGTGAACATCCACAAGCGGATACATTATTCTTCTCCAATTGAATATTCACATTCAAGCAAAGAAGGTGCATCAGTTGATATATGCATCACAATTAAATACTGCAAATACAGTCAGTAATGATGAACAATACCCTGCCCTCAGGATACTGTACTGATGTACTGACCTTGAGTGGCCAACTGCTCCTCTGTTCCGCTGATCTGAGCATCCAGGTGACTGATCTCATCTCTGAGCTGCTCTATCTTCCTCTGAAGCTCTCTCTGGTTTGCTGCCTCACTCTGGTGTTCAGTCTGCTTCAGCTGAGGATTCACAAGCACATCACATTACAGTGGGATTCTTTCACATGGTAATTCTAAACTAAAATGAAATAAGAGAAAGGAAAACAGATTGTAGCCTACCTCTTTGTCTTGTAGCACCTTGTACCTTAAAGTTAATGGCGTTAAGGTAAATACTAAACAAATACAAAAAAACAGCAGTTGTGGTGGATGAGAAAATTCAGTGTAGTTTGAGCAAATTGGTACATAAAGAATATCAAGGCAGATATTTTTAAATGGTTTAATGAATGCATTAAACCATTTGCAGAGACGTGGAAATGAAAAACAACATGCGACATTGTGGTCCCTGCAAGATTTGAACCAGGAACTATGTGAATGCCGGGGCCACGAAAACCCAGAGAAACAGAACTGAGATTGCATGTTGACCGGGACATTACATATACAAAGAAAACACTGCTTATACAGCAAATATACTGCCTTTTCCTGCTTGAGTTATCTCTGGTTCATATTCACAACAACTAAAGTACTAAAACACAAATCACGTTGCTGTGGCTACTTCAAGGACTTTAGGATCCTCACTCAGAGCCAGAAAGGATACCACTGAAGATTGCCACGCATGATCCTCACGTTCCTGGAAGAACAGAGATAGAGTGAAGAAGCTGACATTCTTTTTTTTGCTCATTTGTCAAATATTAGTCCAACACTGTGCAAGGAAACGCTGCAGTTTGTTTATGAGGCCACGCAGATACCAAAATGTTATATAACAAAGCAATTTAAAAAAACTAGAAATTTCTAGTTAGCATATACATCTTTGAAGAGGTATATTTTAATCCAACAATCCAGTGTAAACACTAACCTTTGTTGAAAAACGTGCTTTATGACATATTTCCATATTGACTTGCCTGTCCCGACGCACAGCCTGAAAAACAAAAGATAAGTTAACCATGCGAAGTCAGAGAACTCAGCTAGAATGGAAAGCAAAAAGGCAAAGTGAAACCGACGTTTTGAAATAGCTGTCATGTGGCAGGCTGTCCGGGGGGAGATTGAACTCTTCTGTCGCCCAACGTTTCAATTCCTGCACCAGATTTCTGTCCGCCATCCTGACGGAAGGTAAACAGCTAGCAACAGGCTAGCTAACTTATTAAAACGTTACACCTACTTTGCTTCTATGGTATTCTTACTGTGATGTAGAAGATCCGCCTTCACTCTTACTACACGTAGGGTTAACACCCTGATGACAACATTGTTTTTGAACTAAAGTTGAAACTTCAGTTTCCCGCCCGTTTACGCTACTTCCGGTGAGCATATCCGTTGTTCTTCTTCTTCGCTTCTTTTTCCGGCAGATACAATCAGTGTCTCTGAAGATTAATACGGCCACCTACCGGACCGGAGTATGCAGCAATTGTAATGAAAATCAAAAAATATATATAAAATAAAATAAAAAAAATAGATTTAAAAAAAATTTAAAATAAAATAGGAGAGAATAGTAAAAGTCTGCTCGACCCCATCATGTTATTTATTATTATTTTACTGGGTGGATGAATTTGGAAACTCATTTTACTTTTATTCAATAATTACTAATACTTTCAATTTCTAAATTACATTATTGTAATAAAGTAATTTAGAAATTACATAACAACAATACAAGTCTATGATTTTTTTTTTGTTTGCATGTACACACTATTCTGTTAATTAAAATAAATGAAGAACCAAAAGAGCAAACTGACCACAGAAGCTAAAAAGAAATAATAATATAATACAGGGATGTATTAACTCAAATGGTCATACAAAATATATAGTGATGAGCTTCAAAACTTTATACAATCATCCCTTTAAAAATCTGAAACTGCAACAAAATCCAGAATTATAAAACAAATCTAATAACAAGGGTGTTGCGAAACAAAATCCAAGAAGTTCATTGTAATAGTATTTCTAGTGGGTAAAAAAAAAAATAGACGGTCAGTTCCAACATTTTTTTATTTTACTACAAAGAATCAACCATGTAGTAGATGTCTAGATGCACAGCATTAGACTTACATACCACATTATTTCAGCCTACCGCTCTTCAGGATCTTTAAGGATCTTAGTAAACATAGAGTACATACTATAAAGGCCTTAGTAGGTGAGTATGTTTACTTTTAATAATGGCATTTTTTTTTTCTCTAAACAATCTAGAGATGTCATGACGGGCAACTCTTTCAATGTTTTATCATATTACAAGTGCATTAAATAAATTAGACCTGAGTTAAACAAAAACTAAAATGATCTCCCCAGATTCCACAGTAGTGAATATGGTGTTACAACATTTTTAAGTAAGGCTTATGATTTCTTGCTGTGAATACAAAAAATGAAAAACAAATGGAAACTATCCCACTCATGTACTTTTTAAAAGTAAAAAAAAAAACATTCATAATGAGAGCACACAAATCAAAAAGAACCCCCCGCACACAAAAAAAAGTTGCTTAGTAGTTGTTGCTGCCATTTTCTCTGTGAAAAAATGAACATCTTAGATTGTATTTTCTGTCCATAGCACCATGTTGATGAGCTGTCCAGTGATAACACTCATCAGTTTTTATTTCATTTTTTCTTTTTTTGAAAGTCACCGTATCCTGGTAAAGAGATTTAGAACTGATACAGATTCCTGAAACAAAAAGATAAAGTCATTTGATTAATATTTTGCAGTCATGAGGGGGTCTGTATTCGCTGGGTGCTCAGTGTGTCCTCACCTTTGTTGATCTTGTTTTACTGAACACATTCCAGAAGCGTAGCGTCTCGTCTCCAGCTCCCGTCACTATTGCCTCACCATCCGGAGACATGGCCTAAAATTTAAAGAAAAAGGTCAAATATAAAGCTGCCAGATACATTAACGTGAAGACCACCACAAAAATGCACATAGACTGACCAGGTAGAGCACTCTGTAGGAGTGTCCTGTGAGTTTGGCCACTTGAGTGAGCGCCGGATATTTCCACACCAAGATCTGGTTCTGAGAGTAGCCATGGGTGCTCACCTGGAAACAGAGTCAGTGTTAGAGTTCAAACTGTGCTGTGTTCAATAAGCTGGTATTACTGCAAATAAACAAGACCATCACTACTGGGACAACTCTACTGGCCTGAAGACACTGCAGTAATCTGGGAAATTTATGTTATGTTTTTATGTTCAGAAACACTGGCAGCAAACGCTGACATGTACAATACTCACCTGTAGCACAGAGCTGAAATTCCTCCAATAGTATTTAAATATTGTACATTTTCATGTTTATTTGTTTCGTGAGTGAATGTAGGTGTAGGATTAGGATTAGCATTAGTGTTTTTTTTTGTTTTTTTACAAAAAAAAACCTTTTTATAGGCATTGAACTTTATTCTCAATTCTAAATATCTTCTATCTTTATAAATTTAGAAGCATCAGAACTGGAACCTGGAAGCAATGGAATGGATTCCTGTCACTTTATCCCCCCAACCACGATTAATCAATATATTTCTGTTATTCCAAATAATGACATACTCAACTCTTTTCCTGTTCTAAATGTATCATATTTCATCCTGTGCACATTTTTTAGGGAGGTTTTCCTTGTACGACCTGTGGGTCTAATGCTGCCTTCACGTGGTATGGGAAACATGATCTTTTCCACTTGTGAAGTGGAAATAATGAGTGCTTTTGTTGCCATAGTAGGGTGAAACATGGCAGACCCAGAATTCATCCTGACTTTGCTCAGGTAAAACCATTTCAGACTTGCCGTTTCATCGTCTACAGCAAGAAAAGAATGCATGTAACTGCAAACAATAAAGGATTTTTTTAAAATGAGAATAAGTGTAAAGGACGATGTTATTAAATTCATGTATGCCACAGCATTATGTAGTCTACACAGTAAGCAACTAAAAGCAGCAGACAATGTTTCATAGAATGCAACGCTTACCATTTATGACACCTTTTCTGCTCTCCACCATGTTAAAAGGTCAAAGTTTATCTCACTTTGTCAGCTCGTGTACCATAAAAATCTTCCAGCTTTCCAGTGGAAATTACAAAGCACTCGCGTCGTAATTTCCTGTGCAATGTTGATGGGTCAGTTTTTGGTATTTACGATAATTACCATACCACTTGAAGGCAGGATAATTACAGGAGATGTGTTCCTGTTGTACAAACTGTAAAGCACACTCTGTGATTTTGGGCTTCACTGACTCGACCAACTTTGTGTGCATCTGGATCCACCTACCAGCTCATTGGCATGCTTGGACCAGGCCAGGTTGCAGACCTGGGAGCCGGTGTCCATACACTGCAGTGGCTGTGACGTCAGCGTGTTCCAGAAGCGAATGCAGCGGTCGGCGGTGCCGCCCCCGGAGGCCAGCAGGCCGTGCTGATGGGGGGACCAGGCGATGGCCTTCACCGCAGCCAGGTGATCCATGTACGTTTGCACTGGGCTCAGTGAGGAGTGGTTCCACACCAGCAGCTGAGAGGACAAATAAAACGCACGACGATTAACACCAGTGTTGGGAGTAACGCGTCACAAAAGTAATAAATTACTGTAATACATTGATTTTTGCTGTAATGCATGTGAAACAGAAGATGGAGCAATTCTAGCACATTCTCCAGAGGGGCACACGCTCATTACTTTACAATTGCCAAACAGGGATTTGAAGAACAGCATAGTCAAATGCACTTTGTATGCTACACCTAAAGAACTGGTCAGTAGCAGCAGTAATTTAACATTTACAGAGGTGCCACAGTAACATGAAGGTAACAAAGAAGCAATCGGAGCATGAGAGCGGCGATAAAACCACAAAAACAGGCAAAATTAACGTTTTCCTGCTTTGAGATTCTTCAGCATCAAAACTACTTTCAACAGTGGCAGCAGCAATAATGACAAAGGTGAGCTATATTTAGATCGCCAAATCTATATTTCCAGTTATTTCTTATGAGAGTAGCTTAAAAGTAATGCAATAGTTGTGTAATGTCTTACATTTTAAATACAGTAATATTGTAACAAATTACTTTGAAATGACAGTAACAAGTAATAAATAACACATTACAGTTTTCAACTAACTTGCCTGACACCGATCAACACTTTAGTAAACGTGCAAAAAAACAGAGGCAGGTTGAATAAGAAGGACTCTACCTTGTTGTCGTTGCCACCAGAGGCCAGCAGCTGATGGTCAGTGCTCCACTTCAAGCCGCACACTTCCTGCCTGTGTCCCTGTAGCCGTCTCTCTGACTGGAGCGGTGGAGTCCGTACGTCTCTCTGAAGAATCATACGGTCGCGGCTTCCTGAAGACAACTGGTCCGCATTCCAGGCTAATGCTCCTGTGGACGGAGGAAATCAAAGCTTTAATTCAAGGGCCGTCACTTGACGCCATTATTTTTCTGTAAGGAGAATGTCGAGCACCAAGCAAGCGGCCTCACCAACTCTGGCTGTGTGTCCTTCCAGAGCAAAGAGTTTCTTCCCAGCGCCGGCGTCCCATATCTGAACGTAGCCTTTGTGGGTCCCCACTGCCACCAGGTTGCCCTAAAGACACAAAGAAGCCTCTTACTAATGGAACTCAAAGCAAAAATCCACCTCGACGGTTTCCAGAATGCAGAACTCTTACCCTTTCAGACCAGCCAACTGATGTGACAGAGTCTCCCTCCACTGATAAATCACACAGCCGTGTTACCTGAAGAAAAGACCGTTCAGTAAGTGATTCAGTGGAGCAGCAGTAGCAATGAAAAATGTCAAGAAACTATCAATATTTGTACAAATAGACGTTTCTATTCAAAAGTTTGGGGTCACCCAGTCAATTTAGTGTTTTTCATAAAAAGTCCCTTTTTACCACCATGAGTTGCAAAATGAATAGAACATTTTATTACATGAGCCTTCTGATGCAATGAAAAAACACATTATACCATTAGAACACTGGAGTGATAGTTGGAAATGGGCCTTTATACACCTATGTAGATATTGCACCAAAAAACAGACATTTAGAGAGAGAATAGTCATTTACCACATTATCAATGTATAGAGTGTATTTCTGAAAAGTTTTCAAGTTATCTTCATTGAAAAAAACAGTGATTTTCTTTCAAAACAAAGGACAATTCGAAGTGACCCCAAACTTTTGACCAGTAGTGTACATATGCAACACATTGTATAATTCATGTTCAAAAAATAGTTGTACAGGCACTGCAGTACCTGGCTGGTGCAGGCGCTCCACAGGTAAACACACGTGCCCAGACCAACGCTGAGCACGTTGAGAGACGACCAGTCCACCAAGTTAAGGTAAAAATCGTCCTGAAGCTCCGGAGCATCCAAGACTTTAAAGGGGATCTTGGAGATCTTGCGGGTCGGTTTTCTTGGTGAACGCAACAACTTCTGGCTGCAACAGGAAAGACCGGACATTAGAACTCCCAGTCAGATGCAAAAATATATACATCCAACTTGCTTTGCCATCAACAAGGGATTTAAAAACAAAATGTTCTACCTTTTGTTGCTGACCGGTGACAAAGAGTAGGGGGAGATGTTGGTGCCGTCATCCGGTGATGACCTTTTGGTATTTGGCGAATACTGCAAGGAGCACATAGGAATCTGGGAGCATATTGCATCTGATCTCATTTATCAATGAGTTTATAATTCAATATAAAGCAGGAGATAAATATTCATACAGTGAAGAGACTCCTCTTCTCAGGGGTTGAAGGCTGTAGCCGTCTGTCCTCTGTCTGTGGGTCCTGGATCTTTTCTATTCCTGCTCCCAGCAGCTCATTCTTCAGTAAGGCAGAGTAGGCCAGCCCATCTGCTACATGTACAAAATAAGATGGCTGGGTTTTACTAGACATGTAGCAAAATCAAGTACAATACTAGTCCTCAGTGCACAAGAAACTTATTTTATATTTTTTAGAAAAAGCTAAAAAAGTTATTTACCTTTGATATTATCAGAAGAAGCATCTTTTGTTTTTCTGTTTTGACATGGTGACTTCTCGTTTTCCTATTTAAAAGTCAGAAAGATACTAACTTCACCCACACACGTGTAACAATTAAAATGCTCATACAAACAGTATATGTAACAACACATTTTTTTTCTCTCACAAAAGCACAAACATGCTCCACAGCAAGTTCACCCGCAACATGTTCGTACATTGATCCTGTGGAAGTTGATGTTCCAGTTGGCCCCCGCTCGGGTCGGAATGAATCTGTCTCCAAGTTTACGGGGTGAGGTTAACGGGGAGCCACTGGGTGTCCGACAATGCAGAGCCTGTGTCATTTTCTGCAAAACCAATAAATGTAGGATATTAACTTTAAGCATCAATACATTGTCATTGTAATAATTATAAATTAAATGTTAAACAGGTCATTAACTTGAGTAAGTAACAGTGGAAAGAAGAAAATGAGGAAAAAAAACAACTCACAACAGGGGTCAAGTTGTCATTTTGAATGTTGATTTGGCGGAGAAGGCGATGTTCATATTCTGGATCCATTAGGAGGTGTAATCCTGATCCCACAGCCACAGGCTGCAAGGATGGAGACCTGATCAATAAAAAATATATAAATTAAATAAATAAAAACTTGCATGCTAATGTGGATTATAAAAACAAGCAAAAGACTATGCAGCATCCTGACAATGCTGAGCGTTAAACCAGAATGTTTAGTATCAATGGGTTTGTTATTAAGATAACATAAAACTTTATTGATCTAACACTAGGGAAATTCACTTGTTACAGCAGCATAAGAAATACATAGTAAGTATGAAATAAAGATTATATAGATAGAAATATAGATTCGAAAAAAAAACAAGCATATTCACATTATATGGAGAAATAGCATATAGTATAAGCTATGTTGCACCATAATACTTGCACAGTTTGTCATGGATGAGATAATGACGGGGGTTAACTTAACTATTTACAAATAAATACAACAAGCCAGGTCAGTGATTTTAATACTCAGTTTACATTTTTTTTAAATATAATTTAATGGTATGTTACAGGATATATCAAAACACATAATAAACTCAGCTCTATTCATCCATCATTCCACCATTCACCTGACGATCCTGGTGATATATATTCCACAGATCATAATAGCATGACATCTTAAACTTGAGAGATGATGTAAACATCAAGCTAACATACTGATTGGCAGAGACAAACTAAGCTAATTAAACTGTGGAAGTTTTCATCCTGTACTGTTCAGCAACAGACACTTTTTAAGAGCGTCGCTAATTAATAAAAGTCTTTAAACCGGCTTCTTTAACGCCATGTTTGTGTTAGAAGAATGTAAAACTGGCGTTAGCCTCTTGAGCTAACCTAGCGGCTAAGCTACTGATCTCTGGTGTAAACAGTTCACCGACAGCAGCCTGTCGGTCAGCGGACACCGGGGACCGAACACCGGGCAGCGGGAACAACACGTACCGGAGCCCGCAGACGAATCCAGGAGGTAAAAGGTGAAGTTAGCCACTCTCTGAGGTGTTTAGGTGATTCAGTTTAGCTGCTGGGTGAAAATTACAATGCATTGTGGGATCTTTTGTCACGTGCCTTGACGTCACGTTCTTCGTGATCAAAACACGGAAACGCAACGTTTTGTTTTCTTTGTGACCATAAGAACTTTCATTAATGAAAGAAAAAAAGAATAAATGACAAAAATAATACAAATCACATAAATTAAAAACTTATCTGAAGCAACTAAATATAAACTGATATTTAAAACAATACGATTAATTTCAGTCTTCTTATTCGTACTCATTTTTTTCTATTGTTAATTATAACTACAATAATGCAATGCAACACGTTGTTTAACACATTTCTTTATTCTATATCTTTACCTATAGTATTTTCATTGCTTTGAAAAGTAAACGTATATTACCCAAGCCAGTGAAGCCTCTTTGAATGGAAGGGAACCTGTATAGCTCCTTGTCATGTCTTAGTTTCAAATATAGATGGCGTGCTAAGCTAGTTCACTATACAAGAGCCCTTCAATCACTGATGGGAGTGCATGTTGTGTAGCCTGTACTGTCCACAGGAGAAGTGATTAATTAATTGCTTTGATAAGCAGCAATAAACACTAAATGGGTTTGATGCATGAAATGTCACTTTACTGTGTTCGAGGACTAAATAAACAAGAAAATATTCACATTTGAGAGGGTGAAATTGGAGAATTTAGAAAAAGTTTTCTTCAGTAATGACTCAGAGGGATTAATAGTTGACAACTAATGGTTGCATCTCTACATGGGTGTTTCTAATAACATTAAGGGTGTGTCACAGTCAGCTGGGGCAGTATGACAGTGTCCAGAAGCCCAAAACTGAAGCAACTAAATAGAAGTCAGCTATCACTGATCAGAGTGGAAGTTACTTCCTTATCCTATTACTCAATTAAATCTTCATAGCTTTAAAAAAAAAAGCTCAAAAGTCATTATGTAAATATCAACTTTAATTGATGCAGCTGTCTTTTTGTTTTCGGTGTGGATGCTTTATGAGAAATGTAATTATGTATTTTATGTGCATTTCCATTGTATTATGTTCTAAATTCATGTCAGGCATGCTGTGCCTGCTGTCATTCTGTTTAATTTCTATATTGTATTTGTTATATTGAAATATGATAGACTCCAGGAAGAATAGCTGATGCTTTGCAAAAGATAATTGGGATCTGAATAAAACAAACTGATTGTATTATTTACTCTTGTAAATACAATGACACGGTGGAGCAGGGGTTAGCGCTGCTGCCTCACAGCAAGAAGGTCGCAGGTTCAAGACCTCCTTGGTCCTGGGTCTGGGACCTTTCTGTGTGGAGTTGGCATCTTCTCCCCGTGTCTGTGTGGGTTTTCACCGGGTACTCCGGCTTCCTCCCACAGTCCAAAAACATGCTGAGGTTAATTCGAGACTCTAAATTGCCCATAGGGTGTGAGTGAATGGTGTGTGTGCCCCACGATTGGCTGGCGACCATCTGGGGTGTATCCCTGCCTCTCGCCGTAATGCGCTGGGATTGGCTCCAGCAGACCCCTGCGACCCTAATGAGGAATAAGCAGGTATAGAAAATGACTGACTGAACATAGTGGGTGCAATACAAATACCCTTGTTCATTGTGAAATCTAAAGAGAGAGAGAATTTATAATTTGGGGAAAAATGCAAGAAAGTCAGGGCGATCAATAATAAGGCACATTTGATACTTCTTGTATGTTATGTTTTCATTCATGCAACATATTTTACATGCATGTGATAAAAGAAAAGTGTAACTAGTCATATATTTACTCCCGTTGACGGATTAACGAACCAGCCTGTCTCAATAGTCTGAGCTTTTATCTACCAGATCCTGTAATGAATTTGACATATTTCATAAATTAAGACAAGCAGTGAGTGCCTCCATCTCAGGTCCAGGATGTGTGTGTGTGTGTGTGTGTGTCCCTGTGTGCTCTTAAATTCAATTCAAGTAGCATGGCACAATTCCATCCTATCAACCAGAAAAACACAGAGGAAGCCTCCCCCTGCTGCCTTGATATTCTGCCAAAAGGCTTTTTTAGAAAAAAAAAGTTCTAATTGCATGGCCTCAGATCTTCTACGAATTGCAAACACATCTCTTCTCTCAAGTTTCTCCCCACATCCCCTGAAAACTGCAGACATCAAGTGCCTCTTAAAAAAGAACAACCCAGACAACTCACTAATGAGCCATTATAGGCCCATATCGACCCTGCCATTGAAAAAGCTGTTTTTCAACAGCTTGCTGCCTCTAACCAAGTGTGTCCCAATCAGGATTTTGACCACACTGCAGCAGTGAGACTGCCTTTGTTAAAGTCTCCAGCGACATCCACTAAAACACAGACACTGGCAGAAGATCAGTCTTAGTGTTATTGGACCACTCGGCTCATCTGGGACTGGGTCTGCTTTTATCTCCAGACTCACAACTAAGCAGCTCTCAGTTTTTATGTTTCACATCTGGAACAAACTCTCAAATGTTTTAAGGCTGAAGACTTTTGTGTTTGGTTTTATTCAGTCAAATGATTATCACTTACACTGCACTGTAACATTTACTCTCCTGTTTTATCCGCCTTATCTTTTTCATTGTTATTCTCTAGTAAATTCAATATTTTGGGGTTGTGGACTTTTGCTCAAGACAAAAAAAAAAGCATTTGAGGATTTTTGATTTCTGACATTTTATGGCCCGAATGACTAATCTCATTAAAATAAGAGACAGATTAATCAGTAACAAAAATAATTATTGGTTGCATTAGTTCTAAATTCAGGACATTGATATAAATGGCAGGTTTAAAAATAACAAATATTAAACCAATATGATGTGATCTCCAAGGGAGAAATTCTCCATCCACTCTGTTAGAACATATCGTTCAGTGCAGAACATCTTTCCTGCAGCTTTCAGTGAAATAGTCCAAGCTCAGGGTCCTTCCAGTAAGGTGGACACTCCTGAATGTTTTTGAGATCAAATCCCACTAAATCTGGAAAAAAAAATGATGAAATTTTGGCTTGTGATGAAATATTTGATAATCTAATTAGGCGTGAAGCCCAGTTTTGGTTTATGACATTTCGGAGATATTTTTAGATCCGAGGGCTTGCATGCCCCCCTCCTGCTCTAGATTAGACTATAATAAGATTACACATTCATACGCTGTGTGTGTGTGTGTGTGTATGTGCGCGCTTGAATGTGCCCGTTTTCAGTTTTATGAAAAAACATAGTTGATATGTGTTCTTCTGTCACTTCCCTATTCTTTATAATAACGTAATGCACTGCTAATGACCGCCAAGCTATAACAAAAGACTGAGCACTGTGTCTTTAATGCTGGCAAGTGTAGTGATAATAATGACACACTGAGTGTACAGAGGGCCCCTATGAACTTCACTGTGTGTTTTCTGGTGAGTGAGCCTATAGAAATTTACCACATCAGACACACAACATAGTTTTACAAGCGTGAAGGAAGGAACTTCCCCCCCATCTCTCTCTCTCTCTCTCTCTCTCTCTCTCAGACACACCCACACAACGCTGGCGCCAACAAGTAAATCCCCCTCTCACCCCCTCCTGCCCCCTTAACTGACCTCTAATTATGTCATGCGAAAAAGCTGTGTCCCATTGAAAAGCTCTCTTAATCAAACCCAATTAATTCCGCTATTTTCCCTTATTATCCTTTGCAAGGAACGCGTCTTTCCAATAAGACTGTTAACTCCAGCCATGGCCCTTTCAGATCTACCAGGGTGCAGGAGCGAAATAATAGAGTGCACAATTAATCAATTAGTCATTAGGGACTCAATTGTTCTTAATGAACACACTAACTGTGTACTGTTGTAGAGGTGAGTTAGAGCTTCCTCAAAATCACTCTGTTCCTGTTGGTGATTTAGTCAGCAAACTTTAACTTATGCAGTCTGCGTTTCTACAACATTTACAGTTAGATTAACATGGAAATGCAAGAATGACCACCTTTATAATCTCTATAAGAACTTGTATGCTTTCAAGCCACTGAATGAATACATTACAATAAGCTGTGTTATTAGCGTTTTATGACTTAACTTTTTAAGCATAGGCCTAATAAATAGATACTCCATTGAATATACTGGATATATATTTTTGAGTGAAAATTTGTCAATGGACCTTGTGTATAGAATATTTACCGCACATAATGTGTCCCAAAGGTCAAGAATAAAATCTCCATTCTCTGCCTGGAGTCTAAGTCATAAGTCTCTACTCTTATTACTGATACTCAGATTAATGTTCACATTTCATGTCCCATGTACCAGATGATGAAAACAGCCGTGTTTGCATCTTACCACCAAAATACACAGCATCTTTGTCCTGCTTATTCTTCAACATCAAGCAATATGTGCACGGATTGTTTTTCTCTACAATCCCAATGTTCAGATTAGATAGCATTATGTTCTGGATGAGAACATCTGGATTTGTGAGATAAGAGCATTGAGCTGAGAAAGTATTTATATTGCAGACCCGTTAGTGTGCATGCAACAACTAACTTATGCATGTGATATGCGCATACACTGAAAAAACTGACATCATTACAAGTGAAAATATCTTTTTTTGTTGGTATAATTACTTCAATATTGAGTAGAATTATCTTATAGCACTTGCTAAGATAATTCTACTCAATATTGGACTAATTGTACCAAAAAGTTATTTTCGATAGTTAAGATTTCAGTTTTGCAGTATAGGTGTTTACATATGGTATTAACTCAAAGCCACATCCTTTTTGCTCATGTCCTATAAATAAAGGTAAAGTTCAGGTGCTGACAGCAACCCTCCACAAATAGTAGTGAAAATCCCCTATGTCTTAGAATTTTCTTAGAAAAAGATTGTTGTTCTCTACAATCCCAACATTCAGATTAGAAAACATTATGTTCTGGATTAGTATATGTAACAAAATAGATTTGTGAGTTAAGTGCACTACGATGAAAAAGTGTTTGCAGACCACTAATAGGTCTGCAAACTATGCACAGCTTCCTATGCTTCCTGTGCATAGGAGGCTGTGCATAGGTGTTTATACATAGTGTTCATTAAAAAGCCACAACATTTTTTGCTCATGTTCTATAAATATTCAGTATTTCTAAAGAAGCTCGGGTGTTGAAAGGAAGTGGGTACCAGAAGCGTTTTCGTCCCGTGTTGATCTGCGGCTGCTCTTTTTCCCATGCTTTTCTTTGTGCCACTCACTCCGGCTCAACGCATGCCTACCCCGGCCCCTGGCTGTGGCTACAGCCCCGACCCGGCCCCAGCTGAGCAGTGCCAAGCTGTCCAGCAGTTAGTTAGTGTCTGTTCAGGCCCGGCCCGGCCCGGCCCGGCCTGGGTACTAATCCCCCGGGCTGTCAGAGGACCCCGCTCTGAACTCATCCTGTAACACAGGAAAACGCTCTAATTGGGGGATTTTCTACATCATTAACTCTGATGAGCAGCCATCCCACCCTCCCCTCCCCTCCCTTCCCCTCCCCTCTCTCCTCCTTTCCACCCATACTCCCTCTCCCTCACTCCCACACTTTTCCCCTTCTTAATCTCTTTCTTAATGTTTCCATTTTTTTCTCTTTTCTTCCACTCTGACTTCCTCACATTCTCTGGCTATCCTTTCATCTTTTCTTATCTGAAACTTTATTTTCTTCGCATTTTTCATGCATATGATAGCGTATGTTTGTCCCGTTCTTTGAGGACTACTCTACTCTCATCTACTCTTCGTGTGTGTGTGTATATATATATATATATATATATATATATATATATATATATATATATATATATATATATATATATATATATATATATATATATATATATATGTGTGTGTGTGTATGTATAATTTGGACACACCTTCTCATTCAATGTGTTTTTCTTTATTTTCATGACTATTTACATTGTAGATTCTCACTGAAGGCATCAAAACTATGAATGAACACATGTTTATGGTGTTATGTACTTAACAAAAAAAGGTGAAATAATTGAAAACATGTTTTATGTTTTATATTCTAGTTTCTTCAAAAAAGCCACCTGAAATGGTTTTCCATGATGTGCCTTATCAGGGTTTATTAGTGGAATTTCTTGTTTCATATAGCTCTGATTGATTATGATGTTGGTGTTGGGTACTAAGGGTGTTTTTTTTAGATATATTTATTTTATATTACTCTTCTGATTTGTGTGTCATTAACAGTGCTGTGGAATTTCAATTTCCCAGAGGGAACATCCTAAAATCTTATCTTATTTTATCTTATCTTACACCAGTGAGATGCGATGCCACAAACAAATATTAGCATTAAAGGGAGTGAGAGTACAACACTTCTCTTTAGTTTTATCTGTTCTGTTCTGGGTTTTTCTCTGAGTTTTTAGGTACCTCATGAGGTTTTCTTTTGTTTTTCTTCACAGATCACCTCACGTCACATCATTCATAGCTGATTCTTCTTTCGTTCCATATTGACAACTAGATCCAATTTCAGATTTTCTGAAAAATTAACACCCCTCAATCTTCAGAAAAAAGCAAGAGAATCATTTAACAACGTTCACTGCTGCTCTGAAGGCATTTCTAGTACACTCAAAGACTCTGGATGAAAACATTCTGCTTTTTCAGCAATAAAAAAAAATACTAGAACCACTTTCTCAATTTCTAGCTGAATTTCCTTGCTGAAAATTAAGGAAATCCAGCTGACCTTACTCATTTTTTGCATGAAATAAAAGAATATCAGAAAGAAACAAAAAAAAAACTTTTAGGTCTGATTATACCATTTAAAATGAATTTGGGTTGTCCCTTTTTATTCAACAGGAGGGATATTTTTAGAAAAGTTTTTGAGGACTGGATATACCTTCAGAACAGCAAGAAGTGCTAAATCATCCTTTTCAGTGATCTTCCTCCTAAACTTTGATACTGAATTCTGTGACTCGAATGGAATAGCAATACACGAGAGACACTCGGACTAACCAGCGACGCACCACCGCTGTGTGATACAGTAGCTAATCGCTTCGGAATCATGTAAAAACATACAGTAATTTCCCTGTTAATGTACGTCCAAAGGCCTCCCCATATGGCCGCCCATCTGTTCAAGAAAGTGATTCACGGAGCGAGGAGGCCAGCTAGCACGGCGGCACCGGTCCCTCTGTGAACATGTGTTGCAGCGGCTGAGCCTGCCGGCCTGGGGGCAATTAGGGAGTCGGGCCCTGCGGTCAGAGGCCCCCCTGGGAAGCCCTGATTGATTGGAGTCTCATCTTCCTAACAGGCTGGCACCCTGCCACCAAACCATGGAACAGCGGAGCGAGGTGGGAGGGGTGAAAAGAAAGAAAAGAGGCTCTTATACGACAGAGAGAGGCCGAGCACAAGCGAGGAAAACGTCTCTGCCCTCACATGTCAGATGATAACGATTATACTGTAGTAATCTTGGATTTCTCTTTAGAGTTACTAGGGTAAAAAAGAAAACAGTGTGGGAAAGAGTGCACGGAGAATCAAAGCGCCGCATGTGAGAAAGCGGGGACACGTATTCTATCAAACTATATTTATTTTTGAGCAGATCTTCATTCTTTCCAGACATCACTGTTCCAGACAAAATCAAAAAAAGGAAAGAAAAGAATGATATCACTATAGGACATATATAACTAGGACATGTAAGGAACAATACAGCCGAACAGGAGAAGTATCCTTTGCATTTTCACATAATAAAAATTAAAAAAACTAAACTGTTAAACATCTAGTGCAGTTTTGTTTATAACCTTTGGCTTATTCTTGGTCCATAATCACATTTACGTAGCATCCTAAAGAAGCTCTTAATGTGCAAGGTAATCCTCGGTTTGTCTATAGTGTAGAGTTCTGGCATTGTCCAATATGGGGTCTAAACATGACTAAACAACAACATAAAAACAATATACAACATGAGGAGCAGGTCGAACACAGCGTTTTTGACTCACTGACCAGTAAAACAAACCAGAAATGACAAAATATCGTTGCAGATGTTGGAATTAGTTGGAATTGTCGCCAAATTTCACATCACAAGTGAAATGTTTCAACCATACAATGAGAATTCATGAAAAAAAAGTCTCCTTTTAAAAATAAGACAAATTGCACTTTAAAATTAAGGATTTCCTCTCCCTCTTGTTCCAAAGTCCAAAAGTTACAATGTGACTGCACATATTTAATTATATGAGATGACACCTGTAGATGCTGTTATAAAAACTGCCTCAATACCAAATCTCAATTTTCCTGGTGAAATATATTGTTTTTTTTTACCTTTCAGACAATTGGACTTCGAATGTGTAACAGATGGTTAAAGACCAATATTCTGTCACTAATGACCGTAGCAGCTACAATCAATGTTTCTCCTCCTTTGATTGAGAAAGAAGAAAAAAAAAAAACTTCCATGACAAAATGGTTACAAGGGCCTATTTAGTGCAGCCTGAGACCGTTTCCCCCCTTCAGTTCCAGACAAAGAGGATACACTTGGATCAATTGTGCCGAACAAAGACTAAACTATGTGGGGTGACGCATCACACAGGGCTCTTTCTGCTGCCCTGCACGTACACGCAGCCACCCAACACCGAGCTGCCAACAGGTTTTCTCCTCCAGCAGCCACTCAAGCAAAAAGAGGCTTATTTTGCTCACCGGCCCTGTCTCTCTCTCTCTCTCTCTCTTCCCTTCCTCTTCCTTCTTTAAAGCATCTCAGCACAAATAAAAAAAAAAATGATAGTAGCTGTGCATAATTATCTTTTTGGTATATTCTCAGCTCTGGCCCGCGTAGAAGGTGCCGTCATAACTCTGACTTTTGCGCACTTTCCTATTAAACAGTTATCCGTTTTGGAGCATGAGCTCCGTTAAGATTTAAAACAATGACAGAAGGCCTCGGCTGTCCGATGCATCGGTCTCTGTGTAACGCTGCGTTAAGCAGACATTTAAGTGTGTGAGATTTAAGGTGACGGTCACAGCTGGAGACACTGTGATGTGTCTTCATGTGTGTATATTTTAAAAAAGCTGCTCTCACATTAAACTCTGACTCTGATTAGCTGATCCATGAATATTCAACAATCAGATTAATTAGGGGGGAAAAAACTGAATGAAGTGAATGAGAAAAGTAAAGAATGAACGGAGGAATGTAAAAAGTTTTTGCCTCAATTGATTCTGGGAGCTGACTTTAAATGAAATGTCGAAAATATGGAAATATAATTGGGTGAATTTCAGGTGACCTTCAGTGTATGTTCGTGAAAAGCTGTAGATAATGTCTATTTATTATCTGCTAATATTGTAGAAGGGCTGTTTTTGACTATGGGGAGAACCAACGCATTTCATTAAAGGGAAACATGTCTTATTCAGATATTGTGGTTGCATATATAAAGGGGTAGAAATCTGTGAGCAGGATCAGCCAATCAGTTGCTCAATATGAAAAATTCAGCATCAATGCAGACTTCACTTGCCCGCTTAATGTCCTTGAGATGACAAAAATTGTTTTTAAATGTCCAAATATCCATATTTTTCACAGTTCAAAATCCATTTCCGTTGCTCTATTCTGTGGGTAACAGCACCTGACGTCTGTCACCAGAGGAATGACTTCAACACATCCCACAGTTCCCACTGTCACTCACCTGGGCTGCCATGTGTTAGTCACATGGGTTGCCAGGTCTTGTCCATAGACTGGATGTGTTCCTTAGCTTTTATTCTCAGGGCAGCGATACTAGAACTGCGCTGATCCACGTCCTCCAAGGGGTACTTTTCAGCGTACGGCGCCGCGCACTGGTAAGGGGGCGGAGCCACGCTCTGCATCCCCTGGCCCATGGACGGGTGCGGATGAGGATGAGGGTGAGGGTGAGAGTGAGGATGAGGATGAGAGTGAGGATGAGGAGCGGCGTTGAGGAAGCTGTGGCTGGGGTAGCTCGGCTGGAGGCCTTGAGCTGGACCCATGAAGCCCGGGATGCTGTGGACCGGCGTAGCGCTGGACAGAGGAGAGGTCAGCCACGGATCCAACGGGAGGGAGTTGGTCATCGGACCCATGCTGGTGTGGACTGGTGCAGGGCGGTTGAAGGACAACATCGGGGAGTCGTGGAGTTTCATGGTGCTGGCGTCCAACTTCTCCTGCCGGCGCCATTTCGCTCTACGGTTCTGAAACCAGACCTGGAGAACGAATAAGAAGAAATAATAAATAAACACCACCGTTAAAAAGTTTGGGGTCACTTAGAAATGTCCTTATTTTTTAAAAGAAAAGCACTGTTTTTGTCAATGAAGACAACTATTGTGATAAATGAGTATTCTAGCTGCAAATGTCTGGTTTTTGGTGCAACATCTACATAGGTGTATAGAGGCCCATTTCCAGCAACTATCAGTCCAGTGTTCTAATGGTACAATGTATTTGCTCATTGCGAAAACCATTGTGCAACCATTTTAGCACAACTGGAAACAGTTTAGCTGCTTAGAGAAGCCATAAAACTGACCTTTCTTTGAGGAAAGCAAAGTCTGAAGGAAAAAAATTATTGTTTCAAATACAAATCAATATTTCTAACCTTGTCAATGTCTTGACTATATTTTCTATTCATTTTACAACTCATGGTGGTAAATAAAAGTGTGACTTTTCATGGAAAACACTAAATTGTCTGGGTGACCCCAAACTTTTAAAACAGTAATATAATCCATGTTTTTATCAATCTCTTCTGAGCCATATGGGCATGCCTGAGTAGAGAAAGGACCCATGAATATCCTTTTTTTAATGAATAACTGAATTGGTGTCAAATATATTGATAACATCATGAGAGAATAAACTTTGTGCCACAGCACTATATTGGACATTCTGGAGGCCCCCGCTTGGAGGCGCAAAATGGTTTCGTCCAGTCACGCAATTCATGCACTGGCATGGCCCATTTGCATTAAGGGTGTACAGGACCCAGAAATTGGTGCTAGCACCCCTGCATGCAAGGATTGTTAGAGACCTGACCTGGAGACCTGAAAGAACTGACAAGGATCCAGTTTGTATCTGTAACTCTGGAGATTTTGTGCATGTGTCATTCTTCGTCTACATGTCCTATGCATCAGTTGTGAAGCAAAACTTGCAAATCATTAGCAAGACGAGTAATTCTCATCCAAATGACACTGTGGTCCTTAAAGACTGTGACATAACCAGCATCTCAATGAAACACATGCAGAAAATCAAACTGAAGTTACTCAAATTGAAACACAGACAAAAAAACTTGGTAGCTCCAGATTCTTGTACTGCAGGTACGATGTGTTTTTCACTGTATTTGTTGACAACTTCTCCCTTCCATTACTGAATCAAATTGTTTCTTGCCAGCTTTTAAGGTGTTATTATGTCTCAAGTGTTCTTCTAAAAGAGCCTCTGCCCCTACGTCAGCACTTTCCTCTCATTAAAACTATATATCTTATGTTTGGAACCACACACCCTGCTTGTGTGACTTATCTGGAACTATCTCTACACTTCAACGCCTGCCAGCAAGGCCAGAGGTTTGGCATGGTTCTGCTGTCCTTATAATAGAACTTCAAGATTTGGATGCATACTGAATTAACCCCTTGAGCTGACTGTCAGCGCAGTTTTTGACACTTAAGAGGACAAAGACCAGTTTCTCGGACGATGCGCTTCATACCTGGACTCGGACTTCGGGGAGGTTGACCTTCATGGCCAGCTCCTCACGACTGTACACATCTGGGTAGTGGGACTTTTCAAAGGCCCGCTCCAGCTCATGCAGCTGGTAGGTGGTGAAGGTGGTGCGGTTGCGCCTGTGTTTCTTCTTGGGCTGGTCGTCCTTGCACGACTCCGAAGACTTGTCTTCGTCGCTTTCTACGCCCTTCCTCAGTTCACTCAGCTCCTCCTCGCACTTGTTTGTGAATATGCCAGAATCTGTCCATCACACAAGAAACATACGACTTTAAAAAAAAGATTTAGGACTTTTTTTTTATGTGAGGTCAGTCTGCAACGAATGTGACAAAAAACAGGAAGCCAAAAGAGAAACAAAAGCAGAATAGCATGTTGAAATGAAGAATGCGGTGCCCGCTTTCCAGTAGAGCAGACATCAGTTTGACACCTGCAACAATAGGCTACTGTAGGTCAGTGAAGCAAGCAATCCCCTGAACTTCAACGGAGCTCAAAAAACATTCCTAATCGGATTTAGAAAAGTTATTTCCAGTGTTTACCTATCTGTCCTCAAAATGTGTTTGGAAGCAAAAGCGTTTTATTTTCATGGCGTGAACTGTAAATGACATGACCTTTTTTATTATTTTTATTATATCACACACAGTAGTGGGGTAAGCTCCCGTATTTAGAAACAGAGGAAAACAAAATTGTTCTTAGTTGTTACCCCAGAAATAGTTTTAATTTGGGAACCTACACGGATACTACACAGCTTTTGATGCATCATTTCCTCCTCTTCACTTGTCCTTCCTTCTTTTCATTCCTTCCCTCCACAATAATATTTGCATATAACCAGAAAAATAAAGAAAAAAATATTAATGTTAGCCTATTCAACACTGGCATGAGTGTGAGCTGCATTAGAATTAGTTTAACCAGCAAATAATTGAATTAAATAAAGTTGATGAAGCACAGCGACTTCAGTTTATATCTGCCAGCAGCAGTTCTGACTCGAATCCATCATCAGGTTGTGGTCGCTGGATCAGTTGTAAATCACAGGAAATAGCATAAACTGACTTTAAATACTTTCCTGGCACAAGTATGTTTGTAGTAGATAAAGAAATAACATTGTGTGGCCCAGATTTAGCCCACAAATAGTAACTATAATTAGAATTTGGCAGTAAATAATAAACCTCTCTTGTTTTCTGATAGAACAAAGACAAAACACTGTATCTCAGTGAGAAGCTCAGTTGCCAGAAGTTCGAGTGAGTTAAGATTTTCTTTTTACATCTAATTATTCCAGAGTCGAAAATATATTTTCATACTTTAAAACAATATGTTTGAATGTAAATTTCCTTTGTTTTTTTATCACTGTCTAAACTTCAAATAACCATGTAATGTACATGTGAGCTTGTTTCTGTGAAGTGTGTTGATGGAGATGAAACAAAAAAAAGATGAGGGGGTCGTTGTGCTCTTTCAACTGGTAAACGGGAGCAGGGGCAAAGGCAAAGCTGGATTTCGGGGTTCATTTATCTACTTCTCATTAAGCAGCTATGACAAAGGCCAAGCTCCGACAAAGGCAGGGGTCAGGTCTGGTTCAGTGACCAGCTCTCGGCCTGTCAGCCCATCACAACCACCAGGCTGAAGGCTGCCCACTGTTTATCAGCCAGCACAGCATCTCAGCATAGAGGAGACACACACACACACACACACACACACACACACACACACACACACACACACACACACACACACACACACACACACACACACACTGAACACAGAAAAGTTGCTCTATTCGGGGAGAACTGGGCTGACTTCACAGGATAGTTACATACAAAAGAGTGACGTCATTAATGTTGATATATGTTAATCGAACAAAAACTAATGTCCTCCATCCTTCAGGTACTGAGTTTGAGTATTAGGAACCATTTTTTCAAGATATATAGAGGATATACACTACCGTTCAAAAGTTTGGGGTCACTTAGAAATGATCTTATTTTAGAAAAGCACTGTTTTTTTGAATGAAGATAACTTTAAACCAATCAGAAATACACTCTATGCATTGCTAATGTGGTAAATGACTATTCTAGCTGCAAATGTCTGGTTTTTGGTGCGATATCTACATAGGTGTATAGAGGCAGTAAGTTTCCAGTAAGTGTCACTTCAGTGTTCTAATGGTACAATGTGTTTGCTCATTGCATCAGAAAGCTATATGTAATAATGTTTTCTATTCATTTTACAACTCTTGGAGGGCAATAAAACATGGAAAACACTAAATTGTCTGGGTGACTCCAAACATTTTGAATAGTAGTGTGTAAAAGCTCAAATTACTTTTATTTGTGTGTGTATGTGTGTGTGTGTATGTTTTAACTACATGTCAGTCTTCATGTAAAAGAAAAGCTTCAGATTAAATTTTATTCTGAGATCTTTGCAACAAAACACACAAATGAACTACTGTACAATCTAATCTGCACAGAAGAGGAGATTAGGGGGAATTCCACAAGGAGATGGGATTGGCTTTTGGGGACATAAACCTCCTGCACCATCTTATCTCTCAATCTCAGCCCACACATGTTAATGCAACAGCATGTAACATATTGATTTTAAATCCTTCCTGCGAGCGTTCTCGGATTGACGCAAACAATGCACAGAATTGGATTTAAAACTGCACATTATTTAAATAGGTCAAGTTTCTAATTATCAATTAATTCTGAATGATTTATCAGCACGTGGTCTGATCATTGAGTGCAAATAATTAAAGTAGACTATTTTTTACTGAAATTATGCCTTATTGTTTTGTTAATGATATATTTTCCATTGTAATTATGGTTTTTAAACCTCTGAAGAAACAAAAGCTGAAAATCAGAGTCAATTTTAAAGCCTACAGTGAAGATATGTCATCTGCTTGTTTTGTGAATGTTTTTATTAAGATTTTTAACTGATCTTGTCTAAACCAAACATTTTAAAGCAGGACTCTTCTTGCATGCTGTTTTTTCTTCAAATGTTAATATAGACCAGTAGTACTTTTTGTTTTTTTGAGTAAGTTTTGTTTGGCTCATGAAAGATTGCATCTGTGTCAGAGAACTTTATGCACATTCAAATAGATTTAACATTTATTATATGTTTGCTTCTAGACTCAGCACATTTTTATTGGATTTAATTCAAATTTATGAAACATTAACTCACAGTAACAACCAGAGCTGCTGCCATATAATCAATATCCCTGTCCAGCTTATATGTGTTGAGACATCAAAAAAAAAGATTGATCATCAAACCTGGGGGTTTGAAACTGAATGCTCTTTAAGGCTACACCTGATTGCAGCGCTGACTGTTCTGCAGGGTGCACTGAAAAAATGGAAGATGGAGGGTTGTTCAATTTACAAATATGCAACTCGTATACATTTCATAATTGATTCATATTTCTCTTCGATACATGATTAAATCTTGTAAAACCATTTAAATCTTGAGGGATTTAAAATCTGCATGTCTCAGTCATGTAAAGAGGAAAGAAAATAGTTATGTTTCATCAGCCGGAAATGGGAAATCCCGCCTCCTGTAGGCGGGGTCAAGGACAGAAAAACTGTCGAAGTGGACTTTTCAGCGCCGCCATCTTTTCCCTCCTTGCGGATGATTGACTGAATTTGGACAGCTTTCCACACGGTAAAGGTAATTAAAATCTATCAAATATCTATCAGCGTTAGAGGTAGAGTGTTTACCTGCATTGTTTATGCAAAGTTTAGGTTTTTATTTGCAGGTAATATCAAGCAAAACCGAGGCAATCTTAATGCTAACGTTTTCTACCATTCGATGGCTATGCTAATGATAGCCCTTAAATATCTTCATATGTGTTTTTGTCTAACGTAATGTGTTTGGACATGAAAATTCATAGAACATAGGTCCACTCATATTTTCTAAACTGCAATTAAAGTATAGTGGGTTAAAACGTCGCCGCTCGCACCCACGAACTGGAAAATAGGCCCCTACACACAGAACGCGGCACGCGCAGGCGGCAAACCCATTCATTGTGTATGTGTTACCGCCGCGCAAACGCGGCTCCGCGGTGCACGGAGCAGGGTGGCGCGCAAAGGGGGCGCCTGCTGCGGTTTGCGCGGCGGCTACCGCGCTTCCCTGTGTGTAGGGGCCTATACACCATTTAGTTAGCTAACTAACAGCCGCCGCCGAAACTCGCCTGGGTGCGCTAATGAAATGCAGCGTCTCCCCGTTGGGCGGAGTTCGTCGCTAACACGAAAGCCAGCTCAACATGCGCTACTAGTGAGTACCAGCGTCTCCCCGTCGGGCGGAGTTTGTCGCTAACAGGAAAGCTGGAGCGCGTCTCTTTGGGTGCAGTAAGATAATGCAGTGAAAATAGACATAAAACTACAACAACAGCAGTAGGACAAGGGGGGTTAAGGAGGGAGACAAACAATGACAACGAATGACAATATGTGTGTGCGTGCGCGCGCGTGCAGTCAGGACTCCTGACTCGGGTTGGTAATGTTGGAATGAGCCTGGTGGTGACAGCGATGGCAGATCTCATATGGTAGCATATTGATGATACTGATGGATGAAAATGAGTAAATAATAAAAACAGAAGCAAATACACAACCTCCCAAGGTCGTTCCCTGTGTTTTTTTTTTCAATTTTACTTTGAAAACAACATTTCATTTTGTTACTGTACAGGTATCTGGTGTTGGGCATTTGCTCTGAGTGCTGTTTCAAAGGCTCTGCAGTAGTGGTGAGTATTTTTATTCAAATGCTATTGTTGGTTTACTTGATGTTTGATCAAGAAGGAATGAATTCCTCAGCATGATGATGATGTTAATTTCAAAAATATTGTGAGCGAAAATAATTGCAGTAAGTCCTACTTTCTTTTAGGTTCTAATGTTAATTAAATAAATGCTTTAAATAAATTTTTAAAAAGTCATGTTGGTTTAACAAATGATAATGTATATAATGTTAATGAATGCCTTTCCAAATTGCTGCCATATAGCATGTTGATGTCTGTAATCATTCTCGTTGTCAGATAAATGCCGAATTCAAGCGCATCACCACAATGCCCCTGCAGTCCAGATTTCTCTCGCAGTTGGATGTGCACCCCGAGAAACTGATCAAGCTGTTTAAAAACAGAGGAGGACAAATAGGCAGATGCCCAGAGAACATCATGGCACCCATGGCTGAAGTAAGTATACTTTCAGGGGGGAATAAAACTTTGTTGATGTTACATTTGATTGAAGGAAAAGGAGCTCTAACAAAACGTGTTCTACTTATCCCCCTTGACTAGGATGGTGATGTTGATTTGGGCCGGGAATGCGTCATCAAGGTACTCTGCGTGTACCTCAGTGAGGACCCAGAAAATCTTGTGAGAGAGTATGTGGTGAGTATGATTGCTGAGGTTCAGTGTGTCTGGATTTTATCTTTCATATTTTGTATAAGCTCCAAAACCTCTACTTATTGAAATTCCATTAGTAGCCAACTAGTCGGACATCAATATGGTAGTGATCTTATTAATATCATAAGGGTGATATCAAAATGGGTTGGCGTGCGAATAACCAATTTTAGACTTAAAAGGCAACTAGATTAGAATTATTTATTTACGATTGAAAAGTACACTGTGGTAGAGCTGTAACAATTGTTACGTCATTAGAATTAATTGTTTCAGACATTTTTACAAGTAAAAATACCAAATGTTGGCTATTTTCCGCTTTTCAAATGAAGAAGGATGACTTCCTTTGTCATATATGATGATTATTTGAATATCTTTGAGTTTTGGACTGTTGGTCGTATAAAACAAGCAATTTGGATATGTTACTTGGGAAATTATAATAGCCATCTATGTTCTGACATTTTATAGGTCATACTGTTAACCGAAAAAATAATCATCAGATTAAGCATTAATGGAAAGTGATTCATTTTCAGCCATACATTATGATATGCCATTTAAAAGACATACAACATATCAATATTCAAATTCATAAACATTCAATGACAGAAATCTTATACAAAATATAAAAACATTTTGCAGGTTGGAAATTGTTTTTAATGCCATTCAGCTTTCAAACATGTTTCTTCCCAATGTTGCTATTTTTAGGAAAAATCATTAAGCAATTTATGTTTGAGTAGCAGACACTAAAAATATCAGGTCAGAGATTTTTCATCATAACCTGCTTATATCTCACTATATAACTCTTCACTTATCTGTATTTTAAAAACTATGCTGAAATATTAGCATGTGAAAAACTACAACCTGTGTTTTTTAGAAATATTGTATTGATAGTGGTCCAAAATTATGTGGACATGCATAGGTTTTAGTCACATTAAAATTTTCTTGGAGGACACTCGGCACCCCTCACCCCACCACCACAGCGCCTAAGCCCTCCAGAAAACTAGAGAAAACAAACCTAACCTGTGGTAACAGTCATCTGAGAGTTTTTGTTGAGCTACTCCTGGTACTTGTTGGCTTTATCTTGACCTTTGAACTGTCTCTTATTTTAGATTGCTCGCCTCAGAACCTATCCTTTTTTTTATTCTACAACTTCACATTTCTCACCATATCTGATGAAATTACTCAATGCAGATATTCAGTATTCCTTATACACATACAACATGTAGTGTTTGTGTAATCTCACTTTGTTTCATTTTGTGAATATACATTCTGCAGGCAGCAGATGAAGCCCTCATCCAAGGTTCCATTGAGGAGACCACAGTTGGAATATACATCGTCAAACGAAGAGATGCCAGTGATAAACCAGACGACATCGGGATTGTCCTCGAGGGCTGAGGGCAGATTGTGTTGCAGGAGTTGGATAATGTTGCATTAGCTGCTGCCATGTTGTTTGGCCTAATGTATGCTTTGAACCTAAACTACCCTCCTGAACTCAAGTACACTTTCGAAGTGCTTCAGAAGGTGGTCATGAAGCTGGAAGGCAACACACTCTCCAAGAAAGCCCAAGTCCTTAAAAACAGACTTTATCAGAGAACTGTCGTGTTTTGGAGTGAATCACTGAATAGAGGGTAGCTTGATGCTCCTGACTCTGGTGAAATTCCTCTTCCCTCTGTTTCATCAGTGATGTTCAGCATTTGTTCAAAAGGCTATCCAACTTCATTCCTTGTCAGACTGTATGCATTTGTTCACCTCTACCTCTTCTACTTTGACTTTTTGGGGGGTGGGGTTTGTGAATATGTTTAACCCTTGCATCCAAGTGCCTTCTTAGATATTTTTTTTTTTTTTTTTTTTTAATGGAAATGAAACTGATTTTCTGCCCTTGTAAGGTTTAGGGTGTGATTTTCTTTATTGCGAATACATAAGACTGGAAGCAAACCATTATTATTTACAGAGCACTTGCACAGATTATGGAGCATTAACACATTTTCAACACTGCACTTTATTTTATCTTTTGATTTTTTCCAACAACTAAACATGTTCTTTTCAGATAATATCTGTAGTTCATCTATGTCATACTTATTTTAAGAGACATTTATAAAAGCATTTGCTCTCCAGTGATATGATAGGAAGTGCATAAGAACTATTTGCACTACATGACTCTTGATTTAACCTGTTGATTTCATTTTTTTGTCATTAAAAACAGATGTTTTAAGGACCTGGAGTGTTACTTTATGTTCCAGCAGTTATGGATGTTTATTATGCACTGTCTTGATAACATATCTTAAAGTGTATCTTTATGTGGTAATCTTAATGTTTAGTTTAAAAAGGAAAAAAAGTCTGGTAATTTTATATTAACATTAAAGCGGTACAACTGATGATAATTTAATATTAACATTAAAGAAAAGCATTAATGTAATATAAAAAAATCATGTTACTTTAGCATATGACAATTGAACAGACTTAACATTAAATAAATGCTTTAAATTAATATAAAAAAGTCATGTTGGTTTAACATAAAAAAGTCATGTTGGTTTAACATAAAAAAATCATGTTGGTTTAACATGAAAAAATCATGTTACTTTAGCATAAGACAATTGAACAGACTTAACATTAAATAAATGCTATAAATAAATATAAAAAAGTCATGTTGGTTTAACAAATAATAATGTAATGTGTAGCACATGAATATATCATTTTGAGTAAACATAACTTTAATATGTGGAACCGATGTACATATTTTTTTCATGTAAATCCAACAGACTTTTTTTTTCAGTGTGTGAAAACCAGACTCACCGTGGTACTGCTGCTCTGTGCTGCCGTTTCTCAGGGAGGAAAGGTGCCCGCTGTACGACGGCTGTGACGAGGGCTCCTGCTGCTTCTCCGCCTCCACTATGTCGTCTATGTCCACTTTGTGGGTCCCGGGGGCCCCGGCGGGACTGAGCAGGGAGTCCTGGTCTTTGCTGAAGCCGAGGATGACATCGATGCTGTGGACGCGGCCCCCGACGCTGACGCCCCCGCCTTTGCCCATCTCATGGAAGTTGCTGGGCGAGAGGCAGCTGTCGTCCACCATGCTCATGGTATCCAGTGATAGATGCATTCGAGCATCTAGGTACACGCCCGGCCCTGTGGTCAGAGGACGGGTGTTTGAGTGAAGGAGTAAAGGAACAATAGGAGGTCAGAGATCACCTGGTCGCCATAGATGACTCCATCCGTCCACCCATCCAAACCAGGGGAGTCAAACTCAATTCAGTTGATGGGCCACATGCAGCACAATGTGATCTCAAGTAAAAATAGACCTATAAATAACATCTACAAATATCTTCTTTTTATGTAAAGAAATAAATTAGGAATATTTACATGATTAATTAATCTTCAATCAACAAAAAAGAAGAGATAAAATTAAAAAAAAGTTCACTTTCAACAGTATGGTGTCTCAGTTATTCCATATTGTAATAAAGTAAATCTTAACAAGTAAAAATATCTGTTTTTGGTATAATATTGAGTATAATTATCATATTCCATTGGCAGATAATTTTGCTTATTGCAAGTTTTTTGTTCCTTGAGTTTAGTCAATTTCGTGTTGTTTTCTTAAAATAAGATAAATCGACTTTTTATCTTAATGTGGTCTTTTTTATTTCATATTTTGGTCTTTTTACCTGATAATTATGACCTTTTCATCTCATATTTTGAAAAAAACTTGAAATAACCCTTTAGTGGGCCGGTTACGGCCCCCGGGCCACATGTTTGACACCCCTGATCTAAACCATCTCTATGGTCATAGGGGCGTCTAGAGTTTATGGACTCTCTACTATAGACTTGCTGCTTTTTACTGTTTCAGATTCATGCAAACTTCTGACTAATTGAACATTAATGCTGTCAATGCAATGTTGGCAAAGTTCTAACAGTAAGAGTAAAAAGCTGTTACATTCATAGGATCTTATATTACATACAATCACAAGTACAGTAATGGCTTGTTTTTAATAATGTAACTCACACAGAGGTTAAAGTAAAAATAAAACATGATGCTGAAGAGAAAATGAGGTTCCTGTGTAGAAAAGATAATCTGCAAATGCCGCAAATCTGCCTTTTGACTAAATTTGGCATTTTTACATGTTGTCCCTATTGAATACGATACAAATAGAGTAAGTAAAGCAGATATTGTGGACCCGGATAGATATATATATATATCTATATATCTACAAGCTTAGGGAGTTATATTTCAGGTGAATGTCAGATGAGGCAGTGGCACATCTTACCTCTTGGAAGTGTATCTGTTGAAGTTGCTGATGCCAGTGTTCCACCTGCAGCTCACTGTCCAACTTCACTCTTCCCAGATCCGCTATGTGCAACGCTTGCAGCCACTTAGCCAGCTTTGCTTACCATGCATCTCTCTAAAAAAAACAAAAAAAATCTATCTGTTTACAGTCCTGACAGAGGCATTCTCAATAATGTGGACATTAAAAACAAAAATACACCCAGTGCAAAAACGTTTAACGACTGAGTTCAGAAACCATGCACTCCAGCCCAGAGAGGAGAGTGGAAGAAGTGATAGACAGAGGGAGAGGTGGACAAAGCTGGGGGGGGGTTGTAGGAGGTGAAACGAGCGGATTAGAAGAGAGGGTTATTAATTGGAATCCTTTCCCTTTAAGAGTGATTGGCAGCTGTTTTCTGGTCAAGTAATTGTATTAAATGTCAATTCCATTCACTGCCACAGGAGGAGGTCCAGGCTAATGAAGCCCGGACAAGACTTTCTTTCATAAATTCATTGTTTTAAAGACAAAAGACCTCCTGAAAGTTTTCACTAAGCAGACCCAGCCCCCATTATGAGGAACTTCATGACAGAAAGAAAGTTTGGGATTATAACGTGTGGTAAAATCGAATGCAGCAACAAGCTGATGGTGATACTAGAACTACTGATTCATAAGGATGCTAATATTGCACCAAAAATAATGGTATATTATTTAAAACCATAAAAATACTGTTATGTGTGATTGTCTCATTTCTAAAATGGAAATCTTTATTTTACACTGTTTCAGTTTAATCTCATTCTAATCTGACACAATAGCGCACACACACACACACACACACACACACACACACACACACACACACACACACACACACACACACACACACACACACACACACACACACACACACACACACACACACAAAACAGTGCACTTCATTCTAGTTTACTATAAACTATTGTCACATATTAAAGTAACTTAATCACTTATAGTCGATATTTAAACAGGTGAATGTAAAACGCATCCTTTGAAAACATCACACATGATCATTACATAAATTACAACATTAATTAAGATACTTTACAGGTGAATTATAGTGACTCCTAGATAGGAAGCTGATATAAATACTTATAAATATAAACAATAAATAATAAATGTTTTTTTGAATAAATGTAAAATAAGGCCTACTGTTTACATTCTCTGTTTCTTTCTTTTTTTTTAAATTTTATATTAATGTGTTTTTAATTGTATTATGTTTTACCCAAATACTTTTTGTTGTACACACAATGGGTGAAAGTCTATTATGTGAGATTTGGCTCTTTTTGAATAGATTAAGTGGATGTTACACTGCAAAAACCGAAATTTAACAAGAAAAACATCTTGTATTTTTACATATATAATTATCTTAGTCCACTTTTTTCTTTATTTTAGTCAATTTAATCTGTTTGTTTTCTTAAAACAAGTTTTCCTACAAAAAGACTATATTCTTAAAGTCCAAATTAGAAAAAAATGGAAATAAATCAGGAAAGAAAATCTTGAAATAAGATGAATAATCTGCCAGTGGAATAAGATAATTCTACTCAATATTGAGCTAATTATACCAAAAACAAGTTGTTTTCACCTGTTAAGATATCAGTTTTTGCACTCCAGTTACATTCCGGTGATGAAAAGCTTACAGTGGTGGAGTAGAGGATTTTGTAAGCATTTTATCGTTGATATAATAAAGGCCAGTTAATAGGAAGCCTTGTCCTAATGAGGAATCCTCACTGACATAAACCATCTGTACCACTGACTGGTCCCTTCACTGTCATGCTGCCTCTCAAATACCAGAACAAGTAAAATTCATTGAAAAGGATTTTTTCTTCAAGACTTTTAATAGGAGAGGTTTTAACATTACACTTTGGATTTTGACAATGAGATGACAAAGTGCTGTGATGACAGGAATAAACAGACTTCTGCAGGCTCTGAAAATTAAAGTTAATTAAATAATAAAACAAAGTCACAATGTTTGTTTCGTGGATCGTGTGTTTTTCATGAGTATAAAAGTGTCTGCTGGCTCTGAATCAGTGAAGGCGAGTCGACCACGGCTTAGTGTGACTGAAATCTGCCATGATTCTAAAGAAGGCAAACTTCAGCATCTTTACAGTCATGGCTGATCTCTTTAGTGGCTAAAGAGATTTCCTGTGACCTAAAATATCCAAAGATAAACTTAGAGAAAAATTATTTAAAACAGACAGCTGATTCCGTATTTACTTTTTTATCGACAGTGCATATGATACAATATAATATATAATAAAGTAATATTTATAATATAATATCACAGGGCCTGCTGAGGATAAACAGGGAAGTGATATAAAAACAAAAATGTCACTTCCGATGATAAATGCTGTAAAAAAGATGCACATTTTTGTTTAGCTGCTCATGGTTTAATTTAGTTAATTCATCTTGTTTGTTGCTCCCAGTTTAATTCCATCCATCTCCTTCAGGAAACTAAATCCAGTCCAGTTCTCATTCATACCAAATCCTCTAAGTACATATATATGTTGCAGTGATGTATATGTGTTCAGAGGCTTGGGCTTTAAACTCAGGCATAAAAGATACAAGCACACTATTGCACGAATGCTAACAAATTAAACTCAACTACTAGAACACATTGTATTATCACTGCACACATTGATAACTTAGAATGCATCAAATCCTGCAACATTTTCATCCAGTGCTGTGAAAATGTATCAGGCAAAGATTTGAGATGAGCTTTCAGCCCCAATTTAATACAAAAATAATATATAAAACTTAACATCAGTGTCAGTGAAACACTATATGATCAAATCCCTCAAATATAACACTCCAAAGTATTACCATCATGAGTAATTATCGACTTCTCAGAGCAAATAAAAACAAAATGACTAAACTACGATAACATTATTTAGCTTCGTCACTCCTTCATTAGAATCAGCATCCTGTAGCAAAATGACTCTCATCTTACATCTTACGGGGTAATGATAGTCTAAAAGTGCTCGTTTATCCCCTCATGATTTTGTTAATACATTTTTTTTTGTCCTTCCACTGTTTTCTCTGTTATCCTAATTGAGCATAAATTGGTTAAGAAGGACCAGTGTAGTTATCAAGCTGCTTAGTTTTATCAGATGACAACGTAAGTCCCTCTGATCCTATTAGAGGTGAAAGCAGCTAACGTGTAAATGCGCAGTGTCAGCTTACTGAGGGGGGGGAGGAGGAGGAGGGGGACGGAAGAGTGAGGTGGTGTGACAGGGAAGGTGCATGCATGTGATTCTCTAGGTCCGACCATCAGCACGCACACACACTCACACACACTCACACATAAAGAGAACACTGTCCTGTTGTACTCTATTGTTGCGATACAACTTCCACATTCCATAATACTGTCAATATTGTTACACAACTTCCGTTTCTTCTTCCATTTTATTCAAAGAGGTTCTATGAAACTGTCTGTTCACTAAGCCCAGCCCTTCTTATTACATTGCATAATAGCCATATTTATGTCTGATATGGGTTTTACTCACACACATCAAAAAAAAAAAAGATTACATCACTTTGTTGAAGTCCTAAAAATGGCGTCTTCTTCTCATTAAAACAAGTAGGCAGAATGTACGGTACACCAGACACAGAAGGCTAATCAGATCCGCCGTCACCATTTAAAAATCATGCTTAAAGTTGCACTTTGACATTACAGTTAACTCCTTAAAGCCAATGGCTTACCCTTATTGGCTTAAGATCAAAAAAAGTAAAACATCGTCTGTGCTGATCTGGTCGGTGTGTCAGGACCGTCATTTTGAAGAGTGTTGAGATTATTGAATTTAAAGCTGAACAGACGTAGACGTCGTTAAACGAGACGCGAGCCATGGACATTTGACCCATCAAGGAAAGATATGACTTTTTCTTATATCTTTAGGCTTACAGTTGCTCTCTGAACTCTTCTTCTTCATTTTATTTGTAATTGATTGCTGATTTAGCACTTTTTTAAAAGCGAGTGTAAGTCAACTCTTTAACACGTTCGATAAAATCGAGATAATCATTAGTTGCCATTGTTAAATTCATTGAATAAGTGAATTTCATTGGTTAATATATCTATCCATTTGAAGCAGTTTAACCAGGTATTGTTGCATTGATTGAATTAATTATATCATTAGAAACACACCGAAAAAGCATTAAAATGTCATTGAGATTGTTATTTCATAGCTTCTACAACCTAACCTTAACAAATACAATAGTTTTTTCTAAAAAAAACTTTTTTTTTCTTGAAAATCTACCCTAGGGACAGAAAACCAACCCTTAATGGAAGAATCACCCGTATGTACTGTCCCTCGTTCCTTTTAAGAGGTCACTAAACAGTTTTGACTCGGTGATCGGAGGTGATAGGAGAAAGCGGCTCTCAAGGATGAGCAGCAGCTCAGATGACACAGTTTTCTAGACGAACATCTAGTCTAATACCTGTATTAGCTCAGAAAAGTGGGCTGCTGCCTTGCTCTTGAACTCAGACATTCTGAGGTGAAGTCTACTTACAACCTGCTTAAACTGAACCAGGATAAGGGCCATTAGGTTAATCTACGCCATCTCTCTTCACGATGTCAGGTGCACCAGTGTGATCGTTTGGACTGGAACAGTCATCTTATCACACAAACCAAAGATATTATGCCACAATATAACCAGCTAAGCAGGTCAATAACTACATAGGTGAAAAGTGTTTGTTTGCATGTGTTGGACTCAACATCATGCTCTCTCATGGCCCAATTCTTGAAAATAGTGTGCCAAAGTGCCCTCTAGGAGCTAAAAAGCATGATAAAGTGCAGGAGGAAGGAGGAAAAATCTAAGTTAATGTTTGCAATACTTCCTCTGCCTTATTTCATTAAACAGAAAATGAGGAAACAATCCCGTAATTGTTTAGACTCAATTGTCCAGCATTTAAGTCAAGCAACCATAGAAAACTAATAAAATCTTCATAGCTACGCAGTGGTGTGCGGGGGGTGGGGTGAGGGGAGGCCAATTGTTTAACACACGTTCTCTTGGAAACCAAATCGCATGCTAAAGTGGCCTCTAGGAGCCAATACGTGTGCTAAAGTGCCCTCCTGGCAGTCAATATGTGTACTAAAGTGCCCTCTCTGAAGCCAAAATGTGACATATGTGCCCTCTAGGAGCCAAAACCTGTGTTAAGGTGCCTTTTAGGAGCCAAAACACACACTTTAGCGCTCTCTTGGTTGTCAAAACACATGCTAAAGTTCCCTCTTCAGTGGTGAAGACACCGATATGTTAACCTTTTTTTTCCTTTTCGACCTTTGACCTTCAAAAGGTCTGTGCACGCCAATTTTCATTACAGGTGTTACCATACCTGTACAAAGGCCCACGTAGGTTATAACCTTAGCCTGTCGGTTGTCTTTAATAGTGTTAACCTTCACATCAGATGAACAGTGTGGGGGAACTTTCTATACATGGTCTCAAATCTTTTTAAACAAGCAAATATAATTGGCTGCTCAGCTATTTCTCCAGCAGGTGAGTCTAATTTCATCAGTACTTCATGCAGAACATAAATTCACATAAGGTTGAGTTGATTGTTGATTGATATCTGAGAGTCTGCTGTTCTTGCTCAACCTAGAAAGTCATTTATGGCCAAAATATCTGAACAAAATGCAGTAATGTTGAATGATCCGCACACAGCACCTCTGTAATAATTCTAAAAAATATAATACACCCTTCATGACACCCAAAGGACTTTCCAGAAACCATTATTATAACTCCAGACAGAAAAGTCCCAGCTCAAGTCTGTGAACCTGTGACCTTCTTGCTGTGAGGCAACAGCTACCGCCCACTACTCTGTAATAGAGGGTGACACAAGAATAACTGGAATAATGAAAAAAACAACTATAAACTAAGTATTAACCTGAATGTAGCACTGTATGTTCCAAAGATCCCTCAACAGCGTAGACAACATCAGATTTACCTTAGAGGACTCATATGAAGACGCGTTTACTTTTATATCCAATGTGCTGGAATCAAGACGATATAGAGTCACTGTTTTATTATAAATAATACACATGCTGCACTAAATCTGCCTTTTTCATAGCAGATATTTCAACATGTTCAGCTGTAACTAATAGCATTATTGAAATTCCTGTAAAAATGCTGTAGAAAAAGGTCTTCCAGCTGGCAGAGGAAACATCTGCTGAAATTCAGTAGGAGGGGAAAATAAAATCCTTTACTCAAAGACAGCAAATCTTGCTGCCGATCCCATCAGAGCGGATTGAACAAGTCGTGGAAGACCCGTGAGACGAGGGGATCGGGGGATTAATCCTCATCCTGGGGTCCATCCCCTGGGACTGAGACAAATAGCGGGTTTACAGCGGTTTACGATCCAATGACAGCTTCGGTTTGGTCTCGTATTGTGACAACAATCCAAAATAAGAGGCTTCATCTTCGGGGTTAGTTTTAAAGTGAAAATATTGTTGTAATGTCAAACAGATTAACATTTTATAGCCTTTATATTAAAAACAACATAATCACATGATGAACAGTTAAAAACCACATATGCTACACATACTGTAATAAATAGAATGCTTGTCTGTGCATCTAAAATAAACATCAGCAGCCTGAATTCACTAGTCACTCCGAGACAAAGTAGTAATGAAAACCTTATTTCAACTAGATTTGAGCTCATTTGCTTGAATCAAACTTATTGAGAAAATGATGGGCGTGTTAGAGATGTTATAGATTCCTAATCTAACATGTGAGAAACTGCCAACTTGCCCATTGATTTTTTTTTTAAATGAGGCAGACAAAGGATTTAACACGGATTGAGCTGTGTTATACACATATATTTATGATAATAATTATTATTATAAGTAGAGAATTTCATATACATCTTATTTACGTAAACATAACTGGAGGGGATCTTTAAGATCCATGTCATCTTTCAAGAAGTAGGAAAAAAAAATCTGGTTTTGAAAACGATAATTTATATTTCATCTGGTTTAGCTTTGCTCAAACCCATTAAAGTTCAGCATATTCATGGACCCATGACTTGCTCACCGTCATTACGTAACGACCCGAGTCACATGATCACTGTCCCATCTGCTTGTTTAGAGTAATCCTACATGTGGTGTTACAGTAAGTGTAAAAGATTACCACTCTTGTGCGGTGCCAAGTGCTTTCTGCGAACACAGAAGGGGGAACAATAAGTGGATAAAGTGTCCAAGAGCAAAGACTCTCTCAATTCGAGTTCTCCACTGATATCAGCATCAAGATTCGGACTTGGTCCCGGGGTCTGGGCTGGATCTGGCCGGTTTACCCATCTCTTGTTCGAGTTTCTCCCTCAGTTTGTGGAAAGCGGGCCTCCTGCGGGGCTCCTGTTCCCAGCAAATCCTCATCAGGGAGTAAACAGCAGCAGGACAGTCCTCTGGAGCCTCCATGCGATAGCCGCCCTCCACCCGCTCCTTCACCTCCTTAAGAGACTAGAACGGCAGCAACGAGGCAGGAGGCAGGATCAGTGGGAAAGAGGAGGGAGAAGAGGAAAGACATTAGTGCACATACAAGTTAAATGCACATAGCAAAACCTGGTGTTATTTCTATCATGCCGTATATATATATAGGAACTAATCCTCATTAGGGTCGCAGGGGCCTGCTGGAGCCAATCCCAGCACGTTACAGCGAGAGGCAGGGATACAATCGTGTGGCACACACACCATTCACTCACACACTCACACACTATGGGCAATTTTAGAGTCTCCAATTAACCTCAGCATGTTTTTGGACTGTGGGAGGAAGCCGGAGTACCCGGTGAAAACCCACGCAGACACGGGGAGAACATGCAAACTCCACACAGAAAGGTCCCAGACCCAGGACCAAGGAGGTCTTGAACCTGCGACCTTCTTGCTGTGAGGCAACAGCGCTAACCCCTGTTCCACCGTGTCGCCCAGATTGCTGTATATTTTACAATAAATCACAGTAGTTGAAGTATTAATGGGAAAAATCATAGTAGTAAACCTTACTGTATAAAACAGTATCTAATGTGTAATACAGTTAATCACCCAAATCTGTAAATGGGTCAGTGATTAGTGAATATTCAATCCATCTAGAACATAAAACTAGTTGAAAGCATGTGTTTTTATTTTTTTTTAACAGTTTTAATAGAGATAAACTATCCTGTACGGATTTTATAGGGCTACAGTAACTTTTAAGGTAAAGGATTCACGGTGTGAACGTGTATAAGTATTTAAAACAAAGTAGAGGAAGCCTTAGAGTCTGACTGCATGCTACAGTAAATCCTACTGCAGTTCAGCCAAGGGTCAGTTTGTTTTACAGGTGGAATTTACTGTACATGAGCCTTCCTGCGGTCCTCCATGAGTCTGCCAAACACCACAAGTTACCTGGGAGAGACTAGCGTGACAAACAGGGCTGCGTTTAAGTAGCGTCGTCGCCCTCATTATTGTGTTAACATGCTCCAACCTTCATCTGACATCCTACCACCACCACCTGCTGCAGAACAGGTACCGATTAACTTCCACTTCCTCACCGACACAGACTGTTCATTAAGCAGATTAAATAAATCGCCGAAAATAGGATTATTTCTACTGTTACAATGTATAGTAACATTAGAGAGATCTTCTCTGCTGAAATCTCTATCCTCACTGACGCATGGTTACAGTGACCTATGGTTGTTTACTGCTCAGACACACTTAGTCGAGTCAGGAGATGACGGTGTCCTGATTAACGTGAACGCTCAGCGTGGCAGCTTTCCACTGACAAGTCTAGAAAAGGGAAAGACCTTAAAGCGGTGGCTCAGTGAATGGAAGTGAAAAAATATAAGCCACATTAGTTGGTTATTAACCCATTGAAGCCTATTAGCCTTTTAATTGTCATTTTAAACTTAAAATAAATAAAAAAAACTGAAATGTTACCTATGAAGCATTTTTTTTAATCTAATGACATGATAGTAGACAACTTAGACAAAGGGTTTTAAGGGGAAAAAATTAAGTTTTCAAGTGCTTCCTCTCATATGACGTCATCAACTTCCTTCCTTCCCATGAAAGACAAACCCTCCCGGGTTTGAGCCGCTCTATTTGGGTTCTGATCATTTTCAATCCTGACATGCATATATCTATTTAATCATTCAAGTGTCTAGAATATTCCCCCCTAAAAATAATTTTATACATGGGATAAATAGGTTTTTGTTTATGGGCAAATTTGAGCAAGCTAAAATGCTATTTTATGCAAAGAAAAGACTACAAAATGGGGGAAAAAAAGATACATGACATGGCTGTTAGTGACTCAACTGATATAATTACATGCTATATTAAAAAATGATTGCAGAGCACAGATAGTGATTTGGCGTAAGAGATCAGGGATACCATTTTTTCCAGCCGTTGCTACAATCTCTGTTACACTCTCAGCTTGTCAACTTCAGCAGCTTTCTTGAAACGCGATTATATAGTTTGACTATTTGACTGCGCTGAAATACATTTTAGACAGTTTATTTCCATTTTAAATGTTGCCCCATATGTGAGGAGGATGAGCAGCACAGCTCTGTATGTGGGTTACACTGATAAGTCTTCTCTGCCAACGGCAAACAGCTTATTCTGCTATTGACTCTTGTTTGGTGGATCACACACAGAGCCATAACAACCTGTCAGCTCCTCCTCATGCTGTAAGATGGCCGCCCATGCAACCAACGATCGTCACATGGCAGCATGAACAACATATCTAAGCTGATCCCAAAAGTGTTCGGTTGGGTTGGGATCAGGACTCTTGGAAGGCCAACCCAAATTCTGGAGGTAGTCTCTGATAAACCTGTGTGGGCGAGCGTTGGAGTTCGGTTCAGGAGTTCAATCAGTGCTGGTTGGAGAATCTCAATCCTGAGATCTCTCCACATCAAGATCGCCTTCTTGTTTTTTCAGTCATGGAGATGCCTCCACACGATCACACTGCCTCCACCAAAAGGTTTTACTCTATTCGTGCAGCAATCAGCACAGAGTTCTCCCCGTCTTCTACAGACTTTGACCCACCCAACTTCTTTATGTAGAATCTGGGCTCATCGCTGGGCTCATCGTGTGTTTAATGCTTCGATGCTGTACAACAAATTGCCTCTCAAGGACATTCAAGTTTTCTAAGTCTAAGCAAATAAAAACACACTAACAGGGACAAATATAGTTAATGTATGTAATGGAGCAGTGATACACACCATCTTAGGGTAAGGCTGTCGACCGTAAGAGAAGATCTCCCATAACAGAACGCCATAGCTCCAAACATCTGACTTTGTGGAGAATTTCTGCAGGGGAAAAAGTGTATGTTCATATATTAAAAAAAAGCACAGTGCACAAGAGAAAAATAAAAAAGCGAAAGGAAAAAAAGATTTCTTTTGGAGGAAGACAACCAGTCAAACTAGAAATGCAAAAGCTGCACTAATTAATGGATCAGATCTAAACAGCATTCATGAACTTTTTCTGTTCCTATGTTTAACTTTATCAACCCGTGAGAACTGTGCCGTGTTTCTTTTGCTTCCGTTGTAATTGTCCGTGCGATTGTTTTTACGTAAATGCACGCAATGTGATCAGATAATCAGGATTCAGTAATCAAGAAATGAGATTGGCACCTTTCAACAAAGAGGAAAGACAAATTAAAACAAGCTGCAGGGCAGCAAATGACATTATCATGAAACAAATCTTATTAAGCTTTATTATCAAATAAATAAATAAATAAAAAAGTGATGGAGAGAGAAAAGCTATGCAGCAGCTCTTCGGACCAACCTCTTTGGTCAGAGCCTCGGGGGCGGTCCATTTGACGGGCAGCTTGGCGTTATCCGACACCTTCAGGTCCACTTTGGTCAGGCCAAAGTCACTGACCTTGGCCACGTTGTCGTCAGAGACGAGGACGTTACGCGCCGCCAAGTCTCTGTGAACCAGCTTTTTAGACTCCAGGTACTCCATCCCCTCACACACATCACTGCCAACACACGCAAGAAAGTCTCGCTGTCATTTTGTGCTTCACACCGTTCATACATAATAGAAATGTTCAAAATGATCAGTTAACAAAAAAAATGCACAAAACCATAATTCAGAAGCCGTGCCTTAAACAGGCCTTTATTGAACTTCAGTGAATTTATGATGTCACAACTATGCTCCCCCATTCATAGCCAATCCAATGGGCCAATTAGCGGTGAGCTACATTAACATTAATAATGAGACAGGCACAAATTGACCTATTCATTACAGAGATCCAGAGAAAAGCTTGAGAAAGGAGACGTTAAGGTATATATAGAGGGTTTTTTTTAACTGCTAAACTACTAATATGTCTTGTTAGGAATATGACAACTTCAAATAAAACCCAGACCTTTAAGGATTGTCTGCCGATGGTTCGACTTACAGTGCAAAGCGGAGCAGCTGGGCAGGGCTTACAACGGAGCGCCCTCTTGTCCTGAGAAAGTTAACAAGGTTTCCCTGCAACACACACACATGAAAGATTAAATATTTGAATGAGGCGCTCAGATATGCTATTGTGCCAGTTTTTCTCCGATGCCCTTCAAAAGGTCTGTGCATGCCACTGTAGCTACAAATTTTGCTGCTGCTGCTGTAGAATCTGCAAAAAATATATATTTATATAATAATATATATTTTGCAGCAGTATAAGCTACAGCTGATGAGCAGAGAGCTGCCTTGGCCGACTGCTGTTAGAGGAGATTTCCCCACAGGGATTCATTATTTTGATCATACAACGTGAATCTACATGTTTTCTGAAAATGTTTAACATTTGAAACTTTGCAGCGTGGTGCAGGGGTTAGAGCTGTTGCCTCACAGCAAGAAGGTCACAGGTTCAAGACCTCCTTGGTCCTGGGTCTGGGACCTTTCTGTGTGGAGTTTGCATGTTCTCCCCGTGTCTGCGTGGGTTTTCACCGGGTACTCCGGCTTCCTCCCACAGTCCAAAAACATGCTCAGGTTAATTGGAGACTCTAAATTGCCTGTAGGTGTGAGTGTGTGAGTGAATGGTGTGTGTGCCCCATGATTGGCTGGTGACCATCTGGGGTGTATCCCTGCCTCTCGCCGTAACGCGCTGGGATTGGCTCCAGCAGACCCCTGCGACCCTAATGTATGTATAGATATGTATAGAAAATGACTGACTGACTTTGCACCGAGATAAATAACAGCATGTACCTTAGTCACGAGCTCTGTGACGATGTGAAGCCCTTTGTGGAGGACGACCCCCAACAGTCGCACCAGGTTTTTATGCTGGAGCTTCCTAGAAGAAGCAAATCCATGGAAAAGTTGATATGTAATCACACTGAATTGATGTTTCATAGCTTTTCACAAATGGTTAAAAGCTTTCATAGAAAAGAAAAAATGGGTAAACATTTGAAACCAATAGGTCTTTAGACTTACGTCATTACTGTGGTCTCCAGCAGGAAGGCCTGAGCTGTGACATCAGATTTAATGATCTTTATTGCCACCCTCTGGCCCATATAGTCCCCTTCATAAACAGCTGAAAATCACACACAGATTTTACTTCTTTTGTGTTCGTACTGTGTGTGTTTTAAATTGTGTGAGGGCATAAAAAAGGCTGATGAAACAAAACTCAGCTCACCGCCAAACTCCCCCTCTCCAATATTCTGTCCCAGCGTGAGCTTCGTGATATCCAGCAACCACCCAGCTGCAGAGCAGACAGACATTTACATTATTTTACAAAGAAGCCCTCATCTTGTTACGTCTTTTTTCACTGCTGCCAAATAAATCTCGGCATCAAACTTGCCTTTAGACAGCTCCAGCTCAGCTGACTTGGTTCCCTGTTTTTGTTTGGCCTTCAGGAGAGTTGTAGCAATGGGGCCTTTGTTGTTTGAGTAGAACTGCGAAGAAGGAAGCAAATAAGTATAGTAGATTATATTTAATCTTTGGTATCTGTAATTTATTCTCATATTTTATTTTTATTAAACTAATGATGTAGTTTTCTGTCTATTGGAATACACCTAATTATTATTTGCTTGATCTGTGGAGACAGCATTGATCTTATCCAACACTGTAGCTCAAGCCAGGGGGAAAAAAGCAATTCTGATGCTCAATCCATTGTTTATTTAAATAATTAATCGAATAATTGTTTTGTGAAAATAGAAATGGGGTAAAATGTTGATCGATGTTTCGCAAAGCAGAAGACACAACCTTAAATGTCTTTTTTTTTTTTGTCCAGACCAACAGTCCACAACCGGATGTGTGTTGGACTGTTAAATAGTCCTAATAGACTAATTGCACATTGGGTAAAACATGGACATACATTGAGATAAGGAGAGACACGCAAATACAGTTACTGTAAGAAAAAAGCTGCAATTTATGTTGAAAGTACACGTCAATCTACATATCAGTTTTGAAATTGTGTTGATAGTCCAAGTAAAACCGGACTTATGATAAATATTTTAGTTTGTACTTTATCCTGTCTAGAGTTACAACCTGGCCAAGTTACTGTTATATCTGTCTATAAATAAATGAGTTTAAGCCCAGATTCTGTTCTGTTAGATGATAGTGCTGGGATTTCCTGAGGACCTGTGAATGCCTCCTAGAGTACTAGGGCCCAAAGTAGCCTGTGTTAGCATGAGGAGTAAAGTAGCAGCTAAACCGGCTAAACCGGCTGCAGTTTTTAGAGAGATCATAGCAGGAAGTTTAGTTGAATTGTAACTAAAGCGCTGGGAAGCAACATGAGGAGCAGCACCATGATACACAGCTTTACACTGTAATGAAAGCGTTGTGATATGGAAGTCTATGGGATTTTAACTTTAAATGATACTAATAATGTTTGCATACTATTGTGCAATGTGCAAGC
This sequence comes from Lepturacanthus savala, assembly GCA_030544235.1. Classification (NCBI taxonomy): domain Eukaryota; kingdom Metazoa; phylum Chordata; class Actinopteri; order Scombriformes; family Trichiuridae; genus Lepturacanthus; species Lepturacanthus savala. The sequence goes on from CM060481.1 coordinate 19,277,313, forward strand.
TCCATCTGAAAGCTGAGTTTGATCACAGACAGAGAGACACATGAGCCACAGACACGCAGACACTTGCTTTTTATCGACTAATCAAACGGGCTCTACTCTGAAGCCCAATGACATCATTTAATGTGAAATATGTCAATCATGAACTTTAAATGACACATCCATTCCTGTTTTTTGGAGAAGTCACAACATGATTCAACCCAAATCATCTGCACCCTCCCCTTTTCTTTAAGGGGGTCAGTGAGCCGGTCTGACTCACGCCTGGATCCGTCTGCAGTTCTCTGATAACATGCTAAGAAGCTTCAGTGCAGCCTCACACAGATAAACCATAAAAGGACATTTAGTGTGTATACATGATATATATACAGTATATATATAGAATCACACACTAGTGTCAGTTATGATCGTGTGGTTGTGGTTCTCAACTTTCTTTAGGCTTGTGAGACTCAGGTTTGTTTAATTTGAAAGGGTTTTTAGAGGCCCAAGAGGTGAAATCATCCCATATTTCTGTGACCCCTCTGATCGGTCGATCGGCTCGTTTGTCTTACCTCTATCATGTCGATGAGGTTGTAGAAAAACTGCGTGTTGTCGATGGTCAGCTTGTTGTCCTTATAAATCACCCGGTAGTGGATGACCTCTCCAGACACACTGACGCACAGAACATAGTCGCCGGGGTGACGGATGGACTCTCGCACCAGGAACAGGCCGTCCTCGGCCGGCTGCAGCTTCCTCACCGCCTCCGGGCCAGAGATCTTACCGTGGAACCAGCTGGTGAGAGACAGGAGGCGGTAACCTTTTATATTGATAGATTTTTAAATAACTTCCACCTACTTCTTTAGTAACAGACATAAAGTGTACCTAACACCACAAAGAAAAGGAAGTAGAAGTGATTAATCATAACACAGTGTTTGTGTGCACATGGCTTCCACACAGTGTGGTCACAAGATGGTTTTTAAAAGATAAACATGTAAAGACAGAAGTAAGTGTGGTTCTATTTCTATCTCTTGGGAACTGTGTGTATAGATAAACATTATCCTGATGGGAAACCACAAGGAAGATCAGCAGTTCTACAGAAATAAAGTGTCAACTTCAGAAGACATACGGCATGAGGCTGAGGCTGGGATCCACACGCAGAGCTTCTCTTTCACGCACATTAGTGGAGTTAATGAGGCCTGCCTCTCCTGTGGCGTTGTGCCTGGCTTCGTAGTATCCTTTTTTCTACAAAAGACAATTCAAAGTCTGCTCGTATCAAATAGTGGAGATTCAAAAAAAAAAGGAAAAGCTTCTTCCGAGTGTGAGAGTACCGTGCTCGTGTCAACGATGGTGAGGATGTCCCCTTTGCGGTACGCCAGTTCTCCAGGTTTGGGCTTCCCGTGGTCTCCCTTGGCGACACACTGTGTTCCAGCAGCCCATTTCATCTGCTGGAGCAAAGGAGTGATCAAACAATAAAAAAAGAGAGTGACATCAACCCCTTTATTGGATGGATTCAATTTTAATATAGTCAGACATTGAAACAGGTGATTCTTGATTTGATAATCACTCCTGTTCACACAGATGTACAAGTTTCCCTTTTGAAATGTGGTGGAGACATGTAACAATAGCTCAGTGCATTATATTGCTAGAAATAGACAGGAAGAACACTTGAGCTATCTTCATCTGTGAGTCTGTTTTAGGGACTAGACACTGCAGTGCTGACCACAGTTGTCAAGGGGTTTCCTGGGTTTGAAGAAGCTGATTTTACAATGAAGTACAATAATGTATCCGTCTTTGAAACACAGCAGTTTGGGTGTTTCACATGGGTCAGTTGATAACAAGATGGGATTTTTTTTGAAGATTTCTAAAATGTACTGTATGTATTTCTTTCTACTTCAAAAAGAAATATGGGTTTGAAAAAAACACATTCAATATAATTGATGAGAGCTTCCTTCATGATTTTAGTGTCTAAAAATGTAAATGTTGAATCAACAAATTCACTTTCTACATTTTAATAGACTGATCACAGATATTCCAACTTCGGTTTTTAATCCCAAGGATCATTTGTTTTAACTAGACAGATTATACATAACAGAATAGCAGCATGTTTGTCTAAAAAAGTATTTCACAGAGAACAAATAGAACTTGTTTCAGCTACAAATAAATGGATTTTCAATATGAACAATTATATGCTAATCAGAACTGCTGAATGCCATTACTAACCTTAGCCATGTACAGGACAGGAAGCTGAAATAGTTCTGTGTATCACCTGTCAAAGAGGAAACATGTCTTTAACTATTTAGTGTAAAACACTGACCACACAATACTAATTGTCTATACAATGAAGCTTAAGAGAAGCTGTTATTTCAGTACCTGCTGCTCTCTGGACAGATGCTGACAGTCTTTTTCTCCAGGACCAGAACATAAAAATCCTCAGTGTGAAGTTTGTCTCATCCAGTGGTGAGTTGTCATAACTCAGCATTAGCGTGGATGTAGATATTCACAGCTGTGAGGCAGTTGCTGTCTGTGGGGAGCACTTCCTTGATATTTCAGAACATATAGTACGTAACCAGAAGTGACGCAGCAGGTTGACTTCTTCTTCCTCATTACAATATTTGAAATACGCATACAAGACCAAAGCAACACAATGCAGGCGAAAAAATGGCTTAAAAGTGGTTTAATACCCCCCCCCCTCTTAATTTTTTAGGCAACACTACAAAGACATTCAAATAATAGGACAGCAACGTTCACACTTTTCCGTTTCAACAATACAAAATAGATTGCAACATCCTTCAGAAATAAAATAAGCAATACCTATATGATGCTCTTGATAAATGAAATCAAACTAAAACTGCACAATAATTCTTTCACATGTAACTTTTAAGCCAAATATAGTTGTGCAATTGTCCCTTCCTTGTCCTACATCTCTGTAAAGTACGACCATTACCTTGTCAAAAACAACTCAAATGTTCCCCTTAATCTTCTGTAATACACAAACATGATGCAGGCACAAGGAAGAAATTCAAAGGACTAGTAACCACTTGATCATTACAGTAGATATTCAGTCATACAGTTTGTTTTTTTCTGACTAAAGCTTCCCTCTTCTGCTAACCATACTCTGGAAGAAAAAAGATTACTAGGCATATTTAAATGATAAAATTATGGCTGCATACAGTAATTGTCATTTCTTAAGTGCTTCATTCCCTCAGCATGCTACAGACTGTGCAACATAGGCCGTCTCTCAGGCGTCATTCCTCATCAAAGAGATTCTGCGGGTTTTGGGTTTCTGACAAAACGTTGTGACGTATTTGAGGGCAAGTTATTTTAGTGTGAATCGGCGGGCCTTTGGTTAGATTTCAAAACTCTGGTTTTAGCTTCATCTGATAACATATTAGAAGGAAATTGTGACACGGCTTTACAGGAGAATCGAGGAGGAGCAAAACAAAAATAAATAAAAAAAATAAAAAGGGCATACAGAGTTCTCGAAGGACCTGTGGGGATTCGCTCAACAGCGCCACACTGTTTAATTACTAATGCGACGTTTTAGGCACAATGAACCTCGCTGTATTGTATGCAGAGCCTACAGTCAAGTCTCCTCTGATCGCTCTCACAGTTTCAAAGCCTCAACAACTTAAACTTCATCTATTTAACAGACTGAAAAACACGGCGGTGAACTAATATCATGCACCATTGTCATGATGATTACCATGAATCTCATGGTAAAATTGAACTGGCCTGGAAAATAAAAGAGTTCAGTCTTGTCTTCAAAAGAGAAAATATCGCATAAGGTGCTGTTGTTTCAACTGTACTGGAGGCATTTCAGAGTACCTCTAATACATAAAACAATACAACTGTGGGCCACAGTTGAAATTTAATTATTGAGAATAAACATGGGAGGTGGTCAGTAGTAAGTGTGCAATTATATCGAAATGGAATGATGTAACTTTCATGATTATTTTTGTTTTTTTTAGTTTAACTAAGCCAATTTTCTTTGCACACTACATCTGTGAGAAATCACTACAGAGAAGGATATGCAGCACAGATCCTCAAACTTCAGTCTCCTCCTCCAACATGTTATTCTTCTTAATTCCAGGGTAGACATGTAACATGTAAAGTCAGTTATATTCATATGTGTATAGCTGCGTGTTAAGATTGTTTTCAAGATAAGAAAAGTTTAAAGTTGTGACATTCTACCAGTCTCTAAACTAGCAAACGCCGCCCCGCTCTCAAGGCAGAGGTCAACCGCTCGCTGCTTCTTCCTTCTTGTCTTTTTTCCCCTCCCCCTCCCCTTCGCCCGCTTCGTTGATGTCCCGTCGCCGCTTGCGGTTGCGAGCGCTGGCCTTAGACGCGGGCAGGGACTCCATGCCCAGCACCTTGTGGATCTGACGGAAGGCAAGCAGCCGTAGAGCATGCTGGAACCAAAGAGAAGAGTAAAGATATGTAGGTTTTTAGCCTTTTAAACAACTTTATAGACAAATCAATACTGCTGATGCAAGGAGAGTAACGAGTCATCTACTACATGGATGTGTCGGTTAATATTCCTACGAACAAACTATATCGATCTGCGCTCGGCAAGTTGGCCTTTTGGATGACATATATCCATCCAACATTGATTTAAAAGGTAATGAATTGATTGGTTTGATATTGAATGTTCAACAGATCCAAAGACACTCATTTAACTTGTGTTACATATCACAGATTTATTTTTTTTTTTAAACAAACAATTCCTGACGTCTTCATGATCATCCAGGGTATATATCACTAAAATCATATGTATCATCATATCATATGTAAATCATATATGGGTATATATCAATTAAAACACTTGTTTGTTTTATATCCACAATTAATTTATAACTTATTCCCTTATGAGAAACAACAGGAATTTGCACTGTTGAGTGTCCAGGTTTTTATTTCACAGTCACACAGTTTGAATTTTGGGCTAAAAAGTAACTGAATCAATTTCAAGTCCCTGAATCGGTTTGGGTAATGCTGAATGAACCAATTGGCTGCACCCAATCGAATCGAATTGTTTTTAAATGATGTTGTTATGCCCCACGTATCTGGAATAAACTCCCAGAGAACTGCAGGTCTGCTGCAACTCTCACTGTTTTGAAGCCAGAGTTGATAACTTGTCCGTTTGCTGATGCGATTTTGTGATTTCTCACTGCACTGTAACTTTGTGCTTGTTTTTATCCCCCTTTAATCAAGTGTATTTAAATTATATAACTTGTTTTTAATTCCATCATTTGGATCTTATTTAATCTTAAATCCTTTTTCTCATTTTTTAATTTGAAATTCTTGATTTTTCCCTTTTCAATCAACTTTTTCTGGTGCTTTTAATATTTTAAGTAAAGCACTTTGAATTACCTGGTTATTGACATGTGCTATACAAATAAACTCACCATGCCTTGCCTTAAAAACGAGTCATTACACCCCTAGCTGACATGTGTTAAAGACGCTCTATAAACACCGAGCAGCAGCTTTGGGACGTACCTGCGCACTGGCAGTGATATCCTCTCTGGCTTGAAGCATCATGCTTTCCAAAGCGTCCGTTGGCTCTTTCTCGCAGGGGTCCAGCAGACCTGGCCCATCTGAGTAAGGGGAGACAGAAATTTTAATGTGATAGAAAAAAAGATCTGAAATAATGAATTATCAAGTTGTGTCATTCATCAACAGGTCTTCTGATCTCATTGACATACGTATATCCGTGGGACCTGGCAGCAGGATGCCTGTAGAGATGCACTCCAGCACCCTGCGCATGGCTTCCCCCGGGCTCAGCGGGCCCGTGGCGCTGCTGATGACCTTCTCCACCAGTAGCTCCATCGCCTGCAGGAAGACACGGACACTGCAGCTATTAGCCTTGTAACCTTATGGTTATAACATATTATATAACGGGCCTAATTAGGAACTGGTGAAGTCACTCACCCAGCCGGGCATCTTCCCCCAGGTCGGCACCCGCTGACATAAATCTCTCAGCACCCGAATGATGATCACACAGGACTGCAGCCCGTTGGCACGAGCCTTTTAAAATTAAGAAAAAAAGACAAAAAAAAAAAAAACTTATACTAAACTACACATGGTGATCAATATTAGATAAATTGAACTTCTGACCACACCACTAGAAACATAATAAATATAAGTTATATATAATATAATTGGTGACTGGAAAATGCAAGTTTAAAAAAAAAGAATGTATGATTCTACCTAAAACTTAAAAAGGCCTAAAGAGCTAAATCCATCCCACCAGGAAGTTTTTGTGGCTTTTCTGAAAAAATAACCCGGCCACAACAAATAGATCAAATCTGCAAATGGGATGTTGAAACAAAGTAACTTCCCTGGAACGTTTTTTTGATTTTAATGGGAAGCTTTTGCGGTGAGATTTTATCCATATTCACAGGATGTGAGAAACGATTTGAGGATGTCAGTAAATGGAACAAGAGAACACCACATTATAGTACACGAAATAACAGAAAGGGAATATTCTTCAAAATCCCATAAGAAAATCCTGTAAAAAACAAAAACAGCTCTAGTTTCTGTAACGAGAAGAACCCTTCATCTCTTTTTTTAGGTCTAAAAGGAAGTGGAAACATACTATGTGTCTATTCTATATACAATACAAGCCATTTTAAAATGATACAACACAAATTGCTGACATTTTGATTTGCTCTAAAAGGCAGCAGAGTATACACCTGTGTCACTAACAACACTGATGATAGCTTAATTCCATTAAGTTGTATCCATGACAACAAGGCTCTGTCTTTTTACTACTGTAAATTATGATAAAAGTGATTTTGATGCAGTTACCTGAAACCACTTGGCGTGACGGAGAGCAGCCAGGTATTCCAGACATTTCTTCTTATTCAAGAGATCAGGGGGGTCCTTCTCAGCCACACCTGGTGGAGATAATATGTACGGACTCAAGGCTGATAGCCAAACTAATGGAAGACCCAGAAGGTAACAGACAGTAAGTCACAACCTGTTGCTGTTGACGTACAAATCGCTGAACAAGGGACGTGATTACAAAAACGCTGGAGACAGTCATCTGATGTAACCAGACATTTCCTTGAATCCTTAAAACTGTTCTGTTGCAGTTTGTTTGGTGAGAAAAATAATAAGGGGAAGATATGTGAGAACAAAGCAAACAATTTGAGCATCAAATATGAAAGTCTTCGGTGTTTCGATATATTCGGAGTGGAAGAAATAGCAAAAAAAAAGAAGTACCAATGTGTTCTTTAGAGTGGAGGGTGACAGGCATGTGCAAAAAACAGAAGGAAATCCAAAGCATCCAGAGAGAAGACAAGTGGAAGTTTATTTAGTCAAATCCTTTGTGAATTTTATTAACTAATCTGGATCCAATTTTTCCGTAGAAAGACATTTTGACTCTTGAAAACACAGGTGGAATTAATAACATGAATAATGTCTACGTTCCATTTCGATGATCTAAGCATGCTGGTCCTGTCCCGTCGCACTGAGACACTTTAAATGGTGCAGACACATGTTGTTGTTATTCATCACACCTGTGTTTTTCCTGCTATAACACGTCTGAATGTCTGCTACAAGAAAGGTGAATTAAAGTTGATTTCAAATCACATCTAATAAACATCTCATAAGACACCTTTTTTCAGTTGTTCCATCTTGAATCTGTATCTTTTGCCTTATTTGGCTTCATACATTTTACAAAACATGTTCACTTCCACTTTACTGAGAATTGCACCTTTTATGGAGAAATGTCCAAGAAGAGAATACTAGAGAAAAATACTAATAGGTGAAACATGTTTGAGCTGTTTCAACTTCCTTTTCCTTGACTAAATTCAAACCAAGTGTTTTGGATTTCTTCTTTTTTTGCATTTGATCATCGGCTTTGCATGAATGCCCGACTGTCAAAGACACATTAGATCAAAAAAATGTGCATTTAACAACTGAAACTTGGGCTTTATCTCCTTAGAGATGGGCTTTTCCAAATGAGACAATATGCTTTGTTCTCATTTTATTCCAAATGTTTTTTTAAGTCTTTGAATAGATAATAATTGCATCCATTACTCCTCTACAATAGACCCTTTTCACAGCAGACTTTTTGACTTGATAAGGATAACATTAACGATGGCTTGGTTCCATTCGAGGAAGTTACAGCGGTGTAATAGTTTACACTGTGGAAACTGTTCAGCCATCATCAATGTTATTAAATGCACCTGTTCTTTGACACAGCTTAATGTCTGATGTGAAAAAGGTTGAATATGTTTTAAAAAGAAAAGACACACAAGCAAAGATATCCCTTTCCCTTCATGCCTCCATATTTTAACATCAAAAATGTTCAGGTCAAATCTATAAAACACAATATATCAAAGTCAAAGATTAACTTAATAAGCTGTACTGAAAATTGGAGAATACAAAATTATTTTGGTTTAAAAAAAAAAAAGATCATGCTTGTGTCTGTAGTGTTTATGACGTGGACAGAATTTGAGGACACATTTACATCTAAAAAATGACATGTTTTGCCCAAACATTGAACATGGTTACTGATGACTGCAATGAAGAAATAGTTGACAAAACCGGCCGTGGGACTTTCCACACTTCCACTGTTCACTAGAACTGTAGCAACAACAGAAGACATTAGCTTTCTTACAGGGGAAATACAAAACAAAAGCCACTTTGTTTTTTGAAGTCTACACTACCATACCACTTAGAATCTCAACCCATATTTATCATGCCTCTTAGAGTTTTGATTTTCGCAGCAGCTGAGCCCCTCCGATGACAGCGGAGAGGGGTTGTCCTACTCTGAAAAGCTTAATAAACATGGGCGACCTGGTGCCTTTCACTTTAGCGTTCTTAGTGGTATGTGTACAAGTGTGGTCTTCAGCATTAGCCATTAGCTTGTCTAGGTCTGCTGATACAGATTTGGGGGCACTGATCAACAAACCCAAACAAAAGTTATAAATAAAATAAAATAAAATAAAAGACAGCAGCCACAGAAAACATTTCTAACATGTTTTCCAAATGGGGGAAAAACACATTATAATGCTGACAGTAGTTACGAGTTGGAGCAGGTGGAGGAGTGTTTGCAACACAATGATCTTGAAAATGACCTGCACTGATGAATAGGTGGAAGTAATGACAATGGGTATACTAGTGTCATCTCATTATTATCTAAATACGGATCATTGTGAGGCCACGAAACGACACTCCAACACCTTATCGTCGATAATGCCCCAATAAGATGCAGGGATGAGAGAAAAGGGAATGAGAAGTCACTGGACCTCAAAAATCCTCCTCGTAGTATCATCGCCCAAATGCAACGGCTTCAAATCGAGCCTGGAAACTAACTATATTGGTTGAATAGTATCAGCATTTGATGCATTTTCATCTCTGGGCATTATCTGAACAGTGATCATCGCTTTTCTCTTTAAAACGTTTCCCAAAGGATTTTTATTTTCTGAGCGTGTGTTCACGTGATAAACACACACCCTAGTGGCACAGAAAGGTCGGAGAGCCCGGCTTTTGATTCCCATGTTGTGGAAATGAAATAAAGAAATTGGGGGGGAGGGGGGGGTCTAGTGTAAACTGCAAAAAATGGGGGAAATGAAAAAGAGTGGGACAAATGAATGTGAGAGTTAATTATTATTTCAGGAGTTAAAGGAAGAAAAAAAAGCTTGATTGTGGGCTTGGTTAAAGTCCCACCTCTCATTCGGTAATTTAAGAGCTTTTTCAGCCTAAAATGTAGGCTGCTACCGGGTGGAAGGGTGGAGCGGGAGGGGGGGTAAATAAGTGTATTACACACAGTGCTAACATTTGGTTGTCTGGTACTGAAAGCTTTTGGCTTCTCTAACCTTTCTCAGCCGCTTTTCCTCCTGCCTGCTTGTCCTTCTCAGCAGCAGGGTCCTCCCTCATCAGCGGCGAGGTGAGAGAAATGGTCACCTGCATTTTGGGCTCCTTGCTTGATAATATCACGATGTTCGCCTCCTCGGGGTGAGCCTGCACCTCATACTGATCTTCAGAAAATGTCTGCCGGTTAAAAGGACACTTGGGATTACTCACTACAGAGGAGGAGGGGTGTCGGGGGCAAAAAAGAAGCCTCGTGTGTCATATTTGTATTCTTGGGTTGTGCAATTCTCAAGGCTACTGAGATTACAGTTCCCTTTTTTTTCTTTTTCTTTTTTTTTTTTTAAATACAGGGTGAGTGATATAAACGGAAAAATATATATCTCAGCAATATCTTTGCAATAGTCATAATAATGAAAATAATATTTAGGAAAGTATATCAAGCTGCTTAAGAGTAAAAGCCCCATCTCACTCTGTAGGATTCAGGTGTCATAACCAGGCAGTGAATCTAAAGATCAGTGAAAAGCACCTTTAATGAGACACTCGGTTACAGCTAGAGCAGGAGGGAGGAACAGTGAGCAATTTACAACATTACAACCTTTAAGATGTCATCATAGCTGTGTTAGAGAGCAATCCTCTGTCTTGTGGGCCTTAAATGGAAATGCCAGGAAATTAAACAATTCACACAGGATTTTTCTCTTTAGGTTCAGTCATTTGTGAAGATTGCAAAAACATTCTCTCCCAAAGCCAGAATGCACACAGTGGATGTAAGTTATGTATACTGTAACAACAATGAATGGAAATAGTTTTTATTTATACAGATTACCTTTACAAAGGTAGCGGAGTAAATCCAAGCAAACATCACACAGAAAGCAGCAGCTCTACCAGTTTTTTTCTTTTACAGTTTAGATATCTATAACCATTAAATGTGTGATTCTGGCTGTGGGAGGCAGTTTTCCATTTTCACTAATGAATGACGATATCCTCTGGAATATGAGGAAAATCTAGGATGAAAGGAATCTTTGCGGTGGAAGTTTTCCAGGTTGTCGTGTCTCCTGTCTATAGATGTGGGCGTCCTGACATCATAACGTCACAACATGTTTTCCTGCTCTACAACAAAAGGACAAAGTGAAACCTTTTGGTTCCCATTCTATTTTTTTTACATAACAAGTCCTGAGGATACGGCTCTTATGACAAGTCACAAGGCAGCGGATTTCAACTTAGAAATATAATTTCCTCATCTTACAAATCTGCTGCACTTCACATGATATTTACAATAAATCCTGGGAAAACAAGAAACTGAAGCCTTTTTCCTTACATTTCGTCTCTACAGTTCTTCTATATGATCCTGTACCACCTATAATACTTAAAGGTCCCATATTGTACACTTTTCCAGGGTTTTATTGGAGGTTTTGATATCCCAAACTCGATAGTTTTGTAGTTTCAAGTACCAAAAATCACGTCTATAAACTTTAATATCTCCTCTCTAGAGCGCTGAAAGAACAGGTGATTTTGGGTTTGTCTCTTTAATATTAAGGAGCCTTTGTGCATTTCTCTGTGGATTGAATCATTAGCCAGTATTTATGTAGCACTTAGACCTTCCTTAAAACCAAAATAAAGCTATAACAATATGGGACCTTCAAAGGTAAAGCCTCCCTCCCTCAGCCTCATGCACAGCGTGGGAAGCCTTTCATTTCCTTTTATTTCACTGGGGAGGTTTTCTTACCACCAGTTCCTTAGGCAGCTGCTTGGCGATGTTCTTTAGTAAAGAGATGGTGGGTTTCTTAGCGGTCAGCAGGATGAGTTCAACGTTTCTGTCCCCACGAAGCAGCAGGCCTTTGGCCAGGATACCCACCCTCATCACTCCTTTTAGCAGCCGTGCTGAGTTCTCGGTACTGTCAGGAGAGGGAGAGCGGCCATTAAGACTTTTAAACAGTATTTTTCAATATTATATTGGTGTCACAGTATTTGACAACACAACAAATATGTTTAACCATCTTAAACAAAAGTCATTAATGCTGAATAAATGTATTGAGTAACTAAAAAAAAAAAAAAATCGAGCAGCCCTACCAACAACATATTAGGATTAAAGTTGTTTGATGGCTTTTCTTTTTTTCATTTTGTACACTAAACACTCAGTGGTATTGGGGTATATGAAAAATGAATGAATGAACATATGAACGTATGAAACTGTATACCACCAAAGCCTGATGGTTTCTATTTTTTTCAGACCATATACTCACTGATACCCCTGCAAACTGTTCGTCCTAAAAGTGCTTGTAGGCTTAAACGTTTTGCCAAACAGCAAAAAAATGAAAATAATCTGTCAAAGATTAGATCTTACCCTTTTTCATCCCCGCTTTCAGTAGCAGCACTAGTGGTTTCTGGTGTCTCCTTCTCCAGCAGGGAGTCGGACACCAGTTTCAGGGCTCTCTCAGAGTGGGAGACGATCCTCTGAACAGCCTGCAGCTCCTCCTCCACCGGGTAAATGGTGGAGTGTTTAGCCATGATGTGCCGGTCGTCTGGAGAATCAGGCCGACGCACGCATGTCTGGAGGAAGAGGGTGTTTTAGTAGATTTGAGCCATTTTTTTATTCTAAGCAATCAAAACTTAAAAACGCTTGCAAACGCTCACCAGTAGAGGGGGTACAGGCATACCCGGGCGGCTCATCAGCGGTGGAGGAGCCATCCTGCGTCTTTGCTCCCCCCAGTACATCTGCTCCTCCTCCATCCTCCTCCAGTACATGTCCTCCTCATATCGCCTGCAGTACAGGGGGACGGATGTGTCACTAGAGCAGAAAAAATAAAAAATAAAATCACGCAGTTCCACAGGGAACGTTTCATGGCTGCCGTTGAGCGTAAACAGTAGCCTATGAAAACATTGACAAATGCCCATGTCTACACTGCATTATAATCATACTTTTAATATGTTATAATGTACTTATTACATTGTATAACTATAGTATACAACAGACAATGATTTACAAGGTTGAGTAGCATAATTCCTCATAATTGCTAGTCACCTTGGTGCAACCGTTTTCTTTTTTTATTAAATTTTAAAATTCATCTCCAATTTCACACCACTTTTTGACATAATGATTATAACGTATTTTAGCTATGAGAATTATAATACACTATGATCCTTGCAAAAGGGTGACCAGCAGTTATGAAGCATTATGAAACTTGACCTGATAAGTCATTATAAAACATTATAATAATGGAATGGCAAATTAGAAGATTAAATATCTCACTGAAGTAGCTCCTGAACTCACTGATTTGTTTTCATAACATTTTCACATCTAATTCCATGTTAATGACTATTATACATGCAAGGAAGATCATATGATTGGCCAGTGTCAGAGAGAGTCAAGAGAATAGGAAGCATGGAAAAAATAAAACGTTCCATGTCTGCATGCGTCAGTCTTGCACTCAGCTGACCAACGTTAGCACTTCCCCTCCACTGATTATAATTGGGTGAACGTATATTCCTCATCTTTTCCTTTTCAGTCGGTTCTGTGCCAACGTGGGAAACTTGCAAACTTAATGTTGGAGTACATAAATTTAGATCTCTGACCAATTCAAATGTCCATTCTAAAGACTGAATTCTTGTGACAATTCACCCTCATCGCTTCAATCTGTGAGGCCAGTGGGCTGCAGCAGGAATGAAATGCACAATTATGTTTGACTTAAGACCTTACGAGTGTTTTTCTTAGTGGTTCTTAATTGTACTGTTACTGGCGAAATATGTAAACTTCCCTACACCAGCATACAAACAAATGTTTATAGTTTTTTAACGATCACTTTCTTTTGCCACTCACAGACTTTTCAGAAAGATCTGCGAGAGTATATCAAGCCAAATGTTTTACCTCATCTCCATGTGCCAGCGCTGTTCATCGTCTCTCTGTCTCTTCAGTACTGCCTTCTGCTTCTGCTTCTTCAGCTTGCTCTCCTGCAGCTTCCTGGCCCGGTTACTGGGCTTTATCTCCACAGGAAGCTCAGGGTTCACTTTCTTCTACACAACGAGCGAGAAGACAACAGAAGGAATGTAAAGGAATGCAGCCACGGAGTCAGCAAGTGTGTAGTAAGGCGCTTCTCACACTGGCAAAATAAAAAGGGAAATAAATATTCAATGAGCTTTTTTCTAAAATATTGCAGCATGAAATAACTCGTTTGTTTGAAGGAAAACACCGAACGGTTTTCCCATTGTCCTGCAAAAAGTCCCAGTTATCCAGAGTATAAATAAATATTAATCAACATTACAATGAAGGTTGCTCATTATGTTTCTGCAGCAGATCCCTGTCTGTGGATGAGATTTAACTTTCTTACCTTGTACTGCAGTCTGTGTCTTCTTCCCTTCAGGTGCATGTCTTTAGCGTTGGGGTCGTTGAAACTACATTCACACAATTTACAGTGGAATCGAATCACTTTGCCGTCGTCGTTACGAACCTGAACGACACATAGTTCAGGTGAAAATACGAGCATGCTGGAGCATCACAAATTATACATCAGCCAAAACTGGTAGTTGTAATTATTTAATTAAATATTTCTTACTTCATAAGAAAGTAATACTTATTAAAAATAAGACCACGCATCAACATCTGATGCATTACTAACTGCAAACAATAGATAAAGCTGTACAAACTATAGAATACATACATTTCTAAAGTAACCTCAACTGTAATACATTTATGTACAAATTTATCAACATATTACAACATTACATCCCAGATTTACTGCATTGATTGGGCTATTTGTAATTAATAGGAGTATATTTTTAATTTTAATTGTCTGCTTACCTCCTCTACGTAGTCGTGTCCGACTGGCTGGATGTCTCCCTGGCCTCCGGCTCTGTCACTGTCCTCGTCATCACTCTGAGACTCCATCTTCTGGATGGACTGTGGCATGGGTTCCTCCACCTTCACTGCCACCACCGCCGCCGCTACCGGAGCGCTGGCTGCCTTATTGGCTGTAAAGGAGGCAAGATGTAAGTTGAGGCATGACAGGTAAAGAGGCGACAACTAGTAGATCTCACCATGAACCTTCCCCAGTTGATGTTTAATATTAAGACAATTGTTTTTTGTATTTGGATTTTCTGAAATCGGATACCGAAATTCGCCAAATAATAGCAGTTATTCGTTTCAATCACTGAACAGATCAGGCATTCATTTGAAACCAGGTGGCAATTAAATCCTTCCCGACAAAAATCTTGCTCAGCAAAAATGGAAAAAATATGGTAATTTACTCAAATTCTTTTATTAAACAAGTGTGACTACCGTTCAACTTTTTTCAAAAGTAAGAGGATAATTAACTGAAGCTCAGCTAGTATTTGGTTATTTACAGTAATTAAATAACAAAATGATGCATTATCTAAGTGAATATGCAATCATTTGCATATGTTTCCACAACCAAAATCTGAACATTGTATAAATTCTTGTTTCATTTTGTTGCCATATATTAGAGTGAATTTTGGATATATCTTTTTATCACTCAAAAAATCTGAAAGTACCATCGACAGTCAAAAAAAATATCTATTTTTGATATATTGTAAGTAATAATGTTATACAATCTGCTATGACTTATATGTGAACAAATACTTCAGGACATAGTTTGAAAACTGCTCACTATAGGTTTACACTTTTGAGTTATGAAATTGCACAATTTCCAGCTTTGTCAGTGTAATTATGCTGAAATATAAGTCATGATTTACATCTATATATGGTGAATGGGTTGGAAAAAAATAAACATTGGATTGGTACTAAATATTAAATGGCTTTAAGTTGACAAACTTACAAATGACAGTAATTTTGGAAGGAGCTGGTTTCTTGACTGGTGCTGTTGTTTTAGCCATGGTGTTTACAGACACTTGTTTGGGTGCAGCAGCGGGGGTTGAAGTGGTTGAGACCGAGGTGGGAGCGGCGTTGGAGGCCGGAGGTTTCCCAGCTGTCGAGGTTGTGACGACCGGAGCAGAATTCACCAACACTGGCTCCGTCGAAGGTATGGGTTTGCCCAGCTTGGTGTGGAGTTTCACCACCTTTCCAAGGTTGACAAAGAGAGACAGAGTGAGATACAACCATTTAAGGCCGCTGATATTTAATCCCATCCCAAATCCCTGGGGGAGGTTTTGTTCCAAGACTTGGCAGCTCGGCTGGAACATCACATGAGCATGCCACAGTCGCGTCCAATCATGAAAGCGTGTTGTGTCAGTGTCTTCTGAAAGGACTACAAACGCTCAAAGACAAAAGCATCACAGCCGTGCTAACCTTCTGGTGTTTGGCCCCACGGATGTGGGCGGCGTAGGCGTCCACTCCGGTGCAGGAGACGTCGCATAACTCACAGCGTAACTGAGTCTGAATCCCTCTGGGCCCGTTGCTGGCCCCCGTCTGCCCCCCGGACTTCAGGGCTGCCTCCTTTTTCTTATGCTTCTGGCCCTCTAGGTGCTCTCGGTACGTCTGATTCAGGAAATCATATCAGATAGTCAAATGAAAGCGTGAAAACAACTCAATATCATCAAGGGAATGAAACGACTGAGCATGTCTTCCACAGAAAGACGCCTTTTCGGTTTTCTATAAGTTATCCTACCTGCGGACCTGCACAGCTGATCTTGCAAATGTCACAGTAATGGAGCTGGGGCTGCTTGGGGGGCCCTTTGGGCTTCTGAAGTTTGCTCTGGTGAAACGTGGGCTTCTTGTAGGCGTTTCCGGCCGGGGCCGTCACCATGTTGCTGCCCGAGTTGCTCCAGGAGGAGCTCGTGAGCTGCTTGGGAGGCGGCTGGATGGGGGGCTGTGGCTGCTGGGGCTGCTGGGGATGAGGCTGCGGCTGGGAGAGAGTTTGCTGAGCCGGCTGGTAATAGGAGGGGGTGGATGTGGAGGTGTAGCCGGTGGAGTCATACGCAGAGTAGCTAATGCCTGAGGGTGAAAGAAGCAGAGAAAAGCTGGATATGGTCACACACGCCCTCACTCACCGTGGTAATGAGCATAATGCACTTTAATTTCAACAGGGGCTGCATCCAGGCCAAATAAAGACCAAGAACCAAAGTGACTGCAGTCGCCTTTGATGGGTGTCAAAAATGTACAAAGAACGTCCGCCTTTAATTAGCAAGATGAAAATGATCGTATACGCCTGTCCCAGCCAATCACAATCAGCTCAGGCTTTTTAGTCACCATCAAAGATACTCTTGGCTTACTTGGTCTGTATTCTCTTCCAAACAAACATCTACGACACAAAGTGGATACTTGGAAACCTCAAGAAACAACCTGCACCCCAAACGCATCTTTAATAAATTCGGACACATCGCATGCATCATGCTGTTACTAGTAAATATGTAGCGTTAAGCTGTCACTTGTGCATCTCACAGCAGCTGAGTTGGATGGCTAGCATATTTTCACCCATAACTACGAATATTGCAAAATATAGATGCAACTTTTTGGAAGTATTTTTTATTGCATATAATTTTTAACATAAGAATCCTTCACTTTCAATCAGTCAATACATTCTTTATAGATTTAGTTGTTATTTATACTTATATATTATACTTATATTATTTAGACTAAAAATATTTTGAGCAATTATATGAATTTTATTCCTTCGTGTTTGTTGTTCGTGCTCAGGTTGAAACTGTTTACACCATTTAAAGTGTACGCAATATCTCAAGTATCAGACTAAACAATTTACAAGCTAATAAAAAAAGACTTCAAACTAAATCCTAAATGCCAGGAGAGAGACCTGGCTTGTTGTGGTGGTTTATGGCCCAGGAAATTTACTGTTCTGTTAAACCTTAGTTTCATCAGAGCCAGACATTTCCCTCAGATTTTGTAGATCAGAAACAGAGCTACCAGGAGAGTAAATCTTCCATCAGGTAGCCAGTGCTTAATGTTGCTCTATATTTGCTGAAAATGCAAACAGGCAACTCCTCGCAAAGTTTACTAGTTAAAAGGTATCACTGTGTTCACAGCTTGTTTCTGCTGCCACCAAGTGGCCAAAAATAATCTGTAGGTTTAACTATATGTATACATTCATTTGCTGTGTATAAATATCAAGCATATTTCCACTACTCTTCTTGGGTACAATCCTGTCTCTAATCTTACCCGAGTAGGAGGTGGCTGAAGCAGAGGAGCTGAAGGAGGAGCCGAGGGTGTAGGATGAGATGGGTGTGGGAGGCTGCTGGACGCTGGTGGACACTGGGTAGATGTTGTAACTGGTGGACACGGAGCTGGAGGGGGCCAGCGGCTTCAGGGCCGTTACCTGCCTCTGGGGTGGGGGCGGCTGGCTGTACACGGTGGTGGGGGCCGGACTGTAGGCGCTCTTCACTCCTACTGAAAAAGGAAGGGGTCAGGGGAGCGAGAGGGGCAGACAGGAAAGAGGAGAGCAGAGGTGGAAAAGAAGGTCAGCGGCGGCGCGCTAAAAGAGATCCGACACGTCCGCTGCATCCTCTGGGACGGCCTGTCAAGAGTGTTTGGCAAGTCAGGCAGGATCCACATTTCACTGGCGACTATTCCCGCGGCAAGCCAAGTGAGGTGTGATCCCAGTTCTACGCCGTTAATTAGACACGAAACATCGGTTACATGAAAGTCAACATCGCTGTGTCTGCTTCTGCATTGAATGTGTCCTTTCATGCTGGAGCAGTTTGCTTAGAGCTCTACACCAAAACACTCGCTTTCACACCGCAGCACAGGAAACAACAAGGTCATGAAGAATTACATAACCACCTCCCCTAATTATCCAGTCACCGGTTTTTCCCTCACAGAGAAGAACACAAGATTCGTCCTCGTCCTACGTTTCTCAAAGGTTAGCAACCTTATTCAAGACTTATCAACATACAGTGATTCAGCACCGACACCGACAGCACTTGAACTCAGACAAACAAATTACTTTGCAGTAGCAGAGCAGGCATTAGTCAACAAGCACTTTAAAAGTAGGCAGTTTAGCACCACAAAGTACTTTAGGACGTTTCATAGAATGTAGAGTTGGAACAGTAGCTACATGGATTTGTCCTAAACCATCACAATCATTTTAGATAGACAGTGATTTCAGGTAACACGATCTTGAGGTTTTTTTTTTTTGCCTGTTTTCCTAACCCAGGTTTTGTCTTTGTTAAATATTTTACGTGTATTCCATCTCCCTGACCTTGCACTACTTTAAAAGACTTTTTTGCTCTACTTTGAGTAAAGACATAGATACTCTTTTAGTTCTTCAGCTGCCGTTGCTCAAGCACTCGATGTAGCCAATCTATAGCATGATTCTTAATGAATAGGTCTACATTTAAAATCAATTCTTGACTTTAGTTTACGTTCTTTTATTTATTGCTTTAATGGCATGACGTACGTTTCTGTGACGCTTGAAACTTGATTTGAAGAATATCGTGAGTGAAATCAATATCTGCCAGAAATAAATTACAATTCAATTTTTTCTTCAGCCCTAATCACGATCAGAATACTTCTCATTCAGAATCACAGATGATATCAGTGTGGTTGAAACTTTTGGAAGGATTCGGTCATTTTACTGCACAGTAACGTCCGTGCTGGTCTCAATAAGAGTCATTTCTACATGATTCCTGCACCTCAGAAGCTGCACCTTGCTGCACACACACACTCACACACACACAACCACCAGAGCTCAGCAGAAAAAGGATTGCAAAATCCTTAACTTATCTGTATTAGCTCTAACCCAAAGTAATTCAAACACTCTTTGTAATTATTTATTTTATATGTCCATAAGAGATTATTGAAGCTTTTTGTTTGACATCATCAACATAAATATAGTGTATTTGTTACGGGACTGTCTGTGTTCACAGTTTCCGTTGTACAGAACTCGTACTGAACCATGACTGTTCTGTTACATCCTTAATAGGATGAATGGTTGAATGCATAAATATAAAAATGTTTTTTTTCCTCGCTGTACTTGTTGTATCCATTTATCTACTTTAAGCCTGTTTTATTTAATATCCAATACCTTAAATGTGGTTATTAAAGAGCTGTTACAGAGCTACAGTATGTTCAGAGTAGGGCATTTTAGATTTGAAAAATGCAAAGGTCACTACAGAAGCAATTTAAGAATAAAAGTAAAGTGACTCACCAGTCTGGTAGTAATTCTCTGTGGGAGTCCTCTGAGCCGGGGCTATACTTGTCTGGTAGTACTGTTTATTGTCGTAGGTTGTCACGGTGGCGGGGCGGCCATAGCTGTAATTGTCCTGCTGGGATTTACAAGACAGCTTTCAATCTGATGTGAATCTTAAAGCAGCAGATCTACTTAATGACTATTTGCGTTGCTTTATCAACAACAAATATCATTAAAAAATACATTAAACCACTACGTTTTTGTGTGATTACAGCATATTTCAAATTAATCTGATGGCTTAAAGTTATTTGTTTAAGGAAAAGTGTGACGTACAGTGCACAATTTTACAGAATTATAAGTTGAACTTCTTTTTAAATTCCTATACACATTGGCTTAAAAGCGATGGTGTATAACTTACATACAGTACAGGCCAAAGGTTTGGACACACCTTCTCATTCAATGTGTTTTCATGACTATTTACATTGTGGATTCTCACTGAAGGCATCAAAACTATGAATGTGAATAGTCATGAAAATAAAGAAAACACATTGAATGAGAAGGTGTGGCTAAACGTTTGGCCTGTACTGGATAAATGAACATGCATACAAATCCTTACCAAATGACTTCACACATGGTATCTATAAGATGGTATCTCCACCACCAGGTAAATGTCTCTGTGTTGCACAGTATACAGAGGTTTTAAATCTTGTTTCTGCTGGCTAGATGAGCGCATACTGA